>CM053562.1:9520790-9737477 GCA_028646485.1 Cryptoprocta ferox
TCCAGTGCTCTTCCCCACAAGTGTCCCATATATTTTTAGAACTACATTGTTAATTCAATAGTGGAGAGAGAACATGACTTGTCAGTCCCTTGAAATTTGAGACTTGTTTGCAGTTTGGTCCATTACTGTTTTTAAAAAAATTCCATGTGTATTTGAAATGAATGAAGTTAACAAACTGTTACTTCAAGTTTGTTAATTAATATTTTAGACAGTCTCTAGTCTATATCTATCTAGTCTATGTATCTATCTAGTCTATATCTAGAGAATATCTAGAAATATTAATCTAGAATATCTAGAAATATTAATCTAGACCAGATTCTAGTATTCTATATCTAGATACTCTCTCATTTCTAGTATGCTTATCAATAAAAGACTTGTATTTAAATCTTTCAGCATGATAGTAGATTTGTCTCTTTTTCCTTATGCTCTATTACCTTTGACTTTGCATTTTTTAAAACTACTATAGTAGGTGCATAAAAGGAAAAATCATTGAATTAACCAGGAAATATTAAAAAATCTAACTCAATGATTTTACTCTAAAACATTCTTTTGTTTGATGTTAATATGACAGATTTCAGGAAGTTAGTTTTTCTCTGGCACATACATATTTTTTATCCCTTTATTTTCCATTTTCCCCTGTCAATTTGCTACCAGTGTATTTGCAAAGAGCATATAACTGGGTTTTAAAAAATCCAATCTTGGGGTGCCTGGGTGGCTTAGTCAGTTGGGAGTCTGACTCTTGATTTCGCCTTGGGTCATGATCACAGGGTCATGGGATCAAGCCCCATGTCAGTGTAGAGCCTGCTTGGGATTCTCTCTTTCTCCCTCTCTCTCCCTCTGCCCCTCTGCCTTGCGCTCTCTCTAAAAAATAATAAACAAACATCTAATCTGCAAACATTTGACTGGATAGTCTATTTACATTTAATGTAATTATTAATATACAGTACTGAATATTTATTATTTACTTTGTTATTTCTATTTTTTCCTGTTCCTCAACTCTATGCTTTTTATTTTTTGAAAGGGAAATTTATAGCATTCAATGCATATATTAGAAAAAAAGAAAGATCTAAAGTCAATCATCTAAAATTCCACTTTAGGTAAATAGAAAAAGAAGAGTTAAATCCAAAGAAAGAAGAAGAAAACAAAAGTAGAGCAGAAATCAATGAAACAGAAAATAGAGAAAATCAACAATAACAAAAGCTAGTTCTTTGAAAAGATCAATAAAATTGACAAGCCTCTAGCCAAACTAAGATAAAAAAAAGACACAAATTACTTATATCAGAAATGAAAGAAGGGACATCATTATGGATCCCATTAAAACAATAATAAAGGAATTTATGAACAACTCTATACACACAAATTTGATAACTTAGATGAAATGACCAATTCCTTTATACAATCTCCCAAACCTCAAACAAGAAGAAACAGACAATCTGAATAAGCCTATTATCTATTAAAAGAAATTGAGAGGCACCTGGCTCAGGTCAGGGGTGGCTCAGTCAGTTAAGCATCCGACTCTCGGTTTTGGCTCAGGTCATGATCTCACAGTTTGTGGGATCAAGCACCATGAAGGGCTCCATGCTAACAGCACAGAGCCTGCTTGGAATTCTCTCTCTCCCTCCCTGTCTGCCCCTCCCCCACTTGAACATGCACTCACTCTCTCTTGTTCTCTCTCTCTCTCTCTCAAAATAAATAGGTAAACTCCAAAAAAAAAAAAAAAGAAATTGAAACATAATAACCTTTCAAAAGAGAAAGCACCAGGCTCATATGGGTTTACTGTACCAATTGTCTACAATCTCTTCCCGAAAATAGAGTCAGAGGGAATACTTCTTAACTCATTCTTTGAGGCCAGCATTTGCCTAGTACCAAAGCCAGATAGACATTACAGGAAAACTACAAAGCAGTATCTTTAATAGACACAGATGTAAAAATCTACAAAATATTAGCAAATAAAATCCAATATTGTCTAAAAAAAATTATGCACCAGAACCAAGTGGGATTTATCCCAGGTATGTAAGGCTGATTCAACATTCAAAAACCAATTAATGTCATCTACCATACAACAGGTTAATGAAGAAAAATCACATGATCATATCAACAGACCCAAAAAAACAAATGGGCAAAGGTGGTTGTGGGGGGAAGAGAGACAAACCAAGAAACAGACTCTTAACTATAGGGAACAAACTGATGGTTACCAGAGGGAAACAAATTGGATGGAGTAGGGGGTGGGGATACGGGTTAAATAGGTGATGGGGATTAAGGAGTACACTTGCTGTGATGGGCACTGGATAATGTATGGAATTGTTGAATCACTATATTGTACACCTGAAACTAATATAACACTGTATGTTAACTGAAATTAAAATAAAAACTTTAAGGGGCACTGGGTGGGTGGCTCCATCGGTTAAGCATCCAACTCTTGATTTCAGCTCAGGTCATGATCTCAGTTATGAGACCAAGCCTCACATGGGGCTCTGGGCTGAGCACGGAGCCTGCTTATGATTCTCTCTCTCCTTCTCTCTCTGCACCACCCCCCCATAAAAAATTTAAATTAAAAACCTTAAAAATATTAAAAAATAGACAAAGATAAAGCATTTGACAAAATTTAATAATCATTCATGATATAAAAAAAAAGAAAAGCCTCTCAGCAAACTAGGAATAGAGGTGAACTTCCTAACTTGATAAAGAGGATCTACCAATCAACCAGTCAAACAAAAGCAAGACTATTAACTATAGAGAACAAACTGATGGTTACCAGAGAGGAGGTAGATGGAGGGATGGGTAAAATAGGTATAGGAGATTAAAAGTACAGTTACCACAATAAGCACTAACATATAGAATTGTTGAATCACTTACATTGTACACCTGAAACTAATATAACTGTTACGTATACTGGATTAAAATAAAAAAATTCTTTTAAAGAGTATCTACCAAAAACCTATACCTAATAATCCTACTTAATGGTGAAAAATTCGAGACTTTCCTGCAAAGATCAGGAACAAGGCAAGGATGTCTCCTCTCACCACTGCTTTTCAACACTGTACTGGGAGTCCTAGCTAATACAGTGAGATATGAAAAGGAAATAAAATGTACATAGACTGGGAAGGAAGAAATAAAACTGTTTCTGTTCAAAGATGACGTCATGTAGAAAATCCAAAGACAAAAAAAAAAAAAAAAACACACACACAAACAAAAAAAAACCCTCCTGGAACTAATATGCAATTATACAAGATTGATATACAAAAGTCAATCCGTTTCCTATATATCAGCAATGAACAAGTGGAATTTTAAATAAAAACAGTACCAGCAGAGCACAGAGAATTTTTAAGGTAGTAAAAATACTCTTTCTGTAATGATGGATACATGTCATCATGCATTTATCCAAACCTACAGATTATACAACACCAAGAGTGAACCCTCAAGTAAACTATGGACTTTGGGTGATTATGATGTATCAGTGTAAGGCTCCTTACTCTGGTCGGGAATGTTTATAATAGGGAAAGCTATGCATGTTGGGGGGGGGGGCAGGGGATATACACATCTCTGTAGCTTCTTTTAAATTTTGCTGTGAATCTAAAACTCCTCTAATAAATTCTTTTAATACTTAAAAAAATTATTTCCACTAGCAACCCCTAAAAATGAAATACTTAGGTAGAAGTCGACCAAAATATGTATTAGATCTCTAAGAAGAAAACTATAAAAAATGAGTTATCAAAGAAAATTTAATGGAAAGATATCCATGTTCTTGGATAGGAAGACTCAACATTGTCAATATGTAAGTTCTTCCTAACTTGATCTTTAGATTCAATATAATCCCAAAGTCCCAGCAAGTTATTTTGGGGATATTAACCAGCTTATTTTAAGGTATTTATGGGAAGGTGAAGGACCTAATACAACCAATTCAGCATTGAAAAATAATGTCAAAGGACTACTTCAAGACTGACTATAAAGTTACAGTAATCCAGATAGTGTGCTACTGAAATAGACAATAGATCAGTGGAATAGAATAGACCCACATAAATATGGTTAACTGATCTTTGATGAACAAGCAAAGGTTAACGCAATGGATAAAAGATGGTCTTTTCAACAAATGATGCTGGAACTAAACATCCACATGCAAAAACGTCGCAGACCTTATATCCTTCACAAATTTTAACTCAAGCTAGATCATAAACTTAAATGTAAAACACAAAAGTATAAAACTCCTAGAATATAACAAAGAAGAAAATCTAAGATGACCTTGAATATGGAAATGCCTTTTCAGATATAACATTATAGGCACAATCCATGAAAGAAATCAATGATAAGTCGGGCTTCATTCAAATTAAAAATTCTGTTCTGCAAAAAAATAATACAAAGAAAATGAAAAGCCACAGAGGAAAAACTATTTATAAAAGACACATGTGATACAGTTACCCAAGTTGTACAAAAAAACTCTTAAAACTTAGTAATAAAATGAACCACCCAATTAAAAAATGGGCAAAATAACTTAAAGGATACCACACCCATTTTAAAATTAGGTTGTCTTTTATTGCTATTGTAAGAGTTATTTGTATACTCTGGATACTAGACCTTTATCAGATAAAATGATCTCCAAATATTTTCATCCATTCTGTGGGTGTTTGACTTTGACAGTGTCTTTTGATGCATAAGAACACATTTACTGGACTTAATTTTGATGAAGTCCAATTTATCTACTTTTTCTGTTGCTTTTACGTTTGCTGTCCTATTAAGAAACCAATACCTCATATAAGGTCGTGATTTACCCTTGTATTTTCTTTGAAGTGTTGTATAGTTTTAGCTCTTACATTTAAGTCTTTCATCCATTTTGAGCTAATTTTTGTAAATGGTAGGGCCCAAATTTATTCCTTTGAATATGGATACCCAATTGTCCCAGCACCATTTGTAGAAAGACTATTATTTTCCCCATAGAATGGTCTTGGCACAAATGTCAAACCAAATGACCATAGATAGTTTATTTCTGGATTCTCAATTCTATTTGTTGATCTATGTATGTAAGCACTTTAAAATGTTTATTTTTGAAGGAGAGAGAGAGTGTGAATGGGGGAGGGGCAGAGAGCGAGAGGGAGACACAGAATCTGAAGCAGGCTCTAGGCCCTGAGCTGTCAACACAGAGCCTGATGTGGACCTTGAACTCAAAACCTGAGCCAAAGTCAGATGCTTAACCGACTGAGCCACCCAGGTGCCCCTAAGCATTTATAATAATACAGTAAGGTTTTATTACACCCATGAAATGACATTTCTTGAAGACAGGGGAAACAACTTACTCACCTTGGTATTTACCTAGCACTTAGCAGACCCTCAGAACATGTTCACTGAACAAATGAAATTAATCATTTACTTTTGAGGAAAGGAATGGGAATGAAGTCCACCAGAAAGGTGTGTTCCTTTCCTCATGGAATACTTTACCATTTGATGTGGATTTGGGATTCTGGCATTCCTTCTCCATTATTTCCAATGGTAATTTTTTAAGTTTCAAGTGTACAATTTACTGACTCAACACTTACATACAACACCTGGTGCTCATCACAACAGGTGTGCTCCTTAATCCTCATCACCTATTTAACCAATTTCCCCTCCCCCCTTCCCCTCTGGTAACCATTACTTTGTTCTTTATACAGTTGTTTCACGGTTTGCCTTTTTTCCATGATCGTTTGTTTCCTAAATTCCACGAGTGTAATCATATGGTATCTGTCATTCTCTGACTTATTTCACTTAGTGTAATACTAACTCCATCCATGTCATTGCAAATGGCAAGACTTCATTCTTTTTTTATGGCTAATATTCCAGTGTACGTGTACACACACACACACACACACACACACACACCCCTTTATCCAATCATCGGTTGATGGACATTTGGGGTCTTTTGATAATTTGGCTATTGTTGATAATGCTAACTATAGACATCTGGATGCATGTATCCCTTTGAATCTGTATTTTGTATCCTTTAGGTAAATACCTAGTAGTGCAGTTGCTGGATTGTAGGGTAGTTCTATTTTTAGCTTTTTTGAAGACCTTCCATACTGTTTTCCAGAGTGGCTGCATCAGTTTGCATTCCCACCGTGTAAGAGGGTTCCCCTTTCTTCACATGCTCACAAACACCTGTTGTTTCTTGTGTTAATTTTAGCAGTTCTGACAAGTATGAGGTGATAATCTCATTGTGGTTTTGATTTGTATTTTCCTGATGATGAGTGATGTTGAGCATCTTTTCATGTTGCCTGTTGGCCATCTGTTGGTCTTTGGAATATATCCATTCATGTCTTCTGCCCATTTTTTTAACGGGATTGTTTTTCTGGGTGTTGAGTTTTAAGTTCTTTATACATTTTGGAACCACGTGACCCCAAAGAGCCAAAGTAACCTTGAAAAAGAAAAGTGGGACTAAGCTGGAGGTATCACAATTCCTGACTTCAAGTTATAATTACAAAGCTGTAGTGATCAAGATAGTATAGTACTGGCATGAACCAGACACACAGATCAATAGAACAGAAAACCCAGAAATGAACCCACAACTATATTGTCAACTAATCTTTGACAAAGCAGGAAAGAATATCCAAAAGAAAGACGGTGTCTTCAACAAATGCTGCTGGGAAAACTGGACAGCAACATGCAAAAGAAACAAACTGGTCCACTTTCTTACATCATACACAAAAAGAAATTCAAAATGGATTAAAAACCTAAACATAAGATAGGAAACAATTAAAATCCCAGAAGAGAGCACAGGTAGTACTTTCTCTGACAGCGGCCGTGGCAACTTTGGAGGCAAGGGAAACAAAAACAAAAATTGGGATTTCATCCAAATAAAAAGCTTCTGCACAGCAAAACTGGGAGGCAACCTATGGGATGGGAGAAGTTATTGGCAATTATTCATTCTAACATTTACTGAACATCTCATACAGAAATATGGGCACCTCAAAATGGGCAACTGAGGAAAAACTCAGTCATGAACTCAAACAGCAACAGTTAAAAGCTCTAAGTATTGTCAGATAACACAGAAAATGCTACTGAAAATGGAGCAGAAATCGCTTTCCACCAGGATAACTTTGAGTATCTCAATCACCCATAAAGTATTCCTGAAGGGTAGTTAATACCTCAAACTTGCTTTCAAAAGAATTTTGGAAAAAAGAGGAGAGATGAGTTTGAATTTTACTAACATGATTTGGGGGTTTCTGAAGAGAAAGACCAGCGATTCTTCTGAACTAGATTTCTGGTACTTACTCTTTTGGTTTTAGCTGACATATATACTACAAAAGTACAGCACAACCTGTAAAATTTTTAAAATATAAGTTTAATTAACACAAGATTAAATTCAGATGACATAGAACCGGACTTAGGCACCTAAAGCCATTAATCTGAATTCTAATTTTAGGCCTTCCCTTCATTTCCCCAGCCAACCCAACTACTGTCATGTTGATTTTGAAGAAAGTATGTTTTCGAAGCTTGGATGTAAGATTTTTAAAAGTCTGCTGGTAGAAAATGCAATATAAACTTACACTGTATGAGTTATTTCTTGTTAAAAAGATATATCAAAAATAGATGAAAAGGAAGAAGAAAATGCCATATATGAGAAACAGTCTTTGGAGTCACAGTTCCTCCTGAATATAACCTGAATCTCTGAGTCTCGTGCACGCGCGCGTGTGTGTGTGCGTGTGTAAAATGGAGATAATCTCCTTTCTCAAAATGGTTATAAGGATTTCACAAGACGATAGATACGTATGTCCATAAAGTAGGTACTTAAGTAAGGTTCCACGTTTCATAATAGGAAGAAATAATACTATTTGAAAAACAGATTTATATCAGATATTCAGTACCTTTATTGTAGAGGAAAAGATTATCAAAACATTCCCAAAAGCACAACTCTGAAATGCCAGTTTTGTTTGTAAAGGACTCAAACTTTAATGGCGTTCACACCATATAGTAAGGAAGTAGAACAAGCCCTCAGGAAAGAAAAGAAAAAAAAAATGCCAAGATACTCTCCAACCACAATTATTTTTAATCTATGAAACAGAATTTCCTTACAAATTAAGTAGTTTTTACAGTAGTGACATTTATCATTGATGTGATCTGTTTATTATGACTGTAGTCAGAAGGGAAGTTGGGCCTGTTATTTTTCCAGAAATTGAAAAAAGTACCATCATTAAGATAAGGAAGAGAAAGATTTGTATCCATCTTTTTGGGACATGTAAGGTGAGAGTGCAGTCTCACAGTTGGAGAATTTGTGGATATTGCTGGAGGAATTGGAGATGCTCTCTAGTAAGCGCGTAATCCCTCTTCCCCGAACACTGCTGTTTTGGCCAGAAATTTTCACCCCAGATGGATAGTCACCTACGGATATTGGAAATACAAAAGAAATGTAGTAATTTTATAGTTTTATTATATAGAGATCCCTTAACTAACTCTTATCCTACTATAGGACTTTCATGAATAGGACAGAGATTCTTAGTAAAGTAAAACAGATTCTCAGAATAAAGGTAAAAGCCTGAACAAGAATATTTCTTTTTGCGTTTAGCCTCAGAAACCTTAATTGAAGTTCTTCAGGCACCACTTGAAATTTCATGTCACTAGCTTTTAAGTTTTCCTATCTGCCCCAAAGATATCACAAAACTATAAAACTATAGCTGCTACAGGAATAACAGGTTTATTTTAAATGCCTTGAACAAAAACCAGAAGACTAAAGTGATACAAAAATGTGCATATGCAAATTGTTTAAGGTGGTAACATCAAATAAAGTTCCCAATTCAATAAAATCCTCATATCCTAAAACTAATTTAGAGCATCTGTTTAATAAGTACCATACCCTGCAATCTGAATAAGCTTTAAGGCTCAGTACTTCCTGAGGTGCATTCTTAGAAAATAGAAGATGCTTACCAGTGGGTGTGTTTGACCTTTGTTCCTGATAAGAAGAGTTGAAATGAGAAAATCCTGGACTCTCAACTCTTAGCTTCTATAAGTAACAAAGAAAAATACAAGGGAAAAAATGTTTTCTTATCAATTATTGGATCATCTACTTCAATTTCAAATTACTGTTTATAAAATACAAACACCTGATTTTACAATGTCTGATCATCAAGTTTTGAAGAGACTGCTGTAAGGGGAACAGAGGGTAGTGTTTGGAGGGGAATTACAGGGTCAAGAGAGGATTATTATTTTTAAAGATGAGATTATAGGGGTGCCTGGGTGGCTTAGTCAAGTTAAGCGTCTGGCTCTTGATTTCAGCTCCCATGTGGGGCTCTGCCTGGGATTCTCTCTTTCCCTCTCTCTGCCCCTCCCCTGCTCATGCTCTCTTGCTTTCAAAATAAATATATAAACATTAATAAAAAATGAGACTACAGCATGTTTCCTGGTGATTCAGAACAGAGAGAAACCCTGATGATGCTGGAAAGAGAATTAAATTATTGGAGCCATATCTCTGAGCAGGTGAGAGAATAAGATCTGAAACATAAATAGAAGGATTAGTCCTAAGCAGGAACACAGAAAATTCATGCATTAAAACAGGAGTAAAAGGGTACATGGTAGATGTAGTGGTAGGACTATGTAAAAATCTCTTCTAGAGATGGTTTCTATTTTCTCAGAGAAGTAGGAGGTAAGGGCATCAGCTCAAACAGGGATGAGAGAAGAGGTGGTTGAAGTCTGAAGTGAAAGAAGGTTCTGAGAAAGGGGCACCTGGGGGCCTCAGTCAGTTAAACGTCTGACTTTGGCTCAGGTCATCTTCTCACAGTTTGTGAGTTTGAGCCCCGCATCAGGCTCTGCGCTGACAGCTTGGAGCCTGGAGCCTGCTTTGGATTCTTTGTCTCCCTCTCTGCTCCTCCCCTGCTCATGCTCATGCTCTTTCTCTCAAAAATAAACATTAAAAAAATTAAAAAAAGAAAAGTAAGAAAAAGCTCTAGGAGGTTGGGAGAAATGGATGACTGACAGGTAACACTAAAGGTCACTGGAAGTTGGTAGTGATTAGACCAGTCAGGATGGCAGTTTCTTTTCAGTCTCATTTAGCTTCATGAGTATAGGAACAGAGTAAGTGAAGAGTTAGATTCAGTCAGGGTTAGTGTTTGTCAATCAAGTAGGATGAAAAAAGGAGGGTTGATGGAAGTTGATATTGAAGGAAGTGGAAATAACAAGAATTGAAGCTGGGAAGGAATGAGGTGAAGGGAGGTTCAGGAGGAGACATAGGCTGTAGCGTTGCGTATGTGCCCGTGGGGCCGCTGGGGCCCAGACAGGAGAGTGGGAGTGGGTACCTGATGTGCAGTGGGAAAGAGGAGCACTGGACAAAGGGAAGGCAAAGAACTGAGAGGTGAGGCAGCTGGATAACCTGGGGGAAGCTGACCTCGAGAATTCTGACAGGAATACTGTTTGAGAACATGGCTCAGTGTTACTGCACGAATGAGGACAACCTGCTCAGGGGCCTGCTGACTCTAGGGTGTGGCTATCAGGCACTGCAGCCTTTACGGCAGAAGACCCCAAGTCTAAGGATTTTAGGGAGAGGATGGCAACAAGCCTGTAAGAGGCAATGTTAAATATGGAAATCTCAAATCTAAGCCCCTGATAAATGAGGGGAAAAAAGACATCACCATTAAAAAAAATTTTTTAATGTTTATTTTTGAGAGAGAGAGAGAGAGAACAAGATGGGGAGGGGCAGAGAGAGAGGGAGACACAGAATCTGAAGCAGGCTGCAGGCTCTGAGCTGTCAGTACAGAGCCCGACACAGGGCTTGAACTCATGAACCAAAAGATCATGACCTGAGCCAAAGTCAGACGCTTAACTGACTAAGCCACTCAGGCACCTCACAACAGCACGATTTGATAGAGTTAACAGGGAAGCAGTATCTTTACAGGATAGCCAAATTTTAGTTAGAAGAGAGAAGATAAACAGATCTTCCCAAGAAAAGATTGAAGATATTTGAGATTTTGCTGATAACTACGGTTGAGAGACCCACGGAAAAGTTTTTCAGGAGTTGGTTAGGACTGGGAAACACAGTCAGCCAAATAAGAGGAGTCTGGGAAAGGAGAGAGAATTCAGGTATCCTGAGTTTCTGTAGTGATTGATGTAAAACTGAGAAGGAACATACTGAGATTAATTCTGGTGGTCACAACACAGTGATGACAGAGCTAGCAAGGCAAGGATCCTCAACCTGGGCATTTGGTGTTGTGGGAGGCTGTCCTGTGTCCTGTGCATTGTAGCATGTCTGGCCTCCACTCATTTGATGCCAGTAGCACCCCTTCCCCAGATGTGACAACCCAAAATGTCTCCAAACATTGCCAAATGTCCCCTGAAGGGCACAAAATAGGTCCTGGCTGATAACTACTGTATTGATAGTTAACAGGAGAAAGAAAAGTCTTGCTCAAAGACTATATGGAGACCTCTGGGATACCCTTTATATTTTATTCTTTAAAATGTTTATTTTGAGAGAGCGAGCAAGGAGAAGTGTGCACACATGCATGAGTGAGGGAGGGGCAGAGAAAGAGAGAGAATCCCAAGCAGGCTCTGCACTGTCAGTGCAAAGCCCGAAGTAGGGCTTTATCTCACGAACCTCTGAGATCATGACCTGAGCCAAAATCAAGAGATAGACGCTTAACCCACTGAGCCACGCAGGCATGCCTCTCTTTTTCATTTTTTAAATTATCATACACTAAGATGGACTTTTTTTGGGTATACACACCTCTACAAGTTTTACCACATGAAGTGATCTGTGAAACCACTACTGTAATCAGGATAGAGTGCCATTCTATCACCTCAAAAACTTCCCTCATGCTGTCCCCTTACAGTTTTCCCAAACCCTTGGGAACCCCTGATATGTTATCATTATTGTTTTGTCTTTTTAAGAATGTTATATAATATTTTGAGACTGCTTCTTTTGCTAAGTATAATTAATACCCATGAGACCCTAATCATTGACTGTAACAGTAGTTCATTCTATTTTTGGGCTTCCCTTTTCACTGTTTTATGAATTATCTTTAAATGACATTTATTTATTATGTATTATGTTCCTTGGCAGAGTTCTTGGGACTTTCATATACAGTTGCATTTAATCCTATAACTACTAGCCCTTATTATTGTTATTCTTGTTCTATAGATAAGGAATCAGCACAGGAAGTTCAAATAACTTGCATGAAGACACAGACTTTATGTAGCAGGCCTGAAATGCAATTCAGGAATTCTAAGTCCACAGTCTTAGAACTCTTAACTGCTATGCTATTAGTAGTATTTAGAAGACTACTAGTAAATAAATAGCAAGGAGGGAAGAAAGGTGGTGGGGAAGTTAGATAGCTTTTAATCAAATCCTGAATCAGGTCTTACATATTTTTGAAGTAAATATTTTAAATATTTATGTTATCTACATTTAGACAATTTTTGGAATGAATTTTGGATATGGTTTGTATAAAGACAGACTATTGCTACTTTTGATTTTCCTAAAACTTTGTTAAACATTGTAAGAAAATATAGAAAGAAAAAGATTTATGCAAGTGGGTCCAACGGGATTAAGAAGTGTTTGACATTCCACAAAGGATTTTTAAAAAATGTTTTAGAAAAAAGAGAACCAAAGTCCAGATCTTCAGCTGTTGTTGGCCAGGACCATATGGAGTAGCACAAAGAGACCAGGAGATCCTAAAAGTCAGCTCCTTACCTGGTAACGCCCTGCATCCAATACAACCATTTTGGGGGTCACACTATTGCTGGCCTCATAATCTTGAAGTGGTACGTGAGTTTCTGTAAGCTGGATTCCAAAGAGAGTGGCCAGAGAATTACTGATACAGTACCTTTAAAAGGAAATAATAAAATTCATTATCAGAATCTAATTCATTCTAAAATGATTCAGATTTTCAAAATTTCTAACAGAAAGAAAAAGCATGTAAGATGCCGTTCTAAATTGGGGGGAGGGATTTAGAGATTCAGAGAAATGGGAATGGGTAGCAATACATATCACAAACTGGTCATTACTAGTAAGCAATACTCTTCTGATTACCAGATAAAATTTCACGTTCATTATAAGGGAACATGGATGGGAGCAGAAATTACCAGAATTCTCAAATGTTTAAGGCAATGAAAGAGCAACAGAAATTAGGCTACAACGTTAAAATCATTTATCTATCCTCAGAACCAACTGCCACCAGCCATGTAAAGGGACCACCACAGCACCCAGGGATATGAACTCCAGGTGCTTTCACGACAGAACAAGAAGTGGGGTGTGTGGGTGGCTCATTTGGTTAAACGTCTGGCTCTTGATTTTAGCTCAGGTCCTGATCTCACAGTTCGTGAGTTCAAGCCCTTCCCTGGGCTCTGCGCTGACCATGTGGAGTCTGTTTGAGATTCTTTCTCTCTGCCCGATCCCGCGCACTCTCTCATTCAAAAATAAACAAACATTTTTAAAAACGAGAAGAAAAAGGTCTTTTTTGAGCACCTTAACAAGGAAGTGCTGTTAACAATGGTAGGGAATTTCACTTTCCTATAACAAAAATTCTCAAAAAGTGCTTCTGAAGGTTTGCTCAAATTGCTCATGTGGTTAACTATACCAAACAAGTGTGGCATGCGCAGAATAATAAAAGTAACATGAAGTTAAACACACACATACATACACAGACACCCAACCCTTTGTTTTTAAGAGAATGATGGAAATAGAAGTGAACAGCGTTTAACCCATTTGTGAAAGCAACAGCGAGCAAAATGGCTAAGAACTCAATGCAGAATACAGCATTATGAAGAAACTACTTTCTCCAACTTACGCAATTTTCTTGCAAACAGCTAAAGCACAGAAGAGAATATCGTTTTCTTCATGCCACTTACACCTGTACAAAAAAGAAAAAGGACTTTAATATCCTTAACAGTAGTAGCATTGTTTAAGGGTTTTTATATGCCAGATTTCTAACTTACCTAGTTAACTTACCTAGTTTAACTTACCTAGTTAAAAGCATTTAAGAAAACCTGACACTATTACTCGAAGTTTAACATTTAACAAAGAATAGATTTTTTAAAAAATACTTTTAAATGTATCTCCTCTGATGCAAATTCATAAACTCCACATAACAGGTGAATTCTACCTTGAAATAAAAAGAGTGTTACAGAGACACATTAGTCACTATGGTTACCATGCACCTGTTTGACAACCATTTACTAAGTGCATACTATTTACCAGCTATTGTTCTTGGCACTAGGGATACAGTACTGAATGAAACACAGAAACACTTATCCACACAAAACTTACTTTCGTAGGGAAGACAGATCAAAAAAGATGTAGGCATAATACACAATAAATTAGATCAAGACAAATTCTAAAGAGGAAAAAAAATAAAGATGAAAATGATGGTATGAAATGTTGGAAAGAGGAGACATTTTTAGGTAAGGCATCCAGGAGAGGCACCACTGAGAAGCTGATGTTTGAGTGGGGACTTCAGGAGAGAATACCGTAGAGACAATGATGAACAGTATACTTTTACGACAGCCACTATAAACCCGTATCCTTCCACTGAGCATAGTCTATTGAGACTCAGAACAGTACTTACTACTTGAGTAATTAAAAGCTTGCCTGAATCTAGCAAGAATCACTTAGAAATGACTAAAAACATGCTAAACACTAAATGTAAGAAGTCAATTATCTGCACTTAATTGAAGTTATTTAACTGAATGGAAGACTAAATATAAAATTAAGAATTTCCCACTGCTTTTATAAAGTGATTCAATAAACAGGATTCATAAAACTCTTAGGTCTAAAATGAAGGCGTAGGTTGAAACTAAGCCTAAGTTCTTACATAGACACACAGAATCAAGTAATTTTTAAATTTCCAGTTAGTTTTGCTCCTTTTACAGAACTTAAACCCCCAAGTTTAGTACCTTGTATACACATTTCCACGTAGATCATATGTGAAATAAAAGCAATTGAAAAACTAGCAATGTATTCCAGGATTAAAAACAAAAAACCCAAGAACAAACCTATAGAAATCTGATTCCAGGGGAAAATGCCTCCAAATCTAATAGTTACACTGTTAGAAATAACATTGTTTTGATGTTTTTACTTATACATTTTAAAATTTTAACTTGAATTCCAATTAGTTAACACACAGTGTAGTATCAGTTTCAGGTGTACAATTTAGTGATTAAACATTTCCATACATCACCGCTCATCACAAATGCACTCCTTAATCCCCATCACCTATTTAAGCCAGTCCCCCACCCCCTTCCCTTCTAGTGTTCTCTATAGTTGAGAGTCTGTTTCTTGGTTTGTCTTTTTTCCCCTATGATCATTTGTTTTGTTTCTTAAATTACACGAGTGAAATCATAAAGTATTTGTCTTTCTCTGACTTATTTCTTCTTGATTGTCTTCCTCAAAATCATCCCACCAACCCCCCTAAAAATGACTCTATTTTCTAGTAAAGGAGGATTTACTTTAAATGTCTGTCAAAAATCAGAACTGCTTTGTACACTTTGTTAAACTATTAATATTCACTTTGCAGCCTCAAATCTAGCCCCAGCTTGAACACCTCTTAGATGGGTTTCTTTTATTTATGAAATTCCACTTCAAAGTCATAAGGTCACAAGTAAGTCAGTCTTTTGAGTAAATCTGCAACCTACTCCTGAGTTCCAACACGATCTCATTCACTCCCATGACATGTAGCATGAAGGCCTTGACAATCCTCTGTTCCTGTCTTAAAAAAGTCTCAATGATGTCCTTTCCTCCCCTTTCAGGATGAAGATTCCACCTTCTTTCCAAGGATAACCCAGCCTTTACACCTTGCTCAGAACAGGCTGCTAGAGAGGCTCTACCTACTTGTCAAACTGACTAGTTTCTCTTAAATAGGAATGTGTTTTCATTCCTTTGAGTCACTGTTCAGGTCCTTTTCTTCTTTTGGAAGGTCCTCCCTTCAACCCAAATCTCTGCTCACAGAAATTCTATTCATCTTTCCAGGAGAATCAAATAAAACATGTATCCCATCAAGTATTTCATGTATTTTTAACCCTCACACTTGAAATGATTTCTCCCTGATGTATCATAATGTTTGGGAACTCTTAAAAGTTATAAGAGGGGCGCCTGGGTGGCTTAGTCAGTTGAGCGTCCAGCTTCAGCTCAGGTCATGATCTCACGGTTCGTGGGTTTGAGCCCCACGTCAGGCTCTGTGCTGACAGCTAGCTCAGAGCCTGGAGCCTGTCTTCAGATTCTGTCTCCCTCTCTCTCTGACCCTCCCCTGCTCACACTGTCTCTCTCTCTCTCTCTCAAAAATAAATAAAACATTAAGAAAAATTTAAAAGTTGTAAGAAATCATCATATACAACTTCATTGTCTTTACTTCACTTTATTGCTCTTTTCAGGAGACCCTGAAGGCAAGGCCAATCATGTTACTCTTTCCTGTGTTTCCCACAGAACCTAGTCTTCGACCTCATGTATGAGAGCCACCTAAACATTTGTTAAAAATAAAAACTCAGGACGCCTGGGTTTGGTTGAGCTTCTAATTTCGGCTCAGGTCACGGTCTCACAGTTCTGTTTGTGAGTTCCTGGGCTAGCTGCTGGCAGAGGGGAGCCCTCTTGGGATCCTCTGTCTCCCTCTCTTCCTGCCCCTTCTCTGCTCACACTCTCTCAAAAATAAACATTAAAAAATAATAAAATAAAATAAAAACTCAATAAATTGGTCTAAGAAAAAAACGACTCTAAAGTGATGTCAAAATATAAAGCTGCACCTCTTAAGGGCACATGCACCCCAATGTTTATAGCAGCACTATCGACAACAAAGTGTAGAAAGAGCCCAAATGTCCACTGATGAATGAATGGATAAAGAAGGTGTGTGTGTGTGTGTGTGTATACATACACCACAGAATATTACTTGGTGATCAAAAAGAATGAAATCTTGCCATCTGCAACAATGTGGATGGAACTAGAGGGTATTTTTTTTTAATTTTTTATAGTGTTTATTTTTGAGAGACAGAGTGCGAGCGGGGTTAGAATAGAGAGAGGAAAAGAGAGAGAGACAGAATCCGAAGCAGGCTCCAGGCTCTGAGTTGTCAGCACAGAGCCTGATGTGGGGCTCGAACCCACAAACAATGAGATCAGGACCTGTGCCAAAGATGGATGCTCAACCAACTGAGCCGCCCAGGTGCCCCAGAACTAGAGGGTATTATGCTAAGCGAAATAAAAGTCAGTGAGAGAAAGACAAATATATTATTTCACTCATATGTGGAATTTAAGATGCAAAACAGATGAACATAAGGGAAGGAAAAGGAAGCAAAAGTAATATAAAAACAGAGAGGGAGACAAACTATGAGACTCTTAAATACAGAGAACAAACTGGGGTTGCTGGAGGGGTGTTGGGTGAGGGGATGGGCTAACTGGGCAAGGGGCACTGAGGAAGACACTTGTTGGGATGAGCACTTGATGTTATTTATATGTGATTACTAAATTCTATTCCTGAAATCATTATTACAATATATGTTAACTAACCTGAATTTAAATTAAAAAAGTAAAATTATTACTTGAAAGAAAAAACTGCACCCCTTAAAACTACTATTGCTGGGGGTTCTGGTTCAAAATGCATGAACTTAATCTCTTCTTCCTCCCAAAACCCTATGAAAATGACAGTCAAAAGAAAAGGTCTACAGTTAAGGAGGAAGCAGGAAGAGGCCTCCAGGTAAGAGAGTTTAACAACCCTGCAGGATACAGAAAGTAAATGAAGGAGGGGTACCTGATGAAGCTGGACAATGAAAGTCACAGCCTTCAGCCCTCACAGAACCAGCTCCACAGAAGCTCTGCCTACCAGAACTCCAGAGAGACTCTGAACCCATGGACATGTCCCTGGCCAGAGAGCAGAGGTAAGACACGATCTGAACTTCTTCTGTACAAAGAATGGTCAAGTTCCCTGACTGTGCAAAGAAGTAAACTCTTCTTAGAGAACTAGGCAGCAAGAATGGATGCTAGTACCTTAAGACAAAGCCCTCAATATTCTGGCATTTAGGATTTTGTCTCAGCTTAACATCCAGTTCCACTGTCTGCTTCCCTAGAGTAAAGTCCAATTAGTTGATAATCTCCAATGAACAATACTGAACCCTTACTCAGCTTTGCAGCCTCATTTCTAAATATGAACATAACCAAAGACAATCAGACATTCAAAGAAAGCCTGCAACACGAAAAGATCAAGACAGGAACACAACTCACAACCCCAAAGAATGAAAACCCACAGAACAAAAGCACAAAAACATCCCTGCCCCACCAACAAGTACCCCAACGAGAACTATGAAATTATTCTATCTATGATCCTACGTTTCTTCCTCATATCTTTAACCTGAATCAGCACTGATGACGGCTGTAACACTATGTGTAACAGGATAGTACCTGCAGGCAGAGAGGTACTGAAACCTCAACAAGTCAGCCTCTGCCCAGTATTAAAATGCCACACAGCTTGTAAAGGTTCTGTGTCCTCTGCCTAAGTGACCTCGTCAATATCCAACAGATCCATTAAAGAAGAGAACTGGTCTCTCTTCATTGCATTTTCAGTGCCCAGAATAGTGCCTGGCACATAGTGAAATGATGAATGCAGGCATTATCCAAATCTCTTCATGGAGTTTTAGGCTGGGATGACCAGCTGCTTGCTTGTTACTTCTAGATCTCACCTCACCAGGGCCTCAAACCATTCTAAACTTGCTCCTCTCTCTCTTCCCTGTTGACCCTGCAATATATACCACAAACCTGAGCATTGTCTTTATTTCTTTTCAAGCTCTTCCTGTATCCAGTCCATCAGCAAGGTCTACTAATTTTTACCAAGATGAAATCTCCATCTCTACTGTCACCACTCTGGTCCAAGTCATTTCTTGCCTGGACTAGAGAAATGGTTTAATAGTTATAGACTGTATTCTTCCTTTCTTGCCTCCTTCCAATATATCCATTAAAAACTCAAGAGGATCTTTTAGAAACCTAACCAAATTCTGTTAGTTCCCTGCTTGATAAAATTCCTCCCTGTACCCCCCAAATACAGAGACCTGATGGTTGCCAGACGGGAAGGGGGTAAGGATGGGGAAAAAATTCCTGTAGCTTCCTGTAGCTAAGAAGACTTATAGTGTTTACGGTCCTCACTTATTTCTTGAACCTCACTTTGTGCATTCTCCCCTTTGCTCACTACTTTCCAGTCACACTAACAATTTCCAGTAAATACCAAGCTTTCACCTCAAGGCCTTTGTCTCTCTCTGCTAAAGTTGCTTTTCTTTTGTTTTTCATGGCTACATCTCTCTCTTGCTTCAGATCTGTTTTAATATTACATCCTCAAAAAAAAAAAGTATTCTTAACTATTCTAGAAAGTAGTCATTTTACATAGTCTTCTCTGCAAGAGGAGGAAGAGTATCCTGATTTCCTTCTCTGCACAGATCACAAGCTAAAATTACCATTTTATTATTCACTGTATGTTTCTCTTTCCCATGAAAACGTTAGCTTCATGAAGGCAGAGACCACGTAGATCTTGTTCACCACTGACCTTCAGCACAGTGCCTGGACAGAGGAGACGCTCAATAAATACTGGCTGATTAAAAGCTGCCTTGTTTCAAACATACATCATTACGCAGTGGATTAATTCAAGGACAATTATGACAAAAAGCAACAAAGAGAATGGGAGATTTATAAAAGTTATGAATATTCTAGCCTTCAAAATACCAGGAGTCATCAACAGCCTCTTAAGATTCTGATACTCACTTTGTCTAACTGTACTCAATTTCACCAATACCCACCCATTTCATCTACACATTCGTCCGAAAGCTAGAGGCATTTATCAAAAATTTATTGTAAACTTCAATGAAAAAGAAGTTGAAGAGAAGCATTTGAAAGGAGTCCTATCTGCTTATATTAACAGATTCCAACAGTAGTTTCTGTTGACTACCACAACACACTCTCCCTTCTAAAAAATACTATGTATTGGAATCCATCCCGTCCAAAGCAATTTATTACAAAAGTGCTTCAAGTGCTATGTAATAGCTTCATCGTTAGTCCCACAAAACAGGGATTCTCTCTTTCTCCTATGCCAAAGCTACTCTTGCTGTAGTATCCACTCACTCCACTGAGCTCAACACTTGTGTTTCTTCAATTTTAAAACATGCTTTTTTCACTTTTTAACTTAAGTAGAAATGCATTTTTCCAACTGAAGGTATTTTACAACTGCTATTGGTCTAGAAATAGTTGCATTGCCTGAACATGTACAAATTTGGTTGTTCTTCATGATAAACACTTTCAACCCATTTTATTCAATAAACCAACTGAAGATGATTTGAGAAAATACTGACTTGTCTCTGAACACACTCTGCCGACATCAAGAACCAGCATAAACTTGCATAAAGGGTGTTTGTTAACGGCAAGAAGTATTTTAATATACCAGCGTATAAATACATAAAGTCCCCTATGTGTTTCACGAATTCATGTCGTTCACTTTCTTTGTAGAATACTTGCTCAGTCTATTTGGTTTCCTTTTTTTTCCTCCTAGTAACCATACATTTAAACCTTCCCCTAAAATTATTTTTCATTTTAACTGAAGTAGAGACTTTCAGATGTACAACACTGATTCCACACATTTAATAAATTCTACACTATGCTCACAAGTGTAGCTACCATCTGTCACCATACAACACTATTACGATACCACTGCCTATATTCCCTGTGCTGTACTTTTCATCCCCGTAATTCATTCATTCCTTAAGTGAATGAATTACCCCCCTTCACTCATTTTTCCCCATTCCCCTCCTCTATCCTTCCAGTTTGTTCTCTGTATTTATGAGTCTGCTTCTGCTTTTGTTTTTTAGATTTCACATTTAAGTGAAATTCCTATGGTATTTGTCTTTCTTTGACCCACTTCACTTGGCAAAACACCCTCTAGGTCCATCATGTTTTGCAAACGGCAAGATCTCATTCCTTTTTATGGCTGAGTAATATTCACATCTTCTCTACCCATTCATCTATACATGCACATTTGGTTTGCTTCTGTATCTTGGCTATGATCTCATTCTTTTTTTTATGGTCAATATTCACATCTTCTTGACCCATTCATCTCTGGATGGACATTTGGTTTGCTTTCATATCTTGGCTATTGTAAATAATACTGCAGTAACACTGAGGTGCATAGATCTTTTCCAATTAGTGTTTTTTTCTTTGGATAATATATGCATTAATGGAACTACTGGATCATATATTTGTATTTCTGATTTTTTGAGGAACTTCCATACTGTTTTCCTAGTGGCTGCAGCAATTTACATTCCCACCAAAAGTGCACAAGGATCTTTTTTTCCTCCACGTCCTCACCAACACTTATTTGTTGTCTTTTTGATTCTAGGTGTTCTGACAGGTGTTAATAGCTCATTGTGGTTTTGATTTGCTTTCTCTCATGATGAGTGATGTTGAGCATCTTCTCACGTCTGCCATCTGTATGGCTTCTTTGGAAAAAGGTCTATATGGGTCCTATGCTCATTTCTTAAATCAGATTTTTTGTGCGTGTTGAGTTGTAGAAATTCTTTATACATTTTGGATGCTAACCTATTATCAGATATATAACTTAGAAATATCTTTTCTCATTCAGTAAGTTGCTTTTTTATTTTGTTGATGGTTTCCTTCATGGTGCAGAAGCTTTTCATTTTGGTGTAGTCCCAATAGTTTATTTTTGCTTTTGTTTCCCTTGCCTGAGAAAACTGTTGCTACAGCAGATGTCAAAAACATTACTGCCTGTGTTTTCTTCTAGGAGTTTTATAGTTTCTTAAATTCTTTTTTTAATGTTTATTTTTTGAGAGAAACAGAGAGAGAGCAAGAGAGAACACGCATGCGCGAGAGTGAGTGGGGGAGGGGCTGAGAGAAAGGGAGGCACAGAATCTGAAATAGGCTCCAGGCTCTGAGCTGTCAGCACAGAGCCCGGAGGTGGGACTCAAACTCATGGATCACAAGATCATGACCTGGTCTGAAATTGGACACTTAACCCACTGAGCCACCCAGCGCCCTCTAGGAGTTTTATAGTTTCAAGTCTTCAATACATTTTGAGTTTATTTTTGTTTAATGGCGTATGGTGCAGTTCTCTTTTAAGAAACACTGTATCACCAACACTCTGGATGGCAGAGAAGTCAATAATGTATATAAACATAGACACTGAATGACTCTGAAGGTAAAGTTTTAGAAATACATTAACGAAAAGCTGAGGTAATAGTATACAAATCCAAATATGCTAACATGTCATCCATAAATTTTACAGATTAACAATTAAAAAAACAGAAAATCTATAGATGACGCATAACACCAAGAGAGAATTACAAAAGTCAATTACCTAAAAATGGGGGGGAAACCTCTTAATTTCCAATGGAGTAATTTCTCAAGTTCATACCAAACTATTTTATATGGCTTTATAGGGAGGCCGGAGTCCAGAAAACACTGGAGGAGAGACAGAGGGAACTAAAGAGCCTAAGATTAAATTATAATAATTCTACAATGAGATCTGTAAATATTCAGAGTCCTGACAGATTAGAGCACTGACTACAGCAAAGGGACTTTTTTAAAAGCACCTGTAAGGTAGGAGGCAGTCTGGAAGGTAAGGCTTCTGGGCAGCAGGGGGTAAGAAGAAGGGAGAAGAGTTGTTTAGAAATTACATGGAGAGGAAAAAAAAAAAAGCAAAGGGGAGAGGTGGAAAAATTTTTCAGTACAAAAGAAAACAAAGAAAAATGGGAAGACCCACCACCCTGAAAGCATTCAAAGGAACCACCATTTGCTACACTGACAGAAGAGGGAGCACTGGAACAAAGAACGTCAAACCTCCCAAATCACCACCCCTGTCCACAAAATGCAAAGGAACAATATACCCTGATATACAGAAAGCTACAAGTAGAAAACTAAAATTGAGACTCAAAACACTTCAGCTGATAACTTTTCCCCCACCATCGCCCCATCCCCGAAAACCCACAAAGGAAAACTAAAACATAACACTCTGTTGAATTAAATATCCTCAAAGAAGAATTTTAAGATATGAAAACATGTCCTGAGTGAGAAATTTCAAAACTAAGAACAGAAATAAAAAGACATAAGAGTTGACAAAACTCTGGAAATAAAAATTATATCAGAAAAGAACTAAATTACAAACTGCCTAAGGAAGAATTAAAGATTAAACACATTAAAAAAAAAAAAGAAAGAAAAGAAAGAAAAAGGGTCAGAGACCATGATCAAAATGAAAGATAGGCAAAGTGGGGTGCCTGAGTGGCTCAGTAGGTTAAAGTGTCCAACTTCAACTCAGGTCATGATCTCATGGTCTGTGGGTTCGAGCCCCACGTCGGGCTCCTATGCGACAGCTCAGAGCCTGGAGCCTGCTTCCGATTCTATTTCCCTCTCTCTCTGACCCTCCCCCACTTGCACTCTTGTCTCTCTCTCTCTCAAAAATAAACGTTAAAAAAAAATTAAAAAAAAAAAGAAAGATAGACAAAGACCAAACATACATATGCTAGACTCCCTTAAGAAGGGAAACTAAATAGAACAGAGTACTAAACAATGATCAAAGAAAAATCTCCAGGAGTAAGGCCTGATTCTGCATATTGAAAGGGGTCACCTAAACAACTGAGAAAACTGACCTGCAATAATATACTCAGAGAAATATCATAATAAAACTACTAAATTTTTTAAAGATGAAAAAACATCCTTAAAGTCTCCAGGCAAAAAGATCAAATAACTTAAAAGGCCAAGAGAATTAAATGACCAAACTTCTCAAAAGCAATACACAATGCAATACAACAATGAAGCTGTATTTTGTAGAAACTCAAGGAAATACAAGATAAATCAATAACAAGTTTTCATTAGGCAAGAACACAGGGAGAACTGTTCCCAAGAGTCCTTAATCAATCTACCAGATCAAGAGTCCACAATTTTTTTCTGGAAAGGCACCAGAATAACACAGTAACCAACTTAAAACTACAGGATATCCAATGAAACACAGAAACACAGTGTAACAGAAAACTTTAATACACCATTCTCAACACGTGACACATCAAGCAGACATAGCTAAAGGGATTAATCTTTTTTAATAACTGGAAGTTGTACTTTCTAATCTTCACCTAAATAGCCCATCCTCTCACCAACCTCCCCCTCTGACAACTACCAGTTTGTTCTCCGTATTTAAAGTCAGTTTGGTTTGGTTTTTAGTTTGTCTGTCTTTGTTTTTAGAGTCCACATAGATGTGACGGTATTTTCATTTATCAATGGGCACCTGGGTTACTCCCATGTCTTGTCTGTTCTAAATACACATGGGGTGGCAGGTACCTTTTCAAATTAGTGTTTTTGTTTTCTTTGCGTAGATACCCAGTAATGAATTACCAGGTATCATGGTCTTTCTATTTTTAATGTTTCTGAGGAACCTCCATGCTTATTCTCCACAGTGGTTGCACCAATTTACATTCCCACTAGTAGTGCCCTAGGGCTCCCTTTTCTCCACATCCTCACCAACGCTGGTCTTTCTTAAGAGATAAAACAACTTAAATAACATAATCAAAGTAGTCCTCATGGGTAAATATTAAATGCTACATCCTGATAATAAATATTCTTCTCACATGCCCACAGAACATTCACAAAATTGATTATATATTAAAGTAGCAAAAAATTACAAAACTTCCATAAAGTAGAAATATTATGAACAAAGTGATCACAATGCAAAGACACTAGAATTTACTAACAAAAACAAGAACGGCCTTTCCACCTGGAGATTATTAACTCATGGGTTAAAACTATAGAATATTTTTTAAATGACAAAACACTGTATGTGAATCTATGAGATGCACTGAAAGCAATGTTAAGAAGAAAATTCACTCTACTAAACACTTATCAATAAAAAATAAAAATTAATGAATTCTGAGCCCCCAAAATAAAAGAACCAGAATACCAAGAAAATAAGAAAAAAGTAGAAATTAATGAGGAAGAGAATTTAAAAAAAACTTATCTAATAAAATCCTATTGTTTTGAAGAAAAAAATAACAAAATAGGTAATACGCTAGTTTCATTTAAGGGAAAAAAAAGCACAAGTATCCAAGATAACCACTGAAACAGGAAATTTTAAAGATTATGAGACTAACTCTGCAGACTTTTAAACAAATTTGGAAACCTATGTAAAACGTACAATCTCCTAGAAAGTACAGATTACCAAAATTGATTCCTTTAAAGTTAGAACACATAATCAAATTGATTTTAATAGACGAAACAAAGTTATTAAAGAACTGCCACACAAAAATTATCCAGTCCCAGATATGCACAACTTGTATGAGAAAATTTTTAAAGTCTTGAAAGGCCCAAAAGTAGATTTGAGAAATAGAAAGACATCTCACCTTGGACAGAATTCAACATTATAAACATTTCAGTTCTCCTCAATTTGTAAATTCAATGCAATCCAAGGAGTTTTAGGGGAGTTAGACTGAGGTGAAGTGGTTCTTCTGAATATACTTTTTTGTTTAAACACATTAAAAATAATAAAACCAACAAGGGTGGGGAAAAATGGAAAACAAGCAAATGGACTGAGCTAGATTTCAAATGAATAATTTCACCACACTGAAGAGGAGGGAAGAACCAAGCCAAATAACTTTTGAACAAAGTATTTTGACTATGTATCTTCAGACTAAACAACAACTGAAAGCAAATTCTGGACTATTAATATGTTGTTTTACAGTGATTATCACTTAACAGTTCTCTAACAATTGACTTTTATTTACTGTATTCTAGGACTGAACAAACAAGAATATTGAGTGCCAGGTTTTTCACTCAGAGAGGAGAAATACAAAAATAGAAAAGTGGAAAACTAGAAAACAATGTGTTGAACTGGAACTGTAAGTTTAGTATAAACTCATGGTGAGACAAATAAAAATATGTGTGGAGGCAGTGTATATATGTGTATTTCCTATATATGTGTATTTCCTAGCTCTCTCCACTAAAGGGAACTAGAATTAATGATGCTCTAGTAGGAATAAGCACACCTAGCACCCCACATCCTATCTCCTAAATACTCTACTCCGTTTAAAGGAACTAGGGCTTCTTGGAGAAATGGCTAACCCAAAGCTGAAGCAGTGAAAGTAAAGGATGAGCCTGAATGTATTAAGCTAGAAAGCAAAGAAGCACTCAAAGAATGATGAAGAAATGCCAAAAGGAAACAGAAACCCCACTGTTTGAAAGGACTCCCACTGGTCATAAAGAAACAACAGAAGTATAAAAAATAAGTCAACAGTAACAGATTATAGCCCATTCAACAGAATAGAGATCTGCAAGTCAATACTCATTATTTTTAAAAATAAAAGCTCCTCCTTACAGTAGAATGTCAACTAATAAATGTAGAAGGAACAACTGGATTAGAAAATCCTCATTTCACAGGTGGTGGCTCAGTCGCTTAAGTATCCAACTCTTGATTTCAGCTCAGGTCATCTCACAGTTTGTGAATTTGAGCCCCTCCTCATGCTCTGTGCTGACAGCATGAAGGTTCCCTCTCTCTCTCTCTCTCTCTCTGCCCTTCCCCCAATTGCTTGAGCTCTCTCTCTCAAATAAATCATAAAAAATAAAAATCACCATTCACAAATGTAGTAATCACTGATTCAGGCAAAAATCATCAGTGGATGTGAAAACTAATAGGCAAGCTAAAATTTGAGGAAAAGAAGATCTACCAAATCTCAAAATATCTCCCTACAAAATATTAATTTTAAGGTGAAAAACAGTAACTTTTCAATGGGAGAAATCTGGCAGATAGTATCTCAAGTGATCAAAGTATGCATCCAGATATGACATACTGAGAAGACACCTAACTTTTATGGTACTCCTGCCAAAAATATAGAACTTCAATCTACTCGTGAGTTAATAGAGGCTAACTAAATCTAAGGAACAGTCTATAAAGTAACTGGCCTATACTCTTCAAAAATGTCAAGATCATGAAAGTCAAAGTAAGTCACTTCCAAATATCTTCTCCCATTCTGTAGGTTAACTTTTAGTTTTGTTGATGGTTTCCTTCACTGTGCAGACACTTTTTATTTTGATGTAGTCCCAATAGTTTATTTTTGCTTTGTTTCCCTTGCACGTGGAGACATAGTTAGTAAGATATCTAGTAAGAAGTTCCTATGGCCAATGTCAAAGCGGTTACTGCCTATGTTGTCCTCTAGGATTTTGATGGTTTCCTGTCTCACATTTAGGACTTTCATCCATTTTGAATTTATTTTTGTGTATGGTAAGAAAGTGGTCCAGTTTCATTCTTTTGCATGTTGCTGTCCAGTTTTCCCAATATTTGTTAATATATAAAGAACTTATAAAACTGAACATCCAAAAAACAAATAATCCAGTTAAAAAATTGGCAGAAGACATGAACATACATTTTTAAGAAAAAGGATCTGGCTAACAGACACATGAAAAGATGCTCAACATCACTAATCATCAGGGAAATACAAATCAAAACAACAACAAGGTATCAGCTCACACCAGTCAGAACGGCCAAAATTAACAACACAGGAAACAACAGGTGTTGATGAGGATGTGGAGAAAGGTGAATCCTCTTACACTGTTGGTGGGAGTGCAAACTTCATGCATGTGGCCACTCTGGAAAACAGTATGGACCTTCCTCAAAAAGTTAAAAATAGAACTACTCTGTGATCTGGCAATTGCACTACTATTTACCCAAAGGATAAAAAAATATGGATTCACAGGGGTATATGCACCCCAATGTTTATAGCAGCATTATCAACAATAGCCAAATTATCAAAAGAGCCCAAATGTCCATCAATTGATGAATGGATAAAGAAGATATATATAAAGGAATATCACTCATCCATGAAAAAGAATGAAATCTTGCCATTTGCAACACCACGGATGGAGCTAGAGAACAGTATGCTAAGTCAGTCTGAGAAAGACAAATACCATATGATTTCATTCATTTGTGGAATTTAAGAAACAAAACAGATGAACATAGTGGGGGAAAACAGAGAGGCAAACCAAGAAACAGACTCGTAACTATAGAGAGCAAACTGAGAGTTACTAGAGGGGACTTGGGCAGGTGGCGGGGGAAGGGTTAAATAGGTGATGGGTATTAAGGAGGGCAGTTGTTGTGATGAGTGCTGGGTGTTGTAAATAAATGATGAATTACTACACTCTACACCTGAAATTAGTATCATACAATATGTTAACTGGAATTTAAATAAAAACTTGAAAAAAAAATCAAAGTAAGGCTGAGAAATGATTTCAGATTAAAGGAGGCTAAAAAAACTAAGGGGTGCCTGGGTGGCTCAGTCGGTTGAGCGTCTGACTTTGGCTCAGGTCATGATCTCACAGTGAGTCTGAGCCCCACGTCGGGCTCTGTGCTGACAGCTCAGAGCCCGGAGCCTGCTTCAGATTCTGTGTCCCCCTCTCTCTCTGCCTCTAACCCACTCACATTATGTCTCTGTCTCTCTCAAAAATAAATAAAAATTAAAAAAAAAAACATAACTAAAGGCAACATATGCTCCTGAGTTGGACCCTAGACCAGGTTTTCTTTGCTATAAAAGATATTATTGAAACACTAGAAAAATATGAATATGGCCTTCCAATTAGACAATAGTATTGTATCAAGGACAATACTCTGTTTTGATAATTTTATCATGTTAATATACATGTTTTTGTTCTTAGGAAAAATACATTGATTTTAGGAGTGAAAAGGTATATGGCAGCAACTTACTCTCAAGTGGTTCAGAAAAAGAAACCGTGTATATGTATCTAAAGAGGAAGTTATAAAGAAAATGTATTAGAATGTTAACAATTAGAGGGGAGCCTGGGCAGCTCGGTGCATTAAGCATCAGACTTTGGTTCAGGTCATGATCTAATGGTTTGTGGGTTCGAGCCCTCCGTTGGGCTCTCTGCTGTCAACAGACTTTGGTTCAGGTCATGATCTAATGGTTTGTGGGTTCGAGCCCTCCATTGGGCTCTCTGCTGTCAATGCAGAACCTACTTTGGATCCTCTGTCTCTCTGCCCCTTCCCTACTCACACATACATACGCACTCTCTCTCTCCCAAAAATAAACATTAAAAATAAATAAAATGTTAACAATTAGGGAATCTAAGAAAATGACATATAGGACTTTTCTGTACTATTCTTGCAACTTTTCTGTAAACCTGAAATTACTTCAAAATAAAAAATATTTTCGACTTACTTCACTTACATATTTCTTATATATACATACAAGAATTCTACATAACATCTGTTTAAACAAATATATTCTTCCATCAGTATAAAAATTCTAAATGATAAAGCACCAGGTCAGTTATTTGGTAGTGTGTTTGTTTTTACGTTGTAGACAAAGTAACAATGTATCTGACAATCAATAGAATCTTATATTCAAGGAAGTAATGATTCCAAAGTTTCATAAGAAAATATTGCCCATTGATGGAAAAGGAAAAACCAATCTTGTCATATTTTCTCAGTTCAGAAGTCAAAATCACTATCACAAAATCACTATAAATACCTTGTGTTGCTAGAATAATCCCACATGGCCACATCTAGGAGGCTCCGAACCCAGGTTTTAGAGGGCTCCTTAAGAAATTTTTGCTGATAGATTCCCACTACAAGATCTTCTACAGTGAGAAGCTCTAGATGTTGCCTTATTTCTTCCATTGGTAAACAGAAAAAGACATACAATAATGAATTTAAGATACAGAGAAGATATACATCAAAATGGAAACAAATACAGATGTTATAAAGCACTTAACAGTAACTTAGTTTTACTTACCTGATGCCTTTGCCATATGCTTCAAACACCAGTTGACTCTGGCTCTGTCATCAGACTGGAGAAGGAAAAAAAAATTTACTTGTATTTTCTCCTACACTGAGTTGATTTTAATCAACTGCTGTTCTTTCAAACTGGGGAGGTGGGGGTGGCAGGAAGGGAAAGACTAAAGAGTTTGTGACAACTAAATGAGAACCATAAAAAAGAGCAATATATATTTTTAAAAAACTACTGCTATTAATAAACAGTTACATTTATAAAGCAATGTTAACAGACTTTGTGAAAGCAAGGGAGACCTAGAGTAGGCACATGAAGAAACCAACATGCAGAAAAAAGTAATCTGTTCTTGGTTACACTAAGCTAGTAAGGTTAAAACCCAGTTCTTCAACTCCTAGTCTGAAAGAATTTCTTTGGGTACCTTTGTGGATCTTTTGGTATCTAAATGGATACCTTAAAAAAAATCTTTACACCGAAATTACCTTGCAGTAGATAGGTGGCCAGCTTCCCCGGTTTGGGTGAATAAACCTATAAAGGTTTTGTAACACAGTTGCTTGGTCATGCCCAGATTCAAAGTTTGAAATGGGAATCTTGTGACTAGAATCACCTGACGGACATAAAAAGGAGGTAGGAGTTCAAAATTTGACCTAGACAAATAGGACAAAGTGGGTGAGGAAGTAGGGTACACGAAGACGGTAGTAACTCATGTTCAAGCACTTGCACCAAGCCTAGTTATGATTAGGTACTTTATTTTATCCAATATTCTTATGAGAAATATTAGAGGAGACAACACAGAGTTAGTATAGTAAGTTAACAGTTGGTGATCAGTGGAGTCAGGACTCAAAACCAGGTTTAAGTGACTAAGCCTATATGTTTTCACTATTCCCATCTGCTTTTCAGGAATCTGTGTTAATACGGCTGGAAAACTTAAGAGCAATGATTGCTTTTTAAAAGATTGTATGATCAAGATTTCCACTTCCAATAAAAAATGGACCAAGTAATTCAGACCAACCTTCCACAAAAATTTAAAATACTTGAGGATATCAAGAACACACAGTAGCGAGAAATTAAAAGATCTAGATGCAAGAGAATACAGAAATTCAAAAAGGCTCTCCAGAGAGCCTAGCTTTTGGGGCAGTTTTTCCCCTGCAGTTATTTACCAATTCCAGAAGAGGAGGAAATTGAATGGCTGAGAGGTGTGCTTTTGACAGCTTTTGGGTCCTGTTTGCAAGGCCCCCAAGTATCTACCAAAAGCAAACATAAATCTTTTCTGGAGGAAGGGATCATTATAATCCTCAAATTACTTTAAAATAATTTTTTCAGCATAGTAGGGAAAATGGTGGACTGGAAGGCAAGAAAGTAGAAGGCCAAGAAGCCACAGTGAGCCGGAGCTGCCAGAGTAATGGAAAGTTCCAGTTGCAACACTAAGAAGTGATCTGCTGAACAAGAAGCTGCAGACCTCTCAACAAAGCCTGCAAAGATCCCCAAGTTTGGAAGCACCATAGGTAGTCAGACGACAAAGTCTCAGCCATATCCAACAAACTTGGATCAAGTAAGCCTAAAGAAACTGTTCCAACTCTTGCTCCAAAAACCCTTTTAGTAGCAATAGCTTTTAAAGAAGATGAAGATACTGAACCAGAGGAAATGCCTCCAGAAACAAAGATGAGGATGAAGAATATTGGAAGGGATACACCAACATCATTAGGACCAAATTCCTTCAAGAAAGGAAAGCATGGTTTTTCTGATGGCCAGAACCTACGGGAGCGAAATAAAAAATCTCATCTTGGAAATGTCCGTGACCAAGATAATTAAATGATGGGTTGTGAAACTGGGGTGTGGGGTGGGTGTAAAGTTAAAAGGAACAGTTTCCTTTTTTAAAGAATGGTAAAAGATTATCTTTGGAGACTTTTTTTAAGATTGATACATTAATAAATGAGTTTGAAATGAGAGGTAATTTATGTTTTATATTCAGATTTCAAGACATTTGCTAATTTTATAATTTCAAGTGATTAGCTTATAGATAATAGAAAAATTGGAAATGGTATCTAAGAATTGCATATTTTTTTTAGACACCACTAAAAGGGATGCAAAAAGTTATTACCTATTTAAACTGCAAGCAATTACTCTTAATTCCCTTCTTAATATAAACTGTCTCCCAGGAACAGCCTTATAGACAGGGAGTACTGTGCTGGGAAGAAAATGTTATTAGACTACTGACTGAAAGTACAATAGATAAAATTAAAATATGGCTTTTTTTCCTAATGGGCATTTGTTTCAAGTCCTCATAAACTAGGTATTGCATTGCTATCAGCTGGTACAGATGCTTAGCTTTTTAAAATTTTTTTTCGGGGCACCTGGGTAGCTCAGTCGGTTAAGCGTCTGACTTTGGCTTAGGTCATGATCTCGCAGTTGGTGAGTGCAAGTCACACGTCAGGCTCTGTGCAGACAGCTCAGAGCCTGGAGCCTGCTTCAGATTCTGTGTCTCCCCCTCTATGCCCCTCCCCCACTTGCACGCTGTCTGTCTCTCTCTCAAAAATAAACAATAATTCTTTTCTCATTTTATGAAAATTGTTAAGTATTTGAAATAGTACCCTTCACCTTAATGGGTCTTGTCTACCTTCGTTAGTCTTCAAAGACCATCTGCTACCAAAGTAAATCAGTATATTGTGAACGTGCTTCTTAGTTTTTGTTATGAGCTAGTTCCTGTAAACATTTCTACCAGGTCTTGAAGCAACTCATAAGGAAGTGGCTTCTTTTAAAATACAAATTACCACCAAAACTTAAATGTATGTATAATACTTAGATATTTGGGTGTTTTTCTTTTTTAAAAGGTAGTAACACCAAAAAAGACACACTGTATGAAGATGAAAATGGAAATGAGAAAAACGCACTTTCTGTACCTTTGTTAAAGCTTAATTTACTAACTTATGAAAATGGAATTTGACTTGAACTTAATACAAGAAATCTTATGTTAGTATAATAATACGGCTTATTTGAATTATTATACATATATTTTTGAAGTATTATGCATATTAATCATGTACATTTTAGGTACTGAAGATAAAAATAAAGAAAACACATCTTTAAACATACTCTATGGAATCTTTGATCACATATACATTGTTAGATCTATGTACCATAGGTTTTAAAAATTTTTTAATTTTTTTAATGTGACAGTTAAACACATCTTTAAAAGCAGTCAAAGATAAAAGAAACAAAGTCAAAGATAAAAGATTTCCTTGAAAATTCCTAGAATGTTTAATTTGGAAGCAGCTTCAGATGACTTTATTGGTAGTAACCACTCGCTGAGCTCTTTTAAATAGGGATTAACTCCAGAGAAGCAACCTGTATTCCTAACACTATGTTCATCTGCATTTTGCATTTAAGTTTAAAGTAACCCCCAAGTAAAAGAATGGAATACAACAATATTAGTTCTTACGTGATTTAATTATATCATACATTAATTTAACTTGCTTTAATGTAGGCAAACTTTCCACTTTTGTCCATTTTGCTGTTTATGTTAAAATAACATCCTTTCCTACATATTTTCTTGACTTGAATTATTAACCTAAGGTCAAGATGGGAGAGAAAATCACTGAGATGAATGTCTTTACTAAAATACCAATAAATTTGTCAAACTCAAACATTCTATATGAATAACTAGATACATGATGAAAGAAGAACAAGAACCAAACCGAATTTGATAGGAGATCCAAAAGTATTCCAGTGACTGAAATTATTCAGTACAGATGGTAAATAATCATGCTATGATCAATTATGAATTTTAGCATAAAGTTATAAAAAAAAGACACACAGGAAGAGTTCAATTTCTGATAACAACAGACTAGAACTGTAAAAATGAAACACCTGCTTTTGAGAGCACTGCAGGGAGAAAACTGCAATGAAGAATCAGGGGTCCAAAATCTTGGAGAAGGACTCCTAGAGAGTAGATTCTGGCATTTGGGTTCACTGGTAATTTGGGGCATTTACGGATTCTGGAAGAGGAGATTTAGAGTCTGAGAAACTGAGCAGTTTTCAAAAGACCTAGATATATAAGAATTAAAACTATTATTCCAGGGGTGCTTGGCTGGCTCAGTTGGTGGAGCATGTGATTCTTGGTCTTTAAGTTGTGAATTAGACCATGCTGGGTGTAGAGATTACTTAAAAATAAAATCTTTAAAAAATATATCATTCTAGGGCCACCTGAGTGGCTCAGTCGATTCAGTATCCAACTCTTGTATTCAGCTCAGGTCATGATCTCATGGTTTGTGGGTGTGAGCCCCTTATTGGGCTCTGTGCTGACAGCATGGAGCCTGCTTGGTATTCTCTCTCCCTCTCTCTCTGCCTGTTCCTCTCTCACATTCTCTCCCTCTCTCTCGAATAAGTAAATAAAACATTTAAAAATATTACTCTAGTATTACTTGTGTATATTAAAAATTATAATTAAAAAATATTCAATGCCTTGTTTCCACTGTTTATACTGTGAGGTCAACTGCAAATTTTACAGATGATCATTTGGTGGTAATCTGTCTACTTCCCCCCCTTTTTAGAGATCAACTAGAAATAGATGGACTCTTAAAAGATACAAACCCAATTTTACATGATCTCAATCCCTGAAATTGGATTAAGGTACTCCGAGATGGCTAGTGACAGCATCTTTCTGCCAGAAGCAGTCATAAGTTTTCTTCAGAGAAGAATATCAAGTTTTCTTATGTACTACTCAGCACTCAAAAATATTCAGATGGGGGTGGGGGAGGAAAAAATCAGATATATGAAGAGATCGGGTATCTTGATATCAAGAAAACCAACAGACCCCCCCAGAAAGAGTCCTGTAATATGGTTATCAGACATAAGGCTTTAAATGTTCAGGGAAGTAAAAAATAGATAATTTTGGCAGAACCATAAAAAGAGAACCAAAGGTAAATTAAACTGAAGACACATTCTCTAACCCATTTTAGGATGGCAAAATAACCATGATAACAAAATTAGGTAAGATTACACATGAATGTACAAATTCTCAAACAAAGTATTAGCAAACCAAATCCTGCAATTTAAGAACTATACGGTCACTATAATGGGTTTACTGCTGGAATGTACAGTTGGTTTAGCATTAGCAAATTACCAGATGAACAAAAAGCCATAATCACCAGAGATACAGAAAAACTATTCATTAAAATGTGCAACTGATATCTCTAACCAAACTGGGAGTAGAAGAGAACTTCTTTACCCTGATCAAGAGTGCATACTAATTGTATGGAATCAGAAAAGACCCTGAATAGCCAAAGTAATGTTAAAAAAGAAAACCAAAGCTGGAGGCATCACAATTCTGGACTTCAAGCTGTATTACAAAGCTGTAATCATCAAGACAGTATAGTACTGACACAAAAACAGATACATACATCAGCGGAACAGAACACTCAGAAATGGACCCACAAATGTAGGGCCAACTAATCTTCGCCAAAGCAGGAAAAAATATCCAATGGAAAAAAGACAGTCTCTTCAACAAATGGTGCTGGGAAAACTGGACAGAGGCATGCAGAAGAATGAAACTGGACCACTTTCTTACACCATACACAAAAATAAATTCAAAATGGATGAAAGACCAAAACATGAGACAGGAAACCATCACAATCCTACAGGAAAACACAGGCAGGAACCTATCTGACCTTGACTGCAGCAACTTCTTACAGGTCTCGGGAGGCAAGGGAAACAAAATCAAAAATGAACTATTGGGACCTCATCAATATAACATGCGTCTGCACAATGAAGGAAATAATCAACAAAACTAAAAAGCAATTGACAGAATGGGAAAAGATATTTGCAAATGATGTATTGGATAAAGGGTTAGGATCCAAAATCTATAAAGAACTTATCAAACTCAACACCCAAAAAACAGGTAATCCAGTTGAAGAAATGGCAGAAGACATGAGTAGACACTTCTCCAAAGAAGACATCCAGATGGCCAGACACATGAAAAGATGCTCCACATCATTTATCATTAGGGAAATACAAACCAAAACTATGAGATACCACCTCACACCTGTTAGAATGATTAAAATTAACAACTTGGCAAACAACAGATGTTGGCGAGGATGCAGAGAAAGGGGAACACTCTTGCACTGCTGGTGGGAATGCAAACTGGTGTAGCCACTCTAGAACAGTATGGAGGTTCCCCCAAAAAATTAAAAATAGAACTACCCTACAACCCAGCAATTGCACTACTAGGTATTTAACCAAAGGATACAAAAATCCTGATTCAAAGGGGCATATGCATCCCCAATGTTTATAGCACACTACCAATAGCCAAATTATGGAGAAAGCCCAAATGTCCATCAACTGATGAATGTATAAAGATGACGTGGTACAATGGAATATTATTCAGCAATCAAAAATAAAGAAATCTTGCACTTTGCAACAGCATGGATGGAACTACAGTGTATTACCTAAGTAAGTCAGAGAAAAGACAGATCTCATATGATTTCACTCATATGTGGAATTTAAGAAACAAGACAGATGACCACAGGGGAAGAGAAGGAAAAATAAGATAAAAACAGAGAGGGAGGCAAACCATAAGAGACTCTTAAATACAGAGAACAGAGGTTTGCTTGAAGGGAGGTGGGTAGGGGATGGGTTAGATTGGTGCAGGCATTAAGGAGGGCACTTGATGGGATGAGCACTGGGTGTCATATGTAAGTAATGAACCACTAAATTCTACCCTTGAAACCAATACTACACTATGTTAACTAACTTGGATTTAAAAAAAAAAAGTACATACAAAAAATAAGAGGAGAAAAAAACTACAGCCAATGGCATGCTTACTGAGGAAACATTAGAAACTAGAGTTCCTAACCAGCACAGACAAGTTTTTTAAATTATCAATAATATATAGATTAGGAAAAACATCATTTCACAGACATGTTATATAAGGAATTTACTAGCAATGGTTGGATAAAACTAAAATATAAGAGTAAATAAAAATAACTTCAAGAGATATCAATTATAAATCACAAAATTTATAAGCTATAAATGTAATGAAGTAGTAAGATCATTGTGAAGAAAATTACAAGTACTAGAAGGCATTACAGGTCCAAAAATTAAAATGTATCCCCATGTTCAGAGTGTCATGAAGCTGTCAGTTTTATCTAAAATGACCTCAAGATTTAAAGGTAATTCCAATCTAAATTTCAACAAAGCTCTTTGGCATGATACTCAGACTCTGAATTGTATGGAAGAGCAAAGGGTTAAGAATAGCTGTGATGTTCCAAAACAAAGTCAAGGAACCTAAGTAATATCATCAAAATATTGTGTTCAATCATATGAATACCAAAAAAACCAAGTAGACCAACAGAACAAAATAAACATAGCACAAAGACCCATGCATCTACAGAAATGTAGCACTACATACTGAGGAACAAGCTGACTAACAAATGATGCTGAGGGGCACCTGGGTGGCTCAGTCAGTTGAGCATCTGACTCTTGATTTCAGCTCAGGTTATGATCTCATGTATCGGCAGTTCAAGCCCTGCAGATGCTCTTCACTGAGCATGGAACCTGCCTGGGATTCTCTCTCTCCCCCTCACCTGAGCACTCTCTCTCAAACATTAAAAAAAAAAAAAAAACTAATAATAAATGATGCTGAAACAACTAATTATCTACATGGAAAAAAAAAAAAAGAAATAGAACCTCGACTTCATACCATACACAGGTCAGTGCCAGGTGGAGTAAGAACTTTGATATGAAAAACAAAACTTAATAAAAGCCATCTCTATCGCCTTCAGGTAGAAAAGGATTCTTAAATAAGACATTAAAAACCCTCAAATCCTAAGGGAAAGCAGGATACATTTACTAAAAATTAAAATATCTGTTCATTGAAAGACACCATAATGACAGTGAAAAAAAATACCATACACTGAAAATAGGTACCTGCAATTAAATCAGTAAGCAGATACATAACAAAATTCCCCAAACCAATATAAAAGTCCAAAACAAAAATTGGGAAAAGGTCATGTTGAGTTAAAAAAAAAAAATGCAGGTATGGAAACAAGCACACGACGTTAATCACATACAGGTTCAAAGAAACCAAAATTAAATACACTGTTTAATTTTTTTTTAATGTTTATTCATTTTTGAAAGAGAGAGAGAGAGAAAGCGGCGGAGGGGCAGAGAGCAAGGAACAGAGGATCCAAAGTGGGCTCCATGCTGACAGCAGAGAGCCCGACACGGGGCTTGAACTCACGAACTGAACTGTGAGATCATGACCTGAGCCGAAGTCGGACGCTTAACCGACTGAGCCACCCAGGCGCCCCTAAGTACACCATTTAAATACATACGTATTCACAATAAAACTATTCAGAAAAGAGAAAATGATTAGCACAAAATTCCAAATAGTGTCTCCATAGAGGGACCTTCAATGATAGGGCACTGCCATTATTTTTTCAGCTGAGTGACGAATGCACAGCTGTTCATTAATATTCTTTATACCTTAAGTCAATGTTATATTCTTTGTGTATGAAGACTAATTTTAAAAGCTGACAGACCTTTTGTACAGGAAGCCGAAAGCACTTTTCCAAGCTTTGCATTTTTTAAAGCAGAACTCTCAAGAAAATTCACCAGTAAAATAGACAGAAGCAGAGCTCCTCTGGTTAAAGTGGGGGAGAATGAGAAGGTCCAAGACCTCCTACTCCCATACTCTCTCATACAGAATCTGAAGCACCTCTTCAGAGAAAAGCATGGCAGTGGGGATGGGGAAATCAATAGATTCCATATCAAAATCTCTTCCAGTCTTGAAATTCTTTGATTCTAATGTGCTAAGCCATAATAATGCCCATCCATGAAGTATTCACTTGATTCACTTACACATTTCATAAAAGGCCAGATAGCAAAGGAGCATTTGAAAGATCTACGTGTACATTCCTTAGCTACTAAACTGCATCCACATGTAAATTTGCTTCAGCGTGTTCCCCTTTGAAACATGATCTTTTCCTAAGTATCAGGTTGATTACACCAGCATAAGCATTTTCAGTTATTATGTTGACACAGCCATCATTCTAATAGAATCATTTATTTTATTTAACTGGCACATTTCCCAGCATCATCAAATTGGCAATTTAAGACATGTCTAAATTGATGAGCTCCAAAGAGCTAAGTTTCCTGAATGAACGGTGTTCAATTTTCATTAGTTTGAAATAATATATTAAGAAAACACTCCTAGAGTCTTTAATAGGTTTGTTTTTAAGAACCACACTTTCTGTTAATCTGGTTAACTTGAAAATGTTATAAAAATAAGCCTTAAAAACTTTTTTTAAATCAAGTATTTATCAGAACCAGAAAAATAAACAGTAAGCCAGTGTTGCTCTCACAAATGAGTGTCTGGCAAATCGTAGGGATTCCAATGCATTCAATAGATGAACAAACTAGAAACAGCTTAAGTAAAAAGTGAAGTTAATTCACCAGCTTAGTATCTAAGTTTTGTTTTACTACCATCTATTTGAATAACCTCAGATGATGGAACACGTGGGGAGATTAGCTAGGTTCACCCTTCAAAAACTGCAACAGAAGTCTTCTTCTGTTTTATAATTTTTTTCATTCAAAGCTACGTAAAGGAACCAAATTAAAAAATCTGCCCTTACCTTGTTCCACAGTCTATGGCCCTGATCCCAGGCAAACAAAAAAGGGACTAGTATATATTTTTCAGTAAGACTGGAAAAAACTCAAAAGACATATCTAAAAGTGACTCTAAAATGTTCTCTTCATTTATAAAGAACAGCATTATAAATGTTACATAAGAGCTGCTTATCACGGCAGATTTGAAAAACTTATTTCTAATTTCAAACACTCCTACAGAATAGATGTCTGAATTTTTAAGTAAAAAAAAAACAACTTAATAAAACAATGACAATTTTGAATATAAAAAATAAATTATCATGATGCTTATTCTAATCACAGAGGAAACTTGCTAAAACCTAGTTTCTAGAAGAGTTTAGTTCAGAGCTTAGGTATACAGACATACCCTTTGATGTCCCACAAGTCTATTTAATTTTGAAGTTTTTAAGGATCCCATACACCATCTATCATTTCTATGAAGAGTCTCCAAAAATAAGAGTATTCTTCCCCCAAATTACGTTTTATGTGTTCATTTAAAGCATTAAGTCTTAACCAGATATATACATATTCAATGCCTATATCCTACCCCATTCCTTTATACTTACTTGCGGCCTGACAATGAAACCGAAATCCTCGTGGAATTTCACCTATAATACAAAATATTTTGTTGAGAGAAGTTCTCTGGTTTTGCTATAGCAATATTTCATAGGATGACCAAGTCATAACATAGGTAGGTAACTGTTACTGCTATATGAAAATACAAAAGATTAAATTTTCATAGAGGTTTGTTTTGTTTACCCAAAGGAATGAGGACTATTAAAGAATTATGGTATATTGTCTAAGATACTTTAAAAAGGAAGTTATTCCTAGGCGGCACCTGGGTGGTTCAGTTAAGTGTGTGACTCTTGGTTTCAGCTTAGGTCATGGTCTCATGGGACGGAGGCCTGCTTGAGATTCTTTCTCTCTCTGCCCCATCCCCCTCACCTTCTCGGACCCCCACTCTCCCATGTGCTGTCCCTCAAAATACACTTTACATTTATATATATATATATGTATATATATAAACTTTTAAGTATGTATATACATAAACTCTTGTATATACATAAACTTTTATATATATATAAAACTTCCTGTATGTATACATATACATAAAACTTCCTATGTATATATATACGTGTACGTATATATACACACACATACACATCCGCGCGTGCGCGCACACACACAGAAAGTTACATAAAAAAAACTACTAGGTAAAGAAAATTTGTGCTAAAGGAGTCTTAGTTAGGGGTCCAGGAGGCCCTTGATATAGGCACTCATGTATGTTATTTCTCAAAAAAAAAAAAAGTCTCCAAATTCTTTTTAATGTTTTATAACCATATGAAGAAAAGTAGTTATTTAACTTATCCTAAGCAGCAACTCTCAGAAGTGTGAGTAGGATAATTAGTTTCCAGTTTCTTGGTCATCTAAACACAGGAAAAGTGCTGGTCTGTACTAATGAATTTTAAAGCAACTGACAAGACTAAAGATGAAGTTCTCTCCCCAAACTCTTTCTCGTTACTGCCTTAAAGACTATTACTGTTCCTTTATCTATCCTCTTGGTAACTGAATTGAATCCTATGTCTTCACTACTACCTCTTTTGCTTGAGTGGAATATCCAGAAAAAGAGGTACTGAGAATATCTGAGAAACGATTCAGTACGAGGCTATTTCCATACCTTCTCTTGTATTCCTTACAGCAGCCGGACTATAGGAATTATTCCCACTTTACAGATAAGCTAGTAAGTTCAGAAAGGTTAATAACTTTGCTCAAGGTTACAAAGCAACAGCAAGTTAAAAACTAGTGATCACCGAGGTAAAGGATGGGTTAAAGAAATAAAAGAGCAAAGGCATAAAAAAACTTTTAGAAAATTCCAAGATGTAAGGATGCAGGTAAGCAAACGCCAGGCTACATATTTTTAGACACACTATCCACCCAACTCTAATACTTTCTTGCGGTTAAAAGCTTCAACTAAAAAACCCCGTGTAAACACCTAATTCTTAATGATTTTTCAACCAATTATGATGAAGTCTTGTTACATTTTAAGAACTCAACAATGCATCAGCCTTTAAGAAAACAAATACTGTTAAATAAAGTCAAGATAAAATGCATACTTTTTAAGATCTAGCACCTACCCACTCGGACTACTTACCAGGATTTATAAAACTGTGGAAATCTGCCATAATACCTTCTTGGAGAGAATATTTAACACAGCCTATTTCACAAGGGAGGAAGCGCTGTTCACAATGAGGAGGTAGTTCACCATGGCTAAAAATGTTCAAAAAATAAAAAATGCCTCCAAGGAGAGCTAAAAAAATAAGAAAAAAAAACGGTAAGACAACACAAATAGATGAGAGTTTACCCCTCTACAAAAGGAAGTTTTAGAACCATTTCCCTTCTGTTCCTATAACGCTAAATGCACTCGAAATGAGAAAACTAATTATCTGTACCAGATAAATGAATCAAAATTTTTATACTTATATTTTTAATTATACTTATCAAGGATTACAGTGGTAACCACTCTATATGAAGCAACAAAATTATTCAAATGTGCAGCCAGCTCTACATAATTTAGTTATTCATATGCCTTGAATCTCAGGAATGACATAAGAAAAGCTGTGACCCATATTCAACAAATACAAGAGGTTTGGGAAATAAAGCCAAGTAGAATCAGTGTAGAAAAACTGTGTGATATATATGGATAATTTAGTTCACTCTTTACTTTTTACCAATACACACAAGAACACCAATAAATTCTCTAAAGGAAGAAAGAAATATGATATTGTGAGAAGGGTTTTATACACTAGGGTTGACCGTTTAAGACTGTTTAAAGTCTTAAGACCACATTTAAGACTGTTAAAAAGTTTAGAACTTCAACAAATTCAGAACACAATAAAAACAGCCAGAAGGAATAGATCTTATTAGCTAAATCCTTTTCCCAACCAGCTCAATAATTCAACTTCCTCTTTATAATTTAAATGTATTTTAAGGATCTAGATATAAACACTTAAATCTAAGAAGTATATTTACTAACATATGAAGTGGTTGTTAACCAAGAGACCAGATTTTAGTATAAAACAAAACCTCTCCAGTGTTATTTCAACAAATGCAAATTAGCTGATCTTTTACAACTTTAGTGCCACTGTAATTTGAACACTTGAAGTCCAGTTATTTTGAAATGCAGGATCAACAGAACACATATTTATGGACTGATATATTATAGTGTTTTAAGCACTCACATTTATCTAAGCAAAACATTTTAGGATTATTATACCTTGATCACTTTTTAGAGACAACCTTGACATATCCGGGGGTGAAACATTCTGCTTTGGTACAAGCATGCCTGGCTTCCTCAGTGGGGTGCAAACAGGTTTCTACAGAGGAAGAGAATTCATCACATACTTAACCTCTTACTGGGCACTTTGTACATATACTTAAATTTAGCAAAATAACTGAAAAACAGCTCACAGTTGACTATTTCAGTAACCTCTCTAGGCCACTGAACCTCAATGAGTAAACAAACACGTATCTGTCAGTGACATCAACACCCAAAGGTAGACAAGGGCAATATCTATAAATATTCTGAATCAAAAAGTGAGTAAACAACCAATTTAACTATTGCTGAAAACCATTTGCCCACTACTAATAATCTAAAAAAAATTTTAATGCCCACTACTCATAACCTGAATTAATCCCACTGAATCACATAACATATGCCAGCCCAGTGGCCAAAAGAACATTGTTTGACAAAGTACTCTAATACGGTTTTTTGCTTAAAGTAAAAACTGGATCACGCTGACTCCAAGTCTCAATGAGGTATAAATACAACACGGCTTACATTTTGAGAGGAAATGTCTTATAAGAAATTACAGTTAAAGAAATAATCAAAGCTCACAAGTATAACTAATACCAATGCAACTGAGTAGAGCTTCTACTCAAGCATACATCTACAAAATAAAAATCTCGCAAACCTAAAGCAAGCAAAGCTCTCTTGAATTTCAATCCAATGTTGACAGTTTTAAAAAAGAATGGAGGGACGCCTGGGTGGCTCAGTCAGTTGGGCATCCGACTGCGGCTCAGGTCATGATCTCACGGTTTGTGAGTTCGAGCCCCGTGTCGGGCTCTGTGCTGAGAGCTCAGAGCCTGGAACCTGCTTCAGATTCTGTGTCTCCCTCTCTCTATGCCCCTCCCCAACTTGTGCTCTGTTTCTGTCTCAATAATAAACAAAAAAATTAAAAAAAAAAAGAATGGAATTTTACTATGTAAGAATGGACAGAACACAGAGGGAGGGGGGAAAGTCCACAACTACCCTGAATTTTTTTTTAAACGTTTACTTGTTTTTGAGAGAGTGTGTGCACACAGTGGAGGGACAGAGGGATCCTAAGAGGGCTCCTTGCTGACAGCAAAGAGCCCAATGAGGAGCTTGAATTCACAAATCCTGAGATCATGACCTGAGCCAAAGTCAGACACTTAACCCAGTGGGCCACCCAGGAGCCCCAACGCTGAATTCTCTTGATACAAATCACCAAGAAAAAATTTATTTAGTACTTTATCATTCTACTAATCAGAAATTTACCCAAACTTTATTCAACTCTTATCTATAAGGCACACTAAACACACAAAATGCATGTGCACGTTTTGTTATTTCAAAATTTCAAACACAACAACTGGTCTGGTTCCAGGGTCATTTAAAAAGAAAGAATGTCCCAAGCTACTTTTAAACATTCAAAATAGGAGTCTTTGATCATAAAGGGGTTGAAAAGAACCCTTAAATATCATCTACTACAAATCTAAAAACCCAACGCTCCCATTGCTGATCACGGTTTATTGGTTGCAGGTTTCCTAACAGGGATCCCTGTTTGGTGATTTCACACCACCAAATAAGAACAACTGAGGCGTGCCCCAGCTAGGGCACCTGCTGGCTTTTTAATTTTTTTTCCAGTAGGCTCCCTGCCCGATGTGGGGCTGAACTCACAGCCCTGAGATCGAGAGTCGCATGCTCCACCAACCAAGCCAGCCAGGTGCCCAGGGACCCGTTGGCTTTTTAACAGGCATTCTGACACCGTGGAAAAAGAAAACAAGAAAAATTCTTCTTTGCATTAACCCAAATCACCCACCAGCCTACTCTTTTAGTCTACCCTTCTCCCACTCACGCCTCCAGCATTTACTGAACACGCCTTCGTGCCAAGCAGGTAACTGCTCTTCTCTAACTTTACCTGCTTCTCCGACGGCCCAGAGTCCTTTCCCTGGGCTGCTCTCCACTCCCGAGCCATTTCTGCATACTTCTCCTTTTCTTCCTCCCTCAGGAGCTTGGGGACATTTAAGGGGGGACAGAAAGGAGAGAAGCAGCAATGAGGACCGAGTGCCCTAGGCCCCAGAGGCGGAAGCCTACACTTTCCAGGCGGTTCCGCGTCGGTTTGCCTTAAGGCGGGAACAGGGGGGCTTCCTTCCTTTCCCTCCAGCGGGGGCCAAGGGGTCACTGGTGTCTTCGAGGCCTCTTTCCTTCCCGCCTCGCCCTCCCACTTGCCCAACTGCCTGGTTCGCCCCCCTACCCTCTGCTGCCCCCCTCCCTCCAGCCTTACCGCCCAGTCAGCAGAGCAGTAGGGGACGGCATCAGCCACGCGAGCCACGGGCAGGCCTCGCCGCCGTAGTTCGGGAATCTTCTCCTGCACAAAGAAATAGTAGGCATTACGGCTGGCCTTGCGGTTTGGCATGGCGAGCGAGGCCAGGATTCGACGGCTGGGGCCTGAGACACCACAAGCAAACGGGGCCCTCGCCGGGCTCCCGCCCTTAGTAACCGAGGCAGGCGCCTGCGCGCGAAGGCATGCGGCTCTCAACCAATCAGGACGCGGTGCGCAGCCGCATTGGCCTTGCTGGGAGAAAAACAGTCTGAGGCCGACTCGTGGGGCAGTGGGGGTGGGGTGGGGCGGGAGCTCGGTCACAGGTGCAAAGCATTCTGATTGGCTGGGATGAGGCGTTGATCGGTGTTCTGTCACGTGGCCTTCCACGCAATTCCTGTACATTATTGCGTAATATGTGTCAAAGCAGGTAGAGAAAACGAGGAGTAGAGAGTTGTTCAGGTTCTTTCGTGTTTTACGACTGTAAAAAGGCCAGCTCTGGGTTAAGCACTGTGAAAGGTGTTGGGTGGGGGAAAGAGTGAGAAGCACGACAAACAAGATCTTTTCCCTGAAGAAGTTTACGGTCTAATGGGGAACTTTAAAGTGGGAAGATGACAGAACAATTGCATCGCCAATAAGGGGGGAGGTTGTTGCTTTCTCGTTTTCCCCCATTCTTAAGTTACACGTGCTATAGTTGCAAAGAACGTGGGTTTTTTAAAATGTAATATGCAGTATGTTAGGAAGAAAACCTATAATAAGCAGAGATTTAAAATGTTCCCGAAAAAAACCATAATGTCCTTGAATAAAATTTTATAGATGTCCTCATAAAGGTCATGTCCTTTTTGTTAGTTTTATTCCTGGGATATATTTGTAGCTACTATGGAAACTTGCATCTTTAAATTGGTTACTACTGGTGTATACAGAAGGTTTTGGTTTCAGTGTCGACTTTGCGTACTTAGTGCACATTGATTTTCTTGGATATTCTAGTTATATATGCTTCACAGAGAAATCCCCTTCCGGTTCAGTTTATTAAGCATGTATATACGTGTTGATGTATGGGGGTTTTGTTTAAATGTTTTTTATTTTATTTTTGAAAGAGAGAGAGCACAAGCAGGGGAGGTGCAGAGAGGGAGGGACAAAGGATCTGAAGGCGCTCTGCCCCAACAGTAGAGAGCATGATGTAGGGCTGAACTCACAAACCAGAAGATCACAACCTGAGCGGAAGTCTAGTCGCTCAACCGACTGAGCCACCCAGGCACCCTGATATATATGTATGTATATTTTATATACATATATGTTTTAAAATCAAGAATAGGAGTTGAAAACTTAATAAATGCTTTTTGTGGATCATTTCAGATTATCATATGGTTTTGTTCTTTAATTTCTTAATATACATGATACTGCCGGGGGCGGGGGGGGGGCGGGCACCAGGGTGGCTCAGTAGATTAAACCTCTGACTTCAGCTCAGGTCATGATGTCAGTTGGTGGGTTTTCGAGCTGTGCTGACGACTCGGAGCCTGGAGCCTGCTTCCGATTCTGTGTCTCCCTCTCTCTCTGCCCCTCCCCTGCTCCTGCTCTGTCTCTCTTTCTCTCAAAAATACGTTAACATAAAAAAATTTTTTAAATAAGTGATACTGCTGGATATCTCTAATATTGAAGCATCCTACTTTTCCTCGTATAACCCCTTCTTGATCATGAAGCATTGCTTTTTTAACTTAATATAAGATTTTTTTGCTTCCTTGTTTGAAGTGATACTGAATTATAGATACTTTTGTGCTAGCCTTACAAAATGTTGGTATCAGCATGGTGATAGTGTCATAAAATGAACTTTCTCTGTTCACATTAAACAGTATATGCGAATTATTTATTCCTTCACAGTTTGGTAGAACTTACTGGTAAAACTCTTTGACCTTAGTATATCTTTGGAGGATAGGGTTGGTTGCCCTTTGTGTACCTTTTTAAAACTTTGTATGGTTATTAGTTTTTTCAAGTTTTCTAGTTTTCCTTCAGCCAAATTTAGTAATTGATACTTTTTAGAAAATTGCCTATTTCATTTAGGTTTTCAAATATATTGGTTTAAAATGTTGGCAAGGATATGAAGCAACTAGAATTTCCATATATTATTGGTGGGGCAATTGCATGATAGTTTCTTATAAAGTTAAACATAAGACCCAGAAATTCCACTCATTTAGGAGAAGTGAAAATGCATAGCCACACAAAGACTTATACATGACTGTTCATAGCAGCTCTATTTGTTCATTAACAGATTAACTGATAAGCAAATTGTAGTATATCCATAGTAGACTGCTACTCAGGAATTAAATGGAATAAACTACTGATATTCAATGTGAATAAATATCAAGATAATTTTGTTGAGTAAAAAAAGGCATACATAAAAGGGTACATACTTTATACAAAAATGTACTAGTTTGTACAAAACTTGAGAAAAGGTAAAACTGTATGTATAAAACTCAGACGAGTGGTTACCTGGGGCCGAGAGGTAGGGTGAGGGATTGCCCAAGAACTGACACAGGGAAACTTCTGGCTGGCAGAAATATTCTATATCTTGACTGTGGTGGTACTGGTTACAAGTGGTAAATAGCTGTCAAAAGTCCTCAAGTTATACACCTGGAATGTATGCATTTTATTGTGTCTAAATTATATCTCAAAAAGTTTATTTAAAACCCCAAAGCTTTATTGGCATAAAAATAATATTTGCTTATATTTAAAAATATTTGTATTCTAATATTGCTTCCCCTTTTCATTCCTAGTGTTATTTATACGTTTTGTCTTTTTTCCTTTTAATTCTTGCCAAAGTATATTTTATTGATCTTTTCAAAAAACAGGTTTGGGTTTCATTGATGAAATGTACAGTTTTCCTTTTCATTTTAATTTTATCTTTAAGTTAATGAATTCATCTTTCTGCTTATTAGAGGCTATTTTGTGGGTTTTTTTCTAGTTTCTTGACTAAAAGCACCATTCAGTTATTTTCAATTTATATTTACTATCTTTAGGTTTCTTATTTTTCCTTTTTCTGCTTTAGTAGGATTGATCAGTATTTTTTGCTACACTTTTTCTTCTGTCGGTTTCAAGTTATACACTCTATTTTGCTTCATTTAGGGGCACCCATAAATGTCTAAGATACTTGCATTAAGACATATTTTATAACAATATTGTATATATTAATATTGTATATGTTATTAAGTATCCATACACACTCTTCCCAAATAGATGAGAAGTTTAGAAAATTATTGCTTTCCCCCACTTAGTTTCCCAACTCATTCCTTCACCACCCCACTTCTGTCTCTCATGGTAGCATCATCTGGGATTTTAGTTCCAGGTTGCTTTGTTATACTAATGTTGAGACATGATTGAAGTACCGGTTGAATACTATATCTAAAGCATACAATTTGATGGCATATGTGTACAGCTGTGAAAACACCATCCCCATTAAGATAATGAACATATCCATCCCTAATTCCTCACCACCCCCTTAGGCTGCTTGAAGTTGCCCACAGTTCACTGATGTTCAGTTTGTTTTTGCCTTCAGTCTTTTTTCTCTGATTTTCATTTTTGCAGTTTCTGTTGCTATTTCTTCATGTTTACTAATCTTTTCTTCTGTAATGTCTAATCTGCTATTAATGCCATCCAGGTTTTTTTTTTCTTTTTTGGTATCAGATCATTTAGTTTTCATCTCTAGAATTTGATTTGACTCTTTTTTATATCTTCCACATTTCTACTTGACATGGTCTATCTTTCCTCTATCTTTAATGTGGAATGTGGTTATAATATGGACTATAGTTATAACAACTCTTAAATGTCCTTGTCTACTCATTCCATCATCATGTCATTTCTGGGTCTGTTTCTACTGATTGATTTTTCTCCTTAATATCGGTTGTATTGTCTTGCATCTTTCAAGCCTAGTAATATTTGACTGGATGACAGTTGTAAATTTTATCCTTTTGAATGCTGCATATTTTTGTATTCTTATAAATGTTCTTATGCTTTTTCTGGGACAGAGTTATGTTATTTGGAAACAGTTCAATGTAGTTTTTCCTCCTTTTGAGGCTTACTTTTCTGCTTTGTTATTTGGAACCAGAGAAACCTTTAGGGCTAATTTTCTCCTCTGCTGATATAATACCCTTCTTAGTACTCTGCCTGACAACCCATGAATTTGGAAGCTTTTTTCACTTTGGCTGATGGAAACACAAACTATTTCTAGCCCTGTGTGAATTTCAAGGATTGTTCCTTCTAATCCTTTCAGGTTGTTCTTTCCCTGGCACTGTGTAGTTTCCTCCCACACATGCACTGATCAGTATTCAGCAGGAGCTTCAAGGGAGATCCTTAACAGATTTCCAGAGCTCTTTCTTTGTGCTGTTTTCTATTTTCTGGTACTCTGCCCTGCAAACTCTAGTCACTGTGGCCTACCTAGACACCAAATCCATCTCCTCAACCTAGGGAGACCACAGGGCTCTGCCTAGGTTACCCTTCTTGCTGCCTTCTGGGTACTCTCCCCAGGCAGCAACCTGGAGCAATCACAGGGCTCAGCTTGTGTATTCCTGTTCTTTCAGGGGTTACTCACCTCTGCTCCTTGATGTCCAGTGTCTGAAAACACTGCTTTATATTTTGGATCAGATTTTTAGTTGTTTACAACTGCTGGATAAGCTCATTCCCTGTTACTCCATCTTGGCCAAGGTTGCTTTATCTTATTTTAAACATTTAAAACAATATTTAGATTCAACTGCTAAATTTTTTAGATTTGTGATCAGGACAAATCTCTCTGAGGAGATGCCATTTAAAATGAAAAAGAATGCTAAAGAATAGAACTAGTCGTGTGAAGAATCAAAAGGAGAGCATTCTAGACAGAGGGACCAGCATATGTAATGGTCTCAGACAATAAGTGGTTTGGTGTATCATCAGAACAGAGAGAAGACTGGTTGACGTTGCAGTAGTATGTCCCCTCAAGTGGAGAAGGTGCGTGCTGAGGATGAAGAGATCAGCAGTGATTTGGGCATGGCAGTATCAAGAGTTCAAGTTTTACTAAGTACATGGGTGACCACTGAAAGATCTTTTTATAAAGATAGTGTCATGATACAGTTTACAGCTGAAGAAGATCAGTCTTGTTGCTATTTGGAGGATAGGTTCAGAGCAGCAAGAATAGGCCTAGAGATACTAGTTAGGAGGTCCCTTAAGTCCATGTGAGAGACGATGGTGATCTAGAACAGAAAAGAAGCAGGAGAAATGAAGGGGAAAGGATGGCTTCAATTTGTACTTGGGGAAAAAAGAACTAATGGGTGGATTGGATGTAGAAATGAGAGAAAGGGAGGAATCCTAGGGTTTTGGCTTGAGTAACCCAGTGGCAAGTCGTGTCTTTTTCTAAAATAGCAAGAACTGGGGTGGGGGTGGGGGACAGTGCTAGTGCCAAAGAGAGGCTGATGCTCCTCATAATTTCTATTACCTGCTCCTCTCCTTCTTTGATACAACTGATTTTTTAAAAATCTTACTTAAATAAAGTCTTATGTAAATGGAACAGTTTTTCTCTCTTTCCAACCAGATTGATCTTCCTTTTCAGAAATTCTAGAGGGTGGGGAAAAAAAAGAAATTCTAGAGGGTGGTAGGTTTGGGTTGGGGTATTGCATGGCAGGGGGATCAAAATTTCAATTACGGTTATGTTAATTTTGAAATGCCTCTTATACATTCAAGTGAAGATGTCAAGTAGGCATTTGGCTGTCTACATCTGGGGTTCTGGGCTAGAGACAAGATTTGGAAGCAATTTATACTTAAAGATGGTATTTATATTCACAGAAATGGATTAGATCACCTAGGCTGAGAGTGAAGAATGGAAAAAAAAAATTCTAGGATGGAGTCCTAAATAACACCAGCATTAGAAGTCAGTTAAAAAAGAAAAACCCAGCAAAGGTGACTAAAAAGGAATGTCTGGAGAAGCAAGGAGAAAACCAGGGAAACCAAGATAAGAGAGCATTTACAAGAAGAAGTGCTTCATTTATTCAATAAATATATATGAAAAGTCTGTGGAGTACCAAGCTCAGTTTGAGGCCCAATGACACCTTAAATAGAACAAAGCTTATAACAAAGCAAAGAATGCAGACCATGAAGAAGTAAACAATCTTGTATATAAGAAGATGTCTGAACATATTATTGGACAAAAAGACCAGTGAAGAAAAATATTGCAGGATAAGGGAATAGGGACTGATTGAAGGTGTAATTTAGGGTGGTCAAAAAAGGCCCTATTTGAGGAAATGAAATTTAAGCAAAGAGTGGAAGGAAGTGAGGAAGCAAAGAGAATTCCAAGCAGAGGGAATAAATAAATAGCAAGTGCATAGACCCCAAGGTGGGCACGTGTCGGGTATGTGTGAGGAACAGCAAAGCAGTCTGTGGCTGCCGTGAAGGAAGCAAGTGGGAAACCAGAGAGGGTAATAGAGAGGGTGTGGACGGAACCATACAGGGCTTACAAGGCCACCGTGAAAACTTTAGATTTCACCTATGTGGGTGAGAAGCCATTGGAGATTTGAATGACTTCTACTATTTTTTTTTTAAATATGAAATATGAAGTGATTTTAAGCTAAGTGAGTGTGATGAAATCACCAAGAACACATAGCATTTTAGGAAAATGCCTTTTCCTAAATACTTTTTTCCAGATGCTAGTTTAGGTCTTGACATTGTTCAGCGTGCATCCTCCAGCCTATGCTGATAATAATAGTAATAGTAGCTGACCTTCACTGAAATCTACTGTGTCAGACTCTCTGCTGAGCATTGCACGAGCTCATCTTATTTCTCCTCCTCACAGCAATCCTATGAAACAGATTATAGAAGCATCCCCATTTTGCAGAGCAGGAAATTGAGGCTTAGAGTAGTAAAGTCACATCCCCAGCCCATACAGCCCGTGAGGGTGCCTCTGACCTCTATGAGATTCCTCCTTCTTTAGCGCTCTTACTCCAAGCTGTTCATTGTCGATACTCAAGGACTGTTATTACATAATGCTTTGCCAAAGCAAAAAGAGGGATTTCTGAGTTCCCCATTATCTCTAGATTTTTGTCTGAATGCATAACCGTACTCTTGAATAACTCAGCCTGAAGTCTAGCTGATTCTTCTGCTTGCTCAGTCAGGTCATGCAAATTCTACCTTGTGTCTCCCTGCAACGACTCTCCCACTTGCTGTTTGCTTCCCATTTCTGCTACTCTGTAGCCTAGTTTTGGTGCTTGTTCCTTTTTGGGCTCTTGCAATGAGCTATCACATGGGAGAGGTTGTCTCTCTTCCCATCAACCCATCCTACACCCTGTGGCCAGAATAACTTGGCTGGAACACAGGTCTAATCTTGTTCTTGTGCTTAGAAATACTTGTGTGGTCCATAGCCTGTGGAATTAAGCTCAGGTACCCTGGCTCCTCTTAGCCTGACCTCTGGCTAAGCTCAGGAACCCTGGCTCCTCTTAGCCTGACCTCTGCCTACCTTTCTAGCCCTCTTGCTAACTCTGCCCTTTGTGAAGCCATGTTCCAGGCAGCAGACCCACTCTTCTCTCTGTTGCCGTGTATCTGCACTACCTCTTGCTCCATTCCTGCTTTTAGAAATTCTGCCCAGATCACATTTAAAACTTAGTTCAGGGGTCTTCTTTTCTCGAAGAGATCTCTGACCAGCACTTCTAATGACTAATTGACCCCTCCTCTTTTGTGCCACCACCATACCTGACATTGTCCTAATGTAGGTCCTGTCACACCACCACAGTTAAAGACCATATGTCTGTCTCTTCCCCACCCCAACACACACACACACACACACACACACACACACACACACACGGCTGCATCTCAACTGTAAACTCTTTGACATAAGGGGCTGTGATTCATTAAATTCCTTTCATCTTCGATCTCTAGACAGCATAGTGTCTAGAATATAGTAAGTGCTCAATACATGTGTATGGACTAAATGAATAAATTCAGGGAAGAGAGAAGAAAAGATGAAGAAAAGGGAAGAAGACCCTAAAACAGTTTGTAATTAATTACACAAAAATCCACATTGATTATCTCTGTGTATAAGGCACCCACTCAGAATTGGGGTAGGAGTACGGAATTAACAATTTTATGAGAGAGCTTCACCCCAAACTCCAACACAAAGGTCAAGGCTGCTGTTTTTTAACACTAGCTTTTGAGACCCCCCAAATGACCCCTCTTTTGTTTGAACTGTTTCCTTTTATGCTCAGTGTTCAAGCTCTCTTATTCTAGCTCCCTCCTCTGTCTTCTGGGGGTAAGGTCATTGGATGACATACTTGTTCTGGCTCACTTCCCTCTCTTGGGTCCCATCTTTGATCTGTGCCAGGGGAGAAGGCCTCTAGCAGAATGTTTAGGGCTGAGAAGCAATCCCCTGGCTCAATCATCAAGACCTAGTGCCCAAGACCCTGATAAAATACAGAAAGACACGCCTTCTATCATTTTCCCCCTTTTTGGGCTAAAGAATACTGATTGACCACTGGAATTTGCTCTCTTGATCATTTTGAGGAGGGGGTGAATGTTCTGGCCTCCAAAGGGTGCTGACATTGAAACAAAAAGAGAAACAAAAGTAAAAACCTGAAAAAGGGCACGTGAAAGAGAAGCAAGCTTACTTCATCTTTGGCTCTGTAACTCACAAAGAAATTATAGTTGAACTATCAGTTAGTAAGGGCTCCCAGGGCTTCAATTGCTCATAATTAACTTGATTAACTGCTCAGGATTGAGACAGAATGAGAGCAGGTGTACATTTGGGGGCTTTGTATCTGGCTAAAGATGCAGCCCTGACAAAACACCTGTCACTCCTTCTTTGTGCCTGTCTCCTTTCTCCAGGGATTGTCCCAGAAACTGAGTAAATTGTGGCACAGTTGTCCAGCAACTTTTTGTACATTGTAGAAATATTAGAGGATATAGAAAATTATGCAGAAGATATAAATGAATGACAATCCTACCCAGAGATAACCATTGTTAGTTTTTTGTTGTTTCCATTGACTCTTCTAAATGCATTTCGCATATTTGAGAGCATGCTGTAATACAATTTTATGTTCTGCTCTTTTTTTCTGTACATTGTCCTTGGATGGACCTCTGTGGGAAATTGTCATTAGAAGGCTAACTCAGGTGGAGGCCGCCCACTGTTGGTGAGGGTTGGCCTCAGGATAAGGCAGGCGGACACCATCAAATTCAGCACCCTACATCACTTTGCTTTGAAGACGGAGACAGCGGGCTCTTGGGTTAAATCTGCCTCAAGTACATAGAATTTTCAGCACATTTTCCCAATCTTCTACTTATTATATACTTACCACTGTTCTTGGCAGTACAACTTTTTAAATTTTTTTGGCATCATGCACTCTACATTTGCATTTCCTTTCTTTAAAGCATTTTCTTAATGAAACAATTTATTCCTCAATATGAAAGTGCTTCCAGATTGAAAACGTTTCTAGTTTCCAGTATAGGGTGCCTAGAATCTCCCATTTTTTTTTTTTAGTTCCTTGCTTCAATTTAGATTTTATAAAATTTATAATTCATTGAATGTTGTTTTGAAGATACCGAAGATGGGGAAGAAAACAAACCTAAAAGGTAGCACCAGGGAAGGAAAGCGGAACACAACTTAGATAAGAAACATGGTATCTATTTTAAAGTCACACCTCATAGATTCTTCCTGGAAGTCAAGATCAGAGAGGAGAAGTGGAAGTGTGATGTTATCTGTGTGCTTTAAAAAGACCTATGTTAAGCAGGATTCGTGTGCATGCATGCCGGTGTGCCTGCAATGAAATCATGTTTTAAACAGGATTCAGCTGCATTATATTTATAACCATGGGGTTGCTACCAGCTGCCAGCATGTCTCCTTGTGGTGGTTCACTTCTCTTCGTGCCCTAATTTGGTTCTAAAGTGTGCAGCTTTAGTGGACTGGCAGTGCACTTTCCCTCCGCCCCTAATGACCCACAACTCTGGCTGTGGCTTCCTTCAAGTCCTGCTCTGGTCCCACACAGGCCTATGCTCTGACATGTTTGTCTCTGGTTACAGCAGAAAGATTGAAGTATAGGGGATTCAGACCCTGCCATGTCTGAAAAATTAATCTCCACTTGGGGGTCCTGTCCTATCTGGTCAGAGAAATGAAGAAATGGAGCTTAACCAGATCTGAATCTGAGGCTCATTTGCAAATATCAACTCAACAGCTACCCAGGGAAACAAAAAGTACTTAGGTAGTACTTCTTAAACCTTAGAGTGCTTCAGAAGCACTTGAAGAAGGCAGTTAAAATGCAGATTTTCAGGCTTCACCCAGAGTTTCTGATCTTAGTTTGTATAAGAGCCAGAGAATCTGCATTTTAAGCAAACACTTTAATGTGATTCTGATGCTGAAAGTTCAAAAACCACATTTAGCAGAACACCAGGATTCTGATAATGCCCCTCTACCACCAACAATACGGTAAAATAATACCATTGTTCTGCCTTGGATGCACTGGCCATCCCTTAGGCTTCATGTTTTGAATCATTGGGTGTAGCCTCAATGTTTCTCTTCACCCTCCATCGGCTTGCTAATAACTTGCACATTGCGGAGGGATGCACACAGTGATGTAATCCAGTTTAGCCCCTCCTTAGAGATGGCTGGGAGTCCCACCCATTCAGGAAGATGCAGGCTCCACCAACTGTTACTCTCTAGCTGGAAGGTAGACATGTAGACTGCTACACAGGAAACAAATTCCCAGGATGGTGGATGAGGCCCCTGCGTTCTATGACTCGCTCTGGCACAAGCTCTTCCCCAAGTCCCCTGAAATCTTGTCGATTCGAGCACATGCTCGATGCTCACTTCTTCAGTGGGCATTCACTTTCCACTTCCTGTGCACATGCAGGTTCTCTTTGCTTAGTCCAACTCATAAACGTTGTCCAAGTTTTGCGTCAAATACCATTGTTCTGTATCCTTAGATACTAAACCCTCTTCAAACTCTTCTGTGCACTGTGTGCACCTGCCCATGCAATACACGGGCACACACACAAACAGTAAATGGTAGAGCATAATACAAATACATTATCATATCAGCTCAGGTGTCCTCCATAAGTCACTATGCCCTGGAGACAGGGGTCTTGGCATCAAGGTGTCTGGAGTTAGTCGTCTACATGACAGCACCCCCCCCCCAGCCACTCCTTAGGTGTTATCTCTTATGCTGAAAGACTCCAAAGAAATCATTAACTCCTTGAGCTTTACAAGGAGGTCTAGATGTTCCTTTTTATGCTGCAAAGGGCATATGCTGGCAGTCAAAAGACCTCAGTTCAAATCCTGTCTCTGCCATTTATTAGCTACCTAATCTTAGAAAAGTTAATTCAATTCTTTGGGCCTGAGTTTCCTTATATAGATTAAATGAGAAAGCTTGTAAGACATCTAGGACTGTGCTTACAACCTAATAGGGAATGTTAGGTACCTGCTTTATTCTTATTTTCTATTTGTATTTTCTATTTTTCTTTATGAAAGGAAATAATCCTCCAAATTTCTCTCACATAGCATGTTAGTCAGGGTTCTTAACTGCAGGTATCGGAAATAATCCCTGCCAAAATATACAAAGAAGGAATTTATGAAAGAATATTGGGTGGCTCACAGAAATGCCAGGAAGGCTGAAGAGCCAGGTGCAGAAAATGGGCTGGAACCCAGAGAGGTCCACACAAGTAAGACCACAGCCAAAGTCACACCTCAGAGCAGTCTGAACACTGGGTGCCCCTGCCCCCTCAGGGGGGGAACCTGATTCTCTGCTGTCTCTGCTTCTTTTATCCCTTGCTCCAGCATTAGAAAGCTCTGAGTGAGAGGATCCTTGGCCATGCCTGGAGCCTGGGCCTATACCCCAGCTAGAGTGGTTGGGGAGGTGGCTCTAGATTTTCTGGCTTCCACAGTTGGAGTTTTTAAAAAATAATGATGTAGGCAAGCCTGGTCTGAGAACCCAGAGGGGGTCCCAAGGACCAGCTAAGAGAGTCCTTGGCTTTGCACAGGATAGAAAGCAAATGAGGGCTGAGAGGAAGTGAGAACAGAGTTTATTGGAGATATAGAAAGAGTAGATACTCTTTCTGGGAGACTCAGAAAGGAAAAGGAGAATGAGTCTTATCTTTGCTTGGGGGTCTCCTGTACATGTCCTTTCATGCATCCAGGAGCCAGTCAAAATAAGGACCATTGCTCAGGTGTCCTCCATTAGTCACTAAGCCCTGGAGACAGGGGTCTTGGCATCAAGGTGTCTGGAGTTAGTCGTCTACATGACGACCTCCCCCAGTCACTCCTTAGATGTTATCTATTATGCTGGAAGTCTCCAAAGAAACCAAGGTTAACTCCTTGACCTTTACAAGGAGGATGTATATTATCTGTCCTATAAAGCATGTGTAAGGTGGGGGTGTTACAGGCCATAGCAAAGGGAACAACAAAAGCAGTCCTTCATGGGTCCCTTCAGTTTTTCCATCTCAATAAGAAGGGAACTCAGATCTCAAGTAGTCATAAAAGATCAGTGTCCAGAGTCTTTTCTCACCATTTCTAATGTTCATCTCTCATCCCTGTTTCACATATAAATTCATTCTTAAGTGTGTCATCTTTCTCTCCAGGAACTCCCCTCAAGCCTAGAACCACTCTGTTTCAGAGGCAATTTTATACCTGCCTTGTCTCCTTTCCTCTGCCCAGAATTCCCTACCCTGCCCCCTTTCCACTACCAATCCCTGAACAGTTCAAATCTCGCCCATTCTGCAATTGCTAGTGGAGATGTTACCCCTTCTTTCTTGTGGTGCTCCCCTAACCCCCCTAAACTGCTCCTTCCATTATGTTCTTAGGGTTCTTTCTCTATGTCTCCATTATCACCTTTGCTTTGTTTTACTACCAGTATGTTTTATGCACTTAATGGCCTGAACTTCTTCCCTCTCCTGGACCCAAGGTGAAGCTTTTGAACGGCAGGAAGTCGGTCTTATTTATTTCGTAGCCTTGGTTCTTAGTACCCAGTAGATGCTTAATACATTTCTGTTAAGCAAAGCAAAAGTTTCTTCTCACTTTTCTCTCAACACAGACTTCAGACTCCTTTCCTACACGCATGTGACAAATCTGTTTAAAAAAGTTGAAATCGGGGCACCTGGGTGATTCAGTGGGTTCCACCTCTGACTTGGGCTCAGGTCATGATCTTAGCAGCTCATGAGTTCGAGCCCCACATGGGGCTCTGTGCTGACAGCTCCGAGCCTAGAGCCTAGAGCCTGTTTGGGATTCTGTGTCTCCATCTTTCTCTCCTCCTCCCCCACTCGTACTGTTTCTCTCTCTCTCTCTCTCTCTCTCTGTCCCTCTCTCTCTCTCTCAAAAAAAAAATGTTTAAAAAATGAAATAATCCATTTGAAAGCACCCTGCAAACTGTACCGTTTTGAACAAATGCATTTGATCTTAGCCAAAAGGCCGAGAAGTGATTAAGCGTTGGACACATGTAAACGGTTATAATTGTTGATTTCATTCTAGTTTTCCATATTTTCTGTTAAAGAGCTGTATGCCCTTAGTATGCCTCACAATGTTTTCACAGGAGAAAGTTGCGGCGGGTCTCCGGCTACCTCTCCTGATTCTGGGGAACCTCTTGTTTCCTTGCACCGCCTCCTGGAAGCAGACGGAGGGACGGGGGTACAGCAGAAGCAAACACCCTTGCCCAGAGGACTTGCTAGAAGTCCCGTGACAAGTTATGCCAAGTCCCCGTAGGTCCCCCCGCCCCTCGCATCTGTCCCTCCCCCGGTCCAGGTTGGCCACAGCCACCTGCGTCTACTGACGCCCCCGCCCAGAACCCCCACTCCGCTGGGGTTCGGGTTCCCGGACGTGGGCCTCCCTGGGAGAAGCAGCGCCCAAGGCCCCCGGCTCTTTCCAGAATCCTCTCCCCCAGCGTATTTTGTGACTCGGCGCGACCTCGGGGCCGGCACGTGACCCAGAAACTTCGGAAGGCCCGGGGCGGCGGGCGGCGGGGCGGAGGCGGCGGCCGAGCTCCCCCGCGCGGCCGGCTCTGCGGCGGGGAGGCGCTCGCCCCGCGCCGCGCTCGCTGCCTGGGCGCGCGGGAGCGCCGCCGGGAGCGCCGCCGGGAGCCGCGCCGAGCCGGGCAGCCCGCGGCAGCGCGCGTTCGGCAGGCGGCGCGGCGGGCCGGGCGGGCGGCGGCGCCCAGGGACGCCGGGGGCCCGCTCGCGCGCGCGGCCGCAGCCCCGCCGCTGCCGCTGCCGCCTGGTCACCCCGAGCCTTGCGCGGCTGCCCTTCCCCACTTTGCCCGCTCCTTCATCTGAATGGGAAGTTGGGGAACATGGACGGGGTCGTGCTGGCGTGGATCGCTCTCCTCTGGCTAACAGGTAGGAGTCCTTTTCTACCCGGGCGAATAACTTTATGTATATTCCCTTGGGGCTCCGGTTCCCACCCCACCCCCATTCTCCCCTCGGCTGGGCTTAAAGCTGCTTAGCAGGCCGGCGGTAAGTGGGGGAGGGGGCTGTGTGTGTTAGAACGATGGAGGAGGCGGGGGAGAATCCCGATTACAAGTGAGACGGATCGAGATGCAGGTGTCTGACTCGTTAGATTTTGTGCTTTCGAATGTGCATTTCCATTTCCACACAACGGTTCTTTCTCGGTCTTATCCTGAGTTTGTAATGCTGTGGGTCCTGGGAAGAGCCTGGCTAGAAAGACCGAAAGCTCGGAGGAGACCGCTTAGTGAACAGAACTGGTCTTCTGGAGGTGAGGGGGAGAGGAGTGTCTCCTAAATTCCTTCCCTAGAGAAGCCGGGAGAGCCAGCGGCTCCGGGGGTGCAGTGGGGCGCATGAGGAAGGACATGGGGACGGAGGCTTGATTGGTTGTGGAGTTTAGGGCCCTGCTCTCGCGCGCGCTTGGTGCAGTTTGGGGAGTGGTCTCATAGGGGAGAAGAGCCTTCCTCCCCCCAGTCATCAGGCCCTCTCCCCAATAAAGATAAATTGCAGAGATATTCGGAGGGTATCTCCTCAGAATTAAAGTCACTTCCTCTAGCTGGGTCCTCTGTGTTTGTTTCCCCCTGCCTTTTAGCGAACTTTCTCCTCACCCGCCTGAGGTCTGGAGAGGCTGAGGTTCCTAGCAAGTTGTGTCACACCATGGTCCTGCGAGGTTGCGGGACCCGTGGCCAGAGAGGGTGGCTAGCTCGGAGAGATTCACAAAGTAGCCTTGCTTCAGTGGGGGGTGGGGGTGAGCAGCTAAGGTCAGGTAGTTTGGAAGGGGTTGAGACCAAGATTCCAAGCAAGGTGGGGATGGAGTGATGGAGGAAAGGGACAAGGGATCAGAAGGTTGTGAGGACTGGATGCGGCAGTGAAGGGCAGGAGAGACAACAGAAAATAGCACCCAAAAAAAAAAAAAAATGAAGTTCTGTACCCTCTGGGGGCACGGCTCAGAAGATTTGGAAAAATCAAGTCAGTAGGGAAAGGAGAACAAGTGAAGAATATCCGAGGCAAGTCATTGGAAGAGGCTGAAATATATTTAAGAAGAAAAGCAAAATCTCTATTTTCCTTAGCTTCAGAGTAAGATTATGGATTGCCTCAATTCTTTTTCCCTATTCCAAATGAAGGGCCCCTAACACTGGCTCTGCCCCCTGCTGGCTTTAGGTTTGGGGGAGCAGGGCATGTCCGCAGAGTTAGCCTCTTCTCTTGGCTGCTCTGAGTTCATCCCTCCCACATTATTCAAATATGAATCATTTCTAATTTCAGGGTTTGGCTGAACCATGTCTCCCCACTCCCCTGGCCTCCCAGTGCCTTCCACTTCCACCCTCACTGATTCTGAATGTCCTTAATTTGCCTCTACTTCTACGTTTTCATACTGGAAGGAACTTGGGCCTGAAGCCTGTATCATCACCACCTCCCCAAGGTCAGCTAGGTATCCTTGGGGGGGGGGCGTGTGCTGTAAGTCAGAGATGCTCTTCCAGATACCCAGGGATGTGCCCAAGAAAAGCACTCTAGGGACTGGCAGGGAGTGGGAGCAGGAGGGGAACATCTAGCCCTCACTGGATGGCTAACAGCTTTTTATGCGATGGAATCTTCCCTGGAAGGGGTCACAGGCCCTCTAGTGCAGCCCACTCAGTTTACAGAAATGGACGTCCAGAGGGGTGACAGGCACACAGCAAACTTGTGATGGAAGAGGGACTATAGAACCCAGTTCTCCACACCTCAGGCCAGTCCTGTTTTCACTCCTCCTAAGCTGCTGCCTCTCCGGGGTGTGTGTGTGTGTGTGTGTGTGTTGTTGTTGTTGTAAGGGGGGTTTTGTTTTGTGTTTATTTTGTGGGGGAGTAGCTGCTTTGTCCGTGCCTTCTTTGCTCAGTACCTGGGGAGGCCGCCGGCTGCCTGGAGGCAGGCAACAGGTTAGTTATTAGGGCCACCTCAGCTGTCAGATGGCGTCTGTGCTGTGCACGTGAGGCCGGCTCTGGAGATCCCATGGACACTGCAGGCGTCCCCTGATCCCAGCTTCTGCTTCCCCCTCATCCCATCAGGCTGTCAGTTGTGCCTCTGGACAGGCTGCCACGCGGCCTCAGCAAAGTAGAGGAGCTAACAATGGCGGCTGGGGTGGGTGTGGGGGGAGCCAAGGATGAGGCGGATTCAGACTCAGCGTTCACGGAGAAACCATGAGAGGAAAGGTGAGAAATCTCCGTCCGGTCCAATCAATGAATTTTCTCTTGAGGGGGTGGTACAAAGGGAGGGAGAAAGGAAAGGACAGATTAAAAATGAGTCAGAGAGCCTAGGGAAAAACACATTCATTCTCCTCTCCCTCCCTTTCTCCTCCCCCACTTTCTCTTCCCTCCCTCCCCCCTCCCCTGTTTCTTTTAATGCAGGCTGAGCAATTTCTAATCAACACTTTAGTTTTTTTCCCTCAGTCTCTAGCAGCTCCTTCCTTGTCTTTCATTGCTAAAATTCTGCTGTATATTTAGCCTCATGATTTCTTATTGTCATTGTGATGCTGCTTCCTGTAATAGATTGTTGTTGTTTTGAACAAAATGCGATGCTTATCAGCTATTATTTTAGCAACAGGTGCCATCTAGCAGTAGGACCTGAAGGAGGGTTCACTTGGTCTTTGTTCCTGAATGTGGATGGTGGCGTTTCCTCCTTTCCTGGCAGCAGAAGCTGTGAGAAACGCTGGCGCCGGGTCCACACCGTGAACGCACTCACATGCGGGGAGCGGGCGATGTATTTTCCTGGAGACTTCGGCGGCGTCTCCCTGCGAGGAAGATTGCTTGCTCTATTAGCATTTCTTTTGGTAGCGTTTTGGTTTTATTCATTCGTTCATTCAGCCATTCGACAGGCACATATTCAGTTCCTGTGCTTTGTAAGCCTTCCGATAGGTGCAGAGGATAAAGAGAGAAGAGACACAGTCCTTGTCCTCAAAGAGTAGTCTGTCTGGTCAGTGCCTCAAGCGAGCTTTCTGGTGATTTTGGGTGTAGAAGCAGAAGGTCCTCTGATGAGAGCCATGACCACACAGGTGCGAGGAGAGCATGGCGGAGGCCCACCCAAGCCAAACCTGAAGTGGAGACGGAGCAGCCCTGAGATGAACTCCCAGAAGAGGTGGTGGCTGAGGGAAGACACGTGTTCATGCATCGTCAGCTGCGGAGTACCTACTCCTCGGGCAGGCGCTGTGCTGGGGTCAATAAAATGACTGAGACACAGCCCTGTCTTCCAGCACCCGCAGGCTGGGGGCCGGACACAGTTATGGAGTAGCCTGTGCCAAAGCAATCAATACTGGAGATCTGCTCAGGTGCTCTGGGGGTGCTTCAGGGCAGCTCCTAACCCAGCCGGGAGGGGGCAGGAGGTATCCAGGAGCGGTTGTTACCTGGTGTGGTTTGCCTTCAGGTAGATACCTGGTGCCTTTGTGAGGAGAGGCTCGGACATGGAGAGGTAAAGTGGTGATTAGCCCTGGAGATGGAAGAGTGGCTTTCTGAGACTGCTGACACCTCCACTTCCGTTATCTCCTCTCCTGTCCTGCATTCCTTTAGTTTCTCTCCCTCCTCTGTTCTGCTTTCCCCTGTGGAAGAGACCTTGCTCTCACCAGAACATCTTCTTTCAACTCTTTATCACAGCTCTCCCCACTCCCCTCCATCCCCCAACCAGATGCTTCCCTCTGGACCAGAACAGGGTGGCTTGTTTCAGACTCACTCTTTAGATTTTACACTCACGTGACTCGGCTGGTTGGCTGGTTTCGACAGACATGGAATTATTAGTACTAGTAGTCTTAGTGCAAGTACTTGGTGCTCAGTACAGTACAGTGTTTGTAGCATTGGTACCAGGACTTGGTTGGTGGATGGAACCCTGATCTGGGAGTTAAGGACTGGGTTCTAGTCCTGTCCGCTCCACAGATTGACTATGTAACCATGAGATCTGGGTCTCATAATCTGTTGAATGAGATGACTTCTAAGGTCACTTTCAGCTCTAAGATTCTATGGTTTAGAATCTTGTCTCCATTTCATTTTGATGAGTTGGAAGTCACAACTGAAGAGTGACAAGTCCAGTCTTCCTTCTGTAATTCACCCAGGGAAGAGCCACCAGCGAGCTCCCGTTTCTTCAGCCTTTCCCTGATCATGGATGATGGGAATGAAAGACACCATCTGGGGAGGGAAAGCTCTTGTTAGGATTTTCAGATGGGGTAGCACCCAGTGCTTGATGGATAGGAGAGGGTCCACTCTGAATGATTAAATGTGGACATATTGGGGACTGGCAAAGCAAGCCAAGCACTGTGGACCAGGTGGGATGAATCGTCCTATAGCCAACATGGCCCTAGAATGTCCCTTCTAGTCTCAACTTTACATTCCAGGACCCACTCAACCTCCTCACTTCTTCCAACATTTTAGCTTTTATGCCTCCTTTTCTCCAATCAAGAATATAAAGAGAGGTATAATGTGGTGATTGTTCTTGCTTATTTACATGCCATAATGCTTTTCCATATGTTAAATGGCTATCATATACATTATGTCTTTTGATGATTCTAAGTAAGAATGGCTGCTATTACCTGCCACTACTTAAGAAGACAAAGACTCAGAGAGAATAAGTGACTTGTCCAAGTCCATGGTATCTTATTGATTAAAAAAAATAAGAAATAGCGTCACTGACTTAATATGACTTGGTTGTTTCAAGTGCCTGAATCCGAGTGAAACATTCTTTTCTGCTTACAGTGGGTTGAAATAGAACTCTTGATTTAAGTGAACGTACGTGGTACCTATTATGGGGCTCTGGGTAGTGAGGCTCAGAGTTCATGAAACTCAAGGAAATGTTTCAGGGAAGAGTGATAAAGAGTACCATTTAGGTTTTCCAATTAAATTCTAAGATCTAAAGGAAAGAAGTAAATGAGAAGTGCTCCAGTGAGGCCCAGAGAGTGGAGGATGTGACCCAGCGACAGCAGATACTGCTGGTGTATCAGAGCCCATCTGGGACTAGGGGCCGATGCTCTGTACCCAGGAGCCACACAGGATGTAGCTGGGGCATATGTGTACTTACAATTTTGGTCTTCAAGCTAGTTTTTGGCTCTCTGAAAATGAAAGAAGGCATTTTGGATGACTAGTGTTCTTTATGGGCCAAGAAACAAAGAAGAAGTCAGAAGGACATGCTGCTTCCCTATTCTCCTGTGGTGTCTGCAGCCCTGCAGGAAGGGGTGCCCTGCATTAGGAGTCGAACCCTCACATTTGCTGGGCTTCTGCATCATCACTCCTCCCATGCCCTTGACTCATCAGGAGGCAGACCCAGAGGCAGTGTAGGGAGAGGGATTTGATTCAAACTGACCTGGATTTGAATACTAGCTCAATATTTTACCTTATTTTCTTTGGCTTTAAAATGGGAAATTACGTTATTGGGTTATTGTGATCATTAAACTGGAATTGTGTAAAATTCCTAGCATAATGTTTGGTGTACAGTAGGTCCTCAATACTAATTATGAACCCCAAATAGGTAGATTAGTTAGCATTTTGATACAACAATGAGCAGCCTCCAAATCTCAATACTCGTCTGAGCAAACATTTGCTCTTGCTCATAATATACAGGAGCTGAAGTCAGCTACGAGTCAGCTGTGAATTGGCTAGAATTGGTAGACTTGGCTCAGTTCCAAATGTCTTCTTATTCCAGGACACAGGATGAAGAAGCAGCCACTATCTGGGCAGGCCGTTGTCATGGTAGAGGGCTCAAGAGGGTTGGGGGAGGGCCTAGAGTGACCAGAGCCAAAGCATGAACTTGCCTTTTAAGTTTCTGCTTGGACATGTCTTATGGCATATGTACTCACATTCCATTGGCCAATGCAAGTCACATGGAAAAGCCCATGGTTTTTGGAGTGGTAAGTGTACTCTGTCCAGTGGGAAAACTAATTGGGAATAAATAATACGATCTAGTAACTGGGTTAAATCATTCAACGAATATGTTGAGTACCTACTATGTAGCAGAGTCTCTAAAAGGAGAGAGTTTGTTGTTAATGGCAGAGACAGATAGCTAAATAGGAAATTCTCAGGCAAAGTGATGTCATTCTCTCAGGTACTGTGACTGTAGTAAGACCAAGAGGAAACTCTTAGAGGAAGCGATAGCTGAGCAAGTTTGGAGGGATGAGTAGGAATTACCAGGGGAAAAGTGGGTTGGGAGAAGGGGTACTTGCAGAGAGAACAGCATGTGCAAAAGGGAGGACATGATTTCTGAAAATTACACATATTTCAGTATGGCTGGGGAATTCAGTGCTTCAGGAGGGATGAAAGAGAGTGGCCCCCTCTGAAATGGGGCCAGTTGTCCCTTACACTCCTGAAGTGGCTGGAAGGACTCTTTTAAAAGGGTCAGGGCAAGAGAGTGCCACACACAGATGTACATTTTAGAAATATCATTTGGACCTCAGTGTGGAGAATGGATTAGATGTGGGCAAACTTGCAGCAGAGACCACCTGGGAGACCCTTGTGGAAAGAGAGACAAGCATGCTGAGATCCTGAAGGATGCACCACAGGGCGCGAGAGTGGGAGAGGTGGACGGAGTGACTGGAAATGGCGGAGTAGCGGTGGCATGGTTGGATGTGCAGGTTGAAGGGGCAGGAGTGTCAAAGATGCCTGCAGGTGGTGGCTCAAGATTGCTGGGGATGCCACTTGTGGGCATGAGCATACAGGAGGAGAAACATGTAAGGGAGGGGGATAAAGTTTTAATATCAAATTAGAGTCTAAGGTGTTCAAACAAGGAGACTCTAAAATATAATAACACACACAAAATAATTTCTTTCTCTCTCCTGTAATAATCCAGACCTAGTAGGGGTGACTTTACCATTCCCAACATGTACCAAGACTGCTCCGGTGACAGGCATTCTCAGCCGGTTGGAGCAAGGAGAGCAGAGGACAAGGCATGCAGCTTGTCTTTAGAAAGGTAACCCAGAAGTTTCACATGTCACTTCCCCTCATACACCTTCATCCTGAACATATGGCCACATTAGCTACAGAGAAGCTAGGGACCGTAGTATTTGGCTGGTGTGGCTGGCTAGATGAAACCCTGAGAAGTTCCATTACTGATGGAGGGGGACACTTAGCATCTCTCCCTATAGAGTGACAAGTTGGACGTGCTTGTGTAGCATCCACATGGAGAATGAGGTTGTGTATTTGGGTCTGGAGCTCAGGCGAGAGATCTAGACTGGAAATACAGATAACGAGGTTGATCAGAACTTTCTTATGGGAGTTTTCTCTGTCCAAATAGCTGGTCTATCTTGGAAATCTGACCCACCCAAATGAACCAGGACAGTTTCCAAAGTACCTCTGCCTTGCAGGATAGGGACTAACCTCTTTTAGTGCAGCTTTGGTCCTATTGGAACAGCAGGTAGGCCAACTAGACATTACTCAGGAGCTCATTTCAGATCTCTGGAAGACAAGGCAAATCAGACAGAAAAGAGATCTGCTTCTGGCTTTTATCTGCACAGTGGTGGCCGAGAATGGGAAAGCATGGCTCAGTTGGACACACAGAACATATGTTTAATGAATGGCAAGTTCTGTGTGCACAAGCACCAGAGCTATTGGCAGCAAATAATAACTAGGCCATGAGCAAAGCCTACTTGAGCCAGGGCAGCACTGGCGTTTACCATAGCCCCATGGAAGAGGGGGAGCTATTGCTGCCTTTGGGGACTACCAGGGAGAAAATATACAAGAATGCTGTCATGTTTTTAAAATACCCAAATGGTACCTCTGGTCACCCTAACACTAAAATAGATGAAGCAATCAGGTATCGTGATAGCAAACAAGAGAAACTTATCCTGGCCAATTGAGGCAGGAAAGGAATTTGTTAGAAGGAAGTTGATTAACTTGCAGAACCCATGGGAAAGCTTAGATATTAGGCAAATACCAAGGGAATGTCTACTATTCTTTGTAACGCCTTTTTATTTTATTTTTTAACCCAAGTACATCAGGAAGATGAATTGTTCCTATTTTTTTAGGGGGAAAAGTATCCAAACTGCCTTCTCTTTACCTTTAAACCTTGAGCCTGCAGGGCAACATTTCTCCAGATACTTTGCACCCATCCCGACAAGTATGGACAAGCTTTATTTCCTCTTCTGGACTATGGACCAAACCTAGAGGAGATGTGTGGATACTTCCTACTTATCTACTACACTTAGGAAATCTGCCCGTGGTAGGCAGTGTCTTAAGAAATTGGGACAATAAGTTGAAAGTGTGAAGGCAAAAGATAAATTTCTTAAATAAAATCTAACTTGAGGGCAGGAAAAGGAAGATTTGTATTGTCATACTGAATGAAGCAAAACCTTAGGAGTCTGACGGCCAAGGCCAAGCTATTCTGGGGAACGGGTGATTCTGAGGTCACAACCCCACTTCTGGAACTTCAAAGATAGATGGGCTTTATACAAAATTTCTAAAGATGCCTATCCCTACAATGATGATTGCCCATGACCTTCAGCGGCAATCTTTGTTTCTCTAAAAGGGGGCTGTGCTTATAGATCTGCCTCCTGAAGATGCTGGCAGGAATAGCTTACCAACTAACTAGTGGGGGAAGAGGAACTTGCTTTGGAAAAAAATGAAATTGCTAAAATAAGAACAGCTTTGCTTTAGATACTGCTTTTGTTATTCTTGCAAGAACACAGTTTGTCACGTATGGAATCCTTTTCTTGAGAGAATTGGGGCAGAACCTTATTTTGCCACATGGAGGGAAGCGTTGTCTGCACTTGGAGCTGATCTTCCCTGGCCTAGTGACTAGCTGAGACGGGGGCTGCTCTCTGAGCTGTCACGCAACACTCTACTTTTAGGCAGCTTTTCTAGTTATTGGCCAGAATCCATTCTCTGCGCTGGGGGTAAGTCACTCCTTCATTTATTCTTTTATTCATTGATTCATTCCACATTGTGAGCTTCAGCCATATCCTATGGCTTTGCTAAATACTGAGGATACAGAGTCCACCAAATCCTGGTCCCTGCCCTCAGGGACCTTAGAGTTAGAAATTAACCTTATATTGAATTTCTCAAGATCAGGGTCTGATCTTTCAAATCAATTTTCCCATAACTTAACAGAGTGTTAAGTTACTTTATTTTTTAATTTCTTTTTAATCTTTATTTTTGAGAGAGAGAGACAGAGTGCAAGTCGGGGAGGAACAGAGAGAGAGACACACACAGTATTCGAAGCAGCCTCCAGGCTCTGAGCGTCAGCACAGAGCCCGATGTAGGGCTCCAACTCATGAACCATGAGTTTATGACCTGAGCTGAAGTTGGATGCTTAACCGACTGAGCCACCCAGGCACCCCCAGAGTATTTTAAAATATAGTTTTGATTGAATTTGAATCTGATACTCAAGGGCAGTTTCTCTGTGCATCAGGGGCGCAATAAAAATTGCAAGAATGGTCTGGTGGTCTAAGAATGAAGATTGCCTCCTCTGCACATGTAGAAAAGCACATAATCTCCAGTCCTCACCTATGATCTTCAGTGTGCTGTCTAGTGCTGCTCTCCGTCAGGAATCCTAAATTTTCCAGATGCCTTCTGTAAAGGATGATGCCTTACCTCACTTTGCTTCTTTTTCTGTCTTTTGCTTCCTCCCTAACCATTTCTCTCCAGTGTTCTGAAATACTTGCTTTCATTTGTAGGATGAAACACAGATTCTTTCCTCGCCTCCATAAACCTCTTCATAAGAGCACTGAGACATAAGTCTCTTCTGGTGTCACCAGTGCCTGAACTCAGAGCCCCATCCTTCCCATTGTGCCAGTGTGTGCGTGACCCAATACTGCTCTCTCTCTGGCTCTGAGGGATTCCTTCAGTTACATGCTCTGGTGTTTCCCCAGTGAAAGGAATAACGTATTTATAGTTAGAGAATGAAAAATATTTTAGTATGTCTGGAGTGTGCTTGGGACCAAATCACAGTGAAGACCTTATATGCCCTGTCTAGGGATTCGGGTCTTATCCTGGAAGGAATGGGGAATCAATGGAAGCCTTGAAGCATGGAACAAATATGATTAGATATGTCTTTTAAAAAACAACTCTAGATTTAAAAAAATGTGGACAGTGTGTTTGGCCGAAGTAGGGAGAACATGTAGGAGGTTTTTTATAAAACTGAGAAGGTAATGGGACCTATGTGAAGTGATGGTTAAGAGCTTTGGAGCCTGTCAGCCTGGGTTCATATCTGACTATCACTTGCTAACTCTGAGTAAATGTTAGGGAAGATACATACATTCTCTGAGAATCAGGTTCTCCATCTATAAAATGAGCATAATAATAATAACTACCTTATAGAATTTTTTGAGAGAATTCATTAAGATACTACATGAATAATGCTTAACACAGTTTCTGACACACAGTAGCATTTCATAATTATTATCTAGTAGGAGGAATAGAAACCTAATTTAAGGGGGTGACAGTGGCAATAGAGAAGGGTCAAATTTAAGAGGTGTTTAGATTTAGTGACCAACTAAATGTATTCGGGGACAGAGAGGAAATCATCAAAGCTATGATTTCTATCCGAGGTGACAGGATGGGGGTATACTGGCAGAGGAGCTAGAGAGAGAGGGGAAGGACTGCTTTATAAGAAAGAAGTGGGAAAAGAGATGATGAATGGGGTTAGACATGTTGAATTTGAAGTATCTGTTAAAGCATGCAGATGAGGCTTCAGAGAGCCTGAGACATAAATGATAGTTGGAATTGTGGGAGTGAATAAGATTTCTTAGATCAAATGCACAGATGAACACCACAAAGAGACTGAACATTTTTAATTTATTTACCAGGCATGCAAAGATATTCTTATTAGCCTGTATAGACTCCAGGATAAGAAGTACTAGGTTTTTGGCATCTGACAAGTAGTGAAATAGAAAAAACTCTGTGGGACGTAGGACCAAAGCTCAGGACACTAACCTTACCCCCAGGGCAGATCTCTTGGAAATGGGAACCAGAGGGAGGGTGTTCCCAGGCCATATCTCGGTGTCCCTGGGGACCTATCAGTCTTAGTTTTCACCCCAATTACATACTCTCTCTGAGGGGCCTTATCTGATGGTAGGAATGGAGATCCCATGAGAGATATTTTTCGAAGATGGGTGGTTAGCTACATCTGTTTAAAATTTGGTTCAGTTATGTGTAAGGGGGAGAGGAAACAGTACCAAACCCTCTGGAGAAGGGGCTAGTATCGTGGCCCAGGTAAGCAGGCTGGAGCCTAGAGTGAGGGCTCAGTCCCAGTTGGGCAAACGGATTACAAATCAGCAGGAAACAGTCTAAGATAAACACAGGTTGAGGGAAAGAGATGCTGCTTAGGGGGTGTAAAGAATCCACGCCCTCACCCAGAATTCAGGGTTAGGACCAAAAGAGCAAATCTAGACCCCACTATCCAGTGGGAGTGGGGTGGGGTTCCTAAGGGCAGGCTCCAGACTTGGGTGGCATTCATCCTACAGTTTGAAGTTCACAGAGCTGAAGCAGGGGTTGGCATTTCCATCTTTCTAACTCTTCACTCTTAAGGTCCTTAAAGATCCAATAAACTGGGATTTACTTGAAATTTTTAGTCCCGTCTTCTCTAGTTGTCCAGACGTGTCCTTAGCTTAGGGTCCCAGGGTTCCTGTTATACTTCTTGCACATGTACACACAGGGTTACCCTCCATTTCTGATTTCTCAGAGGTGCATGTGCAGTTGTGCAGTGATGAGTACCCCCAGGCACTGTCACTATTGAACTCCCAATTACCTATTCTAGCATTCCTGTGCGGTTTCTGCCCATTCTGCACTATACACACTTAGCATCTCATCCATCTGGATATCTGTGCTCGCCTAGCTCTAGGTTCATAGCTTCCCAGAAGTCAACAGACTGATCTTAACATCAGCAGCAGCTACAGTTAGTGAGTGTTTACTATATACCATATTATCCTAAGAGCTTAGGTTAAAATTTCATTTAGCCTTCAGTCAACTCCATAAGGTAGTTATAATTATTCTGGTTTTACCAGTGAAGAAACTAAAATTCATGAGTTGAGAAATTTGCCTTAGGTCATGCTGCAGCTAGGAAGTGGTAGAGCTTGGATTCTAATTTAGGAATGGATTCCAAAATCCAGGAGTCTAACTATCATGCTATAAAATGGCAGATGTTTTTGAGAATGTATTCCTTATTCTTTGGAGCATGGATTTATATTGTATGTCATGGAATAAACTGAGAACCAACTAGTCTCTATTAATAATTAAGGGAGTCCAATAGCTTGGTCAAGTGGCTAATCTCATTAACAGAGAACAGAGCTGTAAAGGAGGTTATGCTTAGTAATCACCTAATGAACAAAACCCCATACTTAACTCTCTCACAAACAAACAAAAAAAACCCCCATAAAACCCTAGCAAAACAAAACAAACAGAAAACCCTACAACACTTTTATTTATCACCTGCCTTCTTTGCTGGTTTTATTTGTCCTAGAAAGGCTAGGAAATATGATTTCCCAGGTATAGCCTAAAGAGGTAGCAGAGAAGAAAGGTGGTATGGTCAAGTACAAAGTACTTGTACTGAGAAAAATGCCTGTGATTGGTTATCCAGCCTCAACCACTGCTAATTAAAGTCCCTTCACCTCTCTGTCCCATTTTTGTTACCTGAAAAATTGGAGTGTGTATAAGGATTTGGAGAAGAATTACAAGGTTAAAAATTAATGCAATAGAATTTAAGGGGACACTGTAAAGAAATTTCTTTTCCCAATCCAGCTCTGTGAGTTAGGGAGCAGTGGAATTAGCCACGTCAGCATTTGAGGTGGTGGAAGGAAGCGATGGAGCCTAGAAACTGAGATTCTACAGTGAGCTTCCAGATAGGAATTATTTGCCCCTGGATGGGGCTGATCTACATAGTCTGGCTGTAATCAACTATTGGCGGTGAATGTTCATGGAGATTCAGGAACCTTAGTGTGGGAGGTGAGAGAAAAGGCAGGAAAGGTGAGGGAGGATTAGTGTTTGAGATCTACCACTACAGGACATGGTCCCAGTCCTCTGAAGTAGAGTCTCCTCCGGGCAGGTGACCAATGGCATAATGTTTGTTAACAACCCTGTGAGTAAGGATTACGAGGCTCATTTTGTAAGTGAGGGCTGCTTAAAAGGCTTCCTTAAGGCCTCATTGCTAGTGGATGGCCAGATGGGATTCAAAGTACTATCTATTTGATTCCACTGCTATTTTACTATACTGTGCTATCTATGACACATGTAACCACTTTTCTCTGCAAAGTCCTAGAAATTCCTGTAGTAATAGTCATTCAATTGTGCATGCGTTCCTTAATTTATTCTATAGCACTCAGTAGGTTCAAAACACTACAACTTGGTAAATCTCAAAGAGGGCTGCTTAAACAGCTTCCTTAAGGCCTCATTGCTAGTGGATGGTCAGATGGGATTCAAAGTACTATCTATTTGATTCCACTGCTATTTTACTATACTGTGCTATCTATGACACATGTAACCACTTTTCTCTGCAAAGTCCTAGAAATTCCTGTAGTAATAGTCATTCAATTGTGCATGCATTCCTTCATTTATTCTATAGCACTCAGTAGGTTCAAAACACTACAACTTGGTAAATCTCAAATACTGTTATACTCACTTCCTCATTCCACAGAATGCAGAAAATGTTTTCTCCCAGAAGAAATTAGAACTTGATTCTTCATAGTGAGAGGTGCTGATCTGGAACTCAGAAGACAGGAGTACAAGTGTGGTATTTTGCCTTTGTTGAGGGTGCTTCCATAGGAGACACTCATAAATAAATAAGCATATGTTTGAACCAGAAGAGTGAGTGTGCTTTCAGGATGTCATTTTGAACACTGGCAGTAATAAAGGACAGAAGGCACCCCATGGAAATGAGTCCTTCCTTGGGTGCCTCAAGTCCAGTATAATTCTAGGGTAAAACTTTCTGTCTCAAGCTACTGGAAGCTGACTTGGCAGACTCCTGGATTTAATCCAGAGCCTCTTTATCATGTCTTTCTATTCATATTGCTTTTTCTGCCTCTCATCATTATTCTGTTTCTGCTTCTATGTTAGATAAAGCTAGAAACTCCTGATTCTCTCAATGAACTGAGAAAGTTAAGGCCTCTTTGCTTGGAATTTCTAGATCTCACCTTTGAGTTAATAGTGACCTTTTGCCTCTCAAATACTCCTCTTGTCTTCCATTCACTAAATTTCCCTCTCTTTCTTGGACAAAGCCTCGGGTTGTATCTTTGCACCCCTTAGACTTCTCATCTAATTTCTAGTGTTCTTTCTCCCTTTTTTAAAAAAATTTATTTTAAAAGAGAGGGAGAGAGCATGCACAGCAGGGGCAGATAGAGAGAGGGAGAGAGAGAATTCCTGACAGCATGGAGCCTGATATGGGGCTCAAGCCCACAAACCGTGAGATCCTGACCTGAGCTGAAATCAAGAGTCGGACGCTGAATCGACTGAGCCACCCAGGCACCCTTCTGCCTTTTTTTGATTACCCTTTAAAGCTTTTGTACTTAGTCTATTGCTTTTGATCTGAAAATCTTCATTTCTCTTAAAGCTTTCGTTTCCCTTCATCTCTGTTCCCTTTGCTAGCATATCATCTGGAAGGGAAGTCACTTCCTCCTGAAGTCATACTTCTCAGCTTCATTGTCTTTATTTATGAAATATTTGTTGAGCACCTGTGGGCTTCACAAGCCAGGATGGTAAGATGAGACACATTCCTTACCTGAGAAGTCTGATGGGAGTGACGGGCATGAAAATAAATACTTGCAAAGTATAAGAAACGTCTAGAAGAGGATCCCGGGATTCTGATGGTACAGAGGAGGAAGTGATGAATGGACTGAGGGTCAGAGAAGACTTACAGAAAGCTTTTGACCTGGACTTCAAAAGGTGGAAAAGAGTTTCCCTAAGAAAGAAGTGAGGAAAAAGCATTCCAGAAACTAGGAGCGTCATGTACAAAGACCCAGAGGTGTGAGATAGCACGTCCCACTTGGGGAAACTATTACTTGTTTGGTTATTCTTGGGAGTTGGTGCTCAAATAAAGGTGCCACTACAAGGGAGGCTGAAGAGGTAAGAAGAATTAGATGATGGAGCATCTTAAATCTTTTCCAGGTACTTTGGGTTATTTCCTGAAGGCCATGGAGGTTGAGTGAAGGGTTTTAAGGAGAGCCATAGCAATCAGATTTAGAAAGATTACTTGAATTATATATAGCAGGAAGAATGGATGGCATGTGGGCAATGGCAGATGGGGAGACGAGGTGAGATTATTGTAATATTATAAGCAAGAAATCAAAAGGGCGCCAACCAAAGCAATGGTAGTGAGGTCAAAGAGGAGGGAAGAAATAGTAAAAATGTTAAGAGATCAAATGTACATGGCTTAGTGACTGACTAGATATTGGGAGTGAGGGCAGGTTTCTGGACAATGCAACCCAATGGATATGATGCCATTAACTGTGATGGAGAAAGAGAGGACGGACAGGTTAGGGAGGTGAGGTGGAAAGGCATGGCTGTGTGGTGGGAGGTGAGGTCCAGGATATGGTTACCACTTGGGCATATTCATTGTGTTTTGCAGCTGTGGCTGATGGCCTTCAAGTCACCGTGCCTGACAAGAAGAAGGTGGCCATGCTCTTCCAGCCCACTGTGCTTCGCTGCCACTTCTCCACGTCTTCCCATCAGCCTGCTGTCGTGCAGTGGAAGTTCAAGTCCTACTGCCAGGATCGCATGGGAGAATCCCTGGGCATGTCCTCTCCCCGGGCCCAGTCTCTCAGCAAAAGAAATCTGGAATGGGACCCCTACTTGGATTGTTTAGACAGCAGGAGGACTGTTCGAGTGGTAGCTTCAAAACAGGGCTCGACTGTCACCCTGGGAGATTTCTACAGGGGTAGAGAGATCACGATTGTGCATGGTAATAATGCCTCAGCTTTGAACCCCGGAATGGAAGGGAGATTAGTTTCGCTCTCCCAAAAAGAAGGGGATGCCAGCCTGTCAGCCTTGCAGTTCCTCAAGATTTTGATTTTATGGGAGATGGAAGCATCAAGAAGCTTAGCAAATTACTTAATGGGACAGTGAGTGTAGAAAGCGTAAAAGGTGTAATATCTAGAACAGACAGAGATGAGCTCTGGAAATGGGCTTTCCTGCCCCGGACCTCTAGTCTGAGGAGCTTGTTATCAGAACTGAATTGAAATAGATTCCAGTGAAACAATGTTCTCAAAACCTTACACCTTGACATCAGCCTTGATGGCCCTTACCCAAACTTAGAAAGCAGACTTCCTTAAGGAGCTGCTTTTCTGGGAGAAGGGATGAATGCATCAAGTCACAGAGCCAGATAGATGCCATGGTCCAAGCCCCAAGTGGTGCTGCATCAATTCTACCCTTTCTTCTGCTCCCTAAAGCTTTCAACAAGAAAAGGGCCTAAGAGTCTGACGTGACCTGTGAATTTTAAAGAACTCCTGTGGAGCCAGCTCATTTCCGGGAGTCCAGAGTAATTCGGGAATGTATCTGGCTTTCAGGGGCCTCTGCAGACCTTGTTGGTTGCAAGCAGTCTTCTATTCCCAAAACTGGACTGGCACTAGACCAGTTTCTGGGGACACCCTAAGTCTCTCACCTTAGGGATGCTAGTGTTTGTTATTGGGTTTTTGTTTATTTGTTTGTTTGAAATAAAGCAAATATCTCGTCAACCACCATCTAAGTGGAGAAGTAGAACCCAGAAGGGTCCCCCCCTCACCCTCCATTCCTCAGTGTTTTCCTTTCAGGGGGCAGCTTTAGGACTGGCACTTCTTTTTGTGATCACAGATGCAGATCTTCAAATTGGAAAACTCATGTGGGGAGACAGTGGACTTTATTACTGTATTATCACGACCCCTGATGACCTGGAGGGCAAAAACGAGGACTCGGTGGAACTGCTGGTGTTGGGTAAGTGAAAACCGTCAGCAGCATTTGTATCTTAGACCGCTTGCGCTTTTCCGTCTCCTCACTTCTACCTGCATGTTCCAGCAGGTGCACACACAAGCTTTATCTTTTGTGCACAAACCGGTTTTAGAATATGCTCTTCATAAGCAGTAGGTGTTACTGTATCTTGTTTCTTGGAGGCTGTGGCCCCCCCATTTTTTTTTAGCATTGTCCTGAGGATTTCTTCTGCTTTCTTAGGGTTGTTTTTCCCTCCTTTCCACTTGCGTGCCTTTAACCCTGATTTCTCTTTGCTCTCATGCTTTACTTACCTTTTTATACGCTAAAGTGTTGAAGAAAATGGCAGAGGCTCTTGAAGCAGAGTAGAGACAATTGAGAGATAAGAATTCATTGGTGAGTCAGGATCTCCCAAGACATCAGGAATCTTTTCCCATTCAGTTACGTGTACTTAGGACAATCATGAGGAAGGGAGGCTGTAAACTAGAGTTTAACAATAAAATGTTCCCCGTGAAAAAACCCATTGAACAGTCTGCTAGTGTTTAATTGGAAGGTAAATGTCTGGAAACCTAAAAGTGTCTGCGTCATTCTCAAAGCAAGTATATCTAATCCTTATTAATATTAATTTGTTTGTAAATGAAAACTCGCTATTCTTGGCTACTTTTCTTTTTTCATACATTGGAGGAATGTCAGTGGGAGATGACCTCCTTAGAGGAAACTGAAAATTGAGCACATATTTCATGTTCTGTAAGTGTTGGTTGAACAAGAAAATTAGAGTAAAATATACAGAAATTAAGAAAAGAAAATACATGAATTGTAGGAGAAAAATTGAAGCAATATTTAAAAAGAAATGACATTTTTTGTAGTTTCGAAGAACCTAGGTGATGACAATTTGGAGGAATGTTTAAGGGTGCTTTCTTTTAAAGGCAAATGAGGTTGAAGATTAATTTTTACCCTAAGTAGGATACTCCGTGCTTAGGGAGAAAGTGGAGTTTGCTATTTAGGATTTTTAGTTTTACTCTATCATGACTGCTTGCCTTTGGCAAATCAGCTGTTTTTGTGGCCTTACTTTTATGGTTTATAAAATGGATTAAAGTAGTGATTATTTATTAATAATTCACCTTTTAATTAATAACAACTAATCCTTATTAGAGGGGTGACTTAATTCAAATCCATATTCCCTGGGTCTAATACATAAAGCATAGCTGCTGCGATGTGTAAAAGAGTGGGGTACAGATACACAAAAGGGAAGTAAAGTAAAAAGGCTTAGATTCACGCTGTAAAAGAATGCAGGGAAATCAGGTTTGGGATCTGCTGTGACTCTGTAAATCAGAGGGGAATAGAAAGATAAATTTCTGCCCAGTCACACAACTCTAATGGCCAAGTTTGAAGGAACAAGTGGCTCATTGAACCTGCAATTAGCTAATTGTGGACACAGTTATTTGGCTAGTGCAGCCATTTGCAGAGAAGTAATTGCCTGGGCAGGAAAACGGGGCCAGGTAGAAACCACTTTAAATAATTTGTTCCCACTTCTGCAAACGTGGGGAAACGAACAGAGTGAAATCCTTGTCCTCTGAGGATGTGCGGCAAGTATAAGAAGGGCATTTCCCTGGATTGAAACACACAATCACTGGGGGGAAGATGCTGTCTGTCCATAGGACAAAAAGAGGCGGGCGAGAGAAAGGCTCAGATGAAGATGGTCGCCAATGATGAGAGAAAAGATGAACAGAAATCAGTGTCACTCCAAAAAGAGCAGTGAAGGAAAACTGGGGAGGCTGCAGATGAACTCATCACAGGTAGAAGCAGTTTATCTGTGACATAAGCAGACACATGCTGGGGTTCTTGGGGAGGAGAAACACATCGTTCTGCTGTGCTCCACATTAATTAGAAATGTTCAGAGTATGATATATTTGCCATGTAAATTTTTTAGGGCAACACTAGTTGTGATATTTATTTAAAGAAGTTATTTGGACATCTGTAAAAACTTTCTGGCCACATAAACGACTGTATTTACCTCCCAGATGCAAAATTCTGAGTCGTCTTTGTCTTGACACCCTGTATAGAATTTTTCAAAATATTGTCGCAGTTTCTAAAATTCTAATTATTTGGTTGTTATATCCTATAGGCCTAATTGTTAAGTATTCCTTTTATGTGAGAACAGGAGAGCAACCTGATGTCTGAGGTCAATCTCAAGGAGTCATGCATGGAGACCTCAGGGATAATATAACTGGGTCCACAGATTGCTAATTACAACCTCCATGAGCAACTGGTTCAGTCATTGAATTTTACATGAGGAGTGGTTGGTTGGAGGAGCTGAGAGGCTTTGATCTAATGAAGGAGGCCTTAGGAAAGGGATTATGGGAAGCATCTCCACATATCAGAAGTGAAATTGTACAGAAGAGGGACTGGAAACTTTGTCTGCGTGGCTGGGCAGAGCCAGAACCAGGAGTAGAGGTTACAAGGGGCAGGAGTCCATCTCAGTATGAAAAAATAACTGGTAACAATTGGAAACATCTAAAGATGGAATAAGTATTCTCAGGAATAGTGATTTCTTTGTCCCAAGAGGTTGGAAAATTTCTTATGAGTTGTTACAAATGAGATATTTATGTATAGGAAATGGTGTTTAGGTAACTTTTGAGCTTCATTTCAATTTTAAAATTTTGGATTGAAAAGTAGATGAGGGATGTGACTACCTTGGTAAATGAGAACATGACCTCCCAGGACTTCAGTCCTCGTGACAGAGATAGAAGGGGTACGGGTTGGTTACAAGAATGTACAGGGTGATGCTCATTCACAAGGAAGACACAGAGAATAGAGTGTGGTCTTTTGCAGTAGGTCAGGGTTAAAAGGACTAACTAATCCCATGAGAATGAAAAGAGACTATTGATAGTGGCTGGAAAGAGTTGAAAGTAGCTTTCCTTGGAGATGGTCCCAAGGTGGGGAGCAGAGAACTGGTTGGGATTTCAGATGACCAATCAGTAAGGAAAGAGGAGTTAAAGGGGTAAATTAGAGGCAAAGTTAAGAATTTATTTTTCTCGGGGGGGGGTAAAAAAATTTATTTTTCTCATCATACTCACAAAGGTGAAGATGGGAAAGTTGACAGAGCAAGATTGCCAAGTGGCTTATATGTCAGACTAAGAAGTTTGGACTTCATCCTGAAGACTTTGGGGATCCAGTAAAGAAATAATAAGAGGAATGACATGAGATCTTAGGGTCAAAACAATAATTAGCAGCAGCGTAGACAATGCAAAAGAAGTACTAGAACAGACGGATGGGCCCTGGGGCTGCTGCCGCAGTGTGGATGAAAGCATAAGAGATTCTAAACCAGAGCAGTGAATTGAGAAGCAACAACACAGAAGCATTTCTGAGATGGAAGTGATGGATTTTGGTGACTAATGTATAAAAGGAGACGAGGGAGAGGGAAGAGTCAAAAGGACGCCATGATTTCTAGCTAGCTGGGTAGTCAGCTGTTCCATCAACTAAGAGAGGACAAAGGTTGGAAACCAGGTTGGGGAGGCAAGAGAATGACTTTGGTTCTTGACAAGTTGAATAGAAGAGGCCTGTGGGAACCAAGGTACAGATGTCTTGCTGACTAGAAACGTAGCTCTGGAACTCAGTGGAGAAGCAAGGATCAGAGAAGATAGATTTGAGAATTCTGAGTGATAATCAGAACCATGAAGGAATAGATGAGTCATCCAGGAAGATTATATAAAGTGGAAAGGGCCAAGGACAGAACCTATCAGTCTTGTATTCTAGTTTTACTTCCTGTGAGTAGTAACACTGGTACTGCATAGGTACTTGTCTTGATTTCTCCCACAACACTGGAAGCTTCTCAGTAGCACTGGACCATCCGCTCTTCAGATATGGGACCAACTCTCATTTGTCTTTCTATCTGTAATGCCTCGCAGAGTGTCAGGTGTAAAGAGGCTGGTGTGAATTTTTTTTTAATGATAAATGGGCAGAATCTATAACTAATCCATGATGCTTCTTAAATGTTAGTGCGGAGTATATATTTGTTACTTTATAAAGGGCCAATACAATAAATGTATACCGTCTCAAGTGAGATAACATGGTTTAATTTCACTGGTCATAATTCTTTATCTGGCTATTGAAATTGTTACTGGTGATAACACCACCATCAGGGATGTGGTGGAAAGCAAAAGAGGTTGACTCTGGCTAACTTCAGTGGGAAAACAATCTGTTGGAAGGGTATCATAATTGAAAGGAAGCCTGGACAGTCTCTGAATTTTTTTAAATGTTTATTTAATTTTGAGAGAGAGAGAGAGAGAACGAGCAGGAGAGGGGCAGAGAGAGAGACACACACACACAGAATCCGAAGTGGGCTCCAGGCTCTGAGCTGTCAGCACAGAGCCCGATACAGGGCTTGAACCCACAGACCTCGAGATCATGACCTGAGCCGAAGTCGGACACTCAACGGACTGAGCCACCCAGGCTCCCCTGGACAGTTTCTGAAAAGGATAGTGTGTTAGGGTGACACTTGTTAGTTTCTATAAAAACACCCCCAAGTCCCACCCTGTTTCTTACCACAGTAGAAGTCTATTACTTCCTCTTTTCCTAGTCAAATGTGGGTTAGGAGACTCACCTGGGTAGCTCCCTTCCAGGTGCTGGAGTGGGAGTCTAAGCTTCTCCCTTGTTTGGCTCAGCTGTACTGGAAACATTTACTCAGAGCTGCTTCGGAAAGAGAGAGTGAGAAAGGTCATGTGAGACTTTTTAGCTGCCAGGTCTGGCCGTGACATGGATCACTTCTGCTGTTACTTTGAATTTCCCCAGGAAAAAAGTAAAAATGTTTTGATGAACACAGCACAGTCCTTGCGGTGCCAGAGATGCTCTAGGGTCTACATAGCAAGAATTCATAGAAAATGTCTTTAGGGCTCCGTAGCCAGAAAAAAAAAATCAATTCAACTGTTTTTTTCTGGTTTTGCATTTTCCAACTCAAGAATCCATCTCAGGAGAGAGTCCAGTTGGCCCAGTTTGGACCAGAGTTCAGTGCTTAGCTTTGGGAGACCAGGGGCTCTTGGTGGCTAGTCCATCCAGATATGGAGAAGAATTAATTCTCCAAATAAATTGAGGCACTGTTATAAAAGAAGAATGGATGTCAGATGCCAAAAAAAAGCAATAAATCTCCACTGAAGTAATACCATTACTATGTCTGATACTAATATTAATGTACAGTGAATAATTTGTAGTTCACAAATTTTTTCTATAATGACCATGTAAGGTAGGAGGGCAGGCATTATTTTCCTAATGAAGAAATTAACATTCAGATTTTATAACAATCATCCCAGTAAAAAAACCAGTGTTGATGACCAAACCCAAATGTTTAAAAATTTTTTTAATGTCTATTTATTTATTTTTGAGAGAGAGAAAGAGAGAGAGAGAGAGGACGCAAAAAGGGTAGGGACAGAGAGAATGCCAAGCAGACTCCGTGCTGTCAGTGCAGAGTCCAATGCGGGGCTTGAACTCACAAACTGAGATCATGACCTGAGCAGAAATCAAGAGTTGGCCACTCAACCGTCTGAGCCACTCAGGTGCCCACCTCCCCTTTAAAAAAAATGATTTTTTTTGATGTTCAAACCCAAATGTTTTTATTCCTAGCCTCATCTCTTTCCACAGTACCACATGACCTGTGTATATTAAGAAGCTATAGGATGCTCCCCTCCATAAGCCATGTTTTAAAAATTGTGGTTGCTGCCTTGAGGTCATGGGTAATCATTTTCGCTTGTCCTGGATTTGCTTCAGTATTTTACTTTATTTCTAAGGGAAACTGCCTATAACCATTGACCTAGGCACTCACTTCAAAGGCATAGTTGCCATTGCCTGGATTGCATACCTCCCCACTGAGCGTGAACCCACCTTCCTTTCCCTGTACATCTGAACCCTCTACAAATCGCTCTGGATACTTATTTCAGAGGTTTCAGAAATATCTGAAGACAAGTGATTCAGAGAAATGGGAGGACAACCACTGATTCAACATTAAACACAAAAACTATACCGAACATTTTTTAACCTCTTTTTGATGATTCAGAAAGTAAAGTCATACTGAAGTTGGAAATGCACTTGGTGTTTTGGGTGCTTTGAGATGACTGTGACAGGTGCCTTAGAAACATTTAGATATTTGGGATCATAGGGCCATACCAGCAGACAGAAGAAGGGAATGTCCAGAAACCTGCCACCCTGAGATTAGACGTGGGTCTAAGATCCGTGGCAAGGACAGGATGTTTATAACCTGGAACCATGCCACTATTTGGATAGAAGTAAAGTCCCCTCGGCGGCTCCAGCTAGCAGGAAAGGACTTCACCATTCAGGAAGGCTCAAGCAGAGAAGTTATTATTTTAAAATCTAAAAGCAGCTCGCCTTGTTCTTACTTCTTTCCATGCACAATATGAGGGCCTGACCCCTTCTTTCTGATGTCCCATGCGGTAGCTTATTTTTTAAGTCCCTTCAATAGAAAAATGAGGGAAAGGGCCCCCGTGGAAGCATGGGTGGATGAACACTCCTGCTTCTGGGCTGGGAATAGAGTAAGAGAACATTACCCAACGGGTGTTTAGGTAAAAGCTAAGGAAGGCTTTCCTAATGGTAAATAACAAACAACTTTTGGAAATTATGGTTGGTGGAGGAAATGACAAACTCCCTCTCTGGTGAGCTTTCAACACTGAACAGGTTCTCTTGTCTAGAATATTAGGATAAACAAGATTGCTTTCAGAGTCCTTTCTATGATTTTTAACTTTATTGAAAAGATCCACAGATTACAAAATTAATTCACTCTATAGGGTGATGCCTAAAATACTGCTGTCTTGTTTTGCTTTAATATTGTTTCTGTTTTAGAAAAAAGGATATATGTGTATTGTAAACATTTCAATCAGAAGAGAAATGTACAAAAGAAGAAAATATCTCCTAAAATCTCACTATCCAGAGCTAATGAATGTATTCTTCAGAACTCTTCTGATTGCAAGGGATAGACACTTAACCTGGCTTCGGAGACTTTTGTGGCTTAGGTAATTGGCAAGTCCAAGTTCAAGTATGTCTATGTTCAGATTATATTGTATCTCATTTATTTATTTAAAAAATTTTTTAAGGTTATTTATTTTGAGAGAGAGTGAGAGAGTGTGCACAAGCAGGGGAGGGACAGAGAGAAGGAGAGACAGAATCCCAAGTACTGTCAGCACAGAGCCTGATGAGGGGCTCAAACCCACAAACTGAGATCATGACCTGAGCCAAGATTAGGAGTTGGACACTTAACCAACCGCACCACCCTGGTGCCCCTTATTTATTTGTTTTTTAATTTTGAATTTTATTTTAGAGAGAGCACATGTGGGCAGGGGAGAGGGGCAGAGAGAGAGGGAGAGAGAGAATCTTATGCAAACTCCACATTTAGCGGGGAGCCCGATGTGGGGCTTGATTCCATGACCCTGGGATCAGCCTGGGCTGAAATCAAGAGGTGGTCACTCAACTGACTGGGCCACTCAGCGGCCCCAGGTTATGTTTTAAAGAATCTCTTGTTTCCTCTGTGTTAGCTTAATTCTCAGGCAGGCTCTGTGTTTGGGGCAAAGGCGGCCCCAAGGAGGTCCAGAGTTAAATAGTCCATCTCGGAAGGATAAAGTGCCTTTTCATCATAGTTTCAGCAGAAGTCCTGTTACCGGGGGTGGCCGTGCTCTGGCAGAGGAATGTACTCTGGGACCACCAGCCCCCGTCGAACTGTATGCATTGAAGGGAAAAGGGAAAAGGAGTAGCTTCCTAAAGGGAAACTGGGGAGTTGTTTCCAAATGAAGAAGGCAGGCAAAAACAAACACTGTTAAAATTTTGTGGAATTCATCCGTTTCTGCTTCTTTACAGGCCAAATGCATTGCTATTCCAGGAAGCCAAAAATAGGTTTGCTCCCAGCAGGTCCTTGTGAGGAGGTGCTAAGTTGAGATTGATTCTTCCCTGTGACGGTAATGCCACTGAGTTACCTTTGTTTTTCTGTCATGCTTCTATTTTTCCTTCTATCTCCTTCTGTAACTTACCCAGAAGTACAAACATATATTACCTAGGCAAGGGTGAAGGAACAGACATACATGAATTTTTATAAAATCAACTTATTCACAACACTGTGCCTGAAATTGTTACTGTGGTCTAAAATAAACCTTTCAGGCTGTTAGTATTAAAAGATTTTTTAACGTTTATTTATTTTTGAGAGACAGAGAGACATAGCACAAGCGGGGGTGGGGGGTAGGTAGCAAAAAGAGAGGGAGACACAGAATCTCAATCAGGCTCCAGGCTCTGAACTGTCAGCCCAGAGCCTGGTGTGGGGCTTGAACCCATGAACCATGAAATCATGACCTGAGCCAAACTTGAACACTTAACTGACTGAGCCACCCAGGTACCCCCAGCCTGTTAGTATTAAGAAGCCAATTAGGAGTGCCTGGGTGCCTCAGTCAGTTAAGTGTCCCATTCTTGGTTTTGGTTCAGGTCTTGCTCTCACCGTTAGTGAGTTGGAGCCCCTTGGGCCCCATACTGCTGACAGAGCCTGCTTGGGATTCTCTCTCTCTCTCTCTTCCTCTCCCCGGCTCACGCTCCTTCTCTGTCTATCCCTTTCTCACCGCCCCCCTCAAAATAAATAAATAAACATTTTAAAAAAGAAGCCATTAAGAACACAATCAGAGGGGTGCCTGGGTGGCTCAGTCGGTTAAGCGTCCAACTCGGTTTCAGCTCAGGTCACAATCTCATGATTTCTAAGTTTGGGCCCCGCATCAGGCTCTGCACTGACAGCGGGGAGCATGCTTGACATTCTCTCTCTCCGTCTCTCTCTGCCCCTCTCCCGCTCACTCTGTCTCTCTCTCTTTATAAATAAATTATAAATAAAAAAATAAATAAATAAACTTAAAAAAAACACAATCAGAAGTCAGGGAATTCTTGGGAGGGGACATTTCAGAGCTTGCCGTGGACTTTAGGGATTTTGGACAGGTGTGTGTTTCTAAGGCTGAGCAGAAATGCTCTAGCACTCACCCCGGTGTTAATGCTGCCTCAGTCTGAATCCCATTGCATTCCCACCCCCTGTGACGTTAGCTGTGGCTGTTAAGAAAGGCTACTTGTTGCCAAGGTTCCTCCTCCTCCTTCTCTTCCTCTTTGCCAGCCCCAGCCTGGTGCTGCTAACCAAGGAGATTTGCCGATTAAAAGGGCTTCAGCTCCCAGGGTTCCCATGGCAACAGCCTCCTTGGAGGTCTTTGTTGCTTGCTGAAACTTTGATCTCTCAGCGTGGCTGCTGCTGTTTCTCTCCAAGATTTACAAACAGAAGAAGAGGGGGAAAGAATCGGGGGAGAAGAAAGAAAAAGTTTACTCCTTGCAGAAAGGAGAGAAGGAATTAATTACAGAGCCACACACTAGCCATAAATCTGGGGGTTACTCCTTTGGAACATCTTTGGACTTGGGCTGTGCCCATAGTTTCATTTGTAGACTCAACTATACCTCAGATATCTTGGCCACGCATAAAAGACCTCAAGTGGACATGATTCCGCTAGGAGGGCGGAGCCATCTTTTCTGTCTTCAGTGGAAACCTGTGCCTTCAGCTATCCAGAAGAGACAAGATAACCGTGCCAGCTCCTGTGAAAGGAGAGACAGAGAACTAATGAGAAGTGAGTTCTTTAGGCTTCATTGCCATCGCCTTTTTCCCCAGTCGTCTCTCCTAGCCCTAGCCTGCTCTGCCCTGAGCTTACCTGGATGCCTCTGTTGGAAGAACTAGAAAGTTAGCCAGGCATCAACTAGAATATGATTCTGGTTAATGACCATCAGTAACAACCATTCTACTGTATGAGCAGTGGAATGGGGGTTGTGGTTGCTCGAAAGAGTTGGGATCATGGCTTTTACTCTTTGCAGGAAGCCTCCTGTGGCCTTTAGACCTCCCTAGTGCACAATCACACCCTTGCTCTGTGATAGGCACCATGCAATAGAGTCAGTTTTGCTTCAAGTATGATTTACATTGAAATTATGATTTACATTGAACTTGTCTTTTTTGCCTACTATGTCCCTAGCACAGTAAGGATACAAAATAAATAAATGACACCAGTTTGTCCCTATAAAAATTACTGTCTTTTGATAAAGATAAATATTTGATTTCTGAAGCAATTAGAGAATACAAGAAAAGATTAAGACTGTATTTGATATTAAATATCTAGGCTATTGATTCTCAAGAGGGGACTATTTTGCCTCCCAGAAGACATTTGCAATGTCTAGAAACATTTTGGTTGTCACAACTTGTGTGGTGCTATGGCATCTAGTGGGTAGGAGCCCAGGAGGCTGCTAAATGCACAGGACAGCCCTCCCACACACAATTATCTGGCCCCAAATGGCAATAGTGCCGATGTTGCAAAACCCCGATCTTGACCAAAGGTCCATTTGGATACTTGGCAAGGTCCGTTGTGAAGAGCATGGGCTTTGGGGTCAGATATCCCCGGACTCAGTGCAGCAATATAACCTTGGGTAAGTCGATATTGATGAGCCTGGGTTTCCTTATCTGTAAAAATGGGGAAGGGGTAATAAAAGTGACGTGGAAGAACATTAAAAAAACAAAACAAAAAAGGGCACCTGGGTGGCTTAGTCGGTTGAATGTCCGACTTCGGCTCAGGTCATGATCTCATGGTTCATGGGTTCAAGCCCCGCATTGGGCTCTGTGCTGACAGCTCAGAGCATGGAGCCTGCTTCGGATTCTGTGTCTCCCTCCCTCTCTGCCCCTCCCCTGCTTGGGCTCTGTTTCTCTCTCTGTCAAAAATGAATAAACATTAAAAAAAAAAGTGACGTGGAAGATCTATTATGAGAATTAAATGGCACATAATAAGAACTCCCATCTGTTCCCATCCCCCACATTTCATTGCCAGTGTGTCACCCTTCATCTGAGGACACCCTCTTTAGGGAATTCTGCGCTCTGGGACTCCTGCTAGAGAGCTGATCTTCCTTTAGCCCATTCCATAGGCAGAGCCTTTAATGAGCCATTTGTGAATTGGCAATCCTATTACTAATAGATTCACAGGTTCTCAATGACATTTGTGCAGTGCCTTGCCAGTGGTGACCGTAATCAGCCCTGTGGGAATCTTCCTGATAGTGGGTTTCAGGACATTCTGTCCCAGCATGCTATGTTTTGGTTGCTATATTTTGGTTGCTGTTGGAAGTCCCTATTTCTCAGTGGATGGCCCTTAGTAAATTACAGGGTGTTTAGTGCCTAAATACAAGGGGTACATCACACAGGCCATTTGATGAAGTTTGGAGGGGTTTGGGGAAACACCTGACTTGGATTAGGGTCTGGATGGCTCTGGAAAGACTTAGGTAGGGCAACTTCATAATTTACTGTCCACATCAGGATACTTGAGAGTGAAAAGGGGAACTTTTAATAATTTATGTCAAGAAAACAGGCATAAACTTATATTGTCCAAACTGGTATGATGCTCACCCCATAAATATGACCACCTTGAAGGTTCTTTCAGTTGAAGAGAACAGAAGATCCAGGGAAACTGGGGGCAAATGAGTATCAGCTCATTCCTTCACCTGCTGAACCCTTGCTGCTAGTTGACATTTTATTTGTGGGGTCCTAAGGATATACACATGGCCATTCATTTACCAGAACCAAAGGGGCCCAGCAAAGAGATGGTGGTTTGCCTTAATGACTGTTCACCGAAATTTTTGCATTAAGATGTCTGAAGGGTAAAGGATGTCCATTTAGTGCTTCAGGACCCTGGGTGGTTAAGACAACAAATGAGGTCTTTGCTTTGCCTTCCCTAACCACCCCCCTACCCGGCCTCCCAGTCCCGCGCTGTGCCTGCTCTCCCCCGCCCCACCCCCTGCTCCCTCGCAGCCTTTATCCCGCCTCACTATTTTTGCTTCACTTGTTGCTCATCACTGTGGGAGGAAACTCGGCCTTCAATTAGTGCGCATTCCTGAAGCCTGTGGTTGCCGTGGTTACCAGGGCGCAAGCTGGAGCAGCTGGGTCAGCCCGCCAGCTTCATTGTAGTCTCTGGGCCCGGGGCGCTCAGGAGGGAGGGGACGGGCCGCAAAGGGGAGGCACCGGGGGCCTCGAGGGAGTGGGTGTCACCGAGAAATCGGCTCAGCCCTGCAAAGAAAGAATTGCGGCTCTTGAAAGCCGGTCAGGAAACAGTCATTCCATTTTTCTCCAGGGCCAGCTGCTGCCATTCAAGTGTGCAGGTTCTTGTTCACACGCCGGCAGTGTCTGGACTTTGGTCTGGGAAATGCCCCAAGGTGGAGACCCCTTACATTGAGAGGAAAGCCAGGGACTCCCGACAGTCCAAGACCTACACGCAGTGTGGCCCTCCGTGTCTGCGTCAGACCACCAGGGCTTTGGGGGTTACAGAAAGTAGCCATTTTTGGTATCTTGTATTTAAGTTCCCTCTGCCAGTCTGTTGGATGGAGCGCCGTGAGCTCAGAAAATCACACTGGGTACCAAGAAAGTCCCTTTTCTTCTTCCATTAAATCCCATCTTCCTCCATGTCGTTTTGGAGTCAAATCTAGCTGTCTTCTGTATTTCATCTCAGGCCAAGTTGTGCATGTTGTATTACTAATAATACTTGGCATCTCTTCTCTCTCTGGGAACAGGGAATTGGTTCACTATAGCACTTTGCAAAGGCAGAGTACTTAGCAGTCATTTTTTTATTGTTTATTAGTTTGTAGCAGAATAGCGAATGCCTTTTAATTAGCTCATACTGTGTTATGATGTATTCAGTAATCACTTTCTGGTCACAACTTTAAAAGAGGATGAAAATTTTAGCCATCTCTAACATTTCTTATATCCAAAAATTATGCTTTAATTATATAAGTAGAGCAATAATGCCACAATCATAAATTTCAGGGTTGCTCCCTGCAAATACTAGGAGACTAGAAAGTTGTTGCTCTATATATTTCTAAATTAAGGATAAGCAAAGCTTGAGAGGGAATAAGGTATTGGGAAAAAATACTGGAATGGGAATGAGTAGACCCAATTTCTTCTCCTGGTTCGATTATTAGCTGTGTGGCTTTGAGTAAGATTCTTAACCTCTCTGAGCCTCAGATGCCTGAAAACATGGAATGGGTGATGGATTAGATGACCTTTGAGACTCTTTCTAGCTATAAAATCTAATTCTAGAATCTATGTCAATAGAAGAAGTCAGTGCCTTAGGCCAAGCTTATAATCACTGCCAAAAAGCCTGAAGCATTTATTAACAGTTAATTACAGATGGTCCAATACTAGTCATTTAGGGGAAAGAATTCACTGTCAGAATTGTTCACTATGTTTTAAAGTGACCTACAATGTAAAAGCTATAAAAAGAAAAAATACACGCATGAAATGCTTAAATACAGTTTATAAATATATGTAAAAGAAAGGAAAGCTATACCCACATTTCTGATGGATAATCATAAATTATATTTATTGAGTGCATGGTTGCTATGGGAATATAGAATAAAAACAGGGATATGTGTGGACTTGGGAAATTTCCAGTCTATTTGGGATTCCAAATAGCCATAGAAACAACTTTACACTTAAGAGGGCCAGAGAAAGCCATCTGCTCTCCTAAAAGACTTAGGAGAGAAACATTTTGGACGGTTAGGAGCTGAGAGACCAGGGGGTGGGTACAGTACACCCTGAAAATGGATCTGGGGCATGTTAGGGAAGCTCAGAAGTGGGATGAAGCCCAGAAGTGGGATGAAGCCCAGAAGTGGGATGAAGCCCAGAAGTGGGATGAAGCCCAGATGTACGTTAAACAGAGGGAGAAGAAGGGAATCACAGGAACTGGGGAAGAAAAGTACTCTAGATTGTCCCGAGAAGAAAGTTCATTAGTATGGAATATTGGCAAACCTGAGGAGGACCCGAAGGTAATAAGTTCAAAGAAATGAATGAAGATAACTGTGCTGTCAGTCGTGGTGACATCATAAGTATGAAGGAAGTATTGTTTTTCCTCCTTTTTGTAGGTTCCAGTGCATGAAATAATGTGTCGGTTGTCAGCAAGTAATTGAATAGCAGATCTGGGATCTTAAAACAAATTTGTCCTAAATCCAGAATTTCGGTACCTTCCAGTGCATTTTGAAGGTTTGGACTGATAATCAGAGCTTAAAGTTTTAAAAGTAGAGACAAAGACAGCTTTTCTGGCTAAAATTTGTATGCATGTTGCATCTCTCTGTAACGACTGCCTTTCAAACAACATAGCCTGGTAGTTGTCAGTTTGTGGGGGGCAGGGGTTGTGCTTCAGTCCCCCTAGGTAGCAAGATGGCATTTGGGGACGTTCAAGGACTAGAGGATGCTGCTGGCATCGAGCCCTGAGTCCAGGGGCGCTAAACATTCTCCAGTACATAGAATAGTGCTTAATGAATGAATGAATGAATGTTTCCTTCATGTTCGTATTAAAAGCCTATTTCCATTGGGACAAAAAGCACTCTCATGAGCAGTGAACCAGAAGTCCAGCCAGAAGCTTGGCCTACCAGACAATGGGGATTTGCTCCTGGAAACACTGCAAGGTCCTGCTGGGTGAGGAGGGCTGCCGAGGGTGTCAAACACAGAACAGTCTCTGCCCCTGAGGGGCTTTCAAGCTGTTTCTCAGTGGAGTCGCCTGTAAAGGAGTCATTGCCATTGAGAGCTACAAGAGCACTCACGAAGGTGTGCACAGTGGTCCTTAGGAGCATGGAGCCTCCTCTCAGCGCTGCGTTCTTCCAGGGCTCAGTCAGAACAGATTTCAGAGCCTTGCAGACTGTGTGTGGTAAGGATTTGAACAAAGCAGGAGATTGAGAAGTGTATTAGCTGGTTATGTTAGTAAAGCAGGCTAGTAAATCCTGCCTTGAGGACACTTGTTTACCAAGAAAAGAGCATTTGAACCTAGGGGAAATGCTCTAGGACATGGTTTGTTGTGAAACGTGCAAAGATTAAGATCATGAGTAGAAGAGAAGTGGGAAACCAGGCAAAGACTGTGTCTCTGGGGAAAGGCCTCGTGCTAGGTGGAACCTGATTGTCAAAAATGTAAAAAAAGAAAAAAAACCCGATGAGAATTGGATTTGGCAGGAGGCAAGCCCTTTGACATTCGTAAGCTTTCTGAAACAGAAGCAGGTAACTGAAAGCTAGTTCTTATCCCGACACCGTTAGATAAGCTGCATGGGCTGGACAGTGAGCCTCGCCGGCCTAGGGTTCATGTCTGATTCCTCTGTGTCTCCACCTGTCACAGTACACGTTTCTTTGTTGACTGAATGATGAATGAATGAAATGGTGACATTCCAGAAGTGAGCTGGTTCTCAGGAATATGTACAAAGACAGTTGGGGGACCCTTCAATGTGTCAATGGCAGAACACAGCTGAGCTGGGAATTATATGGGTAAGGTATGGAGGTCGTTTTATTCACAATGCATGTTTCTGCCCTAATCAATCAACCAAAAGTATGTGAATGTTTTTGGCTACAAACTTAGTGATGATTTTGTACGAAGCTGACACTTGTGTGCGTGCGTGTACCAACTGTTAGTATGCCTAATTTGTTTGGTCTATTCATGTGGAAATTTCTTAAAAGTAATGGATTCTGCAAGGTTTGGGGAAAACTGTTTGAGTGCTTACATAAAAACTGTATTTTCTCCTGATAGTTTGAGCTGTGGTTTGAAAAGCATAAATGTGGCCTTCTGTTTGCAGGGTCCGCTTTCTATCCTCTCCTCAGACATTAAAGTGACTTCTAATTGCCCCTCTTAAACTGAATCCTGGAAGAATCGCAATGATTCACAAGTGTTGGTAAAGTGCTACTGAAATCTGGAAAGTATTTATTGCAATTGTTTGGACTTTCTAAGATCAGACCTTCATTGGATGTGATAGAATAGGAAGAAAAGATAGAACATTTCTAACTGGCAACCGCATTTCTTAGAAATTGTTAGGCAAGAAGCTGGAAGCAAATGATTTTCAGAAATATATCATTCCAGCATAAATCTGCTTTTAAAAATGCCTTTAGTCCCAGTAAATATAATTGTGGTATAAAAGCCAGACAACTTTGCATTCTCTCTGCTGTTGACATGATATATTGTCTGCTACCCCAAAACTCCTACTGTGTTCTGAATACTGAAGACATTAAATTTCACCAACTATATGGCAAGATTCTATCACCCATGCCATCCTGGGGCTAGCACTACACAGGTGCATTATGGGAAAGCTTCATCTTCTTCTGAAGCATCAGCTATTGGCTGTTGCCTTAGGGAGAACGAGAATCTTGATGTCTTTCGGTTGGAGTGACAAGTTTTGTGAATCTCCTGTCCATATTTCTGATACCCCCATCCTTAATTTTTTTTATTACAAATGTAAAAAAAAAATCTAGAAATGAATCTCTCCATTATTTCCCCGTGATGGCCATTCCAGGTCCCCAGAAATAAGAATGGCACACAATTTGGTGTGTAGTGCTGTTTCTTACAGATGTTCATTTGAACATAGGTTCCTAGAGCTCATATTCGCTGACATTCTTGGTGTAGAAGCAATGTCAGAACACCAGCGTATGGGGAAATCCGGCTGCTCATAAATATTTTGGTTTATATATACCCGTCAGTGGTTGCAAGTGTGTGATCTCTGTGCTCCATACAGCCCCCAAACATACTTTGTGTGGTTTGTCCAGTGTTTTTTAAAAAATCTACGGATCGGTTGCTAACACTGAAAATGAAGATATTTCGCACAAAAACCTGGGGTCTGGCTAATCTTGAAAAATAGGAAGACTTGCAGCCATGAAGACACATTGCTGTGGGGCTGCAATTGGCTAGACTTGAGCAGTAGCAGTCTCTATAGACACATAATCTGCTATTTGCTACACTGTGTATTACATTCGGCTAGCTACATTTACTTGCATTACCTGCTGGCCCTATAAACATACAGAACTGAGTTTGCAACTCTATTCTCTAAGTATCAGATTTGAGAACCAAAAAAAATGTTGGGTGACCATATAATTATTGTCCAAGATAAGACACTTAAAGAGTAAAAAGTAGGCTATTAGTATTTACACCATTACAACAGGCACAAGCCCGGCTATATGGCCTCCCTATTTATAGATCACTTTATTCAATCACCTCATTTGATTAATGAAAAAACTGAGACCTAGAAAGAGGAAGTAATTTGCCTATAGTCACCAAGTAAACTAATGGCAAAAGTGCCCTAAGTACCCTGATTCCCAGTTCACTGCTTTCTCCAATATAACGTGTTCTATAATAGGTATGAGCACCATATTTTCCTTGAATGTATAGATTTTTTATAGTTAATAATTATCACATGGCTAATTTCCTGTGAGTGTACAAATTGGTAGGTTTATATCATCAACAACATTTCTGTTATAAATGTTAGCTATAGCATATCTAGAGATGTTTAAAACATTGGTAGGCTTGAGAGCTTAAGACTAGACACAAGAAAAGCTTCTCATTTTACTAGATCCAACAAGAGATACATTCAGAAGTGATAATTGTCTGGATTTAAAAAAAAAATTTATGTTTTATTTATTTTTTGAGAGAGAGAGAGAGAGAGAGAGACAATGCGAACAGGGGAGGGACAGAGAGAGAGAGGGAGAGACAGGATCTGAAGACAGGCTCCAGGCTCTGAGCTAGCTATAAGCACAGAGCCCGATGCAGGGCTTGAACCCACGAACTGTGAGATCATGACCTGAGCTGAAGTCGGATGCTCAATTGACTGAGCCACCCAGGTGCCCGTAAAAAAATTTTTTTAATGTTTATTTATTTCTATTTTTTTTAATTTTTAATGTTTTTTTTAATTTTTGAGAGAGAGAGAGAGAGAGACAATGTGAGCAGGGGAGGGTCAGAGAGAGAGGGAGACACAGAATCGGAAGCAGGCTCCAGGCTCTGAGCTGTCAGCACAGAGCCTGATGCGGGGCTCAAACCCACGGAGGGTGAGATCATGACCTGAGCCAAAGTTGGATGCTTAACCGACTGAGCCACCCAGGCGTCCCTAATGTTTATTTCTGAGAGACAGAGACAATGCTAGCAGGGGACGGGCAGAGAGCAAGAGGGAGACACAGAATCAGAAACAGGCGCCAGGCTCTGAGCTGTCAGCACAGAGCTCGATGTGGGGCTTGAGCTCAGGAACAGGGATAACATGACCTGAGCTCAAGTCGGATGCTTAATCGACTGAGCCACCCAGGCGCCCCTGGATTTTTTTAAGCCACCATTAAGTAAGCATCCCATAACTAGCTTGTGAAAAACATCGTAAATTGACTTTTTGCTCATTGGCTATTGGCTGGTAATTAATATTAATTATGTCTTTAAGAGATGGCCAACATCCCAAATTCCCCAGTCCTAGACCAGCTGTTTCCTTGTTGAGTTTCCAAGAGATATTTGTACACAGAACACTCCAGATGAGACCAATGTATGCCTTGAATCACTTACTCAGAATTTGGCCCCAAATTTCTCTCTGGTATCCCATCCTAGACCATGTGTGAGTCTTTGAGGCACCTCTTAGCTTTTCATGAAGACTTAGGCCAAAGGCTAGTCTGAGAAATCTCCTTCAGGATACACCTTTTCCCAGTGTCCCACTTGGCTCTCATGCGTTCTTCCAAGAGACCTTGCAAGCAGCAGACCATCCTTACCATGTCAGCTGCACAAGATAGAAAGACAGAATGAAAGAAGCCTTTCTTGCCAAAATCGAAAACAGAGCTAGCCTAAGTCACTCATTCTATACTTCCTTCCCCTTGGACTGTATTGTGGTCCCAATTAATTTTTCAGATGAGGAACCATTACCCATGCAGGAGACATGACCAGAGCACATTTGACCCCATTGGCCTTGTATAGTTAGGGAGAGCCAAGAGAAAGTAAGTGTCCTGGAAGGGCTCCTTTTTCTTTGACTTTTGTCAGACCTTCTTTTCTGTAGAGTCGTTTGACAGAGGTGGGGACAAGTGACCAATCATGACAAACCTTTAGATTCAAAATATAAACTACACATGGGTAACTTTTTCTCTAATGCACCTCAACAAACTTGTTTTCTAAATGAGCCCAGTCCATATGCATGAAACAGACCCCTAAGCTGTATATTCAACAGTGACACGTGACTTTCAAGTGTTACTATTTTGGCTACATTGGTATAAGTAAAATACAGTATTAAATTAATTCCTTTTTTTTTACTCCTTGATGCAATTACTAGAAAAGCTAAAATTACCTGTCGTTCACATTATATTTCTATTGGATAGAGCCATTCTAGAGGCTGTTATGCATGCAAGTGAAGTAGGATTTAGTTGCGTGCTTAGGCGGTACCACAGTGACTTTTTGCCATCAGAAGTCGGAAGGGAGGACAGTTTGCTAGTTTCGTAATGCAAGTCTTGTTTATTAGCAAGGCTTCAGTGTGGTAGAAACATCCGGTACAGGTGCAAAAGGGCCTTTGCATTTCCCTTGATATGAGAATATGGTGAAAGCATTCAGTGCTGCTTTCTTTAAATCAGGTTAGTTTTTTTTTTAAGTTTACTTTGAGAGAGAGAGAGACAGCACAAGTTGGGGCAGGGCAGAGACAGGGAGGGGCAGAGAGAGGGAGGGGCAGAGAATCCCAAGCAGCCTCTGCACTGTCAGCACAGAGTCCCATGTGGGGTTCGAACTCATGGACCATGAGATCATGACCTGAGCTTAAACCACGAATCAGAGGTTTAACTGAGCGAGCCACCCAGGCGCCCTGAAATCAGGCTAGTTTTTAAAAGGACTAACCTTCTCCCCCACATCTTCCTCAGTCTTGGTTCCTGTGCAGCTCTTTGCCTCCCGGAACCCCGAGGGGGCGCCTGTTCTGACACCAGCCGGCTTGTCAGCTCATATGCCGTATCATGCAGAAGGCACTTGGGTTCATACAACGCCAGCTGTGGGTCCCATATGGAAAAGCCATACCATATACATATGTATAGAGTATTTCTGAAACCAGAAGGAGTGTAGAAGAGCGTGTAACTCATCTAGCTTTATCTTTTCCTTGCCTTTGAAAATTTTAATCATTGAAACATCTTTAGGCTATCAATAGAAGCATGTAGTGAGACAATTCTGAGTTAAAACCAAATATGTACTTTTGTTTTTATATGGACATAGGGCTGTGTATGGATGTATGAAAATGTAGGTTGAACGTTTGGATACAGATGGGTTTGACTTTCCAATAAAATGTGTGGAGAAGAATGTATAAATGAATGGAGATGGTGTGTGTCAGTCTGCTCAAGCAAGGTTTTTCATATTTGAAGCAGAGATTTCCTCCTTCTATAAATAGTTGGAGAGAAAGTTCTGTCTCTGCTTCCATCTGGTTTAGGTACAGAGTTCATTTAGATGGCTGCCAAAGATTGATGGAGAAAGTTATTCTCTTGATGGTGCCCCGCCTCTGTGACTTGCCTCTCCTACCCCAAGGAGCATGGGTCCATGGCCCTGTGTGGATGTCGCCACCTGGAGCCAGGCTTCAAGCTGTGTTTTCCTTTGGAGTAACCTCTTTCCTTCTTCTTTTCCTCCACCTCTTCCAGGCAGGACAGGGCTGCTTGCTGATCTCTTGCCCAGTTTTGCTGTGGAGATTATGCCAGGTATTCAGTCATTTAACTCTTTATTGGCTTAATTTGCTCTCACCCCATCTGTCTTGCTTCTGCATTAGTCACTAATTGCTCCTTTCATTTATTTGCACATTTGTCTGTATTATTTCTGTGTTCTTTTCCAGGATGAACTAAGCCCAATGGAAGAGACTTTAGATTGTATTTCTTCTGTCACTAGGCCCTAAAAGAATAATGATAATTAAAAATGAGCTGCAATGGGGACCCAGTCCTTCAACGTCAGGTGTGCAGGCTCTTTGGCAAGCCCCATAACCATTCAGATTCTCAGCTGTGCCCAGACAGCTAGAACTATCCCTAACAAAGTTATTATTTATCTGTATTTCCTTATTCCCTGAATTATACATTACCCATTCAATAGTGTACAACCGTGTTACTCTGAATTGCCTTTTTATAACTTTATCAAAACATTTTTTCAAACCTTACGAAGGCAGTACACCCCTCCTCCCTTGAAAAGTACACATTTACAGACCTACATTGCTTTGTATACCATTTCAGGGGCTTTTGGGGCCCCAGAAGTCCCTGGGATCCATGGACCATATGTCAAGGAAACCCCAGATGCACACCTCTGTCATTTTATGTAGCTGAAGTTGAATGCACCAGCCTAGACAAGCCAGCATCGGTTCAGCACAGCACTATCGTCCATAATGAAAGGAGGTTCAGAGAGAAACAGGAATGAACTATGGGAAAGGACATATCCAAACTCAGGGAATAGGAAAGACTATGATTCATTCTTGCTTTGGAGGGCTTCTGCCAAAGGGTTAAGAGCTGCATAATAATTAGGAGCAACAGAGAGAAACAGACTATTCCTGGCCATTGGTTTTGACTTTATTGAGGTTTTAAAATGTCCAAAGTCTTCACAGTTGAATTTTACTAATTTTTCTTCCATGAATTCTCCCGTTTTGCCATTAGCTGGCCAACCCAAATACAGACATGCTTCATGTTGATGTTGATCCCAGGGACACAAATAGATATCTCTTTGTGATATCTTATCCAGAGTGCTGTCAGTTTGTACCCATTTGTTCATCACACACAAACACACATGTACAATGTTACAAAGCATTGCTTCTAAATAGATGTTATATCCCCCAGTCCCAAGAAAGAGTTACTGTATTTTTCATATCTGGTCCTGGTCCCTTGAACATCCCTCCCTTTTGACTCCAAGAATCCTCTCGTGGATAACATTCTTTTGTTTCTCCAAGGTAACCTGCCAGTCTTTTATCCTTGACTGCTTGACCCAAGTCTGTTGTAGCCAGTGTGCTACAACGGTCATCTAATCCTCAGGGCTCATATCTGTCTCCAGCTACAGAATGTTCTTGGGTTATGCTAAGGTCCAGGACAAAGCCCTCAACTATCTATTGTCCTCAGCAGGAATGTTTTCCAGACCATTCTCACCAGGCGCAGGGCCTTCTCATTTCCTCACTGAAGAGATGGTGACCTGGTTAATTTGAATGTATTTCAGGTGGATGAGTGAGGAGGGACATTCATGAAATATAAGTTGCTGGTTTTTTTCTCTGAGGAAATTGTGTTCTAGATAAAGGTCAAATAATTTTATCATTATCACAAAACCCTTTATGTAACAAAAATGTCATATTCTCAAGGTCCAACTGAATGTCCATTTAATTGAAGGAATATTTAGTAACCAAAATTCAAGAAAACAATATATACTTAAAGTTCGTTGTAAAGGGATTTTTGGTAGAGGGCTTTGAATCAAAATGAATTACGTTAATTTTTTGACCTTTAAAGGAACTCATGGCTCACTCTAGTCTGTCCAGGCTATAGGAAGTTGAGTCCTATAGCCAAATCCCAAAAGCATAACACAAGGTCACTGGAGGGCCACAGTCCTTTTTATCTAAGTCAGATGGAATTTGTGTCCTTTTTCTTATCTTTTGGATGAACAAATGAACTAGAATTTGTGGTCATCCTCTGGTAGAGGTGTGAAAATAAAAGGAGTTAGCAGACATAGCCAGTAGAGTCACCAAAGCCCTGAGCCATTTTCGCCACAGCTATGCTGGCTATTTAGCATGGTCAGCCTGAGCATGATCAAACCAAGCCATTCTTGGGGTATGGGGCATCATATTCTCTCCCTGAGTCTTGGTCTCTAGATTTTTCTAGCCATGGTCTGTTCCATAGGTATAAGCAAAAGATTTCGATTTCAGCCTTGATGCTGAGTACAGGATGGGTGTTACGGCGGTGGTCAGCAGGGAAAGTAGATGAACACACAAGGGACCTGGACCACTTAAATATGTTCTGGTTTAGACCATGTAGATGTAGAGAACTTTTTCTCAGGACTTATATTTTTGTAGATAAGAATAACTTGACCACAAAAGGAACATATTCACATAACTCACCACTTCATAACTCAGCCAGCAAGTTTCCTCCTTTCCCCAGCCAGAGTCTTTCTGTTCTTGTCCCATACTTGTTCCAACACTACAGATGATACGGTGAACCTTTTCCCGGGAGGGGGCCCTGAAGCTCCCCCATCACTTTGTGCTGGTTGTTGTGTGTACTCAGTACGACCTAGGTAACCTTCTTCCCTCTTCCCCATGCCCCCCCCAGCCCTGTAAAGTCTGCACTTCTCCCTCTCAGAGTTCCTTCTGAGTTTGGGGGCTCTGTGCCCTGTTATGAGATACTTACTTCCCCAGATCCCTCCCGCCCACTCCTCTCAGAGGAGACAGCCATGAGAGTGTGCCTGTCCCGACGGAGGGCCACCTCAACTGTGGGTTTCTCTGTGCGTCCTTCCAGAGTGGGTGTTTGTTGGCCTGGTGATCCTGGGAGTCTTCCTCTTCTTCGTCCTGGTGGGGATCTGCTGGTGCCAGTGCTGCCCTCACAGCTGCTGTTGCTACATCCGCTGCCCATGTTGTCCAGATTCCTGCTGCTGCCCTCAGGCCTGTGAGTAAAGTGACTAGTGGGGAGATGTAGAGTGATTGCAAGAAATGTCACCTCTCCATCAGACAGCTGTGTACCCTGAGTTCCTTCTCCACCTCCTTTCCTTCCCCCTTAAAAGTTGGTCGTTCCAGGCCCACGTCTCTGCTGGGAGCCCTCGGCATCCTGAGATGACTGTTATTGTTTGCCTTCTCACCTGCGTGCACCTCTCCATACTTCTTATCCACACCAATCACCCCTGCCTGTGCGATTCTCATTGGCACTATTGATGAAAGGAAGGGCAGGTTCCAGATGTTCAGGTTGTGGGCGAGGCTTTGGTGCTGTCGTCGGGCACTCAAGCTAGAGCAAAGGTCACGCCTCTCATATGCAGATATTTCCTCTTTTTACAAGAAGAGTATGCAGACTGCAGCCTCTGAGTACCATCCAGCCATGAATGAGTTTTATTTATTCCCATGACAGATTGGTCCACAAAAGGACTAGTCCTCGCGTGGGGATTCACAATTTTACCTTAATGGCTGAGCCCATGTAGCCACTAAGTTGGGCATAAACCAAATACATCTTGAAGGAGAAAGACATACATGTATCTTTAAGATTCTTAGGATTAAACCAGTTTCCCAGAAGAGTTAAGTTATTTGCTCTGCCTTTGAGATCACAGAGCAGGTCTGGGTGCAAGCTCACGGCTTGGTTCTAGAAGAGCTTTGGGGTCGTCCTGGAACTCAGCAGGGTGGCCTGGTGCTAGGCCTGCTCCGAAGGGACTGAGGCAGCCTACAGACAGCGTGGTTAGCAGTGGGCTGCACCGTCACCGCGGAGGCTGCCATGACGGCTCCTAGTACTGCTTAATTACTCACTCGCCAAGTACTAAACACTGTAATTCCTTATGTCATTGCTTTTGGTGAAGTTGGAGGAGTCCTAGGGGGTTGGGGAGAGTGGTTCTGATGAATCAGTTCATGCCTAGGAGAACACACACACACACACACACACACAGGCACACATCCAAGAGCTCCCAGAAGCGCATGCTTAGGGAGTTTTGGTGTGAGGGTTGTGGAGGGCGGGACCATAATATAATCTCTTTTGCTCTTCATCTCCCTCCACAGTGTATGAAGCAGGGAAAGCAGCAAAGGCCGGGTACCCTCCCTCTGTCTCCGGTGTCCCCGGCCCTTACTCCATCCCCTCTGTCCCCTTGGGAGGAGCCCCCTCATCTGGCATGCTGATGGACAAGCCGCATCCACCTCCCCTGGCACCAAGTGACCCCACTGGAGGAAGCCACAGTGGTAAATGTAGTTCCAGACTGCCCCGCCCCGTGCTCCTCTCTGGCTTCCACTCTGGTTCCTTACTGATAAGAACCGTCAGCTCAGCGGTTCTTCTTTGGAAAGTGAAGTGGGATCTCTCTAGCTATATCAGACATCATCTGGAATGCATGTCAGGCTTTCCAAGGGCTGTGGGATGCCACTGCTTCCCAGGCTCCTCAGTAACTAAGATGATAAGGACGAGGCAAGGTACCCATTGAATGTTGGTCATCCTGTTAATACATAGTTATTTCAGCCCTACCTAGTGTCAGGACTGTAGCACTGTAGCAGGTACTGTGCGAAACAGTAAGAAGGATAGGACACGGTTTGCCCAGGAGGCAGTAGGCCCAGCCAGAGAGACAGAATAGACTTTTTTTAGGGACAATTAGATGCTGTAAAGAGTATGGCGCTGGGAATTCAAAGGAGAAAGAGCTGGAGCAGTTACAGAGTGTTCAGGGAAGAGGTGAATTTGAGCTGGGCCTAGAAGAACACAAAAGGAGAGCAGAGAGGGGGTTGCTGGGCACCCCCAGGAAGGACGCACGATGGAAGCCTGGGGCTGGAGGAACAGGATGTGCGTTTGACAAGTCTCCAACCTGGCTGACTGGAAGAAAGTGGAAGGCTTTGGTGGGGCCTCATCCGGGTTAGGGAGGGCCTGGAAACCCATCCAGGAGAGCCAGGGCTTGTGCCATGAGTAGGGTGGAGCCACTGCAGGCAGGTTCCTGAGTTCTTGGAGAGGTGGTGTGCTAACAAGACAAGTGGTAATGGAAGAGAGTGGGATCGGCAATCCCGAGGTGCGATGTGACTGAAGCCGTTTAGGGGGTAGGAGAGTGTCTGGGTCATGATGGAGGCCATGGAAGTTGAAACAAGCAGGTAAATCTGAGACATACTTCGAAAGAGGACGCAAGATGACTTTAGGGAATGAAGGAGAGGGGAGGCTTCAGGATGAGCGCAAGCTGTCCAGTGATGCACATCATAGACAGAATTACGCAATTGGTAGGGAGAGCTTATTTGGACGGAGATTAGCCCTGGTATTTAGGGCATGATGAATGTGTGGTTATTGGCAAGGGCACAGGGGGAGAAGGGGTGGAGAGACGTTAAAATGTAGCTTTCCTGGAGGTGTCTGAACAGGATCACAGAATAGTAAAGGTTAGACGTGTGAAGTATATTTGGGAGGTAATTTAAATCCCTAGGTGTGGATGAGGCTATAGGGTTGGTAAAACAGACATTTCTCCCCTGGAGCGATCTGGACTTCCTTCAGTGGGCGTGGGAAGAGTACCCTGCCCACTGAATGAACTGTCAGTGCTGGACCGTGGAAGGAGTGGATATCCTCAGTGAGTAATTGGTATTTGTGGGTTTTTTTCCCTCTCCCTGAAACTATTAGTAGAGTTCTGACGTCTGAGCCTGGGAATGAGTCACAGACTGAGAAGTAAAAGTTAATGATCAAGGACACACAGGGAATTGGAGAGATAAAGACAATGCAGTTCATTTCCCCAAGTATGGAATGGGCAAAGAGGCATTAGTGGGACTTGTCTCACACCCTGTTTGTAGCTTCCCCTTTCTCCAGTCTTTTTATCCTTCCTTCCCACCAGAACCCATGCCCTCTTCCTTTTTTAAAATGGATTCTCATAATGAGATGATTGTTATTCATAGGGTGACAAATACTTCCTCTCTCCTGATTTCAACCTTTTTCTGGTTCCTGCCATACTAACCAACTACAAGTAGAAGTGGCTTGAAAAATAGGAACACGTATTATCTCCCATAGCAAGAAATCCCAAGGAAAAGTGGCTCCGGGGTTGCTTAATGGATCAGCTCAGGTGGTACCAATGAAGGGCTTAGTTCTTTATATCTTTTGTTCTGTCCTTCCGGGCTGACTCCCCTTACGATCCTATGATGACTGCCATAGTTCGAGGCACTAAATGCGTTCAGAGATAGAAAAAGTTATGCCTCTCCCTTGTGCTGCTTTTCTCAAGAGTGAGGAAACCTTTTCCAGAAGCCCCTCCCCCTTCTAATAGACTTCTTGCAGTTTTATTGGCAAGAATTGTGTCCTGTGCCCATTTCTGCACCAGATTGGCTTGAACTAATCGAGACTCATCTCTTAGGCCAAAAACATCTAATCACCTTGGTAATGAACAAAATTGGAGTTCTGTTAGCAAGCAAAAAGGGAAAGATGCACAACCAACGTTAGCCACAGCTAGTCTGGCCCAGGTTGTCATTATCTGGTTCACTGAGTCAGGATAGAGTTCCTCATGATCCCCTGTGGGCATATTTCTGTACTCATGGCCCCATGAACAGAATTGGTGATGGCATTTGGTTATTTGTCTTTTAAGAAAATTGTGGCTTAAGCCAACGTTTATGTTCATTACTTTTTAAAGAATGTTAGAGATTGTAAGAAATGCTGATTTATAAAGATGTAAATTTAGCCTATTTTATTTTAGACGTTAGTTCAATTTTAGGGTAATCATCTAGCAACAGTGATTTTTCAGATTACAGTTGTATACAGTACCCTTTTGAACCCTCTGGGTAGTTGGAAAGACATCTTTGATGAGCTATGTAGAGTACAGCCAGTCAGTTACCAACTGGGAGAGAGAAGAGGCACTTTGATTCCTTACCCCATTCTTCTTGGCAGCTACTTGAGACCTCCGTTAAATAGAAGAACTCTCTCCTCCTGTCCTGCTCTGGACTCAGCCTCTTCAGTTTTGTCAACGTTCTCTCTTTATTGAGTATCCACACTCCACCCCAGTCTCCCCTCTCGTTGCCAGCCTGTCTTTCTCTAGGGACTCCTTCCTAGTAGCATTCAAAACATGCTTAAATCTTTCCCATTAAAATAAAACAACAATTTGAAAAAACCCCGTATGTTCAGATGTTCCTTCCCTTATCCCTTTTCTCCTCTTCATGGCGAAACTCCTTCAACATTTGGGATATTTCATGTCTCCATTTCCTCTGCCTTTCACCATCTCCTCGACTAACTTCCGTCTTGCTATTGCTTTCACTACTCCCAAAACCAGTGCTTGTGAAGATTGCCTTATTGCTGAATCTAATCAATACTTCTCAATTATTAACCTCCCTTGACTTCTCAAAGTGTTTACCACCCCTGCCCCACTCATCTTTCTTTGCCTTCCTCAACACTTTGGTTAGTAATTTTTCCTACTTATTTCTCTATATGCTGGCTGGCCTTCCTCTGTACATAGATGTTGGTGCTCCTGTTTTGTCCAAGGTCCTCTCCCTGGGAAATGTTATTTACTCCGATGGCTTCAATCATTTTTTCTATGCTTGTGACTCTCAGTCACTATCTCCAGTCCCTCTTCTGCTCCTCAGTCCTTTATACCCGACTGCCTGGACAGCTCACAGGCATTTCAAACTCGGACTCTAGGAAATTGAATTAATCTGCTGTTTTTCGACTTCATATCTCTTTCTCACTTTCCTCATTCAGTTGGTCACCTGGTCCCTCAGATTATACCTCAACATAACCTTGAATCTGTTTACTTTCCCCCATCTATATTGTACTATCCTAGTCCTTGCTACCATCATCTCTCACCTTGATTAATGCAACTGTCTCCTACATTGGCTTCCCACAGCTACTCTTGCCTTGTTCTAATTCATTTTCACATCTACCTGGCCTCCACTCATTCTTCTTACAAAAGAATTGAGTAGGCAAGTCGGGTTTTGAAATGTCATTTTCAAAACTAATAAGGATATGTGTCTATATATATGCCTACTGTATGTATACAGAGAATATGCAAATTTTAAACATCACTTCTCCCACAACTGAGCTGCTGTCACCCTGGGGGTGGAATCTGGCACCTGTTCCATCATCCATAAACAGCCTTACTTAGCTCATTAAGATAGGACAGGAAAAACAAGGCTATATCCATGGGTATCTGCCTTAGAGACTTCTTTTATAAGTTTTAGAAGTTAGACTTGGCTGTCTAATTTCTCTAAGGAGAAATTAACTGAAAAATAGCTTATTTTCAGTTAACTGGGTCAAACATATCAGCTCAACTACTTTAACAATAAGAATTTTTGTAGTTTGGCATCGAAATGAATATTCCAATATTCCCTCTCTACTAGAACCAAAGTTGCCAAGGCTAATCGATAAGAGGAGCTGAAGTATGAAGAGCCACACCAACCAAAGGACTTGGACCAGCCAGAACTTGAAAAGATAAATAAATCCTCCATCCATGCTAAACTGAAATATCACTGGGGAAAAAGTCATTTTCCAAAAAGTGCTCGACTTTGGTCAATAGTCTGGGGCCTGTCTTATTAAACTATCACCATATGTCAGAGTTTTCCCGGATCTTCAGGCCAATTACAGATAAAAATCAACCTGACACCATTTTATTTGTTCTCAAATCAAGAAAAATTTAATGAATGCCTATGAATTTTCCCTTACAGAATTTGCAGCCTAGCAAAATGGGCACTGGGGGGTTGTGGATGGAAATAAAATGAGTAAAAAAATACAAAGCAGTATATGATGAGACTGTTCTCTGATGCAAGCTCAGAGAAGGAAAAGTCTCATCTGCTTGGAGGGATGAAGAGAGGTTTTCTGGTTTTTAAATGCTCCTGAGCATATACGTGACACAGAGCCAGATTCTGCCAGGATGAGAGAACTAGTGTTAGTTCCAGTTTTAGTGTACTACACAGTCAAACTTAGTTTTTGATTAAAAAAAAAAAGAAGAAACACCTTTTTACAGGGAGAATTGCCTAGCTTTTTAGCTACTGAAACCGAATAGATGATACCTCTAAAGTCTAAATATCAATAATTTGCCTTTGTCCTTCTTGGCAAACCAGAGGGATTTAGATTTCTGGCGACATTAGCTGTGTGACTGAGAAGTCGAGGCACAAAGTATCTAGTCCAGTGGAGTCTCTTTATAATGCCAGTATTGGAAGGTGAGACAACTGTCTTCATTTGAGGCTGTAGATAGTTACTGTAACTTTTCAGGGACATGATGACCTGTGCATACATAATCAAATCTGTCTCACAAGGAGGAGTGTAATTTGTTATAATGACACAGAAAACAATCTATGCTCTACTCCAAGTTGCAATTAACAGAGAGGTTTCCAGCTGTTGCTCAGAGAGGCAGCCGTCTCTCACCGCCAGGGGACAGCTGGTACATTGTTCCAGAAAGCAGCAACTCCCCACCTCCACTTTATCTCAGTATGACTGAATGCTTACCATAATAGTGCTTCACATATTTAGAACACCTAGCTAAAGCCATAGCTCAGGTAGGGTGGGCCCCTTCCCTAATGCCTATGCACATGCTCGTTTTCTCCTTTAAAAAATAACCATCAATAATAACAACAAAACTGACCTAAACCTTGCTGCTCCCTCAAGCTATCATTCAAGTCCTCCCCTTCCTGGCCAAAACCCTCTAACCAACCAACCACATGCCTGCTTCTGCCTTACTCTGCAATCCCTTGTAATATAGTTTCTATTCCTGATTTCTGTTCATTCGTTCATTCATTCAGTCACTCATTCATTCATACAAACATCTGTTTTGAGTGTCTCCAGTGTGCTAGGCTCTGTGCTAGTGCTGGGAATGCAGAGATAGAACTGGTCCTTGTCCTCAGGAAGTTTAGACTCTAGAGAGGGAGACTCTACAGAAAATACTCTTTCCAAAGAAATCATTACCCTCAGCATCATCCCCAGACTAGCACCAGTTCAGCTCAAACAAACATTTATTAAGTGCCTACTAAGCACTGCCCTGGGCTTTACACTGATCTAGAACAAGAATTCTTTTCCTTCAAAAATCTTTGGAAAGATTAGACATTTCCAGGGGCACCTGGGTGGCTCAGTCGGTTGAGCCTCCGACTTCGGCTCAGGTCGTGATCTCACAGTTCGTGAGTTCGAGCCCCGCGTCAGGCTCTGTGCTGACAGCATGGAGCCTGGAGCCCACTTCCAGTTCTGTGTCTCTCCCTCTCTCTGCCCCTCCCCTGCTCATTCTCTCTCTCTCTCTCTCTCTCTCTCTTTCTCTCTCTCTCTCAAAAACAAATAAACATTAAAAAAATAACTTTAAATGATTAGACATTTCGACAAATAACTTGGAACAAACTAGAACGTATTGAAAGCCATAGTGAAAGTTCAAGGTAAATGATTCGTAAGAGAGAAATGAGATGGAGAGAGAGAGGAAATAGAACTTTCTAGCTTTGAGAATCAGAGAACATTTTTTGAATGTGGGGCCATTCGAGTTGCCCCTAATAATGACAAAGAACTCAAAGTACTCTACTGATTTGGCCTTTGTTGTCCTCTTTTTTTTCCTTTTTAAACTTTTTCTATATCTGTCTTCTCTTGTGAAGAGAAAAGTTGGGAAGATTCAAAGTTTGGGAAGTATTAGTTGCATTTTATAGACCTTAAACCTGGGTCCTTGAGAGATCATCATTTATTTGAGGCCTCTCAATAAACCAGCAACATGCCTACAAATGCCCAGTTCCCTATTTCCTAGCCCTGTGTTTCATCCATCAGACATAAATGCCTCGGAACAGACATAGCAGTACTGTGGGATAATTGCATTTTAATTGAACTGTCTGTACTACTCTGTAAACGCCTCTGCAGAGATGGAAGAGTGTGTAGCTTGATAAATAAAATCATTCCTACTAATAATTGCTTCTGCATAAGGATTATGGATCTAACCTCCAGGAGAAGGTGCCACTTAAAAGCGTGTGCTGAGATTCATTAGTTTTTTTTTTTTTATTTAAAGTAATTCCACAATTTGAGATGAATCTGAACTGCCCAGAATGTTCTCATATAGAAAAGCGGTGCACCTGCAAACGGGTGTGGGGGCGTTCTTTCAGTTTCCGTGCCAGGGCTATGATCAGGGTGCTGCGGAATGCTGTTATTTTAATCTTCCATGGACGTAGTTTGTGTACGGGACTTTGTCCACGGCCAGGGTAAGGTGACCAGGAAGCAGAGCCCCGTCTGGAGGCACGTGCAGTCTTGCGGTGTCTTTATGGTATTTGCCCTGCTCTGGGGACAGAGCACGTGGGGGATGGGGTCGCTTGCTTCCATCCCATTGTAGAGTCCTGACTCGCCAGAAAATAGGACTACGTCTCAGATCCTACCACCCAGGGCACACCTATGAGCATTTCCTACTCTGGGCTTTCTTGCCTTCCTCTTCTGTCTTTCCTACCACCCCTGCTCCTAGGATCGAGAAAGGCTTCAGTCAGACTACATGGCTCCAACTGGTGCTGCCAGTTATTCTTGAGCAAGTTATGAAATCCCTGTGAATCAAAGTTTTCTCAACCATAAAATGAGGCTATTGAAACTTCATTAGGGGTTGTAAGGAATGAATGTCCATTAAAGCATGTAGCACAGGACCTAGCACATTTACAGTGCCCAATGAGTGTTGTCTTTTGCCATTATTGTTCTGTACCCATCCCATTCCCTCCCTTCTCTTTCTCTCCCTTATCTGTGAAGATTAGACTTGCCTGTGTCTGATCACCCTTGGGGCTGGTATTGGACTTGACTGATACTTAAGTGATATGGGGCTTAAACAGCCTTTGTGCCTGACAACATGAGTGATGGGAATATAGGAGATGATGTTATCTCTCAGGCTTTAGTTTTGTTTTTTTTATTAAGCCCTGAAAATAACACCTGCTTGAAACCACATAGCGGCAGGTTGAATTTGTCATGTCTAGAATATGGTATTCCTTTTCCTAAATGGAAAATGTTAAAGAAATAAATGGAACCATACTTAGCAATCCACGTAGTTTGCATTTACTTTGCCCAAATGTATATTATGGTCTCTAATTCCAGTTATGGAATTTTTGCTTCATCTCCCAGGAAACGAGAGGCTTTCAAGCCACCTTTGTCAAGGTCCCTGATGTTTGGCTGTCTGTTTTATTTACGTGTGCTCCTACCAAGTGAAGATGTGATCCTCAGATGGTATAGAGTGATCTGTCTAGAAAATGGTTTTTTTTTTTTTAGTGTGAGTATACTTCCCTGAGCTTTGAGAAGATGAGCTTTAAGTGGAGCTTTAGGAGGTCAGAAAGTAGGAAGCAGAACTTAACAAATGACCCAAAATATACTGTAATAGAACTTTGTTATTTACCTGCTGTTCCTCCATTCTTGGGGCACCATCTGATAAAAGGAATCTCAGGTATGGTTCCATAAGTATAAATATAGATGACTATTTCTGGGTGATTTCAAAAAGAGTTGTTATAAGCGGGAACCATGTTTTTCATTTGGTAAAATAAACGGAGGCCCCCTCCTGCTTTTTTCAGCTCACCTTCCTGTCCTTTCCTTAACAGTTCGCAAAGGCTACCGGATCCAAGCTGACAAAGAGAGAGACTCTATGAAGGTCCTGTACTACGTCGAGAAGGAGCTGGCTCAGTTTGATCCAGCCAGAAGGATGAGAGGCAGATGTGAGCATCTGTTCTATGTGATCTGTGCATCACGCAGGAGTACAAAGCTAAAGGGGATTTGGGGGATATCAAACTTGGGCATCCCTGAGCTTATCAGGGTTAGAACGAGCATGGGTGCTGGTGACATCCTGAGGAAAGTAGCTTCCAAGTACACAGAAGGGAGAGAAAGGGCTTCTGGTGAAGAGTAGAGCAAGCGTGTGCCACCTTGGTTTATGTTGTATCTCCCCATGGAGTAGCCAGCACGGCTGGGCCTATGCAATCCTGGGCTTGAAAATGTTTTACTCGAAGAGTCTCTCCCTACTACTCTCTTTAAAATATATTCAAAATAGTGACAAAAAATGTGAGTTTTTTCCCCCAACACGAAAGCCCCCATCATTGAACAACAGTCCAGCTGCTAACTTGCTAAACGGGAGGCCCTAATGTGAAAGAACAAATCTGCCAAATGAATCTACAAAAAAGAGGCCTACGATCCTCCGAGATCCACCAGCAGCAGAGATTGAGGGGCTAGCAAGGAGGCTGCCCCTCTTGTCAAGGGAACTTTTAAATACTGAGCTGCAGGGCTCCAACCTTCAGTTACTCACAACCCTTGGACACTTTGCAGCTGACACAGCTGATTATTTGGAGTGGATTCCAAATTTCCATCCACGATGAGAGGCAGCACAGGGCAGGGCTGACATAGATTCGCTAATTATCAGAGGGTGCTGGCGTGCATGGTAGTAAGGTCACTGTGTCTCTCACTCTGAACCCTCGTTGCCTTGGAAGCAAGGAGAGACTTGATGGAATTGTTGGGGAAACAGTCCCAGACTAGAGGCACTTTATTCAGATTAAGGACAACATATTCCTCCCAGTTTGCAATGCTAAATTCATCCTGTCTGAGCTACAGCCATTGCTGCAGCCTCCCACCGCACTGACTATAAAAAGACAATCTCCAGATTGGAATGTCAGGAATGCAGATGTCACTGCACTTGACAAGTTAGTTGTAACGTGTTGTCATGGAGCCCTGTAAGGGGACAGAGATAGGGATCAAGGAGAAGGAGACTGGGAGGAAATCTGTGAATCTCACAGCTCAGAGAAAAAGTTAAAAACTGAGGTTAAAACTAAAAGGATGGATGCTGGTTTAGGTGATGTCTCCTGCCTACCTGGATGGTCTCCAGGGACTGACGGGTCATTAATGTAATGGACTCTTAGCATCCAAGGGGACCTTAAAGATGGGTGAGGTCAATCTTTGCAGGGTACAGATGATGAAACAGAAGCCCAGAGGGGTTGAAGTGACCGCACCAGGATTAGAACCCAGCTCTTCTGATTCCCAGTCCTGTGTTCTTTACACAAGAAATTTTTGAGCAAACTGGAGGGCTCTGTGGCTGCAGCAGTTGTTTCTGTTTGGAGATCACAGCCTTTTACCTCCTAGGACTTTAGTACGTTAGAGCTGAAGAGACTGAGGCTGTTGAATCCACCTCCCTCCCTTTACAGAGAAGGGATGGGAGGCAGAGAGGAAAAGGAACCAGTGCTGGTAGCTTAGTGCCAGTGCTAGAACTGGAACCAAGATTTCCTGGAACTTGCAGGTTGACATTACAATAATTGCACAGAGATGAAGTAGGAATATAGTTCACTTGACTTTGAGAGGTTCTCTTCCTGAAGAGCAGAGTAAACGCTGGGGTGGATCATGGACATGGGACTGTCTTAAAGATCTCATTGAAAATGGATCTCCTGGTTTCAGGTTGTGGCAAGATTCTGTAAGAACTGGGAATTTAAAGTTCATGAATTTGCTAGCCAATAAGATCCTTACTCTTCTTGCCCCTTGTAAGTCGGGGGTTGCTCTTGAGATGTTTTTAGTCCAGAATCCCAGACTATAGCTACCAGGGTGAATATGTTCCACCTCCTGTTTTTGTAAAAAGCTTGTATTGGAACAGAGCTCTGCCAGTTCAAAGGAGCCCAGTCTGTGGCTCCTTTGTTGCTACAATGGCAGGGTGAAGAATTGTGCCAATATGGCTTGCAAAACCTAAAATATTTGCTATCTAGCCCTTTACAGACAAAGTTTGTCTCTCCTGTCCTAGAGTTACATTATTAGGTGTTTGTGAAGCAGGGATGTTGAGTGTATGTTCAGTGTGGCAGAAATGTTAGAGCGGCACCACTCATCCACCACTGTGAATGTGAAACAGAGCCAGCCCTCACTATGTGGAGAAGGGGCAAAAGTCCATTATTCTCTGAAGTTAAAAGAAAGTTCTGAGCCAACAGTGTGATTGTTCAGTAGTTTCACTTGATGCATTTTATAGTTCGTGTCTGTGCTGTTCCCAGGAGATTAGAATTCACTGAGATCATGAGAAAAGGAAGGTTCTAGATTTTTTAGTCAGTAGTATCTGAGTTATTTTCCTTTAAAACGGGAGCTAACTAGTCCATTCTCCTTAGAAAGAGGAAAAGGTTTAAAAATTAGATTATAATCGAAAACCAACTGATTGCATGACCAAAATGAATGGCATTCCCAGTAAGCCCAGACCTGGTGAAACAGGACAGGGACACTGTTTATGCAGTGGTGGGGAGGCCCTTCCTTTCCTCCATGGGTAGGAGTCAGCAAAATTCTCTTCTCCTCCAAGGACTGTTGGGGGTTGGGAGCAGTAGAGGGGAACCGAGACACATATTTGTGCTGCCCACATCCTATCTTGGCTTACCTTTTGCTCAACAGCCAGGCCTTACACCTTGTAAATGTTGATTTTGATAATATTTTGAAGTTCTAACCAAAGGATTTTTAGAAAACAAATGGATCCAGTTACATTAGAAATAGATTCGCTAGATGTGTTTTTTAAGTAAAATGATATTCAATCCATTTCAAAGTTCTATAAATAAATAGTTGGTTTTTTTTTTTTTCTTCCCAGACTGCAATTCTGGTCTTATTCACAAGTGCTTTTGCAAAATGCTACTTAGGGCACTTTAGGAAATGAGAAAACTGTGACCATCCCCTCCTTACAATTTTGCAGGAAGAGTACAAGTGGAAGCCCATAGTGCAGCCCAATCCCCCTTTCCTTCCCGTACCTCTACATAACTGTCCTAGCCACCCATGGCTGCATACTCGTGAATCCTCTTTAGGGAGGCAAAGAAGTCTTTGTAGGCCCTGGAAATGGACTTGGTGCCAATTGGGAAGGATATTCCAGGTTCCTGGATGAGTATCCAGAAAGAGAATGAATGGACACTAGGTATCCAATCCCCTTGGTCCCGGGGACGGTGCTCTGCGGTGAGGGGGCAGCTGCATGAGGCTGGAATGGGGTTCCTCGAAAGCATGGGGCTGTACTGGCTCTGAAGGCCCATCTTGGGACTCAGACAACAGTAGGGAAGATTTTGTGAACTATGACTTCTCTTTTTGCCCCTTTTGGCTCAACATGCCTGGGATCCTCATGGCTTTCACAGAATTATACAAGAAGGAAAATACGGGAACAAGGATGGTGATGCACTAGGAGGGACCAAGTTGCAAAAGAGCCCAAGTTCTGGGAGGCATGCCTTAGGTGGAGCAGTAACAACTGTTCTCCCATCCCGAGAACAGAGAATGGAGGAAGCCTTCCTCTTTATAAGCAAGTGGGCTTTTGGATGGAGCCAGTTCCCGCTGAGCTAGGAATACAAATACCATTAGTTCAACCCTGGACAGGATTGAGGCCTTTGGGAGGGGGTTTCCCCAGAGCCTCGGTGTCAGCCCTTAACAGAGTCCTCTTCCTAATAGGTAGAAAACTGTGGCACGTCTGGTTTTGTCCCTGCAGATAACAACACCATCTCCGAACTCAGCTCCCTGCATGACGAGGACAGCAATTTCCGCCAGGCATACCACCAGATGAGAAGCAAGCAGTTCCCTGTGTCGGGGGATTTGGAAAGCAATCCTGACTACTGGTCAGGTGTCATGGGAGGCAGCAGCGGGGCAAGCCGGGGACCCTCAGCCATGGAGTATAACAAAGAGGATCGGGAGAGCTTCAGGCACAGGTAAAGGTGGCTGCAACGGGCGGCTCTGGTGCTGGGTGTGAGGTGGCCGGAGCTGGAAGGCAGGATGGCTCTGAGGCTGTTTTTATCTGATAGCATCTCTGTCTCCCTTTCTTGGTTGTCCTGTCACATCTCTCTTTGGGCTACTGAACATCCCCTTCTCACATTTATTAAGCAAGGAACACTTATGACACCATGTGTGGAAGTAATCATTCAAGGCCCTTTGAAATGGGCACTTTATTGAACCTTAATGAGCCTTATTAACTAGGTCCCTTATTAACCTTATTAACATTTCCCTGCCCTTCTCATAATATTTTATCCTATAACCTCTGAAACTTCCCACCCATCACCCCCTTCATTTGATCATTGTTACGTGTAAGGTAAAATGCCAAACATGTTATACTGTTGTATTTGATTCTCACAACTCTAAAAGGCAGGTACTATTAATGTCCCTGTTTTAAGTTGGGGTTGGGGGGGGGAGTGAAATTTGCAGATGTTGAGCTTAGTAGAGTCAGATGACCAATGAATATGGGAGGCCAAGATGGGCACCCTGTTTTGTTTTGTCGCTTCCCACTGAATAGCACCATCACCATTCCCCTGTCCTTTATCTTGAAGGACACTAGACATTGTCTTTTTCTCAGACTGACAACTGCAGGGAACTTGCAGAGATAAGTTAGCCCTGGGCTCTGAGGGAGGAAAAGGGCTCTTTGTATATCTCCAAAGAACACAGGGTATCCTTGGGCTACAACGATGTCTATCACAAGCCAGCCCACCCACGCTGGCTTTGAGGGTGTGAGGAGACGTGTGGCTGTCATCCACAAGTCACATAAAGATGATTGGAAGGCCCCACTGTGTGTTTCAACGCCATATAAATCACGAAGTATTTTTATCTCACAACTCCATCTTGATCCTTGGCACAAATTCAGGAGCTAACCACGGTCGCCCTCGCTTTACTGTTTGAGAGTCCGAGGAGCCAGAGGTGTCCAAGGCTGCTAGTGGCGCTCTCGGGGGGGGGGGGGGGGCCCCCCCAACCCTCAGGCCCCCCGCCTGGCCCCGCCCCGTGGACGCGCAGGCCCTGGCTTACGGGCCGGGCCCGGCTGACCGCCGTCTCTGCCCTCTGCCCTCAGCCAGCAGCGCTCCAAGTCGGAGATGCTGTCCCGGAAGAACTTCGCCGCCGGGGTGCCGGCCGTCTCGATGGACGAGCTGGCCGCCTTCGCCGACTCGTACGGCGCGCGCTCCCGCAGGGCCGACGGCGACAGCCACGAGGCGCGGGGCGGGGGCCGCTTCGAGCGCTCGGAGGCGCACGCCCTCGGGGGCTTCTACCCGGACGACTCGCCCGAGGAGTACTACGGCCCGCGGAGCCGCAGCCGCGAGCCCCTGGGCGACGCGGGCCGCGCCTGGGCCCCCAGCACCCCGCGCCGGCGGCCCGACGACGCGCCCCTGCCGCGCCTGGTGAGCCGGACGCCGGGCACCGCGCCCAAGTACGAGCACGCGCCCCGCGCCGGCGGCCTGGAGCGCCAGGCGCGGCCCGAGGGCGCCAGCCGCGGCGGCAGCCTCGAGACGCCGTCCCGGCTGAGCGCGCAGCTCGGCCGTCGCAGCGCCTCCTACTACGCCTGGTCGCCGCCCGGCACCTACAAGGCGGCCTCGCCGCAGGGCGACGAGGACGACTCGGCCGACGACGACGCGCTGCCGCCCTACAGCGAGCTCGAGCTGAGCCGGGGCCCGTCCTACCGCGGCCGCGATCTGCCCTACCACAGCAACTCGGAGAAGAAGCGCAAGAAGGAGCCCACCAAGAAAGCTGTGAGGCCGAGCCTGGCGCTCCTCGTGCGGGGGCCGTCGGGGGCGGGCGGGGGGAGGGGGCGGAACAGGGCCACGTGCCGGGCGCCCGGCCCCCTGCTTTGGGAACGGTTCGGGCCCAGCTCGCCCTGCCCGGGGCCGGGCGAAGGCAGTAAGCATGGTGGTCTGGAAGGTTGCTAAAAGCAGAAATAGCAGGTGTGCAGATGTAGCGTCCACGATCCTTAAGACCACCTTTAAGAAGCGTGTAGTCAGGGATTCGAGGCATCGTTACCACCGCAGACGTTTAGGAGGGCTTCTGAGATCTGTGTGCGGGATGCACTATGCATGCGTGTATATGCACTCCTCCCCATCTCCCACCCTCTGCGGGGAGGGTTTATAACTTGCAGAAACTTCCCGAAGCCTTCACATCCCAGAGAAGGTTACGCGCTACTGCTATTTTTGAAGGACAGCTCACTTCTTTCATCCTTTGACATTTTGTTGAGTGTAAGCTATAAATTGTGCTCTGTGTATGTGAAGGAAACCCTTTGGTCCGTGCCCGGTTAGTTGTCTCTTTTGTAATTGGCCTTACATAGATTTTATTGTTTTCTCTTTAAATGCCAAGAGCACCTGTGTCCACCCCACAGCCCCCAAATGTGAGCTCTGGAGGTGAGAGAATCGCCGGGGGACAGTCCCAAATGTCCACTCTTGGTTCTCAAAATGCCTCTGCCCCCTGTGCTCTGAAGGCCACTCTGCCAGCCCAAGTGCTTACCCTCCCTCCTCAGTTACCCTGCCTCTTCCACCATTTTGTTTTTCATAATTCAAGGTGAACATTTTCTTTAGTGTGCAGTATGGGGAGAGAATATGAATGGAAAAACGTTCTAGCATGATGAGTAGCTCCTCCAAAACAAATATCTTTGCTGTTCTTTAAAGAGTAAGATGAGATGACCTGTGAAATACCGTGAGCAGGGAATGAGCTTTCAGGTTATGTCAGGTTTCCAGCGCACCATAGACACTAGCTGTTGTGAGGTTGTAAACGTAGTTATCCCAAAAGGGCTGGGGAGTTGTTTTGTGGCCGCAGAACTAAGTTCTGTCAGCTGTGTGTTGGCTTCAGCACCCACGGAGGCTTAGGAACAATAGCCACAAGCGTAATGAAATGCCCTAAGAGTCAGGGTCCTCCAGGCTCTGAACAGGTAGGTTGTAGAATCTGCTGTGTTATGTCGGGTTGTTTTAACCATTCATTGTCTGGCTTAACATTGGGCTCTTTCTGCTCTTTTCCAGAGTGACTTTCCGACAAGGATGTCCCTTGTGGTCTGATGTTTGTGTTCAAGGCGTCTCTCTGGGTGACTAGAAATCAGAAGCAGACTCTGGGGACAAGACACAAATCCAAGAGCCAGCGGGCCCGGGACCTTCTCTGGCCACCACCTTGGAAGATTTGACCTTTGCTTTGGCAAGGGATGGGGGGCAGCCTTTAAGGGGGGCTGATTCCAAACTTCAGCATACATCTAGCTAGTGCAAGAAACAAGAAGATGACTACGTGTGAGAACATTCCCACACGTGGAGTGTCTCATCCACTGAGTTCATCCTGCCTAATGTTCTTCCTTAGCCAAACCAGGATTCCTTTTCCAATTATTAAAGGGAGTTAGCTCTGGACTGCTAATCCCTGGAACATGCCTCTGCCTACGGTATGCTCTTCTATACTTCCTGTGCTGTGCTTAGAGACAGAAGAACTTATTACTACCAGTAGAAGAAGGCCTTGTACTGACAACGGAAGATAGTTTTAGGCAAAATATACCTTTTATCCCCATCTCCTCCCAGCCAGTAGTCAATGACTATTGTTACGCTAAAATCAGTGACGGTGACCTGCTGGACAATCATAGAAATGACTTCAGTTTGCCCTTCTGAATGACAGTTCTTGAGTGGCTGGAACAAAACAAAAGAGTGTACGTTTTTGAAAAGCTGTGTAAGTGGTATTTCTTTTTCCATTCTGAGAACATAAATTGCTTTTTTTTCCCTTCTGCTGTACACAGTGACATCTGAGTCTTGGACATTAAGGGCTCTCCTCACCCTCCTTCTCCCGGACTCTTCACATGTTGGTGCCACCCACAGAGCACCACCTCCTTCTGCACTCTGATTAAATTGTCATCAGGTGCCTTTTGATAAATGCTTAAAATACACACATGAAGAGGAAGGGAAAAAATGGAGAAAGTATATAGAGAAGAATGAAAAAGATTTAAGAGGAAGAGAATATACGATCTCATTAATATTTTGAATGTGGGCCATTTTCCCCACAGACTCCATGTGATCTTCTCCGGTTTTGTACTTCATTTACCATGAGTCACTTCTGGCACCCCAGCTCTGCTTTTACAGGACACCAGAGATGTGTGGAGTGTGCATCTCTTCGCCTCATCAGATTGCTGCTCTAGATGCTTTGGGAAACAAGTGATCTTGCTCTCTCAGGAAGGAGCACTTCCTATTCCCACCCTTGCCTACATGATAGATTTTGCCTAAATCCCAAAGCTAGATATCTCTGGATGTTGTAATTTGTGTAGACTAAAAAAAAAAAAATTAAAAAAAATGGCCCCAAATTCTTCCCTTCTCATCAAGAGGTGCAGTCTATATCTCTACCCCTTGCACCTGGGATTGGCCATTGTGATTTGATTGGGTCAGTGGCCCAAAACAAATGTAACACAAGCAGAGACTCGAAAAATGTTTGTGCATGGGGCCTGTTCTCTCCTGCTGCTCTTGGGAACTCTGCAGTTGCCACTAGGTGAACAAGCCTGGGCTATCCTGCTGCATGAGGAGAAAAAAGGCCCAGTCCCCCTACCACCCTGACAGCCCATTAAGACTCCACTGATTGCTAACACATGCGTGAGCCAGCCAAGACCAACGGATGAACTGCCTAGCTGAGCCCAGCCCAAATCGCTGATTCCTACTCAAGGCATGAGAAGTTGGTGCACCCTTTAAATGTTCATTTCTCAAGGAAAAACTGACTATTTCTTCTTGTCTGGATGTTCTTAATCCCTGACTCCATCTGACCTAGGTGTCTCACAACCTCCACTTTCTTTGGCAAACGTTTGTCAAAGCTGTTCACCCCACACCAAGTGGTAGGACACATGGTTGGGTCAAATCACTGGAGGACAATGATGGTTGGCCTCCCAGCAGTAGTAAATGTTCTATCTTTGAATCCCTGGGCAACCTACGAAGGTTTCTTATCCAGCATCTCCTTGGTCTTCTCCAGAGCCACCTGATTGGAGCTGGGCCCTATTCTCAGAGTACCATTCCACTGGTATCCATTTACTTCATGACATTTCCAAAACAGTCCTGCGTGTGCAGTGAAATAAAGAAGTGGCTGGTGGTGAGGGTCAGAGGATGAGTTGATGTCACTGCTTGGAGGAGAACTGGCCTACCAAGGGACTTCATAGTGTCTTTGGCCTGTCTGAGAGGAACCAGGGACAGTTCAGCTCAGTGCTGGCACTTCCAAGGGTGGGGAGACACAAGCCATAACCCTGGTGCTGAGTTTTAGACTTGCTGGTGTCCCTGGCCTCTAAGAGCCTAGGTCTAGTCTTGTTTGTTTTGGCCCCAGTTCAGATGGAAAAGATGATTAAACATCATCATTTCTTAGTCACCAGCTTTGGATTTCAACTTGCTCAGGCAATTCTAGAGAATATTGGGTAGCTGTAGTAGCTATTATCTCTTTATACTGAGCACTGTGTCAGGCTTCTCTCCACCAAAGAGCCCCATAGCACCAGCTGCAGAGACCAAACACGTTGCTTTTGTTAGCCGAGGGCATGTATATTTTGGTGAAGGTTAGGGGAGTCATGGAAAAGAATCGTTAAAACTGGAAACCTGAAATTCCAAAGACAACAAAACTGCAGACAGACAATACAATAAAAAACACAAAGATAACAGGCTGGGAAGATAACTTAGGGAGATAGGACCAGGTTATCCCCTGGAGGGCTGCATAAATCACTGAAACTTCCAGGCCTTTGGCCAAGAGAGAACACTCGTTTCTCGGTATGTGGACGCAGACAGGGTTGACTGCACAAGTAAAAGTAAAGCTGGCCATCCTCGGCACCCCGGCTTTTCTCAGTGGGTCCTTTTGTTTCTTCCCTGAATAGTGTTTCCCACATAGGACGGACTTCTACATATTAGCTTCCTTCCTAGGTTTCTTTGGGGTACAAAGTCTTCTGTAAGACATGATCTCTGTCCATTGGGACCCTGCAATTGAGTAGGGGAAATAAGACATGCCCAAGAAAGAGTTAGATTTTATGCATATAATGTGAAATATTGCTATGGAGAAATTATAACAAACCCAGAGAATTAAAGTTTTTAAATTTAAATGGGTATATTTTGATATTTAAATGTTGTGTGTCTTTGTCCATCCATTGTATTTAAAGATCTGCTCAGTGTTCTGAAAAGCCAGTGTTTAAAAAATATGACTGCAAGAGGTGAATTAGGATGGGGAGCAGTACCAGGCCGAGGGCCCAGTGGGACGATGGAGGAGCTGCTGTGTTTGCCTGTGAGTCACAGCTGAGTCAGGGATGTGTTGGATAAGGGGGCGTCGATGCAGGTGGCAGGAGGTATCCCCTAGAACTGCTTCTTTAGGCCCTGCATAGACTCACTGGGAAGCCAGGGGTATTTGCTATGTACCGGGCAGCACGTGTCAGCTGTCCCACCCAAGCATGCTTACTTGCTCTGCATCTGCTTCTCCGGGGGCTCAGTTCCACAGCCGGGAGTGTTGCTGGCCACCCTCACCCACACGGAGCAAGTCTGGCAGCGATAATGGGGCCTCTCGTCTTCCTTCCCGTGATCCTCACTCTGCATCTAGCGTAGGACTCTGCAGACGAGGGGTGGGGGGTAGGGGGGGAGGCTGATGCTGTAGCCTGAGGCCCTCCATGCTGAAAACAGTCACATCTGTAAATATTTCTAGATAGTCTGAAAGATTTCGCATAGGTACATCTGAGGAGATTTTGAGGCAGCCTTTGAGAGAGGCTGAAGTCAGGGACACTGTTGAAATGCAGCCCCCCTTTTCTTTATAGAAGGAGAAAGAAACCATCATTGCCATTAGTGAAATCACAAATCGAATTCAGCCTGTAGACTCCAAGCCTATAGATGTTTGCTGCTGGATCAGGGTTTCCCCAAATTGCCTCACCATACACATTGCTTGATTGCTGTGAAACATGTATTGTTGGGCCCTGTCTTGGAGCTTGATTGGGTGGGTCTGCAGCGAGGATTTGCCCTTTTAATGTACATTTCAGAAGAGTCCTGTGACCAGACCCATTTGAGACATGCTGCACTAGATCATACCTAAGGTGTACCCCAAACAGTCCCGAAGCCGCCTTGGGCTTTGAAATTTTTCTTCAAACATCTTGGTGAGGTCCGTTTTATTCCCTCGGGGCTGACGGTGGTGAAGCACCCAGCAGTCTGGCTGTCACAGCACAGTGGTGACTGGCTCGCCAGGACCCAGCGGTAGGAGACCTGTCTGAGGCAGAGAGAAAGGAAAGCTAGGAGCAGTCCCAAGAACCTGTCCTAGATGTTTCTAATCCTGGAATAGTGATCTGTTGTGACAATCTCAGATCTGACAACAAGAATTACAGGTAATTTTCTCATTCCCTTGATGTCATTCTGAGCAAAACTTAGATTATGAATAGAAAGAAAAGAGACCATTGGGAAAACGGCAGATCATTTTTTGAAGCATTCAAATTACCAGCCTGGCGGGTCAACACCCACTGCCACCTTAAGGCCCTAAGTGGGGTGGACAAGAATACTAAAATCTACATTATATACCCCTCCAACATCAGATTTAGATGATGCCAGAATTGTGCAAGAGTTGAAAATTGATTTATAGGATGTAGAGATCCAAATTCACCAAAATAGGGCCTCAGGTACTACAAGTCCTAGAGGAAAAAAGTGCCTAGGTTGTTTTTTTTTTTTTTTTTTTCTTCTGCCAGGATCCTACCTCCTAGTCACCTGGGAAGCTGATCCACGGAGCTTGAAGTGAGGGCCTTTTACCACCAGAGCAGAACAGAGGTGATGTTGAGCCGCTTTAAGCAGCAGCCTGAGTTTTGGCTTGCCTGAGGGTGATAAGGTTAAGACTAATAGTATTTGTGTTATTTTTGTGGTGTATTACTGTTTACAGAGGACTTTCACATGCATTCTATCCTCCAATCCTTACGATACCCTCCTGCAGTAGAGGGAGGGTGGATGTCATGGCCTCATCAAACAGAATGTAAAGCTGAGGCTGAGAAAAGCTAAGTGATTTGCCTATAGTCCAAAGGCTTTTAAAGTTATAGAGCCAGGCCCTCTGTCTAGGATTCTTCCCGGGCAATTCCTGCAACACCTGCAGGATGGGGATCTGGCTGATTTGCACCCGGCAGCAGAGTCCTGGACCCCATGCGCACCCACACACCACTGGGGTGGGGGGCAAGGCTGTGAAGCTGGGCCCTGGGGCTCCCTCATGCTGCCCCGCGCCCCTCCTCAAATGTGGCTCTTCATGGAGCCAGCCTCTCTCGAGGATGCTGTCTTTCTCATCAGCCCTGCTGGTGGGGGTTGAGGGGGGAGGAAAGGTCTTGACAAAAACGTGCTTCAGATTTTAGACCGCTTCCTGAAGAGGAATTTCTGAGCCAAACCACAAATTTGTCTAGACTCAGAATTCCGGGGTTGGGGGGCAACCTGCTTAGGAGTGAGGTATCTGGTGCCATCACTGTATTTGGGGATTTTAAGTAGAACTAAGAGGGACTAGATGTAGGAGACGATGCAGCGGTTTAGTTAGAAGTGTTGTTAGAGTTTCTTGCACCCATGTGGTCTGGCCCATCTCTCCTGGGAAAGCAAAAGGAGACACGAATAACTTCGCTCTTACCTTGGCTTGCCGCTTTATTAACAAAGGCATCAGACACTACCCCGTGAGAATTTTCCTTGTGGGACCACACAAGAGGAACAGAAGGAACAACAGGACAAAGGGTCAGAAATCTGTTTCATGGGAGTCACGTGCCCAGTTATTTTGTGCCTTGTTGTATCACTGTTGCCCATGATTTTTTTCAGTGTCAAACATATAAAGTGAATTTGGTTGTAATGTTTTAATCTGAATAAAGTATTTCACCTACATTTGTTATCAAGAACTCATAATTAATAACTATGTTTAATCATGGTCTGGCATTAAAAGACCTCAGCAGGAAAAAAAAATCACATATGACTGCCTCTGGTTGGTTTAAGTGGTATCATAGAGGGATGAACGACGCGGGACCACAGGGGAGGCCAGCGCTAGCAGCAGAAGTATGTTTTCACAGACCTTCGTAAGCTCTGGCCTCGGTAGACTCCGTTGCCCCTCTCGTTGCTCTCGACAGACTAACATTCAGGCGGAGAGAAGGGGTGGGAAAGATGATTGGATAATGTGTTGGTATTTGGCTCATTTTCAAAGAGGCCACAGGTATTTGCTTGCTAGAAATGGCACTGGAGGAAGGGAGGAAGAAAAGCTATTTGTGGGAGAATGTTTTAAGTTCTGAAGAGATCTGAAAAATTCCAGAGCGTCATAATTAAGAGAAGTTCACTAAAAACCTTTTTCGCGGAAGAAGGGATCAGTTCCTCAGGGATGTAGTAATCCTCTTACTGGCCGGGCCTTCTCAAGGGAGGCCCAGAATTTAGGGTGCTGGTTGAATGGAAAACCTGTCATTTCTTGAAGCATCTGGACTCCATTCTCTTAATAGTTAATGTAAAAATGTCCCCAGGTTGGGGCGCCTGGGTGGTTCAGTCGGTTAAGCATCCGACTTCGGCTCAGGTCATGATCTCACAGTCCGTGGGTTCGATCCCCACGTCAGGCTGGAGCCTGGAGCCTGTTTCAGATTCTGTGTCTCCCTCTCTCTGCCCCTCTCCTGCTCACTCTCTGTCTGTCTCTCTCAAAATAAAATAAAGACATAAAAAAAAATTTTAATGTTCCCAGATAGATTTAACTTAAAGATAGACTCCAAAACAATTTAACTCCAATTATTTCCTTTGGACTTATTGCTATTTTGTCCATTTTTAAATTTTGTCTTGATTTTCCAGCTTTATAAAACATTGTGTTTAGAAAAATAAAATATTGATTTATAAAGTGTTTATTTAGAATCATCCACATGTTTTTTTCCTACACATCTTTTCTTTCTGCATTTCAGACCTTCTTTAGAAATCTTTTCCCTTTTTTTTTTAAGTTTATTGAGAGAGAGAGAGAGAGAGAGAGAGAGAGGAAATTCCAGGCAGGCTCTGTGCTGTCGTTGTGGAGCCCATGACGCAGGGATGGATCTCAGGAACCTGGAGATCATGTCCTGGGCTGAATCAGTTGCTTAACAGACTGAGCCACTCAGGCGTCCCTCCCTTCTTTCTGAAGGAAGTTTTCTCTAGTGATGGTAGGATACTCTATAGTTTTTATCTATCTAAAATCTTTATGTTCTTAGAAGATAATTTCACTGAGTACGCAATTTTAGATTAACAGTTATTTTCCTGCAGCACACTGAAGATATTATTCCATTCCCTTCTGGCTTTTATTGTTGCTTGTAAGTCAGTTACCAATCTAATTATCCTTCCTTTGTAAGTAATCTGTCTTGTCTCCCTGGCTGTTTTTAAGATTTTCTTTTTGTCTCTAGTGTTCTTTGGTTTAATTAACATGGTGTTGGGGTGCCTGGGTCGCTCAGTCAGTTAAGCGTCTGACTCTTGATTTCAGCTCAGGTCATGATCCCATAGTTCATGGGTTCGAGCCCTGCCTCAGGCTTTATGCTGACAGTGCAGAGAGCCTGCTTGGGATTCTCTCTCTCTCCCTCCTCAAATCTCTTTCTTTCCCAAAATAAATAAATAAACCTAAAAAAAAAAAAACATGGATTTCTTTTTTACTTATTCATATTGGGATTTGTTGTGCTTCCTGAATCTGTGGATTGGATTTTCCATTAATGATGGGAAATTCTCAGCTATTAACATGTCAAATATGTCTTCTCTTTAAGCCCTCTTTTGAGAATTCTGATTAAATGTCTGTTAGACCTTTTCATTCCATCCTCCATATTGCTTAATCTATCTTTTGTGTTTTTCATCTTTTTGTCTTTCTGTGCTGTGTTCTGCATACTTTCTTCAGGTTTATCTTCTAGTTCACTACTTTTCAGTTGGCTCTAATCTTCTTTGAGTTTTAATTTTAATTAATACATTTTTCTTTTTTTAAGTTTATTTTGAGAGAGAGAGAGAGAGAGAGAGTGAGTGAAAACAAGCACAGGTGGGGGAGGGCCAGCAAGAGAGGGAGAGAGAGAATCCCAAGCAGGCTTTGCATTATCAGCATGGAGCCCGACACGGGGCTCAATCCCACAAACTGTGAGATCATGACCTGAGCTGAAATCAAGAGTCAGATGCTTAACCAACTGAGCCACCCAGGTGCCCCTAAATTTTGCATTTCTAAAAGCTTAGTTCTTTTTCAAATTTGCATAGCCATTCTTGGCACTGTCTTGCTCCTTACTCTTTTAAAAGTAGTAGCACTCCTTGCTCCTTTAAAAGAGACAATTCTCTTTTATATCTTTGAATACATTAAATATACTAATTTTATACCTTTTACCCAGTGATTCTGTCTGCAGTCTTAAGGTCTTATTTTGAAGTTTCTTACTTCTACTAATGCTCACTCATGGTTTTTTGTTTCTTTATATGTTTCATAGTTTGTATAGTGCCATATTGTGTTAGTGCCAGTCAAGAAAGGCCTTTCTTCCTCCTTGCCTGTACTCCCTCTCTCCATAATGACTCTACATACACATAGTAACTGTGAAGGGTCCAAGAGAAATGAGTAATTGAGTGAAGGGGGAATGGAAGTGTTAAGTGGGTTAAATCTAGAAGGTACATGTATTTCTCTCTAATGCAATCTTCTCAACTAAAATGAACCAAAGGTAAAAGAGAGCAAGAAGCTTTAACTTTACATATTGTTCCTATTTTGATCACTCTAAAAGAATTTCTATTTTAATTATAGAAATAAGACTATCTGGGGGTTAAGAGTAAACAAAAGGCCATTTATTAGTCAAGAGCGACCAAAGAAATTATGGATCTAGACTTTATTCAAGAAGCAAGGAAGGATTAGATCCATAGGATGGATTAAAATTAAGCAGAGAATTGTGGAGAAAATATGTTATTTTTTGTTTACACCTTGTTGATTCCCATTTGTTTAATGTAAAAGTCATATTTTTATAGACATTCAATTCAAGAAATAAAGAACTAGATTGAGCTAGGTTTCAGAACTAGGTTCTGAAAAATCTTGACAGATACATCCTAATAATACTTATCACACCATTTAGGTGAAAGATTTCCTGCTGAATTTGGTTTTAAGCGGTTCCTGAATGCTTAGCAGGTAGTCTGAGGTAACTTACCGAATATGGCAGGAGGTGTAGAGGTCGCTAGCAAGCCTGCTCAAGAGAAGGACAGTGAGTTAGCCTGACACGCCACCTAGTGGCTCACATCCATGGGCGTGCCTCTGGTACTAACTTCCCAGGATTCGAGGTACTGGATTTGTTTACGAGGTGTATTCTTAAAAAGCCATGTATGAATTCACTTTTGGCCAATCAAATTAAAGTGCATTGGGAGTTTTTAAGTTAGAAGTGATAAGCTTTTCTGTATGTTTTTCAAGCGGAGAACTTGCCATGTTATATTTTCAGGGCAGATTTTTGTGGATACCATGTGGGGAAAATCTCATGTTGCTTCCTTGGGACAAGCGGGAATGAAGCACGTGCCTCCCTTGATTTAAAGATATTTTAAAGTGTGCTTTTTAAAACCCTTGAGTTAGAAGTCTTTTCTGAAGTCAGGTCAGACTCTGATGCTACAGAGTTACAGTGAAGCCAGTTTCTCATTAACAAGCAAAAGTTATGTCGTTGAAACGTGCAACCAAAGGATCTAAATACTCCATTCCCTGGCCTTTGGCTGTAAAATGATGAATCAGTCTCTCTCTCTTTTCTCTTTCTATAAAAAACAAGCAGAGAAGATTCTATAGTCTTTTATATGAAAACACTTTTTTAATTACAATCCTTGCTCTCAGGAGCTGTTTTCTTATATTTTGTTTACATATCTTGTGCAACAGCCTAGCACCAATGTATTCTTCCTGGCTTATTTTGTTTTTTCCTGAGATGTTCAGTGCCCAGCAGAGCAAAGTCAAAAAGATATAAATGCCAACTTCTGTTTAGCACTGTTCTGATAAAAGATCTTTGTTCAACTGAATGGAATTCATTTATAATAGACATACTGACCTCCCTCCTCCCCCATAGCCTCTTGGTGTTGCTGCTATGGTCCTAGAAATTGGCTTTTCTCATTCCTTCACGACAGGGAGATGTGAAGTTCTAGCTGAAGTTTTTCCTTTGGCAGAGATATTAGTCAAAAATCTTTTGGTTGCAAATGACAAAAAGCCAGGTCAGACTAGCTATTAAAAAAAGGAGGGGATGGAGGTAGTTTATTAGAAAGATCCTGGGATAGCTGAGGGAAACTGAGGGAAAATCTGGGTCTTAAAGTAGTCAGATTCTCCTGTGTCCATCACTCACATCTACTGGTCTTTTTTTATGTTTATTTATTTATTTTGAGAGAGAGAGAAGCAGAGAGAGGGAGAATCCCAAGCAGACTCCATGATCAGCATGGAGCCCAATGTGGGGCTTGATCTCACGATCGAGAGATCATAACCTGAACTGATATCAAGAGTCAGATGCTTAACTGGCTGAGTCACCCAGGCGCCCCTCTACTGGTCTTTCCACCCCACCCCCCAATTTTTTCCCAGTGAGGACAGGCATTCTCTACAAGGCAGAAATAAACCAGTCCAAGAGTCACAATTTTCCAGCTTAACGTGACAAGACAGGTGAAGGGCCTAACTCATGAGAACAATGAGGAAAGGCTGTGATTGACCCATAGTGAGTCATATGCCCATCTTTGAACTAATCGTGTGGCCAGAAAGATGGCAAGTCCACTTATGACCAGGAAGATGAGATTCTGTGAAGGGCTGGAGAGTGAGATGAGAATGAGACCATTTCTCCACAGGAGAGAGGGAGGTATTCATAGAAGTGGGACATGGGATGCTGGGCAGACAAAACACAATAGCAACAACAGGTATCCACTACTACATCCAAAAGATTCTTCACCTATAGTCATAGAGGCCTGAACAACCCTCAGACATAATATGCCTATCCAGGGCATTGGGGAGGCTATTTTCACTGCAGTTCATAAAAAAATCCCACCAGCACCTTCCACATACCAGTGTATCTCCTCGGTTACACTCAGCTCAACCCGAATTCAGAAATCCATCTCTGTGTCACTGTGTTAATACTTTTCTTCTCTTTCTAGAGTTATTCTCCTTTCTTCTATCCTACCTCAAGTGCTGTCCCCTAATAATTCACCCTTTCTTGTTGCCAGAGGTTCTAGATCGTTTCAAGAAAAACACTTGATGTTGGGCAAGGGCTTCCCTCTTCCTCTCTAAGTTCCATAGAACTTGAGACTTTTTGCTTCCCCATCCACATTTTCATTCTTTTCTGTCCAAGCAGGAAAAGGAAACTAACTAGATTCCTGAGAGTCTGAAGTTCGCCATGCCATATTCCGCAGTGTAAAGCACCTTCTCCTTTCTGATCCCACATCCCTTTTCATTTCTTGTTCTCAGGGATGGCCAGCATCTCTGTGCTTCCTTCTCTCATGGGAGGGTGCACTTGGGTAGAGTCATCTCTAGGCACCTTGGCTTCAGACCAAAGCAGCATTCTCTAACATGGTAACTGAAAACCCTGCATTTGGGGACTTATTTTTCCCTTGGAACTCTCATTTGACTTGTAATCTTTATATATGTGTGTGTGTGTGTATGCGGCACTGGTCATGAAACAATAGAACTGTGCCACCTCAATCCCCTAAGCCGTGATAGGACATTTTTTGACCAGAAAATATTGGTACTTGGTATGGAAAGTTTATTGATGGGTATATATGTACGTACTTTTTACGTTAAATTATGTGGCTTTTAAAATATTTTTTTCAAAAAATTTATTGTTTCCAGGCAACCAATATCTCACACTCATCTGACTATAGATTACATATGACATTATGCTTCCTTTCTATTCCAGCATTTGACTCAGGAATTCAGACAAAATAGTGAACACATTTTAACAAATTTAGAGCGGTAGATTTTTTTTTTGGTGTTAGTATATGATTTTTTAATTCAAGTATAATCAACATACAGTGTTATATTAGTTTATGGTGTACAATATGATTTAACAGTTTTATACATTTCTCAGTGCTTATCATGATAAGTATATTCTTGATACCCTTCACCTATTTCACCCATCCCCCACCAACCTCCACCCTGGTAACCACCAATTTGTTCTCTGTATTTAATTAGAGTGTGTCTTTTTGTTTGTCTCTTCTCTTCCTTGTTTGTTTTGTTCCTTGAATTTAACATATCAGTGAAATATGGCATTTGTCTTTCTCTGACTGACGTATGTCACTTAGCATTATACCCTGTAAGTCCATCCATGTTGTGACAAATGGCAAGATTTGTTCTTTTTTATGGTTGAGTAATATTCCATGGAACATATATAACCACATCTTCTTTATCCATTCATCAATCAATGGACGCTTGAGTTGCTGCCATATCTTGGCTATTATAAATAATGTTTCAATAAACATAGGCATGTATATATTTTTTGAATTAATGTTTTTGTTTTCTTTGTAAATACCCAGGAGTGGAATTACTGGATCATATGGTTAATTCCATTTTTAATTTTTTGAGGAATCTTCATACTGTTTCCACAATGGCTAAACCAGTTTGCATTCCCACCAGTAGTGTGCAAGGGTTCCTTTTTGTCCACATCCTTGTCAGCACTTGTTATGTTATTTCTTGTGTTTTTGATACTAACCATTCTGACAGGTGTGAGGTGATATCTCATTGTGGTTTTAATTTGAATTTACCTGATAATTAGTGATGTTGAGCATCTCTTCATGTGTCTAGAGCAGCATATTCTTGAAGGGAAAAATCTATTTATTAAGAGTCCTTCTCTCAAGAGAAGCAAGCACCATGCCAACGTGCTCCTCATGAGGAGAACTTGGGGAGTGCTCATTTTCCCAGGAAGACTCTTCAGAGGTGCCTGGGTGGCTCAGTCAATTAAGAGTCTGACTCTTGATTTTGGCTCACATCATGATTTCATTGTTTGTGCGATCAAGCCCCACCTAGGGCTCTGCGCTGACAGCATGGACCCTGCTTGGAACTGACTCTCTCTTCCTCTCTCTCTGTCCCTCCCCCTGCTAGTGCTCTCTCTCTCTCTCTCTCTCTGTCTAAATAAATAAATAAATAAGTTCTCCAGGCATTTGAAGGCTGTTGTGTCCTCTTTCAGTGCTTCAGAGGGAAAAGTCTTCAAGATTTGGCAGACAACACTTCATCACAGCAAACGTATTTCTCATTCCAAGAAACTTATCAACACATTTTTATCTCTCAAGGAAATTCAAAACTAAATAAAATATTTTAAATTCTTGACTTTAGGAAACCAGCATTTTTTATAAAGCTGCCAAATGCTCCTCACAGTTTGAGAAAGAAAAAAAATTACCTAAAGACTCTCACTGTAAGAATTGTAAGGCATAAAAGGGAGTTATTAATTCTCTTTGCAGTAGAATGTGCTTGGCATGAGGCAGTGCTGGCCCACAGAAAGGATGGGGCACTGGGCTGTGTGCCATCAACTGATGGGTTCCTGGGCCTCTGGATCCAGCCCCTTCCCCCCCAAACAAACAAAATTAGCAGCACATAGTTCACCCAGGGCAAGCCTGAACGTTCACACACAAGCCACATCACATCTCGATAATCACTCTCAGTTATGAAATTCCATTTGTGCAAATGTTTCCTAAGCAGGAAACTCAAATAACAAATAGTTAAAGATTAAAGTCTGACTTTGTCATTCCCTGCTTAAAACTTTTCTGGCTCTCCACAGTCTTTTGGACACAAAATCAGGTACCTTAGAACACATGAGAGGTTCTCTGGGATCTGACCCTTCCTGCCATTGCAGCTTCATTGCCTATTCCTCCTTCTGCTTCTTTTCTGTTTCTTCGCTGTGCTCTCAGATGTAGAACTATTTGTAGCAACTGGATGTACATATTGTTTTGCACCTCTGCCCTTATTGCAGAATGCCCTCTTCTTTCTTTGTACATTTTCTTATCCACACTTTAGGATTCATTTAGAGTGTCACATCCTCTTGTTTCAAGATGGTCTCTTTTTGTGTCTGTCCACCCACTGCAACGCAAGGTCTTTGAAAGTATTTTTTTTTTATCCTTTAAATCACTATGATGCATGGCATACCACTGGTTCCTCAGCATTAGCTTCACTAAACCAACACAAGATCATTCTGAAAGCTCTTGACCTCAGGAGGGCTGGAGACCAGTTACTGCCATGTGGTTGTTCCCAAACACTTTTACATCCAGGTTACATCTCAGCCAGTACAACTGAGCTGAGGGATTTCCTCTTAGTTGTATGCTAGACAGAGCTTTGAAAACTTTTAAAAGGTACTTGTCAAGAAACTGCTCCCTTTCACAATGGCATACAAGCCTAGAGGGGGTTGGAGGGCAGGAGATCGGATTGTTTTCACTTATAAGCCATGGGTGGGGCCAAAGATTTTGGAGGTAGAAATACCTGAGGCACACTGCACTGGCTGCTAACCTCAGGTGCTCACTCCGTCTAGGGAGTTATATCCATATCATACCCATAGAGGTTGTTGAAGAGGCTATAGCTGAGACATGAAGGAGGCAACCAATCCATAGGCCAACAGCTATTTGTATGCATTTCACCAATGCCTATTCCCATGCTCAAGAGAACCAACAAGAGTATAAGCTCTGTATACAAGATAAAGACATTAGGATTGGACGACTTGTGGGTCTTGGAAGACATTCCATTCAGGTCATGGGGAGGATGACGCATCGCTAACTCAGAAATATGCTCAGTCTCTGTGTCTACCATAGTCTTGTGTCTGCTCCCTTCATCTCCATCCTATCTGAGATTCAACTTCGCTTAGTCTAAAAGGCAACAAATCAGTATAACAGGTAGAAAATATCAATGTTATGAGCACTCTTCAACCTCTTTCTCTTTCGGTGTACACTAATTTCTGAACTGCCAGCTCAGTATCTGCAGTTTTCTAGTATCAACCAGACAAGGTGAGAGAAGATGCAGAGGATCCAGGCCTGGCTTGATTGATTCACCTGGAAGGCTTGGACGATGGGAGAGGAGAGTAAAGGACAATGGTCAAGATGAGCTAGAGCACTTAGTGGGTTAAAGACACACAGATTTAAGGGGTGCCTGGGTGGCTCAGTTGGCTAAGCATCCAGCTTTGGCTTGGGTCATGATCTCACAGTTCATGCATTCGAGCCCTGGTTCAGACTCTCTGTTGACAGCTTGGAGCCTGGAGCCTGCTTCAGATTCTGTCTCTCTCTTTCACTCTCTCTCTCTCTCACTCTCTCTCTCTCTCCCCCTCCCATGCTTGTGTCCTCTCTCTCTCTCTCTGTCTCTCTCTCTCTCAAAAATAAATAAACATTTTTTAAAAGACAAATTTAGGTTATAACCATCATTTATTTGAGCTCTTGAGGAACATATGAAAAGAAGATTCTGAGGATTTGTTGTTGGTATGAATGCAATCTTCTTTGACAATTTTTGAGAAACTTCAACATGTGCCATGATAAGGCCACAGGTTAAACTGACTGTAACAACATTTTAAAAGTCTCCCTTCTTATCAAGACTGCCCTCTTGCCATCTAGCACAGAGGGATTTTTTTGATGTCTTCCCTGAGGAGGTGTCTTCACGCGTGACATGAAAACTTGCAGGGGGTGGGGAAGGCCAAGATACTGTACTGTGTACAGTGAATGGGGTAGAGAATGATGGTTTTGGAGATGGGCTGCCCAGCGGCCTCCTGCATGATTCCTGTCATCTGGCTCTGGCTGTCCTGGAGCACTACCTTCCTTTTCAAAAGAATTTTAGATTGTTCCTTGGTGTGTTTATATACATTATTATCTGATTTTTTGTAAGAACTCTGTGAGGAAAGCAGAGCAGGCATTTTTTCCCTCTATCTTACATATGGGAAAGTCAAGACCACAAAGAGGGGGAATGACTTTCATGAAGTGATAAACAAAACAAAACAAAAAAGACAGCAGTCTGGTGCCGCTGGAGCTAGCACCCACATCTCCTGAATCTTGGTTCATTATTCCTCAAGACACATCATTCCTACTTGTAAACAGTGTAGAGATTATGGGAGCTCATATTCAAAAGGGAGATGAAATGAAAAGGAAACATAAATTAAAAACATAAATGGTGAGTGTCCACCGACACAGTGCAAGAGGCTGACTGCCAACTTGTGTGGGACGCTGGGAGGATCCACGGGAGGACCAGGTAGTAGACAGGTCCAGAATCAAATCCCAGGAGAGATCTATAGACCAGGGCAATGGGCCAAATCTAAGAAAATAAAATTAGAAGGGATAAATGCAAAGTCTTAAATGTTGATCTGAAAGATAATTGCAAAGGGATGAGATAGGGATATATTGCTTAGGATCTTTCTATTCAGCTTATTTTTAAAAGGATTTTTTTTTTAATTTTTGAGAGAGAGAGACACAGAGCATGAGTGGGGGAGGGTCGGAGAGAGAGTGAGACACAGAATCAGAAGCAGGCTCCAGGCTCTGAGCTGTCAGCACAGAGCCCGATGCGGGGCTCGAACCCACGAGCTGTGAGATCATGACCCGAGCTGAAGTCAGCCGCTTAACCGACTGAGCCACCCAGGCGCCCCTAAAAGGATTTTTTAGGCATCTACCATGTCTATACAATGTTCTTGGCACTGAGATTGTAACCTCAGTAAACAAGAACAAGACAAATAAAGCCTCTATCTTCATGGAAAGGTTCAAATTCCAGTGAGGGAGATGGCCAATATGCAAACAAATAAATTATTTCATGAAACTCTCAACATTATGAAGAAAATGAAGCAGAGTTATAGCCATTGACAGCTAAGAAGTGGGAAAGTTTTGGAAGGGTGGTCAGAGAAGTCCTCTTGAAAGAAGAGACTGTTCACACTGCTACCTAGAGATTAAGAAGGAACCCAGATGTGAGGATCATTGGGCAGTGCTCCAGGAAAAGGGTGAGTGAGTGCAAAGGTTTAAGGTAAGAATGATTTTAGTATGTTGAAGGAGTAGAAAGGAAGCCACCATGGCTCAGAACTAGTGAACTAGGAATGACATAGAAGATGATATTGGAGGAGCTGCAGGGGCCAGGTCATATAGGCCTTGAATGTCACAATAAGCATGGCACACTGCCAGTCATCCTTCCAAAATCTATTTCCCTTTTCTTCCTTGGTAAAAGACTTTTATCTGGGCACTTAGCCAGACACTAAGCTTCCTAGTCTTCTTTGTTGTGAGGTATGGCCATACCAACAAAGTTATTGCCAATAGAATATGAACAAAGATGTGTGCAACACCCACCTCACTTGATTGAAGGGAAAATGCTTGTCTTTAACTTCCTCTCTTTTCCTTTCCCTTGAGTGACCAGCATTGCAAATAAAGATGATATGCTAGCCTATGGGAGGGTGGAGTGAGAAGATGGAAGGAACCTGGGTCTCTGAGTACCCTCATGGAGCAGAATTGTCCTGCCAGCCTGGACTGTTATATGAAAGAGAAATACAATTCTATTTGAGATCTTTAATTATAGTTATGTAGTCTTTACTATAATTATGAGATATTTGGTTTTTTTGTAAGTGGGAAGTCATTAGAAAGTTTTTAAACAGATGAATAACATGACCTGTGTTTAAAAAAGATCATTCTGATGTGGCACCAGGGTGGTTCAGTTAGTTAAGCATACGACTTCGGCTCAGGTCATGATCTCGCAGTTCCTGGGTTCAAGCCCTGCATTGGGCTCTGTGCTGACAGCTTAGAACCTGGAGCCTGCTTCAGATTCTGTGTCTCCCTCTCTCTTTGACCCTCCCCCACTCACACTCTGTCTCACTGTCTCTCCCTCTAGCTCTCAAAAATAAACATTAAAAAAAAACTTTAAAAAAAAGATCATTCTGAGATCTGCATGGATAACAGATTATAGGAAGACCAGCAAGTGAGAAAGGAAAACAGAAGATTATTGCAGATTTTATGTGAGATACAATGGACTAAGATGATACAATGGCATTAGAGATGGAGTACAGGATGGATTATGGTGATAAGAGCAAGTGGGTTTTCCGATTGATTAAGTTCTGGAGATGATGCAGGAAAAGTAAAAACCAATCTGATTCCTATGTCTCTGACTTGAATAACTGATGAGACAGTGATAAAATGTCCTAAAGTGGAGGAGACTGAAGTACAAGTTAGGGTGGGATATTTTGACAAGAAAAAAAAAAAAACCCAAAACCAAAATAACAAAAGAGCAACAACAAAACCAGAAATCTTGACACACACTTATTAAAAACAATAAGCAAATTTACTAGCCAAAAAATGTAGAACAGGCCACAATGGTTGGTTGCTTCAATGGCTTAAATTTGTGTCATCAGTAGTCTCTTTCTAACTCTGCTCTTTGCCATCCAAGTTGAAGCTTCATCCTAAAGCTGATTCCCTTTGTGGTCAACAACTAGGACAATGGGTTTCTTTGCTCACACCCAGCAGGAAAGAAAGAGAAGCCATTCCTGTCAGCATTTAATACCAATCCTTTCTGCTAGCTTGAATTTGTCTCAGGTCTGTCTTGTTCTGATTAGCTTAGATGAATAAGTGCTAGAATTGTAGTCACTGTCCTCTGAGTCAGGATTGCTTCAGGGAGGGTAGTAGATGACATGGGTGGGGAGGAATGGGAGATTGGGGGATTGAGTTCTCTTAGGAATGACAAGAGGAAGGATTGATTAAGACTGTATGTTCTTGCACTTCAGCTCTTTGTTCCTTTCTCCTAATCTGTGAAGTGGGGGAAAGATATATGTGCAAGCCTTAGCAGACAGAGGAGGAGAGATTTTTGCATCCATCAGAATAAAGAAAACTAGAGCTGAGGTCTTTCTGGCACCAATAGGAAAGGACCTTCCTAATATCAAAGGGACCCACAGGGCAAAACTGCTTCACAAATGATGTCATGTGAATATCAGTGACTTTATTTTGGTGACACAAATGCGCTCTCTGAGACTGATGGGTCCATGTAGCCCTGTAGGGGATCCGGGCAGAAGGCAGCAAAATAAAACCCTTTCTCGTCCTGGTTTCTGGGTATTAGAAAACCAGTCTTTTGGTTTGGAGGATGATCACAGAGGATTCTAAAATGGTCTCTCTTTTGTAAGTCAGGCCTGTGACATTTTCGGAAACCAGGTCTCGAATACAAAAAATAAGTTGGGATTGTGCCATAGAGGTCAAAAGAAGCCTCAGTCCAGAATAAGGGAGGTGTGAAGAGAGACCTGATAAGAATAATACAGTATTATAAGCCACACCTGATCTCCAGGGAGGCCCAACCTGGGTGGGCTGCTTTCTTGGTTACCATTCTATGAATAAGAAATTTGCTCAAGAGCTGTTCAGAGTTTGCCATGGAGAGGTGCTGTTAGGAGAAGGTCTTCGTCAACCTTTGTGATAACACTGAAGCACCAATGATTGTAATATTGATTAGGGTTGGGGTCCTCTGTTTTTCCCCAGGAAGAAGAGAGCAAGGTCTAACAAACTCACGGGTCATGAAGCATTTGGGCAATACACAAGTAGTTTGTATCAGACATACAGAGTCTGAATCCACTTTAGTCCCAGACTGTACCCCAAAGCCATCAGCTTCAATGCTAAGGATGGAAGGGAGCCAAAGAAACCAGGCAAATTTATGAAGCTATCAGTGCTTCATTTCTGATTTTGAATCTTCTTTGGGGTACTCCATCTATCATTTTATATTTCTTCAGGAAGATTTGGGATATTGAATTTTAAAAATCAGAGTTAACAGTTACTATAAAGATTGAACAAAGAAGGTAGGAAAATAGAAAACAAGCAGTTTTTATATTTACCCTTAGAAATAAAGTGGGAGTTTTAACATGGAGTAATAGTAATTTAGCATGGCCCTTACCACCCCTAAAACCAAAGGCCTGTCCTTTCACCTATTTTTCCTGGCTGTGTTGATGACCTCACCAGTCCCAGTTAGTTAACCTGAGCCCACAGTGGGACTTCTTTAGTTCAAATCCCATCATTGCCATTGTATAGCTCTATCAATTTAGGCAACATGTAGGGCCTTTCTGAACCTTGGTTTCCCCATTTTTGAATGACAATAAGAACACTACTTCATAGAGTAGCATGTTGTAAGAATAAAATAAATGTTAGAGAATGTTATGATTGGCCTATCAATTACTGAGTCCTGTTGATTTTACCTTTTAAATATCTCATGCATTTATCCTCCATGGACACCTTAAAGGATGTGCAGGGAGATGAAAGGCTCTATTTGTTCCAGGCACGCTGCTTGTTGTGAAAGGAGAAATCAGAAGGAACTATACTCATCAGCGGGCAAGGGACAGACATGGACAGCTCAGACTTTTTGAAGGGGGTCCTTGTGAGGCAGCAGTGGGGTGGAAGGTATGAAAGGACAGCAATAGGGGCACCTGAGTGGCTCAGTCTTCAGCTCAGGTCACAGTCTCACAGTTCATGAATTCAAGCCCTTTGTCAGGCTCTGTGCAGACAGCTCAGCCTGGAGCCTGCTTCAAATTCTATGTCTCCCTCTCTCTCTGCCCCTCCTACTCACTCTCTCTCTCTCTCTCTCTCTCTCTCTCAAAAATAAACATTAAAAAAATTAGAGAATGGAGAGCAACAGAGAGAAGAGAAGCTGAGGCTGGCAGGTGTGTGGAATTTATTACAAGAGATGTCTAAAGAAAATTTTTAAGATTTTTTCTTTGTGATGCTCATATAAACATCTGTATTGTGACTTCAAGAAAACCTAGAGTGAAGATCTACATTACTTTTAAAGTCATTTGGAGTGAGATTTGGATTTCTTTTAAACATGGCACAGTCCAAGATGGTCTTTAATTGATCTACTTTTACCTGGACCACATGCAGGGCCCAGAATGGAACACAGCACTGTGGGGTGTTCTCAGCAGCACAGGACAGTGCAAGACCATCATCTTCTCTGAGCCAGAGACCAGATTTCTGCCAACACAGTCTAAGACCACGCAGACTTCACAGCACACTACTGACATACTGTCAACTAAAATCTTTTTCACATATGCTGCTACTTTTTGTTCTCCGTCATTCGCTTATCTCATGGAAGCTCCAAAAAATCTATTCCAGTCACAATGGCCTCCTTTCAGTTTCTTGAACTACCCTATTCATCTCTCCTCTTCAATTTTAATACCTTTGCTTAAATGTCTATTTCATCTGAACTGTTTACTGTTCACATTACTGTTCACATTACTGTTAATGTGAACAGTCACAATTCATTGTGACTGAAATCTATTCCAGTCACAATGGCCTCCTTTCAGTTTCTTGAACTATCCTATTCATCACTCCTCTTCAATTTTAATACCTTAGCTTAAATGTCCCTTCCTTGGAGAAGCCTTCCTGGTCAACCTATCCAGTGCCTCTCCCCATTACTCTGTTTTCTTCATGGTGTGTCACCATGTGCTGTCTCACTAGCTTAGTATTTATTTGTTACTTCTTTATTGGCTCTCTTCTCCAGTGGCATCAAATGTGAGCTTACATGGAATGTAAGTTCCATGAGGGCAGGAATCTTATTTTCTTTATAACAGTATTCTAACACCTTGCTGAGAATTGTGTCCTGGCCAAATACTTGCTTAATTAATTAATGTAAAAATAGCAAACCTTAAAGATTAAAAGATTTTAAAAGATTACTTTAAAAAATAGATACTTGAGGGTTTTTTTTAAATTATTTGTCCTATTTTGCCTCGGGATAGAGCTCTCAAGTAAAAGACTCTTAGAGTCACAAAATATTGGTGCTATAGTTAAAGAGATCTTATAGATTAGAAACCTGAGGCTTATCTGGTCCTCTCTGGAGTCACACAGCTTGCTAGGGTCTGTAGTGTATTGAATGGTTGCTCCCCCCAAATATGTCTATGTTCTAACCATAAGAATCTGTGAATGTAAACTTATTTGAGAAAAAAAAATCTTTGAAGGTGTAATGAAGTTAAAGATCTCAAGATGAGATCATCCATCTGGGTAGGCCCTAAATTCAGTGACAAATGTCCTTATAAGAGACAGAAGAGAAGAGACAAGGATAGAGAAAGCCACCTGAAGACAGAGACAGAGACTGGAGTTATATAACCTAAGGCCAAGGAACACCAAGAGCCACCAGAAATGGCTCTTCCCTAGAACCTTCAGAATGAGCATGTCCTGCAGACAGACTGATTTCTAACTTCTGTTCTCCAGAACTGTGAGAGAATAAATTTCTGTTATTTAAAACTCTCACATTTGTGATGATGTGTTAGTGCAGCCACTGGAAATTAATACAGGGGCGCAGCAAGGAGCTACAACCCATATTTCTTAACCAGTGCACTTTCCATGAGCTCCTCCTTCCCCAGAGTGAATGAATAATTACAATATAACCAAGTTCCAAGAGACAAACCAAACCATTAGCACCTGAGTCTGAAGGCATCTACCTCAAAAGAAGGTACACATCTGAATCCCAAGCAAAACCCTTAAGAGCTGAAACCTAAAGAAAGAAATTCTGAATTCTGAATTCTGAAATCTGAATTCTTAAGCCACCAAAAGAGGGGATACATTGTGCTCTAAAACAGTCCTGACGTTCAGGTAGTGATGGGTGAGTCTTGTTGCTCATGAGACCACATTTCTTCCCCAAAGTCCATTCCGAGAAATTGAAGACTCAAGAAACTGAGTTCACTTTGCTCAGGGGCCACCTTGAATACACAACCCATCTTTTCACAATTGTGCTGAGCAATTTCAAGATTCCTCTCCATATCTAAGGTAGGAGAATGTACTTGAGCCAGAGATAGACTCTTTTCTCCACCAGCTCATTAAAAATGCTCACCACCACATCAAGAGTTTTTACCAAGCAGTGTTTACAGTGGGATTGAAATTAATTTCCCTTGCATAATAATAGCATTTCACAAAACTCCACATGAAATTCTCTGAGCAGTGCTTTTCAAACTTTATGTGCATTTAAATCACCTGGTGGTCTTGTTAAAAATTCAGATTCTGGGGGCGCCTGGCTAGCTCAGTCAGTGGAGGCTGTGACTCTTGATCTTAGGGTTATGAGTTCGAGCTCCCTTTTGGGTATGGAGATTACTTAAAAATAAAATCTTTAAAAAAAAATCCAGATTCTGATTTAGTAGGTCTTGGTACAGTCTGAGATTCTGCATTTCTTTTTTTTTTTTTAAGTTTATTTTATTTTGAGAGAGAGAGAGAGCATAATGGAGGAGGGACAGGGAGAGGGAGAAAAAGAGAGAATCCCAAGCAGGCTCCTCACTGTCAGTGCAGAGTGCGATGTGGGGCTCGACCCATGAACCATGAGATCATAACCTGAGCCAAAATCAAGAGTTAGACGTTTAACTGACTGAGCCACCCAGGCACTCCTAGATTCTGCATTTCTAACAAAGCCCCCAGGTGATGTTGATGCTGCCAGGTTTTGAACGGTCCAAAGCAGCAAGAGAATAGACCTGAAAGAATGATTCTGCATCATTCTTTGACCTACGTGGCGATCTTTGGAACTCCTATAGATCTATTTGCATTATGCTTTCATCGAGTTTGTCCCAGAATAACTTTCTTTTTCCCTGGGCCACTTGTCCATATTCCCAGTAGTGCTAGAGCAAGTGGAAAAGGGGTTGGATAGGGAAAAACTAGTATAGATAAATAGATGGATAATTAAAAATGTTAACAAACAAAAGAAATAAATGTTTGGTGTCCATTGAAAAACAAAAAATTAAGAAATATATAATTTTTTCAAATCCAGTTTCGTCTATGGACAATTCTTGAGAAGTCAGCAGAAAGGTCTCATCTTGAACTAACCCCTGTCAGCTTATAAAATGGATTTATATTAGGCAACCTCCTCTAATATAATTTATACATAATCAAATGATCAAAAGAATTTGGTTAGCATATAAGTGTTTGAATTCCCTTAGACTGTAAACTCCTTGAAGGTAGCAACCATGTCTTTTCATCTTTGTCTTTAACAGTAAGCACACCCTGGGTGCTCAAATATTTGTTTGGAAAAAGAAATATGAATTCCTTTAGCATTTAAAACAATGAACTATCTCATCATGTTATATAACGTACAAGTGATGAGACAAGCTTAACCTTGCAAACATTCAAAGATGTGACCTCACCATCCAGAAGAAGAGGTGAAAAGGGAAAGAGTCCTGTAGGCAGATTATCAGATGAAAATTGGTAAGAGCAGATGAACTGCACACAGAGTGGGGAGGTTGTGCTTACAGCCACCTGGTTATCTACACTTTCCAGATCATTGGCTCACCACTTGGGCAGGAAGACAGTTTTAGGGGTCACTTTAGGCCAGAGTGCAAAGAACATGAAGAGGAAGGAATAACTTTGGGGCAGTTTTGGCAAAAAAGGCAAAGGCACAGGAAGATCTGTCTAGCAGGAGGACTGTGGATGGAAGGAGCAAGGGGGGTTTTAGAGGACACAAAGGTAGAAAACTTCCTATTTCAACATCCTGTATATGGGGCACTCCAAAATCCTCTTCACCAGCACAGATTCTCTCCTGAACTCCAACTGTGTAGCTTCCTAGACATCTCAACAAGTGTCCTGAAGACAATAGACTCCTCAAAGTTGACAGGAATAGCACTCAATCCATCCTCCCTTGCTCTGACTCAGATCTGCATCTCCTATTGAATTCCTTACATTTTTAATTTAGAATCTGTGGAGTCATCCTCAACCTTTTCTCTCTTACCCTGCAATGCAACTCCGACACTAGCTCTACAGAGTTAGATTAGACTTCACAGGTTAAGGACACATTCCCCCATAAGACTCCTTTCATTTCAGATGCCAACCACAATAGGTTAAAAATTGGAGGGTTTTCCATAACCCCTTCAGGTTTGATAATTCACTAGAATGACCCACAGAACTCAAGAAAGTGTTATACTTCTGATTATAGTTTATTATAGAGGATACCAATCAGGACTAGCCCCCCAAAGAAACCATAGTACAAGGTCTGGAAAGGTCCCAAATGTGAAGTTTCTGTGTCCCAGGATACAACACCCTTCCAGCCCATCAATGTGCAGGACACTCACTCAAACCTCAGTGTCCAGAGTTTTTATTAGGGCTTCATTATATAGGCATGACTGCTTGAATCATTGGCCATGTGATTGAACTCTATCTCTAACACCTCCTTTCTTCTCCAAGATTGGGAGGTCCAGCTGATATCACTTAGCTCAAATCCCCAAGCGCCCAATCATATGGTGAGTCTTTCTGGCATGGCCAGCCCACATCCTGAAACCAGCTAGGAGCCCACCATGAATCACCTCATTAGCATAACTCAAGTGTGTCCAAGGGGTCCACCATGAATAACAAAGACACTCCTATCACTTGGGAGATTCCAAGGGTTTTGAGATTATCTCCCAGGAACCAGGAACAAAAGCTAAATTCTTTATTGTACAACACATCCCCAGTGCGAATACATTATTAAGCCATCTCAACTTCCATTCCTAAATATATTTTCAATATATTCCATTCCATTCCTACTGCCTCATTTGTGTCCTTATTGGCTCTTAAGTGAACCATAGCAATAGTCTTCTAACTGGCTGGTCACCTTACTCCTAGGTGCACTCTCCCACCAAGTCATCCTTCACTCCACTCTCAGATTTGTAATTACAAAATCCCAACTTGATCACATTCTTTTCTCTGCACAAAAACTCTCAATGGCTCCCAACTGCCTATAGCAGCACTGTCCAAAATAAATATATATGCGCTAAACATGTAATTTTCATTTTTTTAATGTTTATTTATTTCTCAGAGAGAGAGGGAAAGAGACATAGCACAAGCAGGGGAGGGGCAGAGAAAGAAGAAGACACAGAATCCAAAGCAGGCTCTAGGCTCTGAGCTGTCAGCACAGAGCCCTATGCAGGGCTCAAACCCACAAACCATGAGATCATGACCTGAGCTGAAGTTGGATGCTTAACCAACTGAGCCACCCAGGCACCCCTGAACATGTAATTTAAAGGTTCTAACAGCCTCATCTTTAAAAAGTGAAAAAAAAATTGTTGAAATTAATGTTAATAATGTATTTTATTTAACCCAACATATCTAAAACATTATCAGCATACAATCTACCTCTACTTATTTTAGACTACTTCCATTTTTTTAAAGTTTATTTATTTTGAGAGAAAGCCTGCATGCACTCAAGCAGGGGAGGGACAGAAAGAGAGGGAGAGAGAGAATTCCAAGCAGGCCCCTTGCTGTCAGCACAGAGCTGGCTGTGAAGCTCCATCTCACAAACCATGATATCATGACCCCAACTAAATAAAGAGTCAGACGCTTACCCCACTGAGCCACCCAGGGTACCCAGACTACTTCCATTTTTAAATTTAAAAAATCCTGCTCCTCAGTTGCACTTGCCACGTTTCATGTACTCGAGACATGTATAGTTAATGACTATTCTACTGGACAGCACAGGCCTATTGTGTACAAGGTCAACTCCTTGCCCATGATGTAAAAGTCCTTAAATTCTTTCATACCACCCCGTCCCTCCTGCCCCTCCCCACACAGACACCTTTTCTTCTGGCCACTCCAGACCTCGTTCTTCCTCTCAACAGATCACGCTCTTTCCCACTTCCACATCTTTGCATATACTGACCTGTCTGCCTTAAAATCTCTGTCTCTCCCTGTGCTAAGAATAATCACATATATGGTTGAGTATTTAGCCTGCTCTATGAAGACTTCTAAGACCCTCCAGGCTGAGTCAGTCATGCTCATTGCTGAACTTCTGTGGTTCTTTAATTCCTCTTTTAGTGCAAACCATATTTCCTGCCTCAAAGATTGCAATACATGATTTGACACATCAATTGATAGCCAGGCAGACTATTTAAAAATCAACAATAAATGGTTTTTGCAATTATAATACTTATGTTATATCAAAATTGTGTTTGTGCATACCTGAGTGGTGAGTTCCACAGGGACAGAAACTGAGCTCTTCATCTCTATCCCCCCATTCTAGGCCAGTGCCTCGTGACTGTTAGCTCCTTCCCCACTTATTAGATTAAACGGGACCAGTCTGTCTGTCTGGATACAACAAACACTCCTGGGGGAAGAAGAATATGGACCAGTTTGTCATTATGTTTATTTCTATTCATGACATACCTAATTGATGACAATAAAAACTGTTACCAGTTGTATATGGGTTTGCATTTTGACAGAGTTCAAAGACTCAAACTAAGAATATGAAACATAAGGGCAGAGAGAGAGCCATCTTCATTTAGAGGGAAAACATTGGCTGAGCAGGAAAGTTTCTGGAGTCTCTGAAAGCATACCTATTATAGGTACTGTGGGGATAAGACTAAGTCATTTTAAAAATATACTGTACTATTCCACTTTTGAAGTTCAGTGGTTTCTTACAAAACTAAATATAATCTTACCATACAATCCAGCAATTGCACTCCTTGGTATTTACCCAAAGGAGTTGAAAACTTATGTTCACACAAAAATCTGCACGTGCATGTTTGTAGCAGCTTGATTCATAGTTGCCAAAACTTGGAAGTAACCTAGATGTACTTCAGTAGGGGAATGGATAAATAAACCGTGGCATATCCATACAATGGAATATTATTCAGTGCTAAAAAGAAATGAGCTATCAAGCCATGAAAAGACATTGAGGGAACTTAAAATGCATATTACTAAGTGAAAGAAGCCAATCTAAAAAGGCTGCATGCTGTATATCCCAATTATATAACATTCGGCAAAAGGCGAAACTATGCAGACAGTGAAAAGATCAGTGTTACCAAGGATTAGGAGGTGGGGGGAGGGAGATGAATAGGTAGAGCACAGAGGGCTTTTAAGGCAATGAAACTATTCGGCATAGTACCATAATGATGCCATAACGTCATTATGCATTTGTCAAAAATGATAGAATGTACAACACCAAGAGTGAAACCTAATATATAAACTATGGACTTTAGCTGATAAGGACAATTACAACGGTTGTAACAAATGCAGCACCCTAATGTGGGATGGTAATAGTGGGGGGACATTATGTACATATGGGCAAGGGGTATTTGGACACTCTGTATATTCTTCTCAGTTTTGCTGTGACCCTAAAACTGCTATAAAAAATAAAGTCTATTAAAAAACACTATAGAACGAGGAAAATTCTGTCCATGCACTTCTGTGGTACTTGAGGAAAAGGCAGACTTCTACACTCTCCCAGGTTCAGAAGTCCTCTGAATCCCTAGTTTGGTGAGGTAGATGCTCACTGCAAGGACCACCCCGACCACATGCACTTATTCATTCACCTCCTCTGCTAGGGTGTGAGCCTCTTGAGGACAGGGACTGTGTTTGATTCAATGTTCCCTCCCCATTTGCCTGGCACAAAGCCTGGCATCTGTTTGGTGCGTAATGCACATGTGCTCAATCAGTGAATCAGAGAGCGTAGGCAGCTAATCAGCTATGAAATTTTATGCAGTGTGTCTTTACATGGAAAGATGTGAATGATATATAAATTAGGAAAAGCAAATTACAGTACTATATAAATCCCATTTTTATAACAACAAAACACTGTAATTGTGCATGTGCAAAAATGCATATTTGTATCTCTCCTTTCTACATATAGAAAAAAACTAAATGTAAAAAGTATCTATGGGCATTGCTGTTGGAGAAGTAGAAAAAAGGAAACTCCTATGGTCAGTTTTTGAACGGTCATACATGAAACATGTATAAGATGGGAAAATTTGCCAAGTCAAAGATACAAAATAAAAGTGAACATTTTTTTCCTTTTCTTCAGACCAGCTCACATCCCACTGATAACTGTTTCCTGTAATTTATTGCCAAAAATATTTAAAAATTTTTTATCATTTATTTTGAGAGACAGAGCAAGACAGAGTGAGACAAAGCATGAGTGGGGGAGGGGCAGAGAGAGAGGGAGGACACAGAATACGAAGCAGGCTCCAGGCTCTGAGCTGTCGGCACAGAGCCCTACGTAGGGCTTGAACTCATGGACTGAGCTGAAGTCGGACACCTAATCGACTGAGCCACCCAGGCGCTGCTATTGCCTAAATATACTTTAATGCATATATTCACATCATGTGTACATTTATTCTTGTAAAAACGTTACTCATCATCCTGCTACTTGTTCTTTTGACTCTTGAGGATATAGACCTACTTTATTCTTTTCTCAGGACCATCCTTAGTCAATTATATGGATTTACTGCAATTCAATTCATTTGACCCTTAATTTTGAATACTGAATGTTACTAATCTTTTGCTGCTGCCAAACAATGTAGCAATAAATATTCCGGTACATACATTTTGCTAAACATTTGCAACTATAGATATGGGGTAAATTTAAGGCAGAGGGATTAATGGTGAAAGGACATGGGCATTTTTAGTTCTGACAAATATTGTCAAAGTTTCCTCCAGAAACAATGCACCAATGTACATTTTCACCAACAATTTATGAAAGTGCTCACTTTCTCCTCAGTCTTGCAGAAATAGGCACCACTAAAAATTGATATTTGCCAATCAGATCAGTGAAACAACAATCTTGTATCTTTATTCACTGTAGTTTATTTGCATTTAATTATGAGTGAGGTTGTCCATCTCGTCATTTGCTTTCTAGAGTATTGTTCTTTTTTCTGCAAACATTAATTTCTTTCAACTATTTTCCTCCTTGGCTTGATCATCTTTTTCATACTGACTCACCTAAACTCTTTGTTAAGGAAACTTAACTTTTTACTATTTTCTTGTAAATACATTTCCCCAATTTTTCATTAGTCTCTTGGCTTTGTTTCTGGCATTTTCCCCCATGCAGCTTTAGAAATGTTTATATGGTCAAATATATTTTGTTTCTTAATGGCTTCTGGAGTTCGTTCTGACTTAAAATGATCTTGCTTATCACAGATCATAAATTCTTCTAACTTCTTTTATTGTTTTTTATGTTTAAATCATTGATCCAGGCAGAATTTATTTTGGAGAGGGGAGGAATGTTTACTTTTTGTAGGCATCTGTATTGTTTGTCTAAAATGAGCATATGTTTGCTTTGGCAATTCAAAAATTCCAGTAAAGGAAAAAAAAAGAAGAAGATAAAGGGTGAAAACCCACAAGACAAAGCCTGGAGATGGAAACATCAGGTAAGAGATATTTTAGTACATTGACCACTTATTATTTGTCAGGTTCGGTGCTAGGTACTGAAGACATAATAAAGGCCTGGACTGCAGCATTGACAATGGTAATGGGAAGGAAGGGAAGAATTGATGGAAGTGTTTAGCTCATAGAATGATCACCATGGCAACGGGAGCCTGAATCATCACTATGGAGACAAAGTGCTTGAAATTATGACTTAGAGAGATAGTGTGACTCTGTTGGTGAGGATTTTGAAAAAGGTAAACAGGTTGTTACAGATGTTTCAAAATGGCACTGTTTCTCTCAGTTGAAGTTATGGGCTCTTTTTTCCAGTGTTTTTATTTCAGGGGGGCTAGAGAATAGCTCAAAGACAACATGGATTCAGACAAGCACAAGCTTTATTCAGTCATTGCTAGTCATGAAGGCACCAGCCAGGGAACAGCCTTTTATTCAAAGAATTTACTATATAATATAACATGTATTACATATAAAGTGTCCTGATGCCTTGGAGATCTGCTTGCCAGATACCTTGTTGTTGGGAGAGAGTGCTCATAGACTTTCCTCCCTGCAGCGATCACAAAGATGTCTATCCAACACTTACGGGCCAAAGAGAAATTTACACATGTTTGGGAGTGGGGCTTTGTTTCACCGGGAAATTTGAGTTGGGCTTGAGGTATACTCCTGAGCTATTTGATTATACCAACATGCGGTAGGCTTCACCTGCTCATCAGTACAGGCTATTATCAACGTCCAAATAATAATGCCTCTTTGCCCCTCTCTCCCACCCCTTCACACAGAACCCCCAGCCTCACTTTCAAGGATGATGGGGACTTGGGCAGTCCCCAGGGCAGAAGGATTCATACAAGTGCTGGTCAGTCTCTGACAGCACTATATTTCTGCCACCATTGCCCCTTGCCCTGCCTGAGACCCCTGTTCATGCCACTGCTGACTGACTGTCTCCTGTGGTGCCCAGCCACCCTGTCACCTAAACAAGGTCAACAGTTCATCCTTACACTCTTCCCTGATCCCCATAGCATAGCCCAAACCAGCTGTTCACTTTGGGTGTGTATTTTCTTAAAGTTCAAGGACAACCAAGGGGAAGCTTATAGGTAGTCATCAGATGACACTGCTTTTATCAGAGGAGCCAAGGCCCAGGCTCCATCTCCACCATGTGACAGAGGCCAATTTACCTCCATCCTCGAATGCCCTCAGTCCATCTATATTCCTTTGTATAAAGTGATCCTATAAAATTGATTTCTGATTTGAGCTGTAGCAAACACATTGGAACTTGCCTCTGTTAATTCAGTCACATCAACATTCACTCTCTCCAGGAACGTTTGAGGGTCCTGGCCCACAGGCCTCTGCCCTAACAGGTGCCAAAGGTGCTTGCACTGTAAACCACTTGGGGCGGTTTTGGAGGAAAACTGCGAGGAATGGATGTACACTGAAATCACCTGGTTGAGGGATTGGGGCTTTGAAAAATACTGATCAGTCTGGGGTGTGGCTTGGTCATGGAGTTATCGAAAATTTCCTCAAGTGGTTCTAACACCAAAGTTGAGAACTACTTTTATCAAAGTTATACTGGGGCAAATTAAACAGAAATAATTCTGTTAGAGAAAGCAAGTTCCAGTAATCTTAGGCCTTCCCAGATTCCAGAAATGGAAGGTGGATACCTTTCATGTCTTCCATAGGCCCCTTTGAGCTTCCCAGAGTAACCATCTAGAATTAATTCCACTGCCCTGGCCTGTGTGGTTCCTAGGTATCCCCTACGCGACATGGAAGCCACCTGACTGGACTGGACATTGGAGTAATTTGTGTGGATATAATAAGTGCTCGGTAACTAACATTGGATATCCACAACTAACATTGTGTGGATATATTAAGTACCTGGTTAACACTGCTATCTGATCAGGAGCTGGCTGTGCTGGGCTTTAGATACACAGACAGTGCCCTCCTTCCAACTGGCACATGGAGAGAAGGCTGAAGCCTCTGTTATTGGCATCCTACAAAATCCCGTCATCCCAGCCTCCCATACAATAGGTCCTGTGGGGTATGAGGCTGCTCAACAGTCCCTCATAGCTAGTGACGAAGTGACCTCCAGTTACTGTCCACTTAGTATTAGACAGACGTCCCTCAAAGTCACTTGTCATAGAAGCAGCCAGATTTCATGAATCTGGTTTACGCTGGCTATCACCTTCTCCGCACACAATTTTAAACATAGGGTCCCAACAGATCATAATGATGGAGAAGTAGCAAACGGCACACTTCCAGCATTTTTTATTTGCTTGTTTTCATTTTGTTTTTGAAGTCCCGAGCCTCAAGAACCCTATTGGGGAACAGTAAGAGTAAAGCCAACAGATACAATACCACAGAGTTTATTTCAAATAACACATAGAACTGGCAGTAGTCCTACTTCCATGTGGGAGAAGCCTGGATGGAACTTGCCTCATGGTTCTGGACTGGAGCTGACCATTCAGATATTATTTTCTAGGTTTGGACTCTTCAGTACACTTGGTAACTGGGGGAGGCAATAAACCCAGGCATCAGACGGTTTTTTCTAAAAAATAAAAATAGAAAGAATAGAATATTCTGCCTAAATCTCCTAACCTAGCTGATGTGCACACGATGAGATCAGTGCAGTGTGTAGAGGAGTCTCTTGTAACATGGATACAGGACATGCATGAGCTCCCCATAGTGACAGGAATCATGGGGTTGCAGGGAGCTGTAGTATGATGTGTAGTGCAGGTTGAAAGCTATAGTGGTTGGAGGGCATCAGGAATTTTCACTCTTCTTCAGCTTGTCTCAGTTGAAATCCTCGGGAAGAGGTGCCTGAGGCACCTGTGAGAAATCACCCCACTGACCCAATCAAAGGAGGGATGCAGAGACTCAGAGCACAGTGAAGCAAGGCTTTAATCAACATTCTTGCAAGAGCGGATGTCTGATGGACAGGCACACTGGGGCAATCGCAGCAGACAATTTATCTCCTAGATGTAAGTCCCTCCCCTGCTTCCTCATTGGCTGAAGTACTACAGAAGTTACAGCCTTACCTGGATGTTGCCTATGCCCATGAAAGGCAAAAAGTAGTCTGTTTGGAACAAATGTACATTCCCTGAGGTGATGCAGAGACTTTCAGTTCCTCCTCCCTCTGCTCATTGCAAAGCCTGTGAAAATAAGCCTGCGAAACAGAGGGGGAAGAAGCACCAGGAAGTGAAATGCCTAAGATTTGGGACTCCATTGTAAGATGGGGGTGGAGTGGGGGTGCAGGTTCGTACATATTTCCAATAGGTTGTAAGCCTATTGTTAATTAGACAGCACAGCTTTTATTTGGTTATTTCTGAAAATGAATTATCTCCCTTACTTCCCACAACCTATAATAGAATGAGCACTAGAACATGGTAGCTAGTATATTCACTCTGGAGTGGGACTGCCTGGGCTCAACTCCAAGTATACCAGTGATTAGCTGTGTAACTGTAGGCAAGTTTCTTATCCCTCTATGACGGTTTATCTCCCTGTAAAATAAGGGTGATAATAATAATACTTACCTCATAGAGTTGTGAGGATTAAACAGAGTACTATGGTAATAATAAGGTACTGTACGTGGGGTGACCTGATTGCGTGGAGGTCTGCTGCGCGCGTGGTGAAAGAATTCACCCAAGGAAGAACAAAGGAGATTGAAGTTTACTGAATACACTGCAATGTAGCGGTGAGCAGGACAGCAAAGGGGAGACTGTCTGCCAGGAAGCAGCGATGGGGGGCTGTAGTTAAAGGGCAGAGTGAGGAGGTATGGAAAAGTTCACAAGTGTCCCTTTTTTGGTAACTTGTGCCTGGTTGTAAGTAGCCTATTGGTCAGTTAGGCCTGCGGGTATTTGGAGGTGAGTGACTTAATGCGCCTGTTTGAGGTGGTGGCTCTGGGTCCTGCCCTGCTCAATTTCCAAGTCTGCTGACTAAAAGTGTCCTCTACATTATGTAAATATAAGATAGTGTGATAATAACAGTACCTTCCTCATAGGGTTGTTGTGAAGATTAAATAAAGCATTACAAAAACATTCTGCTCAATGCTTGGCAGACATTAAGTGCTCAGTGGAGTTAACTTTTATTATTATAGTTATTACGGCAAAGAGGATGAGCACATGGGCTGGTATCAGTCAGACCCGGGTTCCAGTCCTTACTCTACCACTTATTTTATAACCTAGGACAACTTCCTTTTCCTGGGCCTCAGTTTCCTCCCCTACGCATTTGGATGGCAGCCATTGGTACCTCCACTGGGTTATGGTCTGGACTAAAGGAGGGGATGCCTGGCTCCTGGCAGGAGCTAGCTATCTTTACTGATTAGGGTCTGATGAGAAAGGCATCTCACAGTGGACTGTCTGCTCTCTATCTCCGTCCAAGCCCAAGCTTTCAGGGTTGGGGAAGCTTTGCAGGCCTACACCGCCCCAACTGCTTGAAGGCCCCTTTGGTCCTCAGCTCCCAGACTACTCCCAAATATGGCAATTTAATTTCTTCCTGTAGGTAACAACCTTGTCTGGAATTTGGTAATGCTTTTGAGTCCATCACTGGCAGAGCCTTTATGGTGGCCTAATGCGCAGTCACTGTCGACCAGTTAAACCTGAACACTCCAGTGGGCAGTGCCCTTCAAGATTCTTGGAGGGTCTGAGAACACCCGCCTTTGGACTGCCAAGGTGTGTGGGTCGGAAGGCTTCCAATCCGTAGGAGGAAAGCTGCCACCTTTCAAAGGGCCACCTGAGCCCCGCCAGTGGCCAATCATAGCTTCCGGAGGGGCGGGGAGAAGGGTGCGGCGCTCCTGAGTGGGATGTCTAAGACCCGAATTCCTTGCCTGGCCGCCGCGGCGTCCCAAAGAAAGGATTAGGGCACATCACCCCCTCGTGGCCGCCCAGCAGACACCGGCCAGTCGGTGCGCGCCCGCTGGTCTCTCCTGCGGGTAAGAAGAACCGGCTGGGCTGCGGCGGCGGGGACCAGCTCGGAATCTTTGCTTTGCTTCTCGGAGGCAGGTGCTCTGTCACCTTCTGGAGTCAGGTGTACCCAGCACTGCTCGGCCCCGGAGAAAGATTCCTCTGCCCAAAGCCACCTACCGGCTCCATCCACACCTGCGGGAGGCGGGACGAAATCCCAGGGTCGAGTGCGCGGCGCTAGGACCCGGAGTTCGCTGAGAGTCGCTCCCAGGACTTGGGCGGCCGCACAGAGGGTCCTGCCCGCGGGACCCGGCCCACCGATCTCGCTGCCAGAGCACCTGGGTTCTTGAACTTGTCAGAGCCCAGCACGCACCTGCGTCGCTGCCCGCGACACTCAACCTAGTCCAAAGGGACCGGACCGGGGCCAGCGTGCGGACTGGCCCCGGGCGAAAGGCCGTTCTGCGCTCGAGGCTCCCGAAACCTGTGCAATGTCACTTCCAGTCCAGCCGCCGGCTGGTCACCACTGGACCACCACCTCCCCGGGGAGGGGCCGGCCCGGCCCGGGTCCGGGGGTTCGTTTTCTCCGCGCAGAAATTATTGGGGGCTGCTTTAAGAGCAGCCTTGGCGGGGTACCCCTGGGTGGGGCTGAACTTAGCCTTCCCAGGCCGGCGATAGCTCCAATTGCCCGAACGGAGACCGGGCATCCAAATTGAGTTTGCAAATCCAAGAACCTAAAACTGCCTCTTTAGAAGAAGTGGTGGAAAAGCTGGGACCCAAAATTAAAGAACCTACAACTCGGGCTTTCCTTCATCACGTGATCCTCCTGAGTTTTCTTTGGAGTAAAGTTTCCGTGAATTAGGCAAGAGGTGGGGGCCATTCTTTGAGGTGTCAGAAAAATAGTAACAGTGTTATCTTCGTCCCCCAATATGCAAAGAAGGGTGATGTTAATGGGATACCCGTTCACCTCCAGCAGCCCATCCTGACCCCAGCAAATAAGTACCTATGAACACAGAGCTCCTTTGAAAACTTAGAGGAAATGGAAAAGTATATAGAAAAACACATTAATTAACAAAAATAAGAAAACATAGGAAACCCGAATAATCAGGGAATGGAATTGGAAATTTTTTTAAAAAAATCTGTCCTCTTCTTCACCAGAGCAGGCTCAGACGATTTCACAGAGAAATTTTCTCAAATTTTCAAAGAACAGAGAAGCCCCTCTTCCTTTTTAAACATTGTTTCAGAGGATAGAAAAATAGGAAGACTTCCCAACTCATTTAATGATGCAATGTTTATACCTAACCAGGGACAGAATGCAAAAGTTTTAGCTTAATATTACTCATAAGTATTAGCCATAGATATAAAAATCCTAAACAAAATATTATCAAATACAGCAGTGTTTTTTAAAAATGTATCATAATCAAGGAGGATTTATCCCAGAAATACAAGAGTAGTTTAATATCAGAAAAAGAAATCTATCAGTATAACTCACCACACCAAAAAAAGTAAAGCAGAAAAGCAGTACAATCCTTTGAACAGATACAGAAGCACATTTATGCCTTCAATAATAATTCATGGCAAAACTTTCAGCAAACTAGGAATAAACGGCATCTTTTCCAAGTGTACAGCAAATGTCATACCTAATGGTGAAATGTGAAGATGAAAGCCAAAGGCAAAGATGCCCACTAATAACAGCACTGCTCCACACCCCAATGGAGGGTCTGGCCTTGAGCTGTTCAACGTGGTTGCCACTAGCCACAGGTGGTTTTTCAAATCTTAACTAAAAATTCAGTTCCTGAGTCTCACTAGCCATATTTCAACTGCTAAAAGAGCCATATATGTGCCTACCATACTGAACGAACCAGCTGGAGAACATTTCCACCACTGTAGAAAGTTCTATTGTATAGTGCTACTCTAGCCAATATTTTTTTAAAAAGCAAGAAAATGAAGTAAGAGGCTTAAGAATTAGAAGGAAAAAAATGTTCCCCTTCAGACAATATGGTTTCCTCCATAAAACATCTATGATAAACTGTTGGATAAATTCAGATAAACTATTAGAATTACTAAGGTTAGCAATGTTGCTATATACAAGATCAGCATAATAATAGCTATCATGTACATACCACATACATATCACACATTTTATTACATGTTGGGTACTGTGTCAAGGGCTTTCATGTACTCTTACAAATTACAATGTAATTCTTTAAAAAAAATTTTTTTACATTTATTTATTATGGAGGGACAGAGAGAGACAGAGCGTGAACAGGGGAGGGGCAGAGAGAGGAGACACAGAATCCGAAGCAGGCTCCAGGCTCTGAGATGTCAGCACAGAGCCCAATGCGGGGCTCGAACCCACAAACCATGAGATCATGACCTGAGCCGAAGTCACACGCTCAACGGACCCAGTCATTCAGGCGCCCCTACAGTTTAATTCATCCAACAACCCTGAGGTAAGTGCTAATAGTATGTCCACCTTTAGATGTGGAAACTGAGGCAGAGTGATTAGATAATGCCTAGGCTCCTAGAGCTAGAATAGGAGCAGCCAGGATTCAAACCTCAGGCAGGCTGGCTCTAGAGGTTGTACTTTAACACTGTGCAATTTTGCCTTCGTTGCATTCCATTACACGAAGAAAACAAATTCGATAATATAATAGGGGAAAGTGTAACCGATGAAAAAGATGTCTTTACAAAAGCAACAAAAATTTTTAAAGAAATTAGGCATAAAGCTAACAAAAGATACGCAAGGCTGAGCTCCTTACTTTGGAGGAAATGGTGGTTGCCTCCCAGCAGGCTTATTGCTTCTGATGAGGATAGTGAACGCAGGACTTCAGCAGGTGGATTGGACTGCAGCTATAGCAGCGAATCACCTCCTGGATTTCAAACAATAAGCACTGGCCAGATCTGCTAAAAATTTACTTATCAAGTTCTTTCCTGGGGTCAGGCTTTTCGGGACAACTGCAGACAGCAGTTTGTATTTCTGGATCAGCACTTGTGGCTTTCCCCCTTTCCAGAGGGTGAGGTGTGTAGTCTGGTCTCCATGCAGCGTAGCCTGGATGTCATGAGCAACTCCAGGGCCAGTGTGTCAGTTTGGAATCTCACCCTGCCCCACTTGCCAAAGATCCCTCCAATGCTTGACCTCCATCACTACACAAAAATATTTTTTAGCACCCCGGAGAAGCTCTTATTCACATTGAGTAGTGGGCCAAAGGTTTCAGCCAAGTTTTCCAAATTTCAGTTTGGCTAGCTGCTTACAGAGGTTTGAAGGGGTTGTTTTCTAATAAATGCAGTCTAAAAATTTGTCTTTTAGAAAGTTTAAAGGATGGCACCACCAATACTACTGATATCTCCAAGACTAACTTCATTCCTAATGGGAGCTCTTAGAGCTATCTGCTGCCTCATTACTGTATGTAGTGTTTTTATTATCATCACAGAACCAAAGGGGTCTTACTGTCAGGCTTTCAGAGTGAGAAAGGGCAAAAGAATGAAGAGCTTCTTCTGAGATTCCCTTCAGGGCATAGAAATGTCCTGGGGAGACCTAAGGGGCTATGCCCAAGGTTGGCTCTGTGTCCTCAGAAGCCAATCTATGGTCCAGCTCTGGCCCCTATTTCTGCTCTTTTAGCTGAATAGTAAGCTCTAGTGGGTCTCTATTCTCATTTGATTGTCCTACCTCTAATCATCACATCTGCAGTCCTCTCTACCTGCTGAGCCACAGAAGGGCTCTCTGATTGTCCTGATTCTAAATCTTCTTTTAGTGTTTTACAATACTTACGTTTTTACTCATGCTCCCCTAACTGGAAAAACTGTTATAGGATATTTTAAAAATAAATTTTAAAAACTAGACTAGCTAATGTTTGTAGAATTATTTACATTTTAAAGTTTTTTAATGTTTATTTATTTTGAGAGACAGAGAGAGAGAGAGAGAGAGAATGAGTGGGGAGGGGAAGAGAGAGAGAGGGAGAGAGAGAATCCCAAGAAGGCTCCGCATCATCAGCACAGATGTGGGGCTTGATCTAACGAACCTTGAGATCATGACCTGAGCCACAAAATCAAGAGTCAGACACTTAACCGACTGAGTCACCCAGGTGCCCCTACATTTTATAATGTATAAGTACAGTACCGTTGACTGGCTCTTAATTATTGTCCATGTATATTATAGATCATGCTTCTTTCTTCTATCCCTTCAATTCTGAGACTATTCTGAGACTAACTCCAGCAAAAATGCTTTGATCAAGTACAATCATGATAGTATCAAAACACATGTAAAAACAGCATTTACTTTTCAGTATTCTTGGGGTTGCTTAGGTATCTTTCATTTACTAGAATCCCTAGATTCTAAATACTTCCGTTTCTCAGAGTCCTAGAACTTTAATCTCCAAGAGCTTCCGAGAATGGACATGAAAACTGTTGTCACCTTCCTGTAGTACTGTTTTGCCCTGAATGTTTGTACCCCTCCCCCCAAATTCATATGTTGAAACCCTAACTCCCAGTGTGGTTGTGTTTGGAGATGGGACCTCTAAGGAGGTCATTAAGGTTAAGTGAGGTTATAAGGGTAGGGCCCTAATCCAATAGGATTAGTGTCCTTACAAGCAGAGACACCAGAGATGTGCTCTCTCCGTCCACGTGCGTGCACATACACACACACACACACACACAGAGGAAAGGCCATGTGAAGATATAGAAAGATGATGGCCATCTACAAGTCAGGAACAGAACCCTCACAAGAAACCAAATTTTCTGGAACCCTAATGACTTCCAGCAACTGTGAGAAAATAAATTTCTGTTGTTTAAACCACCTAGTCTGTGATATTTTGTTGTAGCAGCCTGAGCAAACTAAGTACCTATAAAGCTTCAGAGGGTTTTAAGCTGGGACCCAAGGATAGAACTGTGTTCCAATAAAACTGTTTAAAATTTAACCCTCTATGTAGTTTATGCATTTAGAAAGATTATTCAGAGAAGGACTGCAAAGGCTTCACCAGACTGCCAATGAAGTCCACGGCATAAAAAAAGATTAAGAGCCTCTTCACCTCCTCCTTCTGGCAGACATAAAATAAATATATGTGGTGTCAGGGTGACCTGCCTCTCTAATTGTTTTCAGCCATAAATTTAACTAGGACCTAATATAATCTAGTCTATAACCTTTTTTTTTTTCTTAAGTAGTCTTCATGTCCAGCATAGAGCCCAAGGCAGGGCTTTAACTTACAATCCTGAGATCAAGACCTGAACTGAAATCGAGAATTGGACGCTTAACCAACTGAGTCACCCAGGTGACCCACTAGTCTATAACCTTAACTATATTAAAATCTGTATGTGTGTGTGTGTATATATATATATATGGAAGGATACTATATAGAATTTTCTAAAATATTTTATTCTGACAGACATATATGTTGAGCATGAGCCACTATGTATCATTGCATACAACTGTACATAAATGCATATACCACATATTATAGTGAATGTTATAATGGTAAATTCAACAGGGCAACTAAAAATATTATCAGTAATATTTTAAACCTGAACTGTAAGAGTCTTTCCAGTAAAGCAGAGCCACAGCTCTGAAATGGAAGAGCTCACACATTTGCTGGCAGTGCTCTGGGAAGAAGGCTAATGAGCCAGTGTTAATGAGTGGAATTAGATAGTCAGTCAACAAGTATTTCTTCTGTGATAGGCACCAGCCAGTGTAAAGAAGGAGTCAGTGGTTTATAAATAGGACTAAAAATCATACATATGGTACCCGGGAGGAAGAAGAACAGTAATAACATAATCTCCAGAGCTGAGACATCTCACAACTCCATCAACATCAAATCCTATCGGCAAAAATCCAGTGCTTTTGAAAGAATTAAGCAAGCAGAGGCCAAGCTTTCACAGATACCTAAATAAAATTGGTCTGAGGGGCACCTGGGTGGCTCAGTCAGTTGAGCGTCCAACTTCAGCTCAGGTCATAACCTCGCAGTCTGTGAGTTCGAGCCCAGCGTCGAGCTCTGGGCTGACAGCTCAGAGCCTGGAGCCTGATTCAGATGCTGTGTCTCCTTCTCTCTCTGCCCCTCCCCTGCTCATGCTCTGTCTCTCAAAAATAAATAAACATTAAACAATTAAAAATTAAATTAAATTAAAAAATAAAATTGGTATGAAAATAAACTATTTTCAGGGTATTCCTTTGTATTATATTTGTATACAATGACATTTATATGATCATATATTTATGATTTATATAATTACATGTTGAAAGAAGTTGCATAAAAACAGGCGATATATAAATAATACTATCACCTTTAACTGTCCATCTGAATGAAATGGAAAGAAGATATGGGTAATGGAAACAATGGAAATTCTTATTTTATATTTTCTGTTCCCAATATCCTATTGAGTTGACTTTACTAGCTCCTCTAAAACTAGCCTGCTGTTGGGGAAGAGAAACTTGCTATGGGACAGTCCAAAAAATAGATTTTTAAAAATAGATTACACTAATCTTTGTAGAATTCTTTACACTATGAACTACTTTCACTTACATTCTCTGAAGCTTCTTAATAGTTATCTGCATGTAGTATGCATTGTGTAACTATTGCTATCACTAAAAGAAGATTTAGAATTAGGTTCTTTAAAGTAAACCACCAAATTACAGGTGGTTTTCATATTTATTTCTATTAAGTACATTGTTTGGTCAGATTTCTGTGTATGTTATATTGTCTAACACTACAGTTTAAATGGACATTTAACAGAATAATTATACTGAAATTGATGCTAATATATATAGTGATGAGAGAGAAAGGAATATTTCATTGAACTAGATGCATACAGTTATGGGTGTTAACAAGTACAGATGTAAAGAGATAAAAGTCATATTTTTCTTAGGGGATAGGTAGCGATAGAGATGAGAAACAGGGACTGTGCCTGGAAGATATACCTAAACATTTCCTTGTGCTCTTTTCTAGTGCTGTTGAATTGGCCCTTTGACAGGTACTTATATTGGTTTGAGTCTGTTTGCAAAAAATGTAGGTAGCCACCTACAGTTGTCAAAACCAGCAGAGGGAGAGATGTGTAAAGAGACGGAGTGATATGGTTTGTTATAGAAAGTCAAGGGGGCACCTGGGTGGCTCAGTTGGTAAAGCATCCGACTTTGGCTCAGGTCATGATCTTGCAGTGTGGGTTTGAGCCCCGCGTCAGCTGTGCTGACAGCTCAGAGCCTGGAGCCTGCTTCCGATTCTGTGTCCCCTCCTCTCTCTCTCTGCCCCTCCCCCACTCGCACTCTCTCTCTCTCTCTGTCTCTCTCTCTCAAAAATGAATAAATGTTAAAAAAAAAAAAAGAAAGAAAGAAAGTCAAGTAACTGGAATGCAAAGTGCATTCTAGGAGATACTGGAGGCAGGCCAGGATGTACGTGGGTTGGACAGATAGGCAGAGTGCAGGTCATAAGGAAATGTGAATGCCAGGTGAGGGAGTTCAATACTCAGCGGTATGCACTCAAACTGCAATAGGTGACTGAGGTCAACTCTCTGTGACCTTCTCAAGGAGAAATCAAAAATAGGAAGAACCAGAAAACGGGTTAAACAGAGGCATGCAAGCAATATTTTTAAATAATCAGATACGATAGAAACATATATTAAGATGACTTAAGGGTCTTTCTCACGTCTCTGTGGAAATCAGTAAACCTTCAGTTTTAGAACTACAACAAAGTGTACCTTGTGATGCACAAGTATTTGAACTGCTTGCAAGCACATATACCTGTTTCCCCTGTATACATAATATATAACAAGCTTCTAAGCAGTTCTTCAAGGCAATTGGGAAGAATGTTTCCTGGGCTATAATCCTCAGTTAACACCATGAATAAAGCATTTACTAACCTAATTTGAGGTTTGCTTTCTACTCAGTCTACAGTGGGGAGCCAAGAAACAGTGGAAGTGGATAACTACTTTTTAAAAAGTCGAAATGTCTCTGTAGTTTATTTAATGACACAGACAGTAAGACTTTACCTGCCAGGTTCGTCTTTGTAAACCCAGAACACAAAAAGGTTCCAGGTACATAATAGTATTTGCTGAACAAATGAATAAGCTTGAAGGGGCCTCCGCAGAGTAATCACACAAGATTTAAAAGCAATTAGGATTATTTTCAATCTTTGCAAGGCAATTTGACAATATACACCAAGACTCTTATAAATATCCCTACCATTTAAACCAGTAAGTCTATTCGTGGGACTCTATTCTAAAGCAGTAATCCTAAATGAAGGAAAGCTTTATGCATAAAGTTTATTACAGACGGCTTTTAATAGAGAAAACAATGGAAACAATCAGGCTAACAGGAAACAAGTTATTGTGTACATTCTATTTGTGGGGTGTTTAATAAGCTGTCATAAAAATTATGGTTATAAAGACAGTATAATACCAGAGGATAATATTTATATAATTATATTGTTTAACCCCCCCCCCCCCAAGATGCACAGTTGCAGACAGACCATGATTATAAATTATGGGGAGTGTGGCAGGTAGGGGAGAAATCTCTATCAGTTAAGTTTGTCTGGAAGTGGTAAACACTTTTTCTTTCTTTTTTCTCTATCCTTCTGTATTTATTTTCCTTATTTTTCACAATTACTTCATTTACTCAACAAATATTTACTGAGAGCCCACTATGTGCCAGGTACTGCTCTAGGAACTGGGGAAAACAGCACCAAATAAAACACAAATCCTGTCCACGTGGAACTTACATTTTCGCCGGAAGAGGCAGAGAATTAACAAGAACAACCTATTAAGTGGCATATTAATTGATTAGTGCTTGGCAAAAAATAAGGCGAAGAAAGAGAACAAAACTGATCGTGCATTTACTTTTTGACCTACGGAGGAAGGCCAAAGGGCCGAATTCAGAAATCGCCCAGCGGCGCCTGGCGACTCAGTGGGTTAAGCATCAGACTCAGGCTCAAGTCTACAGCTCTGTGCTGACAGCTCGGGAGCCTGGAGCCTGCTTCGGATCCTGTGTCTCCCTCTCTCTCTGCCCCACCCCTGCTTGCTCTGTCTCTCAAAAATTAAGAAACGCTAAAAAAAATTTTTTTTTTAATTGCGCAGCCGGAAACAAACCGAAGGTACAGTGGGATACAACATCCCAGCAGGTGCCGCAGCTGGCCCATCTGGCCACGTGTTGAAGTTGGGCGGGGAGAGCCAAACCAAACGATCACGTGACCCGAGGGGGCGGGAGCAGGAGAACTGAGAAAACAGCGAATTTGCCTCCTCACTTTCTCTTCAGAAAGGCGGGCGGAGCCGAAAACCAAACAAACTTCTTCTGTGCGATTGGAGGCGGGACAGACGGGTGCGGACTGCGCTTTCTGCGCCGAAGCTCTCACCGAATTGGTTTTTCGGTTGTGGGACACGGTGGCCGAGCGGTCTGCGGTCGGGCTGAGACGTGGGGAGTAATGGCGACCTTTGTGAGCGAGCTGGAGGCGGCCAAGAAGAACTTGAGCGAGGCCCTAGGGGACAACGTGAAACAGTAAGAGCTGCCCTGGCGCAGCCTCCAGGTTTCCGCGCCGGTGCTTCTCTGGTTTCGGGCTGCCGACCCACCTTGGAGGCGCCTCCAGCCGCTCCGAGGCCTGTGCTGCCTCGCGTCGCGGGCGGCGGGGCCTCTGGGTTTCTCGGGCCGGTGCCGGGTGTGGAGCCCGGACTGGCGCAGCTGGAGAGACCGGCCTCCCTGGCTCCCTCGGGACTCGGGCGGGCGCCTACGCCCGGGGCTCTCTGCTCTGGGTGGGGCGGGAGAGGCGCGTTCCACGCCCACGGGCCTACTGAACCGTTGCAGGCCCCCTCTCCGAGTTCGGGACGCGTGAGGCCTGCCCCGGGCCAAGTGACCCGGAGCCCGACGCGCCCCGGCTGGAGTGGGTACCGCGCGCGGCGACCCGACCCTGGAGGGCTTCCTGGAGGCGGAAGTTTATTGAGGTCGGGTGATGCGTAGACTGCGTTTAAGAACATTGAGAGCGGTTTCGGAAGGCGGATAGACCCTCCGTCAAAATAAGTCACTGAACATCACTGCAGTTACAGTGATGATCGCGGTAGTGGACATTAATTGAATACCTTTTAAGCCCTCTAAATGTACTGTTTCATCTAATCCTCACAACAGAGATGTGAGGTGGGTACAATAATTATTCCCATTTGATAGATGAGAAGACTGAGATCGAGAGAGGTTATGTAACTCCTCAACAGTCACTACCCCTAGTGTCTGATTCCTGGCTCTAATACCCTACAAGGGGTTCCAAAGGAACATGCGCCCAGCCAGACCTAGGTTATAGCAGGGGACCGAGTAAACGGTCAGGTCAGATGCCGAATGGCGGGATGTAAAATCATAATTCAGCCAAGGCCGAAGCCAGGTAATTTCTGAGATACAGAACGAGTTGGAAAATTTCAGAACAGTAATCATTATTATAATTTTATTTGCCAAAAATATAAGTAGCAAATTTTAAGTGTTTAAAATTATAATGCCTGTGTTGTTGCTGCTAGATGGCTTTTGTGATATTCCACACGTTTGCGTACTTAGTAGATGCTCACTTAAAAATCATGTTGCTGGAAGAACGAGGTATTTGGGGGACACTTTCTTCTCATCTTTTTCTGTATATTCCTTATTATGACTAGATTGAAGTTACTTGGTGTCATACATGATTTTTGGAGTTTTTCCTTGTGAAATTTTGGGGTGGTGGAGTTGACATTCTGCTTTTTATCCTAGCAAGATATGCAGAATTCCAATGTAAGACTTCTTGAAACACTCATGGCCTAAACAGAATAACTAAAAACAAAATATAGTTCTTAAAGGTTATTTTATGAACATTAATAAATCAAACTTCTACAAATGCTAGAATTAAAATTTTTGTTTTGGCATAATTATTTAATTTTTTTGTGAACATTTATTGACTCCCAAAGATAAAATGTTTTATCTAAAATTATGGGTTTTTTTAAATTTTTAATGTTAATTTATTTTTGAGAGAGAGAGAGAGAGACAGTGTGAGCAGGGGAGGGGCAGAGAGAGAAGGAGACACAGAATTGGAAGCAGGCTCCAGGCTCTGAGCTGGCAGCACAGAGCCCCATGCGGGGCTTGAACTCTGGAACCATGAGATCATGACCTGAGCCAGAGTCGGACGTTTAACTGACTGAGCCACCCAGGCCCTCTCACCTAAAGTTATGTTTTAAGAGTCATGTTTTACTGTCGGTCAGTTTCTTTGCTTACTAATTGAAAATTATTAATTATTTTAATAGGTAAAATTAACGTTTTTCACCATTCGTTAAATACTACGGTTTGTTACTTTTGTAATTCTGACTGCTAAAATTTACATTTTTAAGCACAGTTGATTTTTACTCTCTTACATTTAGGATGCTTACAAATACCTGAAAGTGAGTGTTTCCATGCTACAGTAAATCTGAAAGACCTGGCTTGTGTGTATAATTTACTGATGAGGTGTGATGGTGACTTCTGTGATCCCACACTTAGCACACAGGTTTGCCAGAAATTTGATGTCAGTATTCCCTATTTGGTCTTTAAAGGCCAGTGCAGGCTCTCAGATGTTGGTCAAATACAGATTGTAAAGCTAAATTTGAGGCCTCTGTAGTGTGTATCTCCACTAACGATGTAATCAAAATACGCTTTTGTGCCATGAATAGTTAGTGGTGCAGTGTTGTTTTGCATTTGTTTTTCCTTTCATTATCTTTTTCTCCTGCTCCTTAAAAAGTGCCTCTTGGTTTAATACTCTGTAATGTTGCTATCCAGTAATTTCTCGTATTTCTTCCTTGAGTAGTTTGCTTTGGTTTATATATAACCTGACCAATTAAACATGGACCTTGGTGGTAGGTAAAACAGAGAAAGTGTATAAGGACCCCAGATAAGAGTTGTTGTTCAATTTATCTAGGGTCCAAATGGCTTTTATGTTAAGCTGCATCCCCACATCAGCTTCTAGAAAGACATGGCCTTTTCTAGCTAACTTACTTTGTATAGTACCCAAGAGAGTGTCGTGTTTAAATATGTGTTAAATTTTTTGGTGACTTGATCATGTGTTTTTTAGTTTTCTGCAGATACCTCCAGTGCTTGCTAGTCTGACCCACTTAAACTTGCCACCTATCATCCTCACTTTCATAGAGGTTAACTAACTTTGTTTTCGTTACTCTTGAGGAAAACAGTCATTTGTCCATGGATATATGGCAAGTTAACACAGGCACCAGGATTGGGGAGCAGGTCTTCCAAATCTTGGAAGAGGTACTGGCTCTTTGGGCTGGAAAGTTTGCCATTAGAGGAGATAGGTAGCATCATGTTGACAGAACTTCCTGTTAGAGCCTTGTTTTACTTCTGGAATAAGTTCACACTCAAAATATGGATGTATTTAAATCCTTCTTGTAAAATAGTGGCACAGGGCTTTTAAATAACGAAGGTGGCTCATGTTACTATCCTCTTTTGTTGGATAGAATGGGATGGGAAAATACTTTTATCCTGTGGAGTTTTATCTCATTTCATAATAGTTCCTGTCCTTTAAAAAAAAGCGTTTAAGTATCCATTGTTGGGAGTTTATTATTGACTAATGAGTATATGAATATCAGGTGAAAAGTCATGCCAAGCTCTAGAACTAAACATATTTTGCTGTTGAGTGAAATGGGTCTTGGGCAGCTTTGACCCCATTCAAGCTGTAGGTTTTCTCCTGGGAAAAAAAAACTGCATGTGAACCCAAAACTTTGCATGCAGTTATATGCATACACAGCCAGTTGCATACAGAAATACATACTAGAATGACTTGAAGCTGATCTGTATACAGGAGAAGACCTGAGAGGGTATATAATAAGGCAGCGAGAGCATTAGACCGTCTCCTTTAGAAATCTTTTTTTTCCTCCGTTAGGAACCCAAATTAGCGTTAGAAAGTAGCTAAGTGTGACTTAAAAGTGATTGTAAGACATGTACTGAGTAATTTTTAATTGTTTCATGAACAGAAAGCAGCTTCCTTAAGCACTGAATCAAGAGCTGTGAATGTGGAAAGTCATATTTTACTCCTATGTCTAATACTGTTGTTAAAGTATAAAGGGTCAAATCATTATTTTTTTCCCCTGCCAGTTAACTAGTGATTTTTATGATTAGTGGTTGGTTTTCACTTTAAAAACCACTAAGGTTCTCATATCCACGGTATTTTCACTGTGGTGAAGTAGTTTAGAAACTCATTATATCAGCCAGTTAAATTAAAACTTGAGTTCATGTGAAAGGAGAAAGCTTACCAGGATCAGTATTAATGACCACTTCCCAACCCATAAAACACATATACCTTTTAAAATATAAATCTTTTTTTTATTAGGGTATGATTGACATATAACATTATATTGGTTTCAGGTATGCAACAGTTACTGAATACATGTATATATTGCAAAATGCTCATCACAGCAAGTTTAGTTAACATCTGTCATGATATATAAAAATTCTTATGAGAACTATTTTTTCTTATGAGAATTTTTTTAAAAAAATTTTTTAACGTTTTATTTATTTTTGAGAGAGAGAGAGAGAGAGAGACCGCGTGAGCAGGGGAGGTCAGAGAGAGAGGGAGACACAGAATCCGAAGACAGGCTCCAGGCTCTGAGCTGTCAGCACAGAGCCCGACGCGGGGCTCGAACCCATGAACCGCGAGATCATGAGCGGAGCCGAAGCCGGACGCTCAACCGACTGATCCCCCCAGGCGCCCCTCTTATGAGAACTTTTAAGATCTACTCTTAGCAACTTTCAAACATATAATACGGTATTATTAACTGTAGTCGATAATTGGAAAATTCGTGTATTTGAAATTAATATTTAAAAGGTAATACTTTTAATAATAATACTTCTAAAATATAAATATTAAATGTAAGATTCTAGAGGACAGGTCTTTTAGAAAGGCAACAGCAAGAAGGAAAGGTACAGCTGTGGTTTTGGCTAATTGGCTCGTGAATCCAGTTATGTGACAACCTGTTAGTCCCTTTTGGGGAAAAGCTTTTCTTCCTTTTAGTTCTGTTGGAATTTTTTTTTTTTTCCTTTTCTCTTATTAAGTAGGCTCCGCACCCAACACGGGCCTTGAACTCACAGGCTCTACCAACTGAGCCAGGCAGCCTCTGTCAGTATTCTGATCCCTAGGTATAGTAGTTTTCAAGGGCTGTGGTAACAAAATACCACAGATGGGGTAGATTAAACAATAGAAATTCGTTTTCTCATAGTTCTGGATGCTGGAAGTCCAACATCAAAGATGTCTGACAATACCCTTCAGCAGGGTTGTTTGTTCTGAGGCCTCTCCCTTTGGCTTATCGATGGCTACTGTGTGGTGTGTGTGTGCGCGCGCGTGCTGCAGTCCTAATCTCTTCTTGCTTGGGCACCCATCACATTGGCTTAGGGCCCACCCTGAAGAGGTCATTTTAATTTAATCACCTCTTTAATGTCCTGGGTGCTGGGGCTCTAGGCCCTCAACATATAAATTTGGGGGGAGATTCATGACTCTGCCCATACAGTAGGGAATGCGGAATTTCCTTCCTTGGGTTTTGGAGCAGGTATGGTGAGCTTGGGAAAGACGCAAAACCCTTGGTTCTTAATATTGCTTCTGCCTCTGCAGATACTGGGCTAACTTAAAGTTGTGGTTCAAGCAGAAGATCAGCAAAGAAGAGTTTGACCTTGAAGCTCATAGACTTCTCACGCAGGATAATGGTAAAATAATTATCTGGGGGGTTATTTTACTGTTTTGAAGTTTTCCCAGATTTGCGATAAATTGCAGATAAATAATTGCCATAATAAATTGCAATAAATTTTGCAGTATGTCTTGTCACTTAAAAAATAAAATGGAGTTTTTAATGGTGTGTAAGATTATTTTAATAATATGGATATTTAAAATAAAGTGTAAAGAATGGCAGGGTAGGGGATATCCAGAGTCAAATAATGGTTTCCTTATGTTGTAAATATTTTGTATTTGACTTGTGACAATCTTCCCTTTTTCAGTCCATTCTCACAACGATTTCCTCCTGGCTATTCTTACCCGTTGTCAGATTTTGGTGTCTACACCAGGTAAGGGAGCGGAAGCACTTCCAGGGATGTCAGTCATCAGAGCCAGCGGAGCACTGGGTTTTAGCTGCCGTAAACAGCCACATCGGTTGTTTGCAAATGAAATGTTCTTTGAACTGCTCATAAGAAAAAAGTTATTATGTAGGTGCAGATTGTTTTGTGGAACCTCTGTGAAGCAAGCGATTTCCCTTTGCTTACGTTGACTTTTGGTCTTTACTGTCTGCTTGGCTGGATTTTAGATTACTTAAATGACCGACAAGTGAGGAACAGGGTGGGCAGTCAGGATGAAGAAACTTGAGGGCAGCTGGTATTAGACGAGGGTTTCCAGAAATATAGGGAAGGTGAGTTAGGGTTAGGTGGAGGGGAACCTGGACTTTGACTTGTATTCTCAAGTAAGATACGAGCACCGGGAAGGTTAGAGCTTCGGCATAGTGGGGAGGTAGGTAGAAGCTCAATCTGTCACTTCAGCCTAAATAGGTATAGATAGAAACCAGGACCCCTTTATGCCAAATTGTTTGGCGTTTAAGTGGTACAGGTCACTTCTTTCCCCCATCTTATTTTAATCAAGTAGTCAAAAATAAATGATTAAATACATTAAAAATTTGCCTCACAATAAAACTGATCCTGAGCTATTGTTAAAAACTTATATTTATAGGTACCTCCCACTATAGATTAAGTTGAATTTTGTTGTTGTTTTTAAAGGGCCTGTGGTCATTGTGATGATCACTGATTAAAAACCCTTCCTTCTTTCTTTCTTTCTTTCCTTTCTTCCTTCCTTCCTTTTTCTTTCTTTCTCTTTCTTTTTTTCTTTTTCTTTCTTTCTTTCCTTTCTTCCTTCCTTCCTTTCTTTTTCTTTTCTTTCTTTCTTTCTTTCTTTCCTTTCTTCCTTCCTTCCTTTCTTTTTCTTTCTTTCTTTTCTTTTCTTTTCTTTTTTCTTTCATTTAAATTCAAGTTAGTTCCCATACAGCGTAGTCTTGGCTTCAGGAGTCGAACCCAGTGATTCATCTCTTAACATATGACACCCAGTGCTCACCCCAAAAAGGGCCCTCCTTAATGCCCATCACCCCCTAACCCATCCCTCCACCCCATCCCCCTCTTGTAAACCTCAGTTTGTTCTCTGTATTTAAAATATATTTTCTCTGTGTTTATGGTTTGCCTCCCTCTCTGTTTTTATCTTGTTTTTCCTTCCCTTCACCTGTGTTCATCTGTTGTAAAAACCCATCTTTATGTAGAAAATAGCTCGTACTTTGTCCTTCCTCTTTGCTAGCCTCTACTGTATGATAAAAATTCTGATACAATCTCCTAAAGCCCACGTCTCCACACTCCAAGAAGTTGTCGTCGGTGTAGTGGGGTTCATAGGTGCCGCTTCCCTTACCCCACGCGGCCCCTAACCGCACATTGTCACACGTGCACACGTGTCAGATTTCTGATGTTTTGTTTTCTTTAGATAGAAGTGGACTTCAACTAGTGAGATGGTAAAGAAGGTCCACGTTTTGTATATAATTTAATTTGATCAGAACACCCAACATTGTGAGGGCTAGATCTTGCTTTTTACGTAGCTATATTCTAAAGTGCCATGTGTGCAAAGGTAAGTAGGATGATTGGTAGTAAAAACCTTGATAAGGTCAAGAGACTTAGGTTCCAGTTTAGGTTTTGCTACTAGCTTAGGTAGTTTAGTTAATTATTGGGTGTTCTTAGCTTTCACATTAATAAAATACAGTAATATCTGCCCTGCAGATAGATACATATAAAAAAGTGGATGAAAGAACATGTAAAAAAGTGCTCTTGAAAATAAAAACTGCCAAACAAACATGAAGTGGCATTAGTAAATGTAAGTGGCTGATTTTAACTAAATAAAGCCCTTGATATTCATGAATGTTTCTTATTGGCTATTTTTAAATAAATGAAGAAACATTTGGAATTTGAGAGATCATTTCTCTATCAAACACCCAAAATATATTTCCTCAAAACGAAATTTGTAGTTGCTGGCAACAGAGTGATGATTTCTATTAAACATAAAATATAGAAATGTAGTTCTTTGTCCTTACAGTACTTGGGGGTGGGTTTTCTGTTTTCCTGAGCTTGTCAGGAAAGGTGATTTTTAATATTACTGATTGAGTGACTGCGGTGCAGCAGACACTTTGAATTCTTTCTAATCCTCACAGCAACTCTTCAGGGTAGGTACTAGCCTCTTTATAGATTAACAAACAAACTTCAGAGAAGGGAAAACAAAATGAAAGAAAATCATCATTTACCCGAGACCTTATCCAGCTCGTAAGTGGAAGCGGTGGACCCACACCTAAACCTGCCTGCCTCTGGAAAGCTGTCCTTGTGGCCAATCAGGCCTGCCTCCCCATGCTTTGCTTCTGTGCCTGGAGCATGTGGCCACCCATTGGTGGCATCACCTAGCATCCGCTAAGATTGGCTGACCTCATCAGTCAGACCTGGGTGTACGAAAGACATTTAAAGTGGTGGAGAGGAAGAGCTTGACTTCCCTAACAGGATGTTTTTTTTTTTTTGTCTTGTTTTGTTTTTTTTGTAATTCCAGTGTAGTTAACATGCAGTGTTTCGTTTCAGGGGTACAGTATAGGGATTCAGCAATTCTATACATTACTCATCATCATGATAAGTGTCCAAACTGCTCTTTTTTGACTGATGACCTTGGAGTATTTTTTTTCAAAGCTTTAAAAACTCATTCTTTAAAAAAACATCAAAATGGAAATAATGTTTTTGCTAAGATGATGGGTTTTGTGTTTTTTTTTTTTTGTATAAAAAATTTTTCAGGGTAATTTTTTCAAGTGTACTGTAATGACCTTGAATTACTTTGATTGTTTTTCGTTAACACTAAACTATAGATACATGTGCTCATGGTTAGAAGTAATACAGAAGAAGGTCTTATAATGAAAAAAGCTTCTTCCCACTCCTAAACTTGTTCTCAAAGACAACTACTTTGTTTTTTGTTCTTCTGGTGGGACTTTGATAGCCTCTCATTGGAGCTTAACGCTCTTTCTGGGTTTACTGATTTTCGACATCTGTCTTATGCTTTGTGTTTGTGAGATTTCCTCAGTTCTTTCAGCCTTTCTGCCCAATGCATTCTTTAGTTCAGCAGTTTTTATGTCTCCTTTTTTTTATGGATACATGTCTTTTTCAGACTTCTCTGAAGATACGCGTTAGAAATTATTTGAAGTCCTTCGTGTTGCCTGAATTATTTAATCTAGGACCTCTATCTTCTGTTTATTTATCTGGGTCCTTCTTATTATGTTACAGATTATCATCAGATGTCTGGTTATTTGTATTTACGAATGAAGGTTACAGTGGGTGGGGATTTTGTTTTAGAGTGAGCGGGCAGGAGGCCAGCTAAACGGGGGTTCCTCAAATGCCAGGATGCAGAGAGCTGTGCTTCAGGGTGTCAACATCCGTATCAACCACCTTAGTAAATCCCAGAAATTTTGTTCAGTTTAACTAGAGGAGAGTCCTTCCCTCTCCCTCACACCCCCCACCTTCATCCCTCTGCTATTGTAAATACCGCACTATGTACGGGAGAGAGCAGGGCTAGCTCCGGGGCCTGTGAACTGCCCATGAACTCAGAAGGGCCCCACACTTGGCTTAGTGCTTGACTGTGGTTGCCTTGAAATTCTAAATGTTTGAATAAGAGATCTTGCATTTTTGTTTTATGCTGAGCCTACTGCTAGTGGTGAGGGGGAAGGGGTTTGTGTAGATGACTTTTGAATGTAGACCTTCCATTAATCTTATTTTTAGCTTTACTCATCCCTCCCTGGTTTCCATTGTACTCACCTTCTCCAAATCCAGATTCTTTGTGGATTTCTGCTGTGCAGATTAACTTGTTTACACCTCATTTGCCTAGCCTAAGTTATGGCTTCTGTGTGTCTGCTTGTAAATGAGCACCTTTTTAGCCCATTGTTGAAATTTGTTGAGATCTCATCTTGTTTCAGTTTCCTTTTTATCTCTATTGTGGATGTGTGCTGTTTACTTTCTGCTATTAGCTTTTTTAGCAGTGTCTTGGAAGAGAGGGGAGATACATTCATGTGCTCAGTTCACCATCTTGAACTAGAAAATTCTGTCCTACTTTGGTAATACTACTCTTAATGCTACTAATAAAGCAAACAAAACACCCAACAAACATTTTTTTAAAATATGAAAAACAAACTTGTCTTCCTAAAGGAATAATTTGTTACAGCTAGAAAAAATGTGATTTGAGAGAATTCATAATTTTGCTTGGAGAAATAGAGAAAATCTGAATTTTAGCATTTATTATTTTCATTACTTGAACATTCCATACTTTTTTAGCCCAAAATGAAACCAAACTTAGCAGTTGACAACTGTCCGTATTTTCTCTTACGGTTATTATTTTTCTGTCTCACAGAGGGTGCTGGATCTTTACCCTGGACCGGGGGTTCTGCAGCTAAACCTGGAAAACCAAAGGGAAAGAAAAAACTTTCTTCTGTTCGTCAGAAATTTGACGTAGGTGATTCTTCAGTAGATCTTGGTAACAACTGATTTAAGTGCTGGTGTGATGGAACTGGCTTTCGTTTTCAAATAAATCTTAAAATACTGGTAGGAGAGTTGAAAAAAAGGAGGGCACAATTTGGGGAAGAAAGGTGTTACTATATTTGAAGTTGACAAGAGTTTCAAAGAGTGTGAGTCCCAGGTGTCTGAATTTTTATAAGTCTAGTTTGTTAACTGCATAAATATTAATATGTTTTCATTAGTACCTAATGATTTTTTAGTGACTCAAAAAGTATGCCTGTATTATTTCTCCCTTGTAAATCTTTTTCTGGAGTGTTTCTTGCATTGAAGACTTCTGTTCCATGGGTCCAGGAGGCCTGGAGGCCTCTGGCAGGATCCTGGCAAGGCCCAGCTAGGCCCTGAGCCTTTCGGGATCAGCAGAGAAGTCAGGAAGGCATTTGGCTATAAAATTTACAAGTCTTTTAGAATAAATTGCTTTTTCCTTTTGTAGTTGGGGAACAGTTTCCCAAAAGTGTTCCTTTTACAGGTTTGACTAGGTGTTGATAGCTTTATTGATTAACATCAACAAACATTTATTTCTACCTTTGCTCTGTGTTTTCGATCAATGCTATTCAGTATGGAGGGCATGAGTATCTCCAGAGAGGCATACCTTGGTTTAAAAAGGGATATTTGATATAAAATACAGTTTTATACATGGACAATGGAAAAAACAACCAATGTTTCTTTTGTAATACAAACTTCAAACAGGGACAAGCCATTTTTGCTATTAAATCTTATATGTTGGGCTTCAGCAGGAACTACGAGGGGCATATCTCCCACCGATGACAGAGAAAACAGATGGGCTATCAGAGTCCGCCAGAGCGGGCAGAGGTCTTAAGAGTGGAAAAAGTTTGAGAAAAACTATCTAAATAATTAGAATGACTATGTCATAGCAAGATTCTGTGTTGAGAATTGTAAGTAGAAGATGATGGCGAAATAGACTATCTGGCATTCTCTGGGAATATCTGTTGTTAGATCTGTTATGTTGGTTAGCTAGGCTTTTTGGAGCTTAAATGAAGTATTACTATATACTTCTACTTTCAAAACCTGCTTACTTACAAGTGTACTAAAAATGCTCTGAGTGTTTGAAAATGGTTTTAGATCTTTTCCTTTCCCCTAATTGTTAGTTTTAGCACAGAGCCATATATTCTCTGATCACCATGGGATTAATTGAATCAAATAAACTGCTGTGCATACTACTATTATTCCCTTTAATTCATGTCTTCATATTACTATGTAATGGGTGTGAATCTGTGATTATTTGTACATGAGTTACTTTTTTTTTTTTTAACCCCTGTAGTAGTGTTTTGGTGGCATTCATTTGTGGGATCTCAAGCCCAATACATTGGTTACTTTTGTTTGTGTCTTACTACGCACCACCGTAATGAATAATTTTGAAAAGTTTTCTTACCCATAGCATAGATTCCAGCCTCAAAATCCCCTGTCGGGAGCCCAACAGTTTGTGGCAAAGGATCCCCAAGATGATGATGACTTGAAACTTTGTTCCCACACGATGATGCTTCCCACGCGAGGTCAGCTTGAAGGGAGGATGATAGTGACTGCGTACGAGCACGGGCTGGACAACGTCACGGAGGAGGCTGTCTCCGCTGTTGTCTGTGCGGTGGAGGTTGGTGTGCTGGCGGCAGAGACAATTTCACAGGTTGCATGTAATGAGCCTGTGTGTGTTGGTGAGAGTTGGCACTGCAAGAAAAGAACTAAAATATTACCCATCTCAGAATTGTCGTCATTGAAATTGTTTTCTTTTTTTCCCTCTTTTTTCTTTTTTCTTTTTCTTTCTTTCTTTCTTTTTTTTTTTTTTTTTAAGTAGGCTTCATACCCAGTGTGGAACCCAGTGCAGGGCTTAAACTCATGACCCTGAGATCAAGACCTAAGCCGAGGTCAAGAGCCAGACCCTTAATTGACTGAATCACCCAGGCGCCCTGAAATTGTTTTCTTTTGAGGGGAGAAACACCTCATTGTCCGTGCAGTTGCCTTCAGTTAGCAGACTAAGCTTTTCAGAAAGGCCACTTGTGGCATAACACTTCTGCTTGATTTGGTGTTTACTTTGTTAACAAAGGAACAGTTTTTCAGGAAAAAAAGTGAGATTGAGAATCCTGACGATAAAAACCACTTTTTTGCTGTGTCCCAGCATTTAAAGAGCATTAGGCTTGGTGTCTAAACAGTGGGGTTCTTGTCTCCGCCCACTCACTTACCCATTCACTTTATTCATTTAGTTATTTGCCAAAATACACATTGGATTCTATAGTGCACGGATATGTCAGGTGATCCTGGGTAATTCTTTCAGTACTTGGGGCCTCCATTTCCTCACATGTACCTCAAAGATTATAACCGCTGTCTCATGAAGTTTTAAACATCTAATGAGTTCTGTGTGTGGAAATGACATACTGAATCATGAAGGCCTGGATATGAGATTATCTTATTGGTAGAGTTGAAGCATCTGGCCTGATCCTGCCTCCCCTGTTACTAATGGTAGACTGGGACCAGCTCTTTTTATTTTCACAGACACTTTCTATCCCTCTCGTATGCACTTAACTCTCATAAAGAGATAGCAAGTACCTAATTTTTTATTTATTTCCTGTATATCTGTTGTGTATGTGGCCTTTGAGAGAGCCATCATTCTTTTTATGGCAGGATTCTAGTAGATTGGACATTTTGGCCAATCTTAGATCTTGAAACTTTTGTCTTATTTTAATTTTTTTTTTTAATGTTTGTTTATTTTTGAAAGAGTGAGAGAGAACGAGTTAGGGAGGGTCAGAGAAAGAGGGAGACGCAGAATCGGAAGTAGGTTCCAGGCTCTGAGCTGTCAGCACAGAGCCTGATGCGGGGCTCGAACTCACGAACTGTGAGATCATGACCTGAGCCAAAGTCAGATGCTCAACCGACTGAGCCACCCAGGCGCCCCACTTTTGTCTTATTTTAAACCAGGTAGTTTGTCTCCTTTTAAAAATTTTATGTATTTATTATGTACTTTTATTTGAAACCATCTGAAAATCCCTTTTTGAGAGAGGAGTCAAATTAGAAATATAAATACCTTTAATAAATTTCATGTAGAGCAAGCACTTATTAAATAGAACTATATAAAAACAGCACATCTCCCTCTTTCCTATACCTTCCTACTCTGGTGTGGTTCTGTGGCCTTTTGGCAAACTTTGATTTGGTTCCACCACATGCTAGACTGTCCACTGAAGGCTAGGAAACATTTTTTGATCAATGGAAGTTTTGTGATTTGCTTTGAAACAGGAGTTCATGCTATTTTTCTTTTCTTTGTTTTTACAGAATCACCTTAAAGATATATTGACATCAGTTGTGTCAAGAAGGAAAGCTTATCGGTTACGTGATGGTCATTTTAAATATGCCTTTGGTAGTAATGTAACCCCACAGCCATACCTGAAGAATAGTGTAGTAGCCTACAACAACTTAATAGAAAGGTATATGAAGTTTCTTATGATTTTGCATCCATCTTTTCTAGTGGGTACACTACTATTATATATTAGACCACTCTTAAATAATTGTGTTTCTGTAAATCTAAGGTACCTTTGAGAGCAGTGCAGTTTTATTTTGAGTTGTATCCTTGCATGATAACCAGTGAATTAGTTTGTACTGTTTATCAGAAGTGAGGGCGCAGTTTGGCTGCCACACATGGTTATGGGAATGCCCCCCACTTTCTCGGTTGGAGTGGAGTGGTTCCCTGAGGCGATGTGTTCTGATGGCTCCTAAGGGGCAGCACCTGCTTGTTGGTGGAACTGGGCCTGCTTTCAATTAGAAGCATGGCCTGTGATTGTTGGCTCAGGGTTGGGTATTCTTGATGGTGGGAGGAGGGGTGGAAGGTGTTTCTCCAGGTCCTCAGCTGGCTTCTGAAGCTCCACCTTGAGAGAGTGGCCTGTGTTGGGTGTCATCAGATTGTTCTTGGCATACTCGTGTGCAGACCTGGTCTCTGCCCCAGTCTCCGGGGTTCCTCTGTCCATATTCCACGGAGGGTTCCCAGGACTTCTAACGTCCTCAGTCCTTGCTTGAGGAGATGACCTGGATTACCTTTCTTTTCATCCACGTATTGTCTGTTTTCAGCCCTCTACCTTACTTTCTTCTTTCCCTGCAAATAATTTAGTCCAAATGTTAAGTCTTTGGGAAAGAAAAAGCAATGGTGTAATCTTCTTTGTGGTAACTGAAGTGACTGAGTGCATTTCTTTGAGCGCTGGTTATCTGCTTGGTTAGGGCGATGACAGGGAGGTACAGGTTCAGAGAGAAAAGTGTGACCGGGAACACTGGTGGGAGTGATGATAATGAAGAACTAACAAGAAGGGAAGGGAGGAGGTGTGGTAGGAAAGTGTGTAGGGTGGGACGGAACTGAGAAGACTTGGACACGGCCAAGGATGTTGACACCACGTGGGAAGGGGTTGTACCAGTGCCTCTGTCATGGCTGAAGACCTTGAGGCGGCTCACAAGGCCCACTTTGAAGAGCACTGTCTTTTTTTTTTTTTTTTTTTTTAAGTTTATTTTGAGAGAGAGAGAGGGAGGGAGAGCATGAGCAGGGAAGGGGCTGAGAGAGAGAGGGAGAAAGAGAGGGAGAGAGACAATCCCAAGCAGGCTCCACACTGACAGCACAGACCCTGATGCAGGGGCTCGAACTCACGAACCGTGAGATCTTGACCTGAGCTGAAACCAAGAGTCAGACACTTAACCGACTGAGCCACCCAGGCGCCCTGAAGAACACCATCTTAAATTAGGTTAACTATTTATATTTAGATTGTCAGATGTGAAGATTTCCTTTCTCAGTCTCATTCAGGCCTATCTGTGTGGGAGTATCTGTTCTCATTTGTAAGTCATTCTTTTCTAGAAAAAAACCAAACTGAAAAAATGGGCTCCTTCCAGTGGGTGAATGCTGGGAGCAGCATCTCTGACCCTGCCGGGCCACCGAGCTTGCCCCCGCGCCGCTGGCTAGCCCCTGGAGGGCGCCCGCCTACCTGTCTCTGCCCAACAGGGCCGCCTTCGTGTGGTGCCCACCCCCAAGGTCATACCCACCCATGCTTTTATCTGAGTTGCCTCCTCACTGTTGTTTTACCTTCTGGCTGTTCTTCAGAACTGTATAGGTCATCTCCTCCTGTATTGGGACACAAAAATTATGCCTGACTTCCCCACTGATACTATATCTGGGTCCTGTTTTGGGAAATTGACAAGATTTGGATTTTCTCCATCCTCCATTTTTGTCTGTTGCTTATTCTGTGCTATGTCTTCTTGCATGTTATTTTTCAATCCTGTTGTCTCCGGTTACATTATCTTCTTCTCCCAAGTCAGTTTTTCAATTTCATTCTCCTTTAATTAAGGCCTATTTTTTTCCCCCCTGACTAGAAGCATTTTAAGGGCAGGAACAATTTTGGCTCAGTATCCTGAGCTTAATAAATATTTCATCATTGTGGAGAGAGGAGTATAAATTTAGTTGCTCTGCGTTTTGTTTCCAGCCTGACAGATGAGCTGCCTTTAAAAATTAATTAAAATTACAGGCTACTCATGTATATACTAGCTAAAAAGTAATTTCTAGTTGGGTTTTTAATTATTTTTAAGATATTTTTCATAAGATGTATTAAAGCCCATTTGTATTTTAGTTATTCGGTTGTCTCCAATTGTTGGTTGTTAGTTATTCCCTAGTTATTGGGAATGTTTTGAAAATCCTTTGTTTTCAGTCCTCCAGCCTTTTCTGCTCCTTGTGCCGGTCATAACCCAGCGTCTCACCCGCCCCCTGATGACGCCGAGCAGCAGGCTGCACTCCTGCTGGCATGCTCTGGGGACACTCTGCCTGCGTCTTTGCCTCCAGTCAACATGTATGACCTTTTTGAAGCTTTACAGGTAAAACTCTTGGCTCCTTAAGGTTTACCTGATTTTATGGATAGGTTCAGAGTTTCTTTACGTTTGCAAAGATATTCAGGGCTTTTTGGTTTTCAGTTATTGTTATTTTTTTAAGTTTATTTTGAGAGACAGAGAGACAGAGACATGGTGCATACGAGCAAGTGGGGGAATGGCTGAGAGAGAGAAAATCCCAAGCAGGCTCTGAGCTGTCACCACAGAGCCCAAAGTGGGGCTCAAACCCACAGAACTGTGAGATCATGACCTGAGCCGAAATCAAGAGCCAGACACTTAACTGACTGAGCCACCCAGGTGCCCCTATTGTTTGTTATTAAAGCCATTAGTACTACCCTCATTTTTCAAATCTGGGGCCCAGGCCTCACTTCCCCAGTCGGGGGTAAAGAAAGGAAAAAAATCCTCTTGTTCCCTTTCCCGTTTCAGAAGCTTGTTATTTCTTTGTTTTCTTGTTACCTAGTTTGAGCTTCATTTGGCTCTGGCTTACAGCTTAAAGATTTGTGTGTGAGTGTTTTGATATAAATCTTACTCTTTAATTTCATATGTTGGAAAACTAAATGGACTGAAGTGTAATTGGTTTGAGACATACTAATATTTTAATCACAGGTACACAGGGAAGTCATTCCTACACATACTGTATATGCTCTCAACATTGAAAGGATCATCATGAAACTCTGGCATCCAAATCACGAGGAGCTGCAGCAAGACAAAGTCCACCGCCAGCGCCTAGCAGCCAAGGAGGGGCTTTTGCTCTGCTGAAATTAGGGTAATTTGAGGGGATGGGACCCTCAGCAAATTCATTGGTTATCGAGAATTGAATGTTTCTTGGGTCCACATTTTAAGACTGAAGTGTGTAGTGTAAATATAACCTTTCCTATGGAAATGTGGCACTGAGTACATTTTGTGTTGCTACTGGGAAGCTGGTAACACAAATCTGACTTTGATAGTGACCTATATCTCTGTATGTATGTATGTGTTCCCAGTTATGGGAGTGAGCACTGATAAAATTCTGTGCCTGGAATGATGTTTTTAGGCATTCGAGGCTTAGTATCCTGTGGTCTGCATGTGAGGTAGATGATATCCTAGAACAAAGAAGCTGTTACAATGCAGTCCCCATGGTCAGCGGGACATCTGTGTGTTCAGTGACAGCCTATACTCTGTATCTGGCAAACCTAAAATTTCTGCCTTTCTCCTGAAGAACATGCTCTTGCATTTTGGTTGAAATAACCTACCCAGTGTTAAAAATCAGACACCTTTAGTGACCAGTTTAATTTTTAACAGATTCAGGTAGCTCCCTAAAAATTCATCACAACTCCCTAGAAAATAGGACTTAGACATGCCGTGCTATTAGACAAAATAAAGTCCTTTCTTTACATTAAAAACCAAAATAAAAACTCTGGAATGTAATTAACCTTGTCAAGTGTCTTCTCAGAACTTACGTTTCTTTTATAGTTAATGCGCCCAAAGCCATTTATTGGTAGGTTCACCTGTTGGTTATTCCTATAGAATATATTGTAAGAAGCCCATGTAAACATACTGGATTTATACATAGAAATTCCCTAATTCCTAGAAACTGTCTGTTCCTATCCTTTCAGATGATAAAGTAAACATAATTCACATCTGGCCGTGTTACTAATAAAGTTTGGTTTTTTAGAGGTGATGCTTCTTGCTAAAGAGAAAAGCGTTGGTGACTGTATTAGAATGTACAGATGGGTTGTGTAGGCCTAAGTAATATATGTATAGATATGTATACACGGTTCAATATTTGGATCTATTTGATTTTGTACTTTAAATGTGACAAATAAACCTTTTGGGTTCAATATTTGGATCTATTTGATTTTGTACTTTAAATGTGACAAATAAACCTTTTGGGAGAAAAATTTCCTTTTCTGTGTTTATTGAACATATAAGGAATACTGCCTCCCATAGAACTATGAAAAGCCCTGCTTTAGGAGATCTTAGCAGACGTTTAGAGGAATGTACTAGATGAGAAAGATTAAAAACCAGGTTCTCAACTTAGGTATGTCATTGCTTTCCTTTTTTTTTTTTTTTTTTTTTTCTTCAAGTTTATTTATTTTGAGAGAGAGCAGGAGCAGAGGACGGGCAGAGAGAGAGAATCCTAAGCAGGCTCTGTACTGTCAGCGCAGAGCCCGCCACGGGGCTTGAACCCACAAACCTTGAGATCATGTCGTTTCTTTCCTTTTGGAATGTGTAGACCAAGACTAAAAAGAAAAAATAAACAGCTTAGTTTCAGTTCTTGGCACAAGTCTAAAAAGTCCTTTAAAGTTTTAGATAATTTTTCAGGTTTGGAAGAATTCGGATTGATACCTAGCTGAAGGTAGTGGTTTTGTTTCGGGCTATCCGTATGCCGGGAACTTAATGCTAAGTATCTGTTAAATTTCATGTCGTCCTTACATGGAGAGGCAGCTGGGAGCCTCAGCCACATCCTGCCACCCACTGCAGTGGCAGCCTCCATGTGCGACCCTGGCTTTCACCTCCACAGTCACCTCCTCTGGTGGGACCACAGGATGCTAGAGGACCCCCTTTGCCTCGTGTTTCCAGCCTACATGAAAATCTGCTTTCCGTGCCAGTTTTCCTTAATCATTTTGTAAAGTGGAAAGATGGGGTTGAAGGTAGAGGGATACTTAGGATTTGAAAGATTTGATGACTCTGTCCCACCAAAGGCTAATTCCAACTCCAGCAGTGTTGCCAACTGTGGGATCCTGAGTGAAATTGTGATTGCTTATTACCAAGAATTTAGAAAAATAACTCTCAATGAGGAAAAAGCGGTTAGAAACCAGATAATTTCAGACTTAGAATAAAGTTTATTTTTCCTGCAGGAAATTTCAGTAATCATTTTTCATATACAGGCGCATCACCGTAAAACCAGGTTTGATAATGCTCACCTTACTTTCTGCCCAGAGTGCTGGCTTAGCACACATTCTTATAGCCTTGATCACCCTCTACTGTGATCAATCAACACACGTTTTCCCGCCCCCCCCCCCCCAGCCTCAAGCAATCAGGATATTCCCAATTGGACCTCACAATTAACTTCTCAAGGATTACTCTTTGCCCATTAGATAAATGCCTGTGTTCCCTCCCTCACATTTTTTGGCTCCTGCCAAAATGCCTCCAGGATTTAGAGAATAAGGGTAAGGAAGCTTGGTTTTAGGGGTCAGACTTAAATGCTGTGACCAACAGACTGGGTCAGCACTAAATTCTGATGGTTTAAAAAAGGAGAAAAAGTCTGGATCATTCTTGGGAGAGTAGACCACTACTTATTTAATTGAATCTCTTGGCATGGTGGGTTGTCAGGAGTAATTTAACTAAAAGCACACCATGAAAGGGCAGGTAGGTTCTTCATGCTTTCATTCTTAAAGAAATTTGTGAAAACTAAGTTTTCTTCTCTGTTCATCAGCTTGCTTAGCGTGTCTTCACTCATTTAAGATGAATACCCCTTTATGGAGTTCCCTCATGTGATTTGGTAGTGTACCATCCCTGAGAACACCTGAATGAAACATGACTGAATGAGGAAAAAAGCTATTTATGCCAGGCCTCCCCCCAGCTTCCCAGCCCTGGGCTTTTGAGTTTAAAATCACGTTATCATTTTTCTTCCCTTTGTCTTCAGGCACCAACATTTATATTGCCATCCCATGAACACTTTTTTGATTCAAGGACATTATACACACACACCCCAAACTGAATGGAGAATAAAGCATAAAAGATAGTTTGAAATGTGGCCTTTCACAATGCTACCAGGTAAGTAATAAATAAAAGCACCATAGCCTATGGTCTTTATTATCAAAGTTTATTGTTGGGGTCCATTTCTATCTACCGGGAAGTACAACTATGTCTCAATATGTGCTATAGTAATTCTAGGGTAACAGCCATTCTGCAAAATAGTTGTACTGGGACTCTGTTAAGCATAGTTCGTAATTAAGTCAGTGGAAGAATGAGCCCAGAAAAACCCTGACAGTAGAGCCATTACTCTAGGAAAGTTCCAGTGCTATGCAACCTGTAAGGCATCATCTATTAGCTGATGATGAGACTCAAGAAGATGTTGGTGGAATGAAATAGGAGTCGAACCCATTTTCTACTCTTCTCTGCAAGAAAACTATGGCTCCATTGCAGGAACCCAAAATTAGATCTTGTAAAATTTAAGCTCCCAAAGCAAGTAAAACAGGACATAAAGGAAAGGGCCAGGAACCAGGGCAGTGGAGGATAAATTAAGTCGAAGTGGAGGGAATGGAAACCTCTGGAATGGAAAACAGCTGTATTTAGATGCCATTTGAGAGAATAATACAGTACAGGTGAAAGCAAATGGGGAACAATTCCAAAATTGAAAGTTATTCAGATATCAGAAATGAAGGGAAATTTCCTCCCTTGGAGGAAAACTGGTTTTAAAGAAATGAGAAAGGTGAGTCACTAATAGGAGAATGAGTACCTGAGTAGAAATAGGTGTTACAAGATGCCAAGAACAGTACATGAGCGGAGTCTACGGGAAGGAAAAGTGGTTATGGTAGTAGCCTGTTATTCAGAGCAGACATCGGAAAGACATTTCTGGCAATGGCTTTGTCTAGAAGGTCCTGGCACATTTTTTTGTAGCATAGATAGCTCGGAATGTTTTCATAACACTCAACTTATGTGGGAATGCAAATTACTATAATGTAAAAATTCAAAGACCTCCCATCTATTCCTGCAGGGCAGAAGGACGTTAGAAGTCTTGAAACAGCTGCGGCTAAAGGCCCACGTCCTCTCATACCCTTGTGATAAAAATATTAAAACAAGTATCCGATGAGTCAGTGAGCCTTGTACCATGTGGATACCGGATAATTTATAGCGACTTCTGCAGGCAGCCTGAGAAACAGAAGAGCGTGTATACTAAATGCTGCCCCATCATTAAATATAATGACACAGAGGGTCACCAAAGACCCTAAAAAGGTCTAGCTGCCAACGAGATTGGTTAGCATAGTTCGCTAACCTGTATCTTCCACTCTGACCTAGTTTGTCTGTGGAGAAGCCATCTGCTGGCACCAGGCCAGTAGGCCTGAATTTTGTTATTAGTATCTCATTTTTCCAAAAGAGGAAATGTCTATGTAGCAGGTGTACATATGGGACTCATTTCTACAAAGCCTTCTCTGCAGTCTTGACCTGTGTGGGGACAGGTTCTACTCTTGGAAGCATTTTTAAAGGCAAAAGAAAACATTTACTTGAGGTTTTCTCCACAGAGAGGACAGCGGTGGAGCTGGGCCCATAGGAGTCTCCTGTTGGTGGTGAACAAACAATCTCTTCTCCAGGAAATACCTTTGTTCATTCATATTTACAGGTTTCTTTTGATGGACACATGGATTAATCTCTAAAACAAAAAAATGGGGCAGACACAGTTTCTTCCCTAATCATGTCTCTGCTGAAACCAAGGGTCCTAGACTTTGCTGACACGTGGCGGATGGGGGGTGGGGTGGGCCATGTCACAGGACAGGGTGCACAGTCCAGACATGGGGTTGTTCAGCCCCCTGGCCGCCTGCTGCTCCCCGTGCGTCCACACTTTGAGGAATCTTCTTGAGGATTTTCCTCTCACCTGTTTCAAAAAGTTCCATTTGCTGGAAGACAGAGAGAACCTAAGTGTGAATTACCCTTTGGATTTTATAAATCGTACACATTTTAATAAACATGATTATTCCATTAGATTCCCAAACAGATGAGGAGAGGCAGTTTTGTGCCCATGTGTCCACTACTAAATCTCCTTTTACTGAGAATCCCTAACTGTTCTATCACTTCCTCAATTCACAAAAGGGCAGCTGAAGAGAGAACTGGTGGTCACGATGGGCAGAAGGGCATGGTTGATACTGGACATAAATGCCTATCTTCATGCTGCCTCCTGGCCCCGTCTTTTCCCTTCCCTCTTCTGGTAGCAAAGAACTTAGGAAAAAAAAAAAAAAAAAAAAGCACAAAAACATCATTTAACAAGGAGAGGGAAAGCAACAAAAAATAAAATAAGACAAGGCTTAAAAATTCACTAGAATTCAAAGTTTGGTCATGGTTAGCAGAAAAAGGCTGAATTCATGGAGGGAAAGGGCAGCAGACGAGAGGGACAGAAAAGCGATTTTCTTGATTTGAATTTAACACTGCGAACTCCTCCCTGATGCCACTTTTACAGGAGGGGTCCCAGAATGACAGTGGGGTTCAGCAGTGTGGGTACAATTTGATTTGGGGGCAGGGAAGGAGACCTACGTCACTCTTGCACTTGTATAGCGAGGAGGGAGGTGAAAGATTTCGGTTGGCATTTCCTTCGGAGAAAAAAGCAACTAGGACGGAACCCCTTAGTTATGCTATAAAAGGAAGCAGAAATGTCAAGATAGTTTTAGGTCCTCTGTAAAGGAAGGAATAACCTTCTTCATATTAAACACTGTGTCTAGGGAAAAAAATTAATTGACAATTAGGGAAATGAGAGCAAGAGGGTAAAATGAATTGCTTGTTCTTTCTGTATGTTTCCCACTGCACCTGGTTGGCTGTTCTCTCTCAAGGGGTGTGGGTGTGCGTGTGTGTGTGTTGGGGGGAGGTACGTGTAGGCTCACATCCACTAGTGCTGTTAGTCCCCATCCTCACTTCCTCTTAAAGCTGCTCTTCTATAGGCAACTCTGAAAATTCCAGACCTATTGCCCTCAGTCCTCAGACTTTACTCATGGTAGTCTTAGATATGTGCCCTGTTTGGTTTCCTTTTTTTTGGTGCAAAGATTCAATTTAGAAATGTATCCTCTCAGACATCAGTGGACCACAAGAAATTATTGCAATTGCTCACTCCAGCCATGAGGAGGACATGATGAGAATAAGATAAGGTTTTAAAACTCTTTTGAATTCCTAGGGAAAAGCAAACCTAAGCTATTGTTTCTATGTCCCGGTGGGCTTCCGCAGACCATGCGGAGACTGAGAGCAGAGGCCGCAGCGCCTGGTGCCCTCCCTACACCACCGGCCGGCCCTGGAGGCCAGCAGAAGAGAGCACAGCCACTCCAAGTATGTCAAATACACACCCTGGCCCTAATGTTCCCCAGGATTTATAAGGGAAAGGAAACAGTTGGCTTTTCAGACCAAATCTTTTAACTGAGCCCTGTCAGACTATATGCTCTTTCAGGCCCAAATAACTTGAGCATGACGGCTCTCAGATTAAATGGTGTGGCAGCTCACTCCTCGTGAGGTCCGGGATCAGGTGTCAGAGCCCAACACCCACAGAACAAGCCAAGCAACAACAGTCCGACATAAAGGAGAAGCTGACGGCCTGTCATCCACCGTACGGTACCACCGGCTTGAGAGTTCTTGGGAACAGAAAGTAACGGCAAGAGGGAAGGTATCTGTGGAACACGAACAGGTCTGTCCGTGAAGGCGCGGGGTGCGTACTTGTGTCTGCTCGTTACCTTGTCTCCCCTCAGCGGTCAGTTGCCCTCCGGCGTGCTCTCAGTATCGCATTCTTTGGGTGCCTCCCCTCCTCCTGGCAGCTCACTCTCGATCTCCCACAGGACGTCATCTTCGTCTTCCAGGTTGCTGGAGATGTGGCACTTCTTGAACCCCTGGACGATGGATTCACTGGAGATGCTGTTCCACGCGACCATGACCCACTCCAGGAAGAGGCCCAGGGGCGGCTTCTTGGCGTTCCCGGTGGGGCTGAGCGCCAGGTTCCCGGCCAGAAGCCAGTTGGAGTACTGGGCCCGGACGCTGTCATTCAGCGGCTTGTAGACCACCACGTCCAGCACCTGCAGCTGCGAGGTCAGGCCCCCGGGTATGATGACCATGTCGGTGTTCATGCTCTCCATGGAGCTCTTCACCGAGTCGGTGGCGTGGCCGCGGAAGCCGTTCAGGATGAGCATCCCTCGCTGCTTGGGCGCCGCGCCGGTCCGCCGACGCCACACCACTTCCAACCAGTCCTGCATCAAGTCCTCTGTCATCCACCCGTACCGGTGGCAGCGGATTTCCATCCCGCTGGGGAACTTCCCGGGGGGGATGTATGTGCCCCTCAAAATGATGTACGGAGGCAGTTTCCTCCCGTCGGCCAAGACACCCAGCATTGCTGTGATTTTCAGTTTCTCCCTGCCCGGTGTCTTGACCAAGACAGGCTTCTCGCCCTGGTTGTCCACAGTCACCCGTGAGGGCACCTCTAGACAGATGGGCGTCTCGTCGGCGTTCCCCATCTGGGCCACCTGGTAGTCGTGTGCCCTGCGCAGGGCCAGCACGCTCCGCTGGTACGTGACCAGTTTCTCTGTCAGGTCCTCGGGCAGCTGCTGGGGCACCGGCACTTTATGCCGCAAGGACAGGTCATACCTTCGCATCATTCTTCGACACCAGCCCAAGCTGGCCTTGAACCCTTTCTCCGGAATGTTCATTTCCTGCGCGATCTCCAGAGCTTTCAGCTGCATGGCCTCCCTGGTGATAGGGTCCCCTTTGGCCTGCATGTACCTGACATACTCGGCCACGCGCTGGTCCACCAGGGCAAAGCGCCCATTCTTGGGGCCGCGGAACGCCCGCCGCATGGCGTGGGCGTTCTGGAGCTGCGGCTTCACTTTGCGCCAGTCTCGAACATTCTTTTCCAGCACTCCAAACTGCTTGGCAGCCTGGCAGTTGTTGGTGCTCTCAGCATACTCCACCACCATTAACTTGAACCCCGCGTCGTAACTGCGCCGCATGCCCCGGCTGAACTGAAACTTCCCAGCAATGTCGTCCGCGGAGAGGTCATACCCTGGGAAGCCCATGGCCATGTAGAAGGGGTACCCCTCACTCCACTCGGGCAGCTCTGTGAGGTCCCGAGGCAGGCGGAGGCCAAAGCCGTCCAGGTGCTGAGGCTGGGGGAAGTGGGGGGTGGCGTTCATCGGCCCCGCCCAATCTGGCGGCTTGACGTCAGACTCTTCGTTTTCTAGGAGACAAACAGGGACGGGCAGACATAATGACAGTAAGTAAAAGGCCGTCTGGCCTATTCCGATTTTCTGGGTCAAAATGCTAAGAATATCTTAATCTGAGGTTCACCCGAAGGAGTAACTTTAATAACAGGAAACATTTCCTAAGTCCTTACTCCTCTGCCAATTCCTATAGATCACAATAACTGTGTATCCCAAAATACCTGTGTACCATTACTCCTTCTTTGCAGGTGAAGCTACAGAAGTGAAGTAATACATAAAGGGAGCTGAGCCACAAAGTGCCAGGGCTGGGAATTGAACACAGGTACCAAACGTGGACCACACAATCATTTTGCAGGCCACCTTTGGGTCAAAATAGATTTTATGTGGATGAGAAGTCAAACAGAACCCATACTACCATATAGTAGTACAGAATTTAGATGCATCATGGCCTGACTCACATCCCCGACGCCAAGAAGATCTACAGCAAAACCATACTTAGCAAAGTTCCCTCAGCCCAACATCAGAACTTCTGTACTTAGAAAGTGGCCACAGAAACTGGACAGGACTTGGGAAATTATCATATCTCACCCAAACTAAGAGGCCATCAGCTGCAGATACATCATTGAAAAAGAAAAAAAAAAAATGCCATCAATTTTAAGAGGAGTTCTCAATTTCAGAAATGTTAACGTGGTGGGGGGAAAACATGTCTGAGAATCAATGAAATACGGCATTTTAAACTGTTACGTATAGAGAGAAGGTGAATAAAATCACTGGCTGCTTAGAAGCTGTATTTATCCAACTGGTTGGTGATATCCTATCCTAACTGTGTTGGTGATAAAGGGCCATGTACTTCTCAGACATCAGACATATTTGCTCACACATATACTACAGCTGCTCTTGCTTTTTCTATCCAAGATGAAAAGGACGAGAAACCAGGGGAAATCACCCTGGCCATGCGCTTTGTCTCGTTACTCTCCTCAGTTTTCGAAGGTCTGTGGTGCACTACTGAGGTGGCCTCCTTCACCCAGCACGGGCACAGGACCAAACGCCACATAAGCTTTAATTTACCTCATGAGCATACAAGGTTGCACGTTGAGACATATTACCCACAGTTGACAGGGGAAGAAATGGAGGCTCAGAGAGGGGAATGAAGTGGCCTAAAGTCACACCGCACTAGAAAGATTTTGAAAATCCAAAGCCCATAATCCTTCTGCCTCATAAGCTTGCCTTAACTCTTAGGTACCCCACACAGTGTACACGGAAGCTTCAAATCCAGGTTCACAATGCTCTCACTGGATGGAGGCTGGAGTGATTTCACTGTAGTACCTGCAAAGGTTCCTCCTCCTTGGAGCTGCCATTCATCCGAATTCTGAGACTCCTCGTCACCTTCCAGCCGAGTGATCATGTCTGGCTTAGGGAACGGGAATTCTGTTCAGAGGAAGTAAAACGGGCAATAGCTGTGTGTTGCTGCCTTGGAGCAAAATGAGTACTTTATAATACTTAAGGACCGCCTCCCCACCCCCACGCACACACTCTCTCAAGGTGGAGGTTCACAAAAGCCAGGGGGAAAGGGCTCCCAGGTAATTAAAGAGAAAACACGACAGGAAGTAAGTCTGTCCAAGGGAATTTACGGATCTCTGCTAACGAGGGCTGGTACGAGCAACGGCAAAAAGAACCCCACTGGGCAGGACGCAGTCCCGGAGCTACGGAACATTCCGGCACCTATATGAAAAACTAGGAAATCCCTCCCACTGGTTACATTCTAATTATATGGTTTATCAATGCCGGGAGGGGGAACAAGGATTCTTTGGGGGGAAGTTCCCAAGCGTCTGAGGCTAACAGGGTAACCATGAGGCCTGCCTTCCCTCCTGAGGAACACATGAAACCCAGGTCCAGGTCTATGGTGACACTTTTTAGGTTAGGTCTGTATTTTATTTTTTATTTTTATTTTTTTGACGCAAATGTCTGGGTCGAATGAGGATGGTTCTGAGAGCTGGCCCAAGTTGCTGAGTAGAAGGACACAATATTTATATCCTGCCTAAATCAAAAACAGGAAATCAAATGGGCACAGGCATTGAGGGGACAGAGTCCAAGTTTAGGAGAAAGGGATGTTGGATACACCAGAGAAGAGACATGGAAACAATTCTCTGGGCTCACAGCTTCCAGGAGACAAAGGAAAAACAAAGCTTTACCCAGGGACAGGACAGTTTCATAATTCATCCTCATGACTTCCCGGTAGAGGGCCTTTTGTTGCTCCGTCAAAACTTCCCACTCCTCATCGGAAAAATATATGGCCACCTCATCGAATAGGGCCGGCACCTGGAACAGGGAACAGGCCTTTCTCAACGACTGACAGGCATATGCAGACACAGACTCACACACCTTCATCTCGCAGGGGAGGGGCTCTGACCTGGGGGACACGGTCTAGCCACACTCACTAGGCAAGTGGAGGCAAAACAAGGGCACAGCACAGGTCCCGCACGCCCTGCCTAGTGTCGCTTACCGCCTCGGTTCACAGGTAAGGGGAGCAGCACCTTGAGAAGAAAACTCCCCAGCAGTGATCACCAGATCACCGGATCAGGACACACGCTTCGGGGACAGGTGATGGCGGCTCAGCCCCCACTCCAGATTCAGGAGCCACTGTTCCCAAGTCAACACCCTGAGACAGTCCCCCCCACCAACACAACACGCCTAGCCACCACCCTGCCCTCCCCCAAGTCATGGATCCCAGGCCTGGGGTGGGGGTGGGGGTGGGGGGCAGCTTCTAGGCACTGTTCTCCACTTCCAGGGGTCCCAGCTGTAGCATTTGACTCAGAACCCAAAGCCCAGGGAGGAGCCAGTGAGACCGGAGGCCTCATCCTGCCTTTTCCAATCTGCAAGAGCATGAGTAGGAGGAGAGAAGAGCTAATTAGAGCTTAAACTTATGCAATGAGATAGCAGAGCAAACTAGTTTGCTTTGATGCCTAGACCTTCGGCTAAGGACAGAGGCAGCTCTCCTTCCCTCTCCCCACTGACCCCGCTCCCCCACCCCTGCGGGAGGGGCCAGGCCACCCAAACCAACCTCCTCTTGTTTACTCAACTCTGTGCTCTTCTTTTTACCATGTTGTTTCTTTCAGTCATTAAAAGTCCTACTCCAAGTTTGTCAGATTCAGCGGTAAGAAATCGCTGGGGTTTCAGGCTGTTCCCTTGGATTACTGCTTTCGAAGCTATTCCCCAAGGCTGAATCCAGAGCCTGTGTGATTATGAGACCGTTTTTCATCAGCTTAGAAAATTAGCACCTGCACAGTCTGTAGCTTCTTCAGGTGTCCAGCTTCCGGTCATTTGGACACACTGGACTTTCTCCTTCCCAAAGTCCACGTCCTCCCTTCCCACTCACAGCACTCTACAAGCAGGGAGTACTTCCCGGGAAAGGCCCTATAGCTGCTTCATCTGGCTTCCCCAACAACCCCATTTAATCAAGGAGGAAATGGGCTCAGAGAGCCCTTGTTGCTACTCAAAGTCACACAGCCAATAAATGGCAGGGCTGAGATCTGGACCTCGCGCCGTCTGAGTTCAAGGCTCCAGCTCCTACAAAGAGCCAAGTGGCCTCCCTGGTGACCAGTCCTTCACTCTCCCCTACCTCCGTGCTCGGCTGTACTCAGGGCTTGCTGTTTCCTGAGCAAACCATTCTTTCACCTTTCGTGTCCCCCCACATGGCTCTCCCACTGCCTCAGAGGTCCTCCCCGTTCCTGGCCTGGCTAACACCCACCCACCCATCTTCCAAGACTTAGCCCAGATGTCCTGTTCCCTGGGAAGCTCGCCCTGATGTGAGTTGTGTGCCCACCTACACATCCCCGTGGCACCCTGGCCCCCACACCATGGGGGCACTTACCACAGTGCAGTATTCTCTTGGTTTACGTGTCTGCTTCTTACACTAGAATTCAAGCTCACTGAGGGCAAAACCTATGCCTATTCCATCTCCCTCAGCTTAGGACACTTCTTGTAGATAGTAATCACTTAAGAATGTATTTTTTTAAGTTTATTTATTTATTTTGAGAGAGAGAGAAACAAAGTGAGCAGGGGAGGGGCAGAGAGAGAGGGAGAGAGAGAGAATCCCAAGCAGGCTCCTTGCCATCAGCACAGAGTCCAATGTGGGGCTCGAACTCATGAACCACAAGATCACGACCTAAGCCGGAACCAAGAGCTTAACCGACTGAGCCACCCAGGTGCCCCCAAAATGTATATTTGAATACAAGAGTTAAGCAAACAATATTCAAATTTCCTTTCTCTTGTTGCACGTAGAATAGGTTCAAATAATCATTAATTCGTGTCTCTTACAAAACCGAGCTTCCTCTTTGGAGTAAGGGTGAAATACGAGGACGTAAAAATGGATGAATCTCTAGGCTTTCCTCAGACTTCATCAATCTGGAAAGCCCGTCGGCCGGGAATTTTCTACCCTACCCCTTCTCACTTCCCAGCCTTTTGAACGACTCTCCTTTTGGCCTTTTCTCTCCCTAGGAAATTCCAGATCCAGGCCATACCTATTTATAGTCCCTTTCCCTTTGCTGATAAAACGGGACACTGGACTGGCTATGGCTGTCATTTCAGAGGGGCTACCGATACTCACAGAAGTAAAACATCCTAGGCCTGGTAAAAATATCAGGAGCCCCAAAGTTGTAAGGTGGCTGGAGGGTGACTGGTGCCAGATTCATGTCCTCATATTGATGATGGAGCCACAGAGGATCTTCAAACAAGCCCACATTATGCTCCGAGACACACAATCCAGTGGCTTAGAAATTCTCCTCACAGCAACCCTCTGTGAGAATTGAGCAAGTCTTCAGCCAGGCCCTGTGGTGCAGGCCTCCCCTCTCTCCACAGAGGCTTTTTATCTGGCTGAGCACAGCACAAGGTAAACAGGGCCTGCCCTGGGCAAAACTCCGACGTCAGGCAGCCTGTGTTCAATCCCAAACACCCTACCTTGACCTCACAGGTAGGGACCCTCAATCCCTGTCCTCCTCCCTTCCCTCAGAAGACCCAGGATGCATCAAATAGATAGGTGTTCTTCCTTCGGCCTGTATGTACTGCCCTGCTCTGCCGGCAAGCTGGCATTCCAGAGCCCATCTCCAAGGTAACTGTCAGGAAGTACCTACACCCCACACAGCCTCACGCTGACAAAGCTGCATAACCACCCAATAAGGGCTCAGAGCAGAGGGCTGTTACCAGTGCACGAGAGAGCACCTGCTGTATGCCAGACACTGTGCAGGGCACTCCCTCTTACATGTTTTTTTTTTAATTTTTTTTTTACCGTTTATTTATTTTTGAGAGAGAGACAGAGGATGAGTAGGGGAGGAGCAGAGAAAGAGGGAGACACAGAATCTGAAGCAGGCTCCAGGCTCTGAGCTGTCAGCACAGAGCCTGACGCGGGGCTCGAACTCATGAACTGCAAGATCATGACCTGAGACGAAGTCGGACGCTCAACCAACTGAGTCTCCCAGGCGCCCCCCTCTTACATGTTTAAATACTTTTCTTATTGACTCCTTTAAGTAATATAAAGAAATGGGAATCACTGCCCCACTTTTATAAGTGAGAAAACAGCTGCTAAGTAACTTGCCCACAGTCACAGAGTTAGAAAGTCTGACTCCAAAGCCCAGACTTTTTCAGCAGGCCACTTAGCATGTGGACTGTAGTGAGCCCTGGCCCTCGCAGGAGAGATGGGCAAGGACCTGTCCCGCCGAGCTCCTGGGGAGAGAGCGACACCCCTCAGCACTGCTCACCGCGCCCTCCGGCTGCCGGTCCCTGGCCTGTCCTACTTCTCTCACCTTCTTCACTTCCGGCTCTGGGAGCTGCTCCAACTCTGCACACAAGGTTTCCTCTCGGGGCTTCGGCTCCTGCTTTCCCCGTGTCCGGAGTGCAAGCCCTCTCCCTTCCCTGGGCCAGTGCCACTTAGGAGTAAGGCTCAGTTCAGGGTGCATTCTTCCTTTTCTCTACCTGAAACTCGATTTCTACTCCAATTCTCCTATGGAATATATTATCCTAACAGATAGCATAGTTCTTATGTTGGAAAGGCTTTTATCAATCACCGTAACACAATTCTCTACAACCAAAATACATATTTAAGGAACAGATTCGTTTCTTTTCTTCCCCTAGTTTAATGCCCTAGAACAGGGTTTTCCGACATCAGCGCTACTGACATTTTGGGCCACATAATTCTTTGTCATGAGGGCTGTCCTGTGCATTGTAGATGTTTAGCAGCGGCCCTGGCCTCTCCCCAGGAGATGCCTAGTAGGATCTCCCACTCCCCAACCCCCACCCAAATCATGAGAGCCAAAAATGTCTCCAGATATTGCCAAATGTCCCCAGGAGGGAATGGGGACATTCCCACTGCTCAAGACCAGGTCCATGCTTGCCTTCTGCAGAAAGCCTCTTGAGTTCTCCAGCCGAACAAGACCCTGCTCTTGAGCTGACTTCGCCCACTGCACTCTGAATACTGTACTAGGAATAATGTTCACTTCCCCCACCTTCCTCACAAGACTGGCAACTTCAGGAGACCAGGGATCCTGTCTTAAGAACACCACCACTGTGCTCAATAATCACGGACGGAGGGCAGACAGCCTGGAGGCCACAAAAGCCAGCCCCCCCTTCCAGCTATCTGCTTCTTTCCCAGCCAAGCATGGCCTTCTCCTTGCTCCCTTCTCGCTGTTCCGACACACTTAAATGTCCACCTTTACCACACCCATTCTCCAAGGTTCTCCATGCTATCTAGATGTTCTGGGTGGGCCAATTTAGCCTTAAAGCCCAGGGTTTCTGGGACTGCCTTGAGGTCTTGCTCCAGGCTAGAAGGGACTGACTCCTGGCCTCGAAGGTCTCCCCAGCTGCGAGGATCAGAACTAGAGAGCGGTGGGGGTGGGCAGAGAGCACAAAAAGAAAATGGCAGGGCAGCCCACAGGGCCGGAGTGCAAACCCAGAGTCTGGTGGTGTACTGTGTTTCACTGGGGTATGACCCACATACAGTAAAACGCACTGCTTTTCAGGGTCCAGTTTCAGACACAGATTTTTTTTTTTAAGCAAATGTCAGCGTACATGTGTAACCTTGGGGCAAAGTAGATAACCTCTCTGCTCCCCAGTTCTCTGGTGTGGGAAGGGAGCTGGACTGGACATTTGGGAGTACCATGGGTCTATGAATACAAATCTCCTATTGGAAACAAAGGATGTAACAGATACTGATACCGTTCATACATAAAACTAACCAGGGAAAAGGAACGCAACTTGTTGCATATTTCAAGTTTTTACCATTCCTGCCGAAACGTCATGATGTCCAGTATGCACTATGAATAATTATACACAATTACAAGAATAAATATCTATTGCACTTACATCATCCCCCCCCACCCCGGAGGGTCTAGAAGTGCCCCTCGCACAAGCGCGCTGAAGCCTGCTCACTTTTCTGGGGAAGGCTTCTAGAGCGCTCTGGCCCACAAGCAAAACCTGACAGGCCACAGGCCGACTGGCAGGGATGAGGATGGACCACGTTGCATTTGTATTTTTATAAATTCACTCTAATTCTATCACAGTCTTCTGTTCAGATGTGTCCCATATTCTCTGCTGCCTGCCACCCCCATCCCTCAATCCGGGCCACCTGGAAACGCAGCTGTCCCAGGAGGCATTCACACGGAACCACACGGTGTCACCTCCTGAAGCTCTCCTGTCAGCGAAGTGCCCCAAGTCTTAGTTCAAAAGGTTCCCTTCAGCCACCAGTGGGTGCAAAAGACTCTCTCCTTCCCAAACTTCATTTAGGCTCCTCCGGGCCCTCTTCCCTACCAGGCCTCCGCAGGGGCTCCCCTTGTGTCCCCAGCCTGCCCGGCCCGGGTTTACCAAGAATCCTGCTAAGTTACTTGAGGGAAGATTCCCACACCTTTGACATCTGATCACCCTAGTCTGCCTTTAGCAAGAATCTCGTTAAGTCAGCTTAGCAAGAATCCCCCTATTCCTGACGTCTCCTCTTAGTAACTTTTCACCCACTCTGGATCCTTGGCTGGAAAGCCCTGTGTGTCTCCCTGAATTCAGGGTTGAGCCCCAGCCCTCTCCCTACTGCAAGAGTCCTGACACCTATCTCAACAGTCCTGAACAATCTTCCTTACCATCTTCACGAGCGTCAGAATAAGTTTTTTAACACAGGTCAGCAAACATTTAGTTGGTGTCTGCCAACATACCTGGCACTAAGCAAAATATAGGGGATTGGGGGGTACAGGAAAGAGACAAGCTCTCTGCCTCTCAGGTTTCCAGTCCGAACAATGATAAGCCACATGGCTGAAGAGACTGTTCCCACAACCAGCTCCATTCTTCACAGTGCCTTTTAAAGCCACGGGACTGTTTTCTCAGGAATGCAAACATACCGGGCCGGGCTGGGCTATTTTTACTTCCTATGCTTGCCTCAGGAGGCGACTTAAAACAAGCCCAGCTCCCAGGCCTGCTCCTCTCCTCACAGCTGTGTGGACCCAACTTCTCACTTACCCAACCACCCTCTGAGCAGATCCGGACTTTCTGCATATCTATGGGGCCATCCTCCGGTTCCCGACTCTGAATCTCTTCTTCCTCTTCTTCTTCTTTTAGGGTCAAATTGAGAGTGTAGGCTGTGGAATCCATCTCTGCAAGCAAGATTCAGTTGAGAAAAATCAGGCACTAGTGTGAACTCTTCAAAGCCTGGGATGGGGGTGGCTCCGCCTGCACAAACCTCTTATCCCCAAGCGCTGTTCCGGCTGGAATAAGGGAAGGAAGAGTCAGGCCTGGGGAGGAAGGGCTTTAGGAAAAGCAGCAGGAAGCTGGAAGGTGACACATTAATTATGATAAGAGGGGCTGCAGGCAGATAGGATACCTGACTGCCTTCACATATTTAAAAAGACACCTGTGGAAGAGACCAGACTGGTTCTGTAGAGACCCAGGGGCAGAACTGGCTGGTGGGTAAACATTCCTGGGAGAGGTTAAAAAGAGTGCTTTGAAAGGCAGAACTTTCTCACAGCCAGTGCCACCTGAACAGGAAATAAGCGGCAGGAGAGGGGTGTTAGCTTCTTATCAGTGAAGGTGTCTGAACACAGACAGGCCACTTGCTCAACTGGGTTCTCCCTACAGGCCAGTTCAGCACCTGGACGCCGGTTGGCCCAGAATACCCAACACCTGGATTTCCCAAAGTCAAAGATTTTGCGCATGAGCTGGTTCAGAAAACAGTCATTCTGCCTTGAGGGATTTTCCAAACCCGAGATTCAGTGACACACAGTGAGATGTATGCCTGGATACCCAAGAAGGTGCAGAAATCTGTTAGGGCCCACCCCCGCCGGGAAATGCCTCCGTGGCGAAAGGAATATTCTCTTCAGTCCAGCTGTAGGTCAATACAAAGGGGCGCGCTCCTGCCCTCTAGGGGCGCGGGCAATTCCTAGATGTGGAGTGAGTGTGCATCTTGTGGGCCGCATCCTCCCGGACTTCCAAAGAAAAGATCCTTCCAGAGTTCAAAGTGTGCTGCTTCGGTGTTTCCAAAAGGGACGGGCGAACACGGCAAGGCTAGGTCAGGGGCGGGCGGAAAACGCTTCAGGTCCCCGGAGCTGGGGCCCAAACTTGGCCGCCGCTTCCCCCGCCCGCTCCCGGGCGGGAGGTGGGGGCGGAGGTGGCACCGCCCCGCAGCAAAGGTGCCCGCGGCCAGGTGCCCGCGGCCAGGTGCCCGCAGCCAGGGCCGCCGCCGCCCACCCGCCCACGGCCCCGCGCCCCGCCCGCGGCCGCCGCGCCCCCGGGCGCGCTCGGGTATCTCCAGCCATCTTGTCCCATTTCCCTTTCTCCGCGGCCCCGCGCCGGGAGCGCTCCCGCCGCCCCCGGCCCCCGCCGCCCCCGGCCCGCCGCCCCGCCGGGCCCCCTCCCCGTCCCCGGCGCACCTGCCGGGCGGCCGGAGCCGGCGCCGCCTGCCACCAGGCGGGCCCGCAACAAAGGCGACGGCGGCCGCCGCAGCTGCAGCCTCGCGCCCCCGCCCCTGCCGCCGCCGAGCAGCCCCGGAGCCGCGGGAAGGGCCGCGCCGCCCCGGGCGTCCGGCCCGCCGCCCGCGCGCACTCACCGAGCGGCCGGGGCGCGGGCCGGGGCCGCGGGAGGAGACGCCGAGGGCTCCGGCCCCGCTGTCACAGCGCCATCCCTGCCGCCTCTCCGGCTTCCCGTGCGCGCGGCCCCTCGGGAGGGAGCGGGGAGGACACGTGGTGGGAGGAGGAGGGTCCGGCCGCGAGCTGAGGGTGTTGGGAGGCGAGGGGAGGAGCGCGGCTGATGTCAGCGGGCCTCGGCGGCGCCGGGAGACGGCGTCCGCGCCAGCTCCGGACCCACCTCCCCGCGCGGTTTCCGGCAGGTCCGCGCCGCACTCTCCTCCCGGCGGAGTTCTCGGGCGTCCTCCCGGCTCCTTCTGGCCGGCCTGCGCCGCCGCGCCCTCCGCCCTCCGCGTTTGCCCCGCGGTCGTCGGCTTCCAGCGCGCTGTGGGCGCCCTCGGCGGGCAAGAGGCAGGAAGAGCCCGGATTTAAGCTCTAACCGAGTGTGACCTGGGAGCACTTATTCATCCCTGTGCTCATTTGCAGTCCCCGGTGGTTTGCATTTGCTTGGGTGAGCGCTCCAGGCAGTCTCGCCACGCTTCAAGGAGTGCGTTAGGAAGAGTGGACCAGCAAGGGAGTGGAGGGGGGCTGAGGACGGGTCCTGGATCTTTGCGGAACCGAGCTCGGCTTCTGGCACGCGTGGGTCCAGAACTTCTTTCATAGTATATACGAAGAAGGAATTTACTGATAGGAGTAGTTGTTACCTGCTAAAGCCCAAGCTTGTAATCTCGTGGAGGAAATTACTGTGTAGAAGGATCGTCAAAATGTTCAACAAAAAAGAGCAGACAAGCCCTGAAGCCCTTCTCGTTCCGGAAAAAGATCCTGGGTTTGGGTTTTTGTTGGGAAGTCGTTAAGGAAAAAAGATTCTGACGCTTGTTAAAACAGAAAGGAGGCCTTTGTTTAGAGATACGGAAGTAGGTGTCAAGACTATCGCACGAGGGGAGAGACATCCACTCTAAATAATACAGCAAAGACAAGTTGGGGAAGGATAGTGAAGGAGTCAGTGGGCAGAAATTTATTCAGAGGACACGGGAGAGAGGAATCTTGCTGATCAGATTTCTGGGGACGTGGGGGGTGGGCAGGTTCTCTCTAAACTGACCCTGCAGGACTTTTTTTTTTTTAATTTTTTAAACATTTCTTTATTTTTGAGAGAGAAAGAGAGAGAGAGAGACAGAATCCGAAGCAGACTCCAGGCCCTGAGCTGTCAGCCCAGCGCCCTATATGGGGTTTGAACTCACGAGCTGCAAGATCATGACCTGAGCTGAAGTCAGACGCTTAACTGACTGAATCACCCAGGCGCCCGGTGCAGGATTCTTGATAAAAGGGGGCCGTGCAGGCGTGCCCAAGACAGAGGCCTCCTGGAGAAGAGGGCTCAGAGGAGACTGACTAAAATTTGGTCAAGGCAAGAGTTTTTGTTAAACTTCTCAGACTGTCCCTGAGATCTGAGTGGCTACTGGGAAAGATATCTCTCTCCAAGTTTTTGTGGCCATTTCTATTTATTTGTGAATAAATAAACATTTGTGAATGTTACTTCTCTCTGTCATGGAGAGGCTAATGTGGAGCGGAGTAGCTCTTAATTCGTAAAATATAGGAAGGCAAGCACATCTTTGAAGTGTAATTATGGTGGACAACCCCAGACCAAAGCAAGTCTAACCTATTGAAGGAGAACATTATTCAAATATGGGGAGAGAGGAAGATGCTAGCATTTCTTGTCTTAATGAACAGTTCTTTTTGTGTCTAAATTCGCATTTTTAGATCAGGAGTGACTACTTAGCTCAAGCTGATTGACATTCCCATCTTAACTTTTCTGAGAAATGGCTACTTTATTTTATTTATTGATTGATTTATTGATTTATTGAGGAATGGCTACTTTAAATGGAAAAGTGAGGAGAGTATCAGGAAGAATAGTGGGGCATTGTTGGCAACTCCCCTTCTTACAAAAAAAAGTGTTCACACAGGTTATGAGTTAACCAAAGAGGAATATTGTGTTAGGGTTTCAGACTCTGAGAGTCCTAATGTTCTCCTGCAGCTGCGGTTGGTTTTTTTCTGGGAAGAGGCCAACCAAAGGCCAACCACCTGAATTGACTTTGGACCCACAGCCCCATGATCTCAATTATTGCCATGGGGCCCACTTTGGCACAAGTCCATAATTGCTAACAGACCTCCTTGCAGGAACAGAGTGCTGGCGTAGGCACAATGCTCTGTAGACATTCATGTTTAAGTGGCTTATAAGTCATGCTGCTTGTCTCTGCCCAGGTTTCCTCATCTTCAGAAAGAAGGAATTAGGGGCAACCTGGGTGGCCCAGTCTGTTAAGCGTCAGACTTTGGCTCAAGTCATGATCTCATGATTTGTGAGTTTGAGCCCTGTGTCGGGCTCTGCACTGACAGTGCAGAGCCTGCCTGGGATTCTCTCTCTCCCTCTCTCTGCGCCTCCCCCAGTTGCATGCCCTCCCTCTCTCTTTCAAAATAAATAAATAAACGTTAAAAAAAAAAAAAAAACAGGAAGAGGGAATTGTGCCAGCCCGATATTGTCAGAGCTTCCCCTCAGCTCTGTAAGTCAACAATTCCATTCCCCCAAAAGACTTCATTTTAGTCTGCATGGGGAGTGGCTGAAGCTCATTTCTGAGACAGTGCATGGCTTTGATAATTGGTAGGATGTGTTTCTGTTAGTAGGTACTTCATAAATATGAGCCGAACCTTTGAAATCAACATAATAGTTCTTTAATGATGCTATTGGTCTGGCTTCGTATGTCTTCCTATTGAATCCTTGCAGTCCACAAGCCATAGGAATTCTAAAGAGCCCAAGCCCCACAAAATACCCATTACCCCTAGACCTCGGGGAAGCCTAGCTACTAGCCCCTCCTTGCTCTATTTCTCACAGACTGTGGTAAACTGAATCAATACATCCCTGTGGTGGCACACTCTGCTGTTAAATAGCACACCTGCTGAGACCTCATGTGTGTAGAATGGACTTCACCGCCCCATCACTTGGCCTGGCCGTACGACATGCTTTGGCCGGTAGAATATGACTGTGTGTCAGTCCTGAGCATGGATCCTAAGAGGCATCACATGTTTCCACTTGCACCTCTGGGAGCTTTTGTCCTCTGCCATGACAAAACCATGCCTAGGTGGTCACTGCCCCTCCAGCCTGGGCTTCAGAAGGAGACCTGTTGTGCACACCCATCCTGTGAAAATACTATTGAGTCCTGGCATGGCCTGTTATTTAGCCTTTTGTGGTGACAGCTAATTGAGACAGTGTCAGTGGGCAATCTTGGACTTAGGGCTCCTAATACTGGCCTTCACAGGGATGCTCTGGAGCAGTGGAAAGGAGAATTGTTTCATGGTGGAAACCCCTAGATATGCTAGATGGGAAGGGGAGAACCAAATTGGTCAGAGGGAGAAGGGTGGGTCACTACTGACTGCATCTTTCTCTTCTCTGGGATTCTGGAACCTCAGAAGAAGATCAAGATATGATCTCAACATTAGATATTTCCCAGTAAAGCCTCAAAGCCTCTGGAAGGGCTTAGAAGAGTCCTGGAGAAGAAGCATGTAGTTCAATTACCTCAAAGGGTTAAGGAACACTTAAAGGTTTCTCTAGGAAAAGAAGAAAGAGAATTGTAATGCCTAGTTTAGTACTAGCTGCTATAACAGACTCCCAGAGGTAGAAAGGCTCAAACAATAGAAATTTATTTTTCATTTATGTAACGGTTCTCTGTGGGTATTCCCAGTTTATAGGTGACTTTCTTCTATGCAGTGATTTAGGGACCCAAGTTCCTTCCATTTTGTGGCTCGGCCACACCCTTGGGACCTTGTGGTTTTCTTCATTCACCAGAGTGCAAGGGAAGTAGAAAATGGAGAAGGCACACCCTTTTCTTGCCCTTAAAGTGATACATATATGATCATGGTGACATTTATAGGAGAAGGGGCAGGGAGATGTAGAGCATGTCTGAGCAGTCACTTCCAGTAAGAGCTCCATGCACTGAAAAGAAGAGCCTGGATTTTTTTTGTCTGTACCACAGAAATGCTTTTTCTTTCACTCCACTCTCTTCTTGTTGGCAAGCTTTCTGAAAAGAAGTCCAATGTAATTCTTATCCTTGTTTCTATACAGGAAAGGTGTTTTTATTACTCTGGCTTCTTTCAAGATTTTCTGTTTGTTTTTGATCTTATGCTGTTTGAATATGATATTCCTAGGTGTAGATTTTTTGGTATTTTCCTGTGTGGTATTTTCTTAGCTTCCTGGATCTGTGTGTTGGTATCAGTCATTAACTTTGGGAAATTCTCAGCTATAATTACTTCAATATTTCTTCTGTTCTTTTCTCAGTCTCTTCTGGTATTTCCATTACGGGTATGTTACACCATTTATAATTTTCTCAGAGTTCTGTATTTGTTTGTTTTCCTGTTTTTTGTTTGCCTTTTGTGTTTTAGTTTGGGAAGATTCTATTGACATATATTCAAGCTCATTGATTCTTTCCTTGACTGTGTCTAAACTAAACTACTGATGAGCCCACCAAAAGCATTCTTCATTTCTGTGGCAGTGTTTTTGATTTCTAGAATTTCTTTTTGCTTCTTAGCATTTCCATCTCTCTACTGACAATACCCATCTGTTCTTGCATATTATGCACCTTTTACACTAAGGCCCTCAGCATAATAATTGTAGTTATTATAACTTCTCAGTTTGATAATTCCAAAATCTCTGCCGTATCTGAGTCTAGCTCTAATGCTTATTTTGCCTCTTCACACTGTGGTTGTTTTTTTTTTTTTTTTTTTTTTGGGCCTTTTTGCATACCTTACAATTTTTGTTGGATGCCATACATAAACTCTTGGGTAAAAGGATTGGTTTTTGGGCTAGGAGTTAGGCTGTGTTAATTCTTTGCTATAGGTGGTGAGGCTAAAATTTTTCCAGTGTCTTTGTTTTTGTGTCCCTTGTTGTCTTTGGATATTCTTAGAGACTTTTTCTTAATAAACCTGAGGCTTACAGTTCTTTTAGCTCTAAGCTCCTGTTATGATACTGGAGCCCCATTTATATGTTGGTAAACTATTGGAGGAGGAGCAACATACTATAATCTGTGATTAGGTCGTAGTGTTTCAGCGAACCTGTCTCCCTGATTCTCAGGTTCCTCCCTCTTCCCCTTTAAATGAGACTGGAACAGGGGACTGAAATGGGTATTTCCCCTCCCCCAATTTGCTCTGAGAAACTCAATTTGCTTAAGTTCTGGTAAAGCAGTTTCCCTTGAAGGCAAGTCTTTGTCAAGGAGAACAGAGCACTCTGGGCTTATTTTATTTTATTGAGAGAGAGAGAGTAAGAGAGAGAGAGAGGGAGAGAGAGAGAGAGAGAGAGAGAGAGAGAGAGCAAACGAGCATGAGTCAGGGAGAGGGGCAGAGTGAAAGAGAGAATCTTAAGCAGGCTCCATGCTTAGAGTGGAGCCTGGGACGGAGCTTGATCCCACAACCCTGGGACATGACCTGAGCCGAAATCAAGAGGCAGTCCCTCAACTGACTGAGCTGCTCAGGTGCCCCTGGGCTTATTTTTAAATGGTTACTTTCCCCCTTCCCGTGCAGGAAGTACAAGGGGATTCTTCTGCCATATTCACCCTGAGAACCTGATGGGGTCCCTGGACATAAAACTCAGGAAAGTTGGGGGGAATGTTTACATCTCAAGCTAGGCTAGGCCCAGTCTCCAGTAATTAATCAATTGTCCTTTATGTGCTCCTACCATGCTCCAACTGTGGCTTCTGCTCCTGGTAAACTACGATTCTTTGTATTTGCTTGGATCTCCAGTTTTTTGGGGGTGACAAGTTTTCTTGTAACATCAATTCCCTAATTGAGGGACTTATTGATTTTTCAGTTTGTTTGGCTTTTTTTTTTCTTTTTGTGAGGATAGGAGTGATTACTTCCAAGCTCTTTATGTGTCAGACCAGACAGGGAGACTTTAAACAGAGTTGGGGAGGGGTGCCTGGGTGGCTCAGTCAGTTAAGCATCGGACTTTGGCTCAGGTCATGATCTCGTGGCTCATGGGTTCGAGCCCTGCATCAGGCTCTGTGCTGACAGCTCAGAGCCTGGAGCCTGCTTCGGATTCTGTGTCTCCCTCTCCCTCTGCCCCTCCCCCACTCGTGCTCTGTCTCTGTCTCAATAATAAACATTAAAAAAATAAACAGAGTTGGGGATAAGTCTCCATCAACTCTCCTACTTTACTTTCCTCCTCAGGGCTGGCCCAAGTCAACAGCTCATTTTCATTTACAGAGTGAGGGTTGAGAGTATAGTTCAGTAGAGCCCATTCATAGTGGTTCTTCTTAATCTCTCAGCTTATTGTCATGCCTACAACCCACTCTCTTCTATAATATTCATTGATTGCTCCTAGTTTCAGCCTGAGATGACTCAAAACAAATCTAAGATAACAATCTTGTCAATATTTAAAAACTTTTTTTTCAAAAAATTTCAATGTTTATTTTTAAGAGAGACAGAGACAGAGTGTGAGCAGGGGAGGTGCAGAGATGGAGGGTGACACAGAATCCAAAGCAGGCTCCAGGCTCTGAGCTGTCATAAAGAGCCCGACTCAGGGCTCGAACTCACGGACCACAAGATCATGACTGAGCTGAAGTCAGAAGCTTAACTGACTGAGCCACCTAGGTGCCCCTGTTCTGTCTCTTTACATCTTCTCTAAGATGTAAAGGTTTCAGGTTTCTTGTCCATTGAGATTACTTATGATATATTTTGGTTCAGAGTTTTCCTCAGATCTTTGTAATACCATAATTCTTTTTTAAAAAGTTTATTTATCTATTGAGAGAGATAGTAAGAGTGGGGGGGGGGAGAGAGAAAGAGAATCTCAAGCAGGCTGTCAGCACTGTCAGCACAGAGCCCAATGTGGGGCTCAAACCCACAAACTAGGGGATCATGACTTGAGCTGAAATCAAGAGTCAGACTCTTAACCAACTGAGCCACCCAGGAGCCCACGCTTTTAAGTGTATTTTTTTATTTTGAAAGTGAGAGACAGAGAGAGAGAGAGAATCTCAAACAGGGCCCACATGGTCAGCACAGAGCCCAATGCAGGGCTCGGACCCACAAACTGTGGGATCAATAACACCATAATTCTTTTTCTTAATGGTTATTTTAATTTTTTTTTAATGTTTGTTGATCTTTGAGAGAGAAAGACACAGAGTGTGAACAGGGGAGGGGCAGAGAGCAAGCGAGACACAGAATTGGAAGCAGGCTCCAGGCTCTGAGCTGTCTGCACAGAGCCTGACGCAAGCCCCAAACTCGCAGACTGCAAGATCATGACCTGAGCTAAAGTCAGAGGCTCAACTGACTGAGCCATAATTCTTAAAGTAATTTTCCTACATCTATTTTTGAGTGTATTATTTCCCATCTTCTTTTTACAGAGAAACCTCTTTATTAGAAAGGAAAAAACAAACTAGTTCTTCAACAGAAAAAGGTTTTCTCAGGCAGAGAATACTAGATCAAATTTCTCACGTGTCTTATAAGGAACACTAATATAATAGAGAACATCATTGTTTTGAGAAAATTTGTCTCAAACTTCTAATACGGTAGTAGTCAGCTTTTGCTGCACAACAATAGGATGTTAGTGGACATAATGTGAGCAGAGAATTGACCTGTGCTTGCACAGTGGGACCTGCCTTGGGTGCTCTGGTGAATGGCAATGAAGAGTTTCCCCTGGGTAGCTACTTCTTGAGCCAGGTCTCCAGACAACAGCATGTGCAGCAGACCTTAGCCCAACCCAGAACTTGGAACGAAGCCCAACAAATCTGCTGTCTGAAGCAGAGCTGCCAGTGTAGCCTAGACTACATCATCTGATCCACAGTTGAATCAAGAGGAATGAACACAAAAACAAATACTTGTATTATAAACCACTGGATTTTTAGGGATGGAATGAGGCTGAAGAATCAGTTACCCAGAGGAAGTGCTTCATGGCAGATCCCTGGGGCGTAAGTGGCAAGCCCCACTCTGCAAGTACATGTCAATCCTCTGCTCATATTATGTTCACTAACATCCTGTTGGTCAAGACAAGTCAAATGGCCATGCCCAACATCTAGAGCTGGAGAAATACACTCTGTCCACCATGGGATCATGGTAAAAGTATTGTCTCAGTCTGCTCAGGCTGCCTTAACAAAATACCACGGTTTAGGTGGCTTAAACAACAGACTTTTATTTCTCACAGTTTTGGGAGCTGGGAAATCCAAGATAAAGGTGCTGGCAAAGAAGATTTCATTTTGAGGCCTTTTCTCTTGGCCTGTGTTCACATAGACTTTCATTAGTGCTGCATGTGGAAAGAGAGCGCGCTTTCTCTCATCCTCTCATTAGAAGACCACTAGTCCTATTGGATTAGGGACTCACCCTTATGACTTCATTTAACTTTACCTCCCAAAGACCCTGTTCCAAATACAGTCATACTGTGGGTTAGAACTTCAACATATGAATTTTGAAAGGCCACAATTCAGTCCATAGTAAATGTCAACATATACTGCTATGACAAAAGAGCAAATAATTAGAACCAGTAATTCAGCCTACAAAATTATTCACAAACTTCTTTCAGGCACAATACACTCACAGCCATTCCAAGTCCCCCCGCCCCGTCCCCCAAGTTTTATGTGATTACAGCATCATGTCTGCTTGGTCAGGGGGCCTATGAACTAAGAAGGAAAGTTATTTCCTCTCTACCCCAGCATCCTTTAAACAGAGTTATGGCACAGGGCTGGGATGACCATAATCAATATTTAGATTTGAAAGGGGGGGAAGAATGGGAGACTGAGCTGCCATTTTCACAGCAATTCTGAAAGACAACTGGGCAAGTGTCAGGTTCTCCTGCCTTAGGGTTAGGAGATATCCCTTGGTTAGGCCCTAAACCTCTTCCTAGGAGTGGCTCCAAAGTTCATTATTCTTCACCACTATGGCCCTACACTCTGGGAGGTCTTTCATTTTCCATCATTTTTCTTAGCCTCTCCTAAGGAGACCATAAGGGTAGAATAGGCCCTTCTTGGGGGCAGAGTACCCTTCTCAGTCAGCTCCCTGCCTTTAAAAGACAGAAGCCCAGAGATCCTTTTTTATCTTGAACAGAGTCAGATTGTCTTGTTTTGTTTTGTTTAATAGTCTATGTTTGACCTGTGTGGGGCACTTTTTGTCAATATAGCTCTCTTAACAATGTTCTGGGTTTTATAAGCATTTGATTATACTTTTATATCATGGTCCCAGAAAGCCATGTTTACTAGTCTTTTGGGTGTGGTTGCTTGCCTTGTGACCTCAACTTCCAGATGGATCTAAGAAGAATTGCTGATTGTTATTTTATCCAGCTTTTTTCTTGTGAAATTGGGAATGACCCTTTCCAAGCTCTTGACATGTCAGAACAAAAACTACTTTTTTTATTTGGAAAAGAAAACCCACTTTGCTCATGGTAAAGAATAAAAATCACTTGAAATCCCCCTCACACACATGTAACTACTGAATATGGTTGTTTCTTATGGAAAGTTATGGGAATCAGATCAAAATGTAACTCAGTGTGAAGATGATTCAGTAAGGTGATAAATGAATCATGTTTACTATTTATCCATTAAGTGTCCAAATCTATTTTTTTAAGATTGTATCTTTAAGCAATCTGTACACCCAACATGGGGCATGGACCTACAACCCTGAGATCAAGAGTTGCATGGTCCACTGACTGAGCCAGCCAGGCACCCCTAGGTGTCCAAATCTTGTTCTAAGGAGTGAATTTAGAGATTTTGGAGGAGTATATGGAAACTTATTTGTTGGTATTTTCTCTGAATATCATTGTTCCCAGGCTCTCTTTTGCTAGGAACTAGAAAAGACACATTTTTTTTCCAAATGAAGACATTACAGAACTCTGCATTAATATTGGTTTTAGTGGCCAAAGTCAATTACATATGATGATATTCCTTGCTCTTCAGAGCTATATTCTCACTGAGTCAGTGTTACTGGTGACGAATCATCCAACTTCCTGCTTAGCTTCTTGACATTGCCCCAAATCTATTTTCAGAAATGTCGATACTTTCTTTTTGTTTTATATATATATTCATTTATTTTTTTTTTATTTTTTGAATATAGTTTATTATCATGTTGGTTTCCATATAACACCCAGTGTTCATCCCAACAAGTGCCCTCCTCAGTGCCCATCACCCATTTTCCCCTCTCCCCCACCCCCCATCAACCCTCAGTTTGTTCTCAGTATTTAAGAGTCTCTTCTGGTTTCCCTCCCTCCATCTCCTTAATTAATTTTTCCCCTTCCCCTCCCCCATGGTCCTCTGTTAAGTTTCTCCTGTTCCACGTATGAGTGAAAACATATAGTATCGGTCTTTCTCTGCCTGACTTATTTCACTTAGCATAATACCCTCAAGTTCCATCCACGTTGCTACAAATGGCCAGATTTCACTCTTTCTCATTGCCATGTAGTATTCCATTGTATATATAAACCACATCTTCATGATCCATTCATCAGTTGATGGACATTTAGGCTCCAAAGATTTAGCTATTTTTGGCTATTGTTGAAAGTGCTGCTATGAACATTGGGGTACATGTGCCCCTATGCATCAGCACTCCTGTATCCCTTGGGTAAATTCCTAGCAGTGCTATTGCTGAGTCATAGGGGAGTTCCATTGTTAATTTTTTGAGGAACCTCCACACGGTTTTCCAGAGTGGTGGCACCAGTTTACATTCCAACCAACAGTGTACGAGGGTGTCTGTTTATCCACATCCTCACCAGGATCTATAGTCTCCTGATTTGTTCATTTTAGCCACTCTGAGCAGTATGAGGTCGTATCTCAGTGTGGTTTTGATTTGTATTTCCCTGATGATGAGTGACATTCAGCATCGTTTCATATGTCTTTTGGCCATCTGGATGTCCTCTTTGGAGAAGTGTCTGTTCATGTCTTCTGCCCATTTCTCACCTGGATTATTTGTTTTTTGGGTGCAGTTTAGTGAGTTCCTTATAGATTTTGGATACTAGCCCTTTACCCGATATGTCATTTGCAACTATCTTTGCCCATTCCATCAGTTGCCTTTTAGTTTTGTTTATTGTTTCCTTTGCAGTGCAGAAGCTTTTATCTTGATGAGGTCCCAGTAGTTCATTTTTGCTTTTGATTCCCTTGCTTTTGGATATGTGTTGAGTAAGATATTGCTGCAGCTGAGGTCAAGGAGGTTCTTTCCTGCTTTCTCCTCTAGGGTTTTGATGGTTTCCTGTCTCACATTCAGGTCCTTCATACATTTTGAGTTTATTTTTGTGTATGGTGTAAGAAGGTGGTCTAGTTTCATTCTTCTGCATGTTGCTGTCCAGTTCTCCCAGCACCACTGTTAAAGAGGCTGTCTTTTGTCCATTGGACCCTCTTTCCTGCTTTGTCAAAGATTAATTGGCCATACATTTGTGGGTCCAATTCTGAGTTCTCTATTCTATTCCATTGGTCTATGTGTCTGTTTTTGTGCCAGTACCATACTGTCTTGATGATTACAGCTTTGTAGCAGAGGCTAAAGTCTGGGATTGTGACGCCTCCCATTTTGGTTTTCTTCCTCAGTATTACTTTGGCTATTCGGGGTCTTTTGTGGTTCCATGCAAATTTTAGGACTGTTTGTTCTAGCTTTAACAAGAATCCTGGTGCAATTTTCATTGGGATTGCACTGAATGTGTAGATTGCTTTGGGTAGTAATGACATTTTAACAATGTTTATTCTTCTGATCCATGAGCATGGTGGAGTCTGCAATAGCATCTCTGGTGTCTTCCATGCCTTTTTCAAGCCCAGCTATTAACTTTATGACTATAGTTCTAAATTCTTGTTCAGTTCTGTTGCTTCTATCTGTTTTGATCAATTTTTTAGCTGTCACTTCTTCCTGGAATTTCTTTTGAGGAGAGTTCTTCCGTTTCATCATTTTGGCTAGCTTTCTGTCTCTTGTAAGTTTTAAAGGCTTGTTATGTACTCTGCACCTGCGAGTACTGCTGTATTAAAGGAGGCTCATTGACTGTCTATGACCTGGCCATTCCAGAAGGGTTCTTTTAAGGGTGTCCCTTGGACTCTCTTATTGTGACTTTGGTTATTTTATTTCCCTACTCATAGTGATGTTTTGGACTCTCCACCATGTGTGCTTTGGTTTGTTCCTTGACGTAGCCCTGTAAAGGAAGACAGACAGACAAACAGGGAACAAAAACACGCAAATGCACAGACAAATCAAACAAGCAATCCGACAAAAATAATTAAAAAAACAACAAAAAACAAAAAACAAAGGACAGTCTAAAAGTATAAAACCAGCAATGCCAGCTACAAATAAAGAGCAGGGTGGAGGCAGTGCTGATGGAAGAGCATATACAAAGAGAAAAATGACAGGGGTGGGGACAAAGAGAAAATGAATATTGACCAGGCAGAGAACTAAAAGGCTTAATTCAGAGAGAGAAAAAGGAGAATATGGCAGGAGGCGAGGAGAAAGAAACAAAGATAATGTTACCCAGATAATCCATATAGTCTGATTATTCCACAGAGAGAGAAAGGAAGGTAAAGTAGGAGGTGAAGAACATGCATCAGGAGGATGGATTAAATATGTCTGTTTAAGCAAACCTATAACCAGAATAACCAACCCAGAGGAGTGGAGAGATAAGAATGAGAAAAGGGAGAATATATCTGAATAGGAAGAATTGACCTAGAGTTAATCACGGCAATGCAGCAGCGCTGGTCTTGGAGGAGGGGCTGTCTGTTTCTGCAGCATCTACTGGCTCCCAACAGCTCCCCAGTGCAGATGGGCGTGGTTTGGTGCAGGCGGTCCCATCTCCACTGTGGGTCCTGAGGGCTGATCCCTGGGGCCCGGCCTTGATGGTTGTGGGGAGAAAAATGACGACCCCCCCAGTCCCTTCTCCTCGAACCAGGTGTCCCAAATCACTCCTTTGGATCCTTTCTCACTGTGCAGGGGTGCAGCCAAGATGGGCTGTCTCCTATGCCCCACACCCAGCTGCGTTCCAAGCTCTCCCTCCGTGCACATTAATGATGCCGCCGGAAATGTAATCCTGGGAGCCACGGCCTCTGCGCCTGTGGGGTACCGCCTAACTCGGAGGGAACTTCTGTCCCCGGCCCGGCATGGGACCGAGGCCCCTAGTCCAAAGAAAGCTTCGTAGTTAGAGATGGAATCTCTCTCTGAAAGCCTTGTGGTTAGATATGCAATGATAGGATCCCTCTCCATCCTGGGCCAATGGGTTTTCTCTTGTCCAGATACAGTCCTACACTTCCCCAGCCGCTCTCTCTTCTCTTTGTCTCTCCGCAGAAGGGGCTTCCTCCCTTCCACGCCTCCGTGTCCCAGCCCTTTTTTATCTCCCCCAGTTCGCAAACCTATTAAGGCTGTCTTCCTAGTAGACTCTGTCTCCTTTCCTCCCAGACTCTTGGAGTTCAGAGTCCTGTCGCTTCAGCCCTTCTTTGTTTGAGAGAATTGGGTGGGAAATATGGATCCCCCTGCTTCTCCACCATCTTGGCCCTCCCCTATCCAAAGGACACAATTTTCTAATGAGAGATGGAAATGCTGCCCACTGGAAGATTCCATATGCTTTGGAATTCACATCAACAGGGGGAGAGTTGATATCTAATTATAAAATTAGCAAAAAAAAAAAATGCCCTGAATAGAAGGATACGTATAAACAAAGCCAGACTTTTCTTAAATTTTAGATCAGTTTCAGCACATGCTTGGTGGAATCCTTAATGTTTTTAACCTCAAGCACGGTAGAATAATTTTGGCCATGAAAAACTTTAAAGCAGGCATTAACAGTTGCCTTACAAAGATTATAGAGAAATAATGGTCCCATGAATCATCTATTGAGTCATTTCTATCAGCATAAAAGCATGTTTCAAGATTTCTCTTTTAAAAAAAAAAACCTCTCGCTACTTCATGTCTCCCTCCATGTACCTTTTCTTGCTCTCTTACCACAAAACTCTTTGAGTTGTTTATTCCCATTATCTCCTATCTCTTTTCATCATCCTCTTGAACACACTCTCCCTTCATGTTTTCTCCCCTACAACAGAACTTGTCAAGGACATCAGTAATGTCTATGCTGTTAAATTAAATGACCAATTCTTAAACTGCATCTTACATAACTATGGTAGCATGTTATATTACTGCCACCACTCGCCCCCACCACCACTAAATCATAGCTCTCAGGAGCTATGTGGTCCTTTCTATATCAACTCTGGATTTGGACATGGGGCTTATTTTGACCAACGAAACATCAGCAAGTCTGAAGCAAGCAGAGGCGTGATAAGCACTTGTACATTGATACTTGCTCTCTTGGAGTCCCGTTGCCAAAAAACCAATTCTGTGCTATCCTGCTAGTGGGATCATATGGATGAGAATCAAAGTCCACAACCCAAACTGACCGGAAGATCTGTGGATGAGGCCATTAGAAAAGTGCCAGCTCTCAGCCAAACTGTTGTCTGACTGCAGCTGCTCAAGTGACCCCAAGCAAGGCCATCAGATGTGCTGCCTAGGAGTGGTGTCAACATCATGGTGCTGTAGACATTTCTTCTTTTTACTCTCCCTTTTAGACAATGAAACATACAACTATCCATGAAAAAGAGTACTTTTGTGGGTGTTGTGGGATTTAGCACCATATGCCAAGAGAACTGGGAGGAATTATTCACACCTGTGTAGCCAGTAATAGTTGAATAGACATTGGTATGGGTCGCAGAACCAGGGAAGCCAGCCAACCTGCTCAGATCTCTCTCAGCCTAGTTGGGAAGAAACCTGGAGAGTACTGACCTGGGTAGATACCCATGCATGGGAAAGAATTCACAGAAGTCCAACCTTTCCAAGGGAAGATTCCAGCACACCATTCTAGAGAAAATATAGGAGTTTGGTCACAGTGGAGGAGGTAGTGAGAAAAACTTTCCCAGTGTGTCCCCCCCGCCCCACTTCCCCAGAAAACACTGCACCCAGGTTGATGTATCCAGCAGCTGCGAAATCTCTTAGGGGAAAAAGCAGTAAGTGAGTGCCTGCTACCCTAGCTGTGCAAGAAATGACTGGAGAAACCTGTTGTTTTTTCCAACAGCACCCAGTATACTGACATGGGACATCCATGATTGGGGGAAGAGAGGAGATTGGGGCAAGAGGCAGGTAAGAAACTGCATTCCTGCTTGACTGCTGTCTTCAGGAAATCCATTCACATACCTCTGGGAATACCATATTCAAGAATCTCTCGATCAGATCCACAGGCACCCACAATGCCCCAAGTGCTAACCCACACCTCTTCCCATTCTGTGGCCAGCTCCTTGTGCCCACTTCCACATGCGGCATCAAAAGAGAGCTCCCCATGAGCAGTGAGCAATCAGAAAAGTAGCCACTGTCTGTGAGCAAAGAGACCACAAGCTTCAGCTGTAGTGCCATCTTCTGGAAAACAGAGGTTTCTAGTAGCCAGCCTGGTGACTTGTAAGAACCAGAGAAGACATAAAATCTTAAGAATTCTGCCACAAGAGGGAGCAAGAAGAGTAGAGCAGGTGTACCAATATAAAGAGATTAAACTTCAGATAATAACGACAGAATACTCCATCTGAAAGCAACTGGTGGAGATTTAGGGAAGCATATGCTACTTTAATGCAAAAACAGTAATGCAGAACTACAAGATACATGAAAAATCAGGGAAACATATAACCACAAAAAGAAAATAATTCTTTAATAACTGAGCCCAAAGGCACAGAATTTTTGATATAGCTGATAAAAATTCAAAATAGCTTTTTGAACAAACTCAAGAGGCCATAAGAAAATGCAGACAATTTAACACATTCTCAAAAAAGTGATCAAAATTAATCTTTTTCCAAAATTCTCTTTATTCCAAAGAGAAAAAATAATAATAAAGAGCCAAACAGAGATTCTGGAACTGAAGAACTCAATGAATGAGATGAAAAATGCAATAGAGATCATCTGCAGAGTAGAACAAGTGGAAGACAGTGTAAATGAGTTAGAGGATAGGAATTTTGAAATAACCCAGTTAGAAGGTAACTACAACAAAAAAGAATAAGAAAGTGAGAAAAGCCTAGTGTGATCTATGAGATCCATAAAAAAGAAAAATAATAGAAAAATTGGGATTTCAGGAGAAGAAGAAATCAGAAAACTGATTTAAAGAGGAGGAAGGTGGCAGGATGGCAGAGAAATAGGGAGCTCCGTACTTCCCACCTGCATCTTTCAAACAAAGAATGGCTGAAGCCAAAGGACACTGAACCGCAAGAGTCTGGGAGGAAAAGAGACAGAGTCCACTAAGAAGACAGCCTCATAGGTGCGTGATTGTGAACTGGGGAAGATAAAAACCCCGGCCGGAACCGGAGGCAGGGAGGGGAGGGAGCCCCCTCCATGGAGAGGCTTGGGGAAGAGAAAGAGCGGCTGAAACTGCTCATAGAACTGTCCCTGGAGAAGAGAAAAACCTCGGCCTGGGAAGGAGAGGGATCCTATTAACCCATCTCTAACCGCAGGGCATTCAGAGAGAGATCCTATCTCTAACTGCAGCACTTTCTTTGGGCTGGGTGTCCCGGTCCCAGTCGAAGGAACCACTCCCTACTCCCCCTACTTGATCCCCAGCCAGGAAGCCCCCAGGCCTTCGGGATTACATATCAGGCCGTATCATTAAAGATCTGGAAATGAGGCGGGGCTTGGGACACAGAACACTTAGCTGTGCCCGAGGCACAGGGAGATCGGACCCAAAAGAGTGATTTGCAACTCTTGGTTTGAGAAGGGACTGGGGAACCGCCATTTTTCTCCCCACAACCACCAAGGCAGAGCCTCTGGGAGCCGCCAGGGGACTGCAGTGGAGGCGAGAGCTGCCTACACCAAACCACGCCCATCTGCACTGGAGAGCTGCTTTTTTCTTTATCAGAGCCTGGGGCAAGACCAACATCAATGCATTGCCTTGATTAACTCTAAATCAATTCTTGCTATTCAGATATATTTCCCTTTTCTCATTCTTATCTCTCCCCTCCGCTGGACTGGGCACTCAGATTATTGGTTTGCTTAAACAGTCACATTTAATCCATTCTCTTGCTGCATATTCTACACCTCTGTCATTACCTTCCTTTCTCTCTCTCTCTGGGATAATCAGACTATATAGTTTCTTTGGGTAACATTATCTTCATTTCTTTCTCCTCTTCTCCTGCCATATTCTCCTTTTTGTCTTTCTTAATTAAACCTTTTAGTATCTCTGCCTGGTCAATGTTCAATTTTTCTTTTTGCCCACCCCTATCATTTCTCTCTTTGTATATGCTCTTCCATCAGCACTGCCTCCACCCTGCTCTTTATTTGTAGCTGGGATTGCTTTTAGACTGCCCTTTGTCTTTTGTTGTTTTTGTTTTGTTTTTCCATTTGGTATGCTTGTTTCTTTGATTTGTCTGTGCATTTGCGTGCTTTTGTTCCCTCTTTGTTTGTCTGTCTGTTTTCCTTTTCAGGGCTACCTCAAGAAACAAGCCAAGTACACATGGTGGAGAGTCCCAAATATCACTACAAGTAGGGAAATAAAATAACCAAAGGCAAAAGAGAGACCAAGGGACACCCTTAAAAGAACACTTCCTGAACGGACAGGCCGAGGACAGTCAATGAGCCTCCTTGAATATAGCAGTACTCGCAGGTGCAGAGTACATAACAACTTTTAAAACTTACAAGAGACAGAAACCTAGCCAAAATAATGAAAGGGAAGAACTCTCCTCTAAAGAAATTCTAGGAAGAAATGACAGCTAAAAAATTGCTCAAAACAAATATAAGCAACAAAACTGACCAAGAATTTAGAATAGTCATAAAATTAATCGCTGGGCTTGAAAAAGGCATGGAAGACACCAGAGATGCTATTGCTACAAAGATTATGGACCTTAAAAATAGTTGTGATGAATTAAAAAATCCTATAAATGAGGTGCGTAATAAAATGGAGGCAGCCACTGCACGGATTGAAGAGGCAGAGAGGAGAATAGGTGAATTAGAAGACACAATTATAGAAAAAGAGGAAGCCAAGAAAAAGAGTGATAAATTGATCCAGGAGCACGAAAGGAGAATTCAAGAACTGAGTGATGCAATCAAATGGAACAATATCCGTATCCTAGGAATTCCAGAAGAAGAGAGAGAAAAAGGGGCTGAAGGGGTACTTGAACAAATTATAGCTGAGAACTTCTCCAATCTGAGGAAGGAAACAGACACTGGAATCCAAGAGGCACAGAGAACTCCCCTCAGATGTAACTTGAATTGGTCTTCTGCATGACATATCATAGTGAAACTGGCAAAATATAAGGATAAAGAGAGAATTCTGAAAGCAGCTAGGGACAAAAGGGCCCTAACATACAAAGGGAGACCTATCAGAGTAGTTGCAGACTTATCTACTGAAACTTGTCAGGCCAGAAAGGAATGGCAGGAAATCTTCAATGTGATAAACAGGAAAAATATGCAGCCAAGAATCCTCTATCCAGCAAGCCTGTCATTCAGAATAAAAGGAGAGATAAAGGTTTTCCCAAATAAATAAAAATTGAAAGAATTCATCACCACTAAACCAGCCCTACAAGAAATCCTAAGGGAGACTCTATGAGGGAAATGTTGCAAGGAACACAAGGTACCAGAGACACCGCTACAAGCATTTAGCAGAGAACACAATGACTCTAAACCCATATTTTTCAATAATAACACTGAATGTAAATGGACTAAATGTTCCAATCAAAAGACACAGGGTAGCAGAATGGATAAAAAAACAAAATCCATCTATTCGCTGTCTACAAGAGACTCATTTTAGACCTGATGACACCTTCAGATTGAAAGTAAGGGGATGGAGAACTATCTATCATGCTACTGGAAGCCAAAAGAAAGCTGGAGTAGCCATACTCATATCAGAAAAACTGGACTTTGAAGTTAAGGCAGTAACAAGAGATGAAGAAGGGCATTGTATAATAATTACAGGCTCTATCCATCAGGAAGAACTAACAATTATAAATGTCTATGCACCGAATTTGGAAGCACCCAAATACATAAAACAATTAATCACAAACATAAGCAGTCTTACTGATAAGAATGTGCTAATAGCAGGGGACTTTAATACTCCACTTACAGCAATAGATAGATCAACTAGACAGAAAATCACTAAAGAACCAATGGACCTGAATGACACATTGGACCAGATGGACTTGACAGATATATTTAGAACTCTACATCCTAAGGCTATGCAATTCACTTTCTTCTTGAGTGCACATGGCACATTCTCCAAGATAGATGACATACTGGGTCACAAAGCAGCCCTCAATAAATAGAAAAGAATTTGAGATCATACCATGCACACTTTCAGATCACAATGCTATGAAACTTGAAATCAACCAGAGGAAAAAGTCTGGAAAACCTCCAAAAACAGGAGGTTAAAGAACACCCTACTAAAAAATGAATGGGCCAATCTGCCAATTAGAGAAGAAATTAAAAAATATATGGAAACAAATGAAAATGAAAATACAGCCATCCAAACTCTTTGGGATGCAGCAAAGGCAGTCCTAATAGGAAAGTACATTGCACTCCAGGCCTATCTCAAGAAAGTAGAAAAAGTGCAAATACAAAATCTAACAGCGCACCTAAAGGAACTAGAAGCAGAGCAGCAAGAACACCCCGAACCCACCAGAAGAAGAGAAATAATAAAGATCAGGGCAGAAATAAACAATGTAGAATCCAAAAAAACAGTTGAACAGATCAATGAAACCAAGAGTTGGGTTTTTGAAAAAATAAACAAAACTGATAAAACTCTAGCCAGGCTTCTCAAAAAGAAAAAAGAGAGCACCTAAATAGACAAAATCACGAATGAAAATGGATTTATTATAACCAGTCTCTCAGAAATACAAGCAATTATCAGGGAATACTATGAAAACTTATATGCCAACAAACTGGACAACCTAGAAGAAATGGACAAATTCTTAAACACACACACACACTGCGAAAACTCAAACGGGAAGAGATAGTAAATCTGAACATACCCATAACTAGCGAAGAAATTGAATCAGTTATCAAAAATCTCCCAACAAATAAGAGCCCTAGACCAGATGGCTTCCCTGGGGAATCCTACTAGACATTTAAATCAGAGTTACTATCCATTCTTCTCAAACTATTCCAAAAAATAGAAATGGAAGGAAAACTTCTCGACTCATTCTACGAGCCAGCATCACTTTGATTCCCAAAACAGACAGTGACCCAGCAAAGAAAGAGAACTACAGTGATGCATATGGATGCAAAAATTCTCAACAAGATACTTGCAAATTGAATTCAATAGCATATAAAAAGAATTATCCACCATGATCAAGTGGGATTCATTCCTGGGTTGCAGTGCTTGTTCAATATTTGGAAATAAATCAATGTGATACATCACATTAACGAAAGAAGAGATAAAAACCATATGATCCTGTCAATAGATGCAGAAAAAGCATTTGACAAAATACAGCATCCTTTCTTAATAAAAACCCTCAAGAATATCGGGATAGAAGGAACATACTTAAACATCATAAAAGCCATTTATGAAAAGCCCACAGCTAATATCATCCTCAATGGGGAAAAACTGAGTGCTTTCCCCCTGAGATCAGGAACACGACAGGGATGTCCACTCGCACCACTGCAGTTTAACATAGTTCTGGAAGTCCTCGCATCCACAATCAGACAACAAAATGAAAGAAAAGGCATCAGAATTGGCAAAGATGAAGTCAAACTTTCACTTTTTGCAGACAACATGACTCTCTACATGGAAAACCCAACAGACTCCACCAAAAGTCTACTAGAACTGATCCATGAATTCAGCAAAGTCGCAGGGTACAAAATCAATGTACAGAAATCGGTTGTATTTTTATACACCAATAATGAAGCAACAGAAAGAGAAATCAAGAAACCGATCCCATTCACAATTGCATCAAAGACCATAAAATACCGAGGAATAAACCTAACCAAAGATATAAAAGATCTGTGTGCTGAAAACTATAGAAAACTTATGAAGGAAATTGAAGAAGACACAAAGAAATGGAAAAACATTCCATGCTCATGGATCGGAAGAATAAACATTGTTAAAATGTCATTGCTACCCAAAGCAATCTACACATTCAATGCAATCCCCATCAAAATTGCACCAGCATTCTTCTCAAAGCTAGAACAAACAGTCCTAAAATTTGTATGGAACCACAAAAGAATAGCCAAAGTAATACTGAGGAAGAAAACCAAAATGGGAGGCATCACAATCCCAGACTTTAGCCTCTACTACAAAGCTGTAATCACCAAGACAGTA
>CM053562.1:9737577-9772032 GCA_028646485.1 Cryptoprocta ferox
CATTATGGCATTAAACTATGTTGCTTAATTTTATATTGGCTGTTATTTTTAAAAGAAGAAAAAATTCAACTCTAATCTTGAAGAACAGCAAGCTGATTGAACTGAAAACAGTACTTTGAAAAGGATCTGTACTCAACTCTTGACAGCTAATCCTGAAATTTCGGTCCTTCCATGTCAGATGTGGCATTTTCAGTTTCCTACCAAAAGCAGTGTGACCCTAACCAAACAAAATCCCCTTCTCCCATTAGATAATTTGTATAAAACTAATCAAACCTGCATGAAAGACCTGTATTCGAAGACTGATAGATCTCCCCTCAATCAAGGGTGAGGAATATCAGTACATGAAATTTTTCTGCTTTCTTTCACTATCATTCTTGGGAAGTTGTTAGCTCATATTTCTCTCAGAACAAAATATCACTTTTCTCAAGAAAATGTCCTAATTTCTTCACTCCCCTTTGGGCCCACGTGTTTCAAGGAGGTCTCTTTCATGCACTCACAACATCCTGCCCTTAAGCCTACCATGCTTCTTTGCAATTACCTATTTACTCCATGGCCTCATAAACTCTAAGAGGACAGTTTCTATATTTTGTCTTATTCATCTGTATACCTCCAATCCTAGCACGTTGCCTGGCTCCTAGCAGGATTTTAAGAAGTGTCAGTTAAATAACGATTGGTTCAATGGAAATATTAATAAGAAATCAGACAAATTGGCTAAATCTGAGTCCTCCAAGACAGAAATGGTGACGTTATCTCAACTGGTCCATTTTCAAAGATTAGTGTAGTCTAATACAGTGAATGTTAGCAGAAACCAATAAATAAGGAGAAGAAAGAGAAGAAGAGACCTAATTTGGAGCATCACCCAGTGTAGGTCCTTGGGAAAGGCACAAGAAAGGTCATGAATAGAGTACAAAGCTTGAAGCCAGACAGAGATGGGTTCATGTTTGAACCCACATATAGGATCTAAACTCCTTACCAAACATTTCTGTGGCCTTGGGCAGGTTACTTAAATTCTCTGAGCCACAGTTTTCTCATCTATAATATGTGGGTGCAAGATCTTTTTCAATTATTTCATGGGGTTATTGTGAGAAGTAAAATGCATGCATGTGACAGGGGCAGAAAAAACATTCTGTTTTATTGCTCTTTTTATATCTGCAAAAGTGTCAAACACTCAGTAGGGATGTTGCATCATACTCTCTCCCAAAGAAACTGTGTCCAAGAATAGGCTTCCCCTAGTATGGAAGAAATAGAACTTGGTATCTTTTAAACCAAACCAGACCCTGTGATGGGCACTTAGGCTTTCTTTACAAATAGTCCTGCAGCTGGTTTGAAGCACTTTGGAAAAGCAAAGCAAATCTAATTGGGCAATGCCATGTGGCCAGCATTAGTAGCAATTTTTGAAAACTGCACTGTAAGTGGTAGGGTTTGTTTGTATTTTTCTTTTAAGGGCTCTGTTTCTGTGTTGCTGGCACACACACATACACACCCTCATGAATACACAATCTCATTTTCTGGGTGAAAATACAAGGCGAGTTTGAGATCATACAGATTCCTATGGGCCAGGTCTGCCAATGTAAATAAAATATTAAAACCAATATTCCTAACAGAACAAAAGCTTATGTGTTTCAACAGGAATAGAAGAAAACCATAAGACAGGAGCAAATGGTGAAGAATAGGACAGCTGCTCCATGAGAACTACTTCCTTGGGGGCACCTGAGTGGCTGACTCGGTTGCGCGTCCGGCTTCGACTCAGGTCATGATCTCGCGGTTCATGGGTTTGAGCCCCACGTCAGGCTCTGTGCTGACAGCTAGCTCAGGGCCTGGAGCCTGTCTTCAGATTCTGTGTGTCTCTCTCTCTGTGAACCTCCCCTGCTCACGCTGTCTCTCTCTCTCTCAAAAATAAATAAAACATTAAAAAAAATTTAAAAAAAAACCTATTTCCTTGGGAAGAAATTGACAGATTCTTCAGTTCTCTTCAGTTTTCAAAAACATTAGTAGTAACACACACACACACACACACAGACTGTGTCACCAACTGACACACAGGGGACAAACATTTTCACTTTGAAATATCAACTGCACGATGACTTCATGCTGGTGTGTATCAACGCCCCCTCAGTAATGAACCACATTAGCACGAATGGTCACTCGTTCCACAAATGATAAGACTAACACCCAATATTTAGGTTTCTGGCCACTATGCTAAGTCCACTTTATGTGTTAATGCATTGAATCCTCCCAAACAATCTTGTATTTTGCTCCTTTTATAGAATGGGAAAATGAGGTTCAGAAAATGAAATTAATTTTCCCAAGATTACATAGCCAATAGGTGACAGAGCAGATACCCAGTTACATCTACCTCTCAAGCCCATATCCCCTACTGCCTCACTGCACCATCTCAAAGACATATTGGACATGTTTAGTGGGCACCAACCACACGTGAGAGATCCTGCCATAACACTGAATACTTCAAGAGAAAACCAGAACTGTTGATCTAAAACCACACAAAATGGATTCAAGCCATTGCACTGAACCTACAAGTGTGTTTAGTTAATCCACTACAGATCCAACCCCTAACTCTTACTAACTTCATCACTTACTGACCCATGTGCCAAAACCATAACAGTCAGAGATCTTCAGATGGAACAGTTTTAGTATGCCTTATTGTGGAGAAGAAGGCTCACATTTCAGAAACAAGAGTGTTGGTAGCGATGGCTTCGTTGAAAAGAGTTAGAGCCTCACAAGAGTGGGAATTAGCCAAGTTCCCTCAAAACTCAAAGTCCCAAGGGTCCTGCTAACGGGCTCCATTGGCTAGAGATTCATTCATCCATGCATGTGTTTGTTCATTCAACAAATACCTAATGACCTCTGTACACTGTGTAATTTCACTGGAGATACAGGGGTGAATAAAACAAACACAACCCCTGCCCCCACCCCAACAAAGCTTAAAACAGCAATCTCCATCCCACTTCTCAAGCACGGCCTTCTTGCAGAACCGGCTACACCACCGCCATGAGAGGGGCTGAGATACTCTCCACCCCACTCAACGGATGGAATCGGGGCCAGACAGCTGATGCAGGGGAAGCCAGGCCACTGGCTGGTCAGAAGCTAATCCAGTTTTCTAGCTCTCCATAATATGCACTAAAAGACACAGCAGGTAAAGACAAAAGTGATGCTTTACTCATTCCACCTACTAAAGTCCTGAAGGTAGCCCTGATTCCTACCCTTCCTGAGCCTGGATATTCACCAGAAGACATCCCATGCATAATCAACAAAGTTCAGGCTATGTCATCAACCAGACCTGGGGATGAATCCTGGTTCCTCTGTTAACTATTACATCATCGACAAGTTCTCTCACTTTTAATTTTATTGTGGATATTTTTAAATACACACAAAGATAGAATGGACTCCCATGTATTTGGCCACAAAATACGACTACTACTACTAACAATAATATTTGTTAGTAGTAGTATCCAATAATAAAATTTCCCCTCTTCTGTTTCACCTTCCATCCCCCACAATTTTATATTTTCCCAGCAATTTTTAAAGTAAATCTGAGTTTCTATGAATCTGTTTTCTCCTCCATGAGACAGGAATAATGATACCCCGTCCACAGGCTTTTTCATTCACTAGACAAAAATGGATGGGTCTGCTACTGTGACCCAGCCCGGTTCCCACAGTATGCAGTGCCGCTGTGACGGTACAAAGCACGTGCTCTCATGCAGTTTACATTGTAGTGGAAGAGGCATAAATAAGGAGGAAGACACTTTCAGAAGGCACAAAAGTTATGAAGAAAATAACGGGAGAAAGAGGAACACTAGGTAACTTGGGATCCAAAGGGAGACAAGGAAATCCTCTCTAATGAGGCGGATTTGGACGTACAATGTCAAAGGGTAGAGGCCTGGAAGCAGGGTTCTATAGGCAGGGAGCACAGCAAGTCCAAAGATCCTGGGGCAGGGATGAGCAAGGCTGTTCAAGAGTTGTTTTTGGTACAAAATGAGCTAATGTCTCTAGAGCTTTAACACACAATGACTGGCACATAGCAAGTGCTCAATAAATATTACTGTTCCTCCTAAGGAAGGACTCATCACCAGACCTACACTGGAGTGTGTTTTGGAAATAGCGTTCTTTCCTAGAGTGCCAATGGATCTTTGGGTTCACTTCGCATTTCCTTCAACCACTTCTACTCCTAGGGGGGGAAGACTCTTTCCCCTTCTGCAAACACCTGTACCCAAAGGAGAGGTCATGTAGTGTAGTGGTTAAAACACAGACCTTGGGGTCTGACTGGCACGGTTTAAATCCCAGCTTCCCCATTTAGTAGCTGTGTGACCTTTGGATAAGTCATTTCACCTCTCTGAGCTCCAGTTTCTCCACCTTTATGATGGTAGAAACAACAGTACGAACCTAATAAGGTTTTCAACATTCAATGTGGAGGGGGAGTTAGAATGCTGCCTATATAAGTTACTGTAATATTCCACTATCTTACATATTTTTTACTCTTATACACCTGCCCCGATTAGGAAATTCCCCTGATTTTTAAAAGATACTTGGGGATATCCCTGCCAGTGTCTCCAAAAGTCAAGTGTAGGACATTTTGGTGTCTTGGTAAATATAGGAAATGAATGGAAATCCATTTGGCCCTAGATATGAGCTGCACAACATCTTCAGAAGCTAAATCATGGATCTCCTTTTCATATGATTCCTTGTAAACCCGTTGGGAAACGGTCCTGGAGGTGGTCAGGGGGGTGATCCCGGGAGAGCTGAGGCTGGAATGGGAGCCTGGTCTTTCTGATGGATTCTGTGTCCAGAAATGTCAAGCCAACATTTCTCCATTTGGTGTGAGATCTCACCTGTTAAGTAAACATTGTAACATCAACCCAATTCCAAAGAGGGGCTGCATGTTTGGGTGGAACACTCAGAGGGGACTCTGTCCCATGAGCCTATGTGAGAGCACAGTCAAGACATCAACTGGCTTTATCCCAACACTGACAAGGTGAATAATTTTATGTGGATGCTTTTTAGACCCTGGCAGACACTTTTTATACTGTGGCAATAAGGGCTTTGTAGTTGCTGCTGACTTATTTAGTGTTGTTTTCAGTCTTTACCACATCGTTAAGCAATACTGCATAACCAAAATTTGTCCATCAAGCTGGCTGTACGAAATACAATGTAATATCCTGGAATAGAAGAGAGACATAAGAAGAGGAACTAGTGAAATCCAATCACTATCCACAGTTTAGCTAAAAATAACGTACTAATGCTGATGTCTTAGTTTTGGCAGGTGTACCACAGGAATGAAAGATGTTAACATTAGGGGGAAGTGGGTGAGGAGTATACAGAACTCTGGGTGTTATCTCTGCAACTTCTCTGTAAATATAAAATTATTTCAAAATTAAAAGTATATATATATTTTTAAAAAGTGTACTGTTGACACAAATGAGCCGTCAAACATCAATCTGGGCTCTCTCCTTGTATCCACAACCTTCAGTCACATCTCTCATCCTTTTTTTTTTTTTTAATGTTATTTCTGAGAGACAGAGACAGAGTGTGAGTGCAGGAGAGGCAGAGAGAGGGAGACACAGAATCCAAAGCAGGCTCCAGGCTCTAAGCTGTCAGCACAGAGCCCGACATGGGGCTTGAACTCACGAACCACGAGATCATGACCCGAGCCAAAGTAGGAGGCTTAACCAACTGAACCAACCAGGCGCCCCTCATAGCTCCCATCCGTAAGACAAAAGGGAGCCTCGGTTTACTCTGCACTCCCAAAAAGCATGGGGAGTGTCCCTGGAAGGATGGGAGGATGGGGTGGGGGAGACAGAAGCACGTTCATAGCACTTGAGGACAAAATGTGCCTTCAAAAGGAAACTATAATTAACAGAAGCTGAGGAGCATTTGTTGTTTTTTTATTTTTTTAACATTTATTCATTTCAGAGAGACAGAGCATGAGCGGGTGAGGGGTGTAGAGAGAGGGAGACACAGAATCCGAAGCAGGCACCAGGCTCTGAGCTGTCAGCACAAAGCCCGATGCGGGACTTGAACTCACGGACCGCAAGATCGTGACCTGAGCCAAAGTCGGACGCTTAACTGACTGAGCCACCCAGGCACTCCAGCTGAGGAGCATTTGTGAACAATTACTATCTCATCTGAATCTACATCCTGTTCATCAAAGAGGTCGAGGCCCTTTTGATTATTAGACTAAATATTTTTAGGCAATATTCCTGAATGCCTGGAAGGAACATAATTCATCTTCAGATGCAAAGGCAAGTCTTGCATCTCACAGGAAAAATCAACCCTAGGAAATTTATAAAGGGAAGTTGATAACACTTCCCCACATTGAAGGTTTCTCCCCCCACCCACCCCAACTTGCCTTTACCCTAGTCCTTGTCCACTCCCTTCCTTCTAAACATCCAGATTTCTGCAGACTTTTGATTCTCTTAGCTTGACCAAAGTATAATGGAAAGGTCAGAAAGGGGTCCAGCATTAGTATTAAGATAAGGAAAGACGGGCACCTGGGTGGCTCAGTCGGTTAAGTGTCTGACTTCAGCTCAGGTCATGATCTTGTGGTTCGTGGATTTGAGCCCCACATACGGCTCTGTGCTGACAGCTCAGAGCCTGGAGCCTGCTGCAGATTCTGTGTCTCCCTCTCTCTCTTCCCCTCCCCTGCTTGCATTCTGTCTCTCTCAAAAATAAATAAACATTAAAAAAAAAAGATGAGGAAAGAGAAAATGAGTATTCTCTGAAAGCTATGTGAGAGGCTCACTGAATAGAGATTAAAATGACATTCATGTTTGGGTTATCAAATTCCCATTCAAATCTGGAAACTTGAATGTATAGTGAAGAATACCGCAACAATGGCATGATGTGCCCCATCTTGGTATATCACAGATGGATGCATCTTTCTTTCCATATTTGGTAATGGTAAATCTTCATTGCTCACAATGTTCAGAGAAGGATTCAATTCCCAATAGGTGCATTCTAATTCTGACACCAAGAGCTTGTCTAACTTCTCAGTTGGAATGGATTACTTCTTTCCTAGTTCTCTATAGGTCAAAATGGGCTCTGGTGACTGCCTGGCCTCCTGAACCCGTAATAATTGATAAACATCAGTCATTTAGGCCAATCCTCTCAAAGAACTCCCCAAATCATTCCCTCTTTCTGAACCTGTAAATTTTCCCTGTGTCTACAATATGTAAATAGCTTTTGTGAATCAATAAAAAGATAAAATCACTACAAGGAAGGCTCTCTTTGCTACCAACTACTAAATTAACTGTAAAAATTAAACTGATTAAGGGGCCCCTGGGTGGCTCAATCGGTTAAGCGTCGACTATTGGTTTCAACTTAGGGCATGATATCAGTTTGTGAGTTCGAGCCCCTCATCGGGCTCTGTACTGACAGAGTGGAGCCTGCTTGGGATTCTCTCTCTGCCTCTCTCTCTGCCCCTCCCCCGCTCACTCTGTCTTTCTCTCTCTCAAAAATGAATTTAAAAATTTTTAAACAAAATTAAACCGATTAATGTAAACCTGTGGAAGAGCTATATGCTTCTTATCTTTCCAGATATTCCCAAAAATTCTAGGAAATAAGGACTGGATCAACCCAGCAGCACTATAGGAAATTAACATCTTGTAAGAATGCAGTGTTTGTGTCCACCTGGAATTCTCTTCTGTCGTCCACCAGCAATGCTCTGGCATACATCTACCTAGTAGAATATTATAAGACATTTTTTTAATTGTTTTATTTATTTAATTTTTTAATGTTTTATTTATTTTTGAGAGAGATCGTGAGTGGGAGAAGGGCAGAGAGAGAGAAAGAGAGAGAGGGAGGGAGACAAAGAATCGGGAGGAGGCTCCAGGCTCTGAGCTGTGAGCACAGAGCTTGATGCGGAGCTGAGATCATGACCTGAGCCGAAGTCGGACGCTAAACTGACTGAGCCACCCAGGCACCCCTACAAGACATTTTTTAATTGGTATAAATATCTCTGATTACTGAGACTCAGACATAGACCAAAAGCAAGAATCATAAATAAATCAAGTTAGTCTGTCACAAGAGACTTCTGAATTCCTCAGTGCCTGGACACCCATCTCTGAGCAGTAATTTGTTTTCCCTACAACTTGACACAGAGGTCCCTTATTTAAACAAGATTCATTAATGTTCCTTGCCTTTTGGCCTGATGCAATGATGAATGGTGGGTGACTTCAAGGAGTCTGTTGTTCCATTTGAGTGTTGATTCAAAAATCATCTTAAAGCTTATAACCTCACACGAAAAACTTGTTAACAGTCCCCGTGGATAGCCACGGACTCAACACCGTTTCACTTTTGTCTACTCCATGATCACAGTCTCTCACGTGTGACGTCCAGGACCCACATACAAGGAGGTTCCACTTATTTCTCAGTGACATCTGAAAGGGAATGTGCTTATTTCCATCGGAGCCAGAATGGGACTCAGTGATTGCCATTTAAGCGTTGGTGCAATTTACCATATATCCTTCAGGGCTGTGAGATTTGGTCACAAAACATCCAATTGCTGATGTATTTGGCTCTAAAATGTGGCCGCTCCTCATGTCATTCTATGGCCTGATTCAAAAATAATGCAAAATCATTGAATACAATGAAACCTAATACATTCTATTTGGTAGCCCATTTCCAAATCATGTAAACATTGACTTGATAATTATGTGGCAACATTCCTAAGGCTATGAAAAATTATCACAAGGCAGGATCGGAGAATCCACATCACCTGTGTCAAATACCACAGATTTATTCCTCTACCCATCAAGCATAAAAATGTGTAGCCAAAGAGACGAAAGCGATGATTCAGCAAATAAAATGCCAATGCAACTCTTGTAATGGGGCTTCAGCAAAGGCGACCCAGACTATAAAATGTGCCGTGTTTTTAAGAACCTCCGGCCACAACTAAATGCATTCTTGAAATTGTCTGGCTTGTGTTATTTGAAACCAAGCCCTCCAGTTACTTTAATGTGGGGGTAACCTGAAAACATAATTACAAGGAATAAGCACCCCAAACCAACATAACCACAACTCGACACACCACACACAAAGGCACATGTATGTGCACGCGTGCATACAGGAGTAATTTGGGGTTATGTGTAGGAAACTCTATTTTTATGAAAAAGAGATCAAATTCTTCTGAACTATTATCTGTTCATTGAAAACAGCATGAAGGCTAAAGGTCACAACTGGTCCACCTCAAGAAGCAGACAAATAAGCAAATGCACCGTTGGTTAACTGATTTCCCAGTCAAGATGAACAAATAAAATGGATTATTGCCAAACAGATTAACTATGTAAAATGAAACAACCAAGTCACCCATCATGAACCAACCAAGAGGTCCGTTAGTTAACAGAAGAACCAATCGTAAGAAGCCAACCAAACGGATCATTCTTTAACAGACACCAACCAAATGAAAGCCGATGATGCCAAACACAGCTAGCTAGCTTCATCCCGGAGAGATGAAAGAAAACTTCTAACTAATTGACAAACAGAAAAGCTCTTAATGAACCCAAATACACCCCATGAAATCTGGACACGTAACCACCGCTTGGGTCACCAAGCGGGGCTGGAAAGGGACCACATGGCTGTACTTAACGAAGATTTCTCATGGGAGTGCTGGTACCCATGTTTTTGTACTGCTGGCCATGAACCACAATTCTGAGGTCCCTCACCATGTGGTCAGTGTTGCAGTGGTCCTGTGGCCTCATGACATCTGCAAGGGCCCTGAAAGGAGAGAGTTTAAATCTGTTCATTGCAAACACAATGACTGACACGTGCTGTGTTCTGAGCACTGTGCTTATGAGGACAAGGCCCCTTACTCCACAGAGTTGCCGGCTCATTAGAATTGGAAGGGAGAAAAAGACATCAGTAAGTTAAAAAGATCACTGCGGTTACAGATTACATAAGGACTTCATGCAAAACAGTCCACGCGTTCCTCACAATAGATGTGTGATTAGCAGTATCACCCACCTTGCAGAGTTGTGGAGAGGATTTAATGATGAATATATGTAATGTGTCTGCACCCCATAAACTTAGTACCCTTCATACCTAACGCCTGACACCACACTCCATGCACAGCAATGGCCCACCACTAGCAACAAATAACATTTATGGAGAACTCATCATAAGCCGGGTGCCATGCTAATCTCGTTATGCGGCTTAATTCAACTAAGTAGCTTACAAACACCTTATGAGGTTTATTACTCCTTCTTTGCAGATGAGCAGATAAAGGCTCAGAGAGGCGAATTAACCTACTGAAAGTCACACAGCCAGTTGTACAGGGCTTTGAACAAGAGTCTGTTTTCACAGCTCTGTACACTGAATGCATTGGGTTTCCTGTAGCTAGGGAGGACTTGGCATGATCCATACACACCCCCAGGTTGGTGCTCCTCTTAATCAGTAGCTGGGATGGAGGGCAAGCTTACAACCTGAGCCACCAACTGTGTTTTCTCATCATGTTTCATCTCCTTGACACTCATCCAAGGGTCAATATTTTTTTACTATTATTTGACAAATAAGAAAACAAGTTGAGAGGTGCTAAGTGACTGTATTAGTGTCTCCCAGCTGCTGTAACAAAGTACCCCAAACGAAGTGGCTTCAAACCACAGAAATGTACTGTTGCACAGTTCTGGAGGTCAAAAGTCCAAAATCAAGATATTAGGGGACTCCTCCCTTGCCTCTTCCAGGCTTCTGGTGGTTGCTGGAAATCTCTGCCATTTGCTAGCTTGCAGCTGCCTCACCCCAGGCTCTTCCTCCATCTTCACCTGGTGTGTCTCCTGGAGTCTCTGTCTTTCTGTGAAGATCTGCTTTTAAGGACACCAGTCATACTGGGTGAGGGGCACATCCTCCTCCACGATAACCTCATCTCAACTCATTACATCTGCAAAATCCTATTTCTAAATAAAGTCACATTCTTAGGACCACAAAAGTAGGCCTTTAAAAAAGCTTTTGTTATGGGGCAGGGGTACACAATTCAACCAGAACAGTGACCTTCACAATTAGATGTAAACTTAGTAAAGCAGCTCAGTGTTTGCACACAGAGCAGAACAGAGGTAAGTGTCAAACAGATATCACATCTAAGGTCAGACCTCACCACCACATTTTCTCCTCTTCACCTACGCCTCCCCTATCGCCTTTATTGCGATAGGATTATCCGTGAACGATATATATGATTGTAGGTATAATTGCATAGGTGTGCATCTTTGACACGAGTTGTGTTTTGACCCCAAACCTCATTCTGTTTCTTCCTCTTTGCACAACATGAGAGCTAGCCAAAATGCTAATGTAAATCTCCTTTACCCAGTGGTTTCATGGCAAAGCAGAAGAATAACAGCCCTGCTTATCCAGTTCCCTAAATGGCCAACTAGATGGTCACCACTTCCCTGCCTCCGAACACAACACGGCAATAGCCATCTTCATCCATGCCTCCTCTTGGACCAGGGAGAGCTTCTCAGGGTACACACCCGCTGATGATACTGCCATGGATTAGGACACATCCACATGCTCTTAACAAACCAGAACCCTCTGAGTCCACATCGAGGGAGACAGAGTAGAAAGGGGAGCTGTTTGAGTGAGGCCAGCCTGCCTGCTGAAATTTACCCCCCTCCCCACCAGAGCACTGATTCTCAAATAGTGTCTGCCAACCAGTGGCAATAGCATCATCTGGGAGCATGTTAAAAGGCAAATTTTCAGATCCACCCAGACCTACTGACTCAGAAACTCCAGGGGAAGCCAACTGTGTTTTCAGGTTCACATTCCAGTCTGAGACTGTGTTAGGCTCACAGAGGGCCCCAGCTTGGGGACTGAGTAGTTGCTCAGGGGGCAATGAGACAATGGCCCAAAACCCACAGCTGGTGAGAAGTGTCAGATGTGAAATACAGATAACACAGCAAGAGTCCCATGTGAATTAAAGGAAAAGATTGAGTGTGGCAAGACACAAGAGAGTAACCACAGCTCTCATTCATTCATTCATTCATTCACTCAACAAATAGTCATTGCCTACTATATGCCAGGCACTAGTCAAAACTCTGGGAACACAGCCAGTGTGCAAGATGCACAAGATCACTATCTTCCCAGAGCTTGGAATCTAGGGGACAGGATAAAAAAATACATGCATATTAAATAAATTAAAAAAGTGTAACATGATCAAGCGACACCGGCGCATAGCAGCGTTATTCGCAACAGTCCCAAAGTGGAAACAACCCAAATCAGCTAATGAATGGACACACACAATGTGTGATATGCAGTGGCGTATGATTCGGCCATGAAAAGGAAGGAAGCATTGACACCTGCTACAACATGGCTGGAACCTGGGAACCTAGAGGCTCCTGCAAAGGACCCCAAAAGCCACAGGGTAGATGATTCTATTTCCATCGAGTGTTCAGAATAGGCTAATCCATAGAGATACAAAGCAGACCAGTGGTGGCCAGGGGCTGGAGACAGGGAGGTCTGGGGAGCGGCTGTGGAATGTATACAGACTTTCAACCAAGAAAATGTTCTAGAATCAGATAGTAGTGATAGTTGCTCAAACTTTGTGAATATGTCAAAAATCACTTAATTGTACACTTTTCTAAAATTCTAAATAAACTGACAGAGAGAGAGAGAGAGAGAGAGAGAGAGAAGGTGATCAGGAAAAGCTTTCCTGAGGAGTTGACATTTGGGCTGAGCCCTGAATGGTAAGGAGTTGGTCATGTAAAGATGATGGAAAGAGAACTTTCCTGGCAGAGGAAGCAGCCAGTACAAAGGCCCTGGAGCAGGAAAGAGTTCAGATATTTGAGGTTCAAGCCAAAAGGCCCATGAAGATGGAAGATAGCCAATAAGGAAGGGAACATTCAAGGTAAGGATTATCCTACCCATTTTATGGAGCAAAAAAACTGTTCAAGGTCACCGGACACATCACTGCAGGGACTGAGATACAAACCTGAGTGTCTCTGAAATCCAAGTTCAGCCTCCTTCCTCACTCTGTGCTGTAAGCAGAATCTGAAACTCAAGGGGGCTGCACAGGAAAGGGAACGTTGGAGGTAAAGCAGGCCCTCCAAACCTGATTTGCCTTTTTCACTTCTAAACAGGTTCTTCATCATGAGCTTCAGGGGGGGTCTCTGGACACCTCGGGAACTGAATGGAAATTTTGTTTGTGCATTTTTCTCAAGCAAGAAGCCATAGCTGTTACCAGATTCTCTAAGGAGTCCCCCCAGAATTCCAAATTATTCGGGCTTTCAAGACATTAGCAAAGTAAGTTACCAGGACAGCTACCATGAACTTGGTCAGCGCTGCTACTATTGCAGATTCCCTGGGCTTCTCCGGAGGGCTGAAATTCCTGAAAATCCAGCCTAAAAGCCAAGGATGCCTTTCCCCAAGACAGCCCTTAACAGGGCATGCAATGGAGATGAGAGGTTTTTTTTTTTTTTTTTTAAGGTTTATGCATTTTTCAGAGACAGAGAGAGACAGAGCATGAGTGGTGGAGGGGCAGAGAGAGAGGGAGACACAGAATCCGAAGCAGGCTCCAGGCTCCAAGCTGTCAGCACAGAGCCCAACATGGGACTTGAACTCACAGGCCATGAGATCATGACCGGAGTCGAAGTCGGATGCTCAACCAACTGAGCCATCCAAGTGCCCCTAGAGATGAGAGTTCTTAAGAGTCCTCCATATCCTGGAAAAGTAGTCTTCAAAGTAGAGTCCACTCACTCTACGGACCACATAAAATGATTCGGCATAAGGACAGGAAATCTGAGAACTCCCGTGTATGCTCTTTAGTCGTTAAAGTGAGGAATCAATGCAATATGTGTATGGATGCTGGCACCCCCACTGGAAATGCCCATGTCAGACCGTGAGAATCAGAAGCTCAGACCAAGAACAGTGACTGGCAGCGGCACCGTCACTGGGGTACATGGCCCATATTACAGCTATGTGCCCCTCTAAAGGAGATAAGCAGATAAATTACCTAGGTTAAATGAGGCTAACCATCACTAAGCAGGCACCTGGCTTAAAAATATCCCCCACAACAAAACCACAGGCTGAAGAAAATACTGATAGAGGAAGCACAAGAAAACAATTGAGTTGACTCTCCCCTTCTCATCAACAGATAGCTTTTCACAAGGGTAAAAACAATGATGTTCTATTCAGATCAAAGCAAAGTCAGCCAAAAATAATCATAACTCTCATGAAAAATATTCAAAACATGGACTGTATATTAATGCTAAATTTCATCCTCAACATATATCATGCTTTGACGTTATGGAATGATTGCATGATGTCATCGTGCTTACCAACACATTTTAAAATAATACTTACTGCACCTTCAGCTCAGTTTAACATTTGTTTTTATGGATGCTTTATAATGTACCTAATAACTGTTCACTGATACGTGCACGTACTTATTAGTACAACAAATGTATGGATCAGGGTACATACTAAAAAACATGTTAAAATATGTGTCCAAAAAGTTTCATACATAAAACAATGGAAATCACAAACTCTGTGCTATAAACCAAACAAATTCCCAAGGATTTGCCATCCATTTGTGGCACAAAGTTTGGGTGCTTCTCAAACGATGTGCATTCATGCTACCTAGGGGTCTTGTCAACATGCAGATTCTATTTCAGTAAGTCTGAGACAAGGCATGAGATTCTTCTACTCAAGCTCCCAGGTAATGAAAATGAAGCTGCTCCACAGGACACACTCTGAGTAGTAAGTTCCTAAAAGAGCTAGAATGGTCCATTTTAAGTGTCCACTTGGCTGGGCCACAGGGTACCCCAATATTTGGTCAAATCTCATTCTGGATGTGTCTGAGAATGTGTGGTTGCATGAGATGAACAATGACATTCAACAGACTGAGTAGATTGCCCTCCATTGTCCAGGTGGGCCTCGTCTAATCAGTTGAAAGCATGCACAGAACAAAAGGCCGACCCTCTCCTGAGTAAAAGGGAATTTTTCCTGACAGGTTTCCTATAGGTTTTGTTTCTCTGGAGAACCCTAACTAATACAGGCATCTTACTAAAGAAACTACTTTCCCTTGATATCCCTTGTCCCAGTTCAGAACAATTATGTTGAAACATTGCCATTACTGTGGTCAAAGATGATTGAATATTGGCAATTTCATAAGGTTCAATTTAGTGTCGATTTCCTTCTAGATGTACTTGTGTGTTACTTGTCTCAGGCCATTTGACTGTCAGTTCTTTGAGTGCAGGGATTATGTCTGTGCTGTCACTATTCTCTTATAGCTCTCAAAACAGCGCTAGGTATGCCATAGGTGCTCAATAAATAACCTATTAAATGAAAATGTGAATGGGTGAATGAATGGATGCATGAATGAATGAATGAATAAAAGACCAGATACTTTCTTTTGTAAACTATGACGTCAGAAACCAGAATTCCTCTGTGCCAGATACTGTTCTAGGCACTGAAGATACAACAGTAGAAGAGATTTGGTGCCCCCACACTCCTTACCATGGACAGTAATGCAAAGAGACAGATAATCAAATAGCAAACAAGTAAATTAATAAATTAATTTTAGGCTGTAATGTGAAATGAAGCAAGTAACACCAAGCGATGGGCTGGAGGGGGCATGGGGGGTGAGCAGTGGTAACTGAGCTGGGTAATCAGGGATGGCTTCTCAGAGAAGGCAACATTTGAGCTGAGATCTTAATGGCAAGGGAGCCAGCATGTGAGGTCTGACGGAGGAGAATTTGAGCCAAGCCAACACAACAGCGCCAAGGTAGCAATGAGCTTGGCATATTTGAGGAACAAAAAGAGAATACGGCATTCCTTCACTCTCCAATTACAGTGAGCAAATAAAAGACCCCAACAGTCGCAAACAGAGCTCAGAACCTCTGCATCTTGCTTCAAAGCTTCCAGGAGTCCCAAGGTCTAAACTATGTTCTGCCATGTAAACACTTGAATAGGATTCCTGAGCATTTCATCTTGTACCAGAAGCATCTTTTATTTTTTCAAGAACACAAGAGCCAGGGGGCATGAGGTAACTTTCTGGAGTGGTGGTTACACAGGTACAGGCAAAACTCCTCAAACCACACTTAAACTTCAAATGGGTGCTTTTTATCGTCTAAATTATACCTCACCGAGGGTGATTGCTAAAATGCAAGGACTCCAATGCCCAAAGAGAAGTAACCTGCCATGAAAAAGAATTAGAGACTTCTCCATGGCCAACAAGATGTGCCTGCAAGGGTTTCTCCAACCTGGGGAGCTGGTCGAAGCCAGAGGGTAACCACAGATGTGCAGGAAAAAGGGGAAGGCAGGAAGAAGAGAGAAAAGGCAAAAGAAGGGAAGACAATTTATCACTTGATGCCAGTTCTTCAAAAGGGATTCCATCTCTTCTGAAGCATGTTCGAAAAACACACAGGACGCTGTGCTATGTAATTTGGCACCTGGATTTCTGATTCTGTTGGAAGGTGGGCAAAATAATGACATGTGTTCCCTACTGGCTTCAAGTGTAGGGAGTTTCAAACACGCACTCCTGCCCCCAAGGTCATTTCTCATCAATGCCTCCTCCAAAGGTGCTGGCCCTGCCAGTGGCAGCTGCAGGAAGCATTCCTGCTCTTGATCTTACCGTGGCTCCTTGAACTGGCAGAACAGCAAGCACTTCTTTGTGATTGGAGAACACGGAAGTCCTGCACGTGTCCGCTCAAAGGCCGCGCAGCCTAGTGGTCAAGGACCTGTGCTCTGGCCTCAGACTCTCTGGGTTTTAAGTCTGACTCCTCCGCTCCCCAGGGCCTTATTCATCCCCACGGAAAATGCTCTGTGCCTCTTAAAAGGCACACTGTCATAAAGCCTGCCTCACTGGGGCAGGACCTGAAATTAAATGAGAATTTATACCCAAGCTTGTGGCAAAATAGCAGGCTAGACAAGGGTTCTTTAATATCACCCAGGCTAACACGTTGCAAGGCATTCGATGTGGCCATACCTGGGTCTTCTCTCCTATTCTGAACCTGTCACCCTCTGCTGCTTAACTCTGAAGGAGTTTGGAGACTGGACAAATGTCACACAGCTAAAAAGATATAACAGAGCAAGGGCTGGGTACTGAGTTTCAGACCACAACATTCACCCCTTTGGCAGGTAAGGGGTAGAAAATTCCAATAATAAGGGTGATGGCAAAGGGGTAAACGTTGCTGAGCAGTGACCATAAAGAGGTCCTGTGCTAAGGGCCTCCCAAGCCCAGCGTCGGTGAAACCCTCACATAAGCCTAGGACATAGGGATCACCATGGACTCATTTTACAGATAAGAATCTAAAACTCCAAGAGGTGAAGTAACTTTCCCAAGGTCACACAACTCTTAAGCGGCCGGGCTGGATGGAATCTCTGGCCATCTGACTTGAGGTCAGCCTGACCGCATCTCCAGGGACAGCAGAGACCAGCACTAAGCGAATGGGGTAGGGGTGGAGATGGAGGCGAACCTGAGAGTTTCCTAAAGAGGGAAGTCACCACTGGGTGGCAACCAACAGCTTCCCTGGGAAAATGCACCTCCGGTGTTGTCAGAACTACCAATTTCTCAAGGGAAGACAGAAATCTGGATTTCTATGTGAAATCTCCTTGGTTCTAGTTGGTTTTAAAACACAATATGGAACAGAGATTGGAGAAATTTCACAGCCAGATGCAGTGAGCCTTGACTGGATCCGAGTTTGGAAGCCTAATCTCCAGAGGACATTTCTGGCATGACAGGGAAAATGTTACCGTGAATGGCTATGTGATGGTATTACAGAGTTTCTGTCTTTCTTCTTGAGTGTGATCCTAGGATTGTGTTGTGTGGGAGAAGGTTCTTGTTCTTAGGGGATCCACGCTGAAGTATTTAGGGATGAAGTGCCATGTCTGCAATTTGTTTTCAAAAGTTTCAGCCAAGAAACAAAGGAAAAAGAAAGGGAGGGAGAAAGGGAGAGAGAATATGAAAATATAGAGTGTATAATAACGCAAATAGGACAAAATACTAATAATTGTGTGGCCTAGATTAGTAACTCTCAACTGGGGGTGATTCTACCTCTGGATGACATGTGGCTATGACTGAGGACATTTTTTTTAACGGTCACAGCTGGGTTGTGAGGTGGGTGCTACTGGCGCCTAATGGGTGACCATAAAGTCGAAGCATGCTACCAGACACCATACAATGCACAGAACAGCCCCCCCCCCACAGCCAAAAATGAGCCAGCTCCAAATGATGGCAGGCGTATGGGAAGTGACAAACCCTAAAAGCATTTTTATCCTTCTTTCGAGGTTTTCTTTTTTTTGGTATATGTAAAATGTTTCACAGTTAAAAAGGAGAGAGAGAGAAACTTAAAAATAAAAGAAAGAATACATAAATAGCAATACCTTGCAGACCAAACAAAACATGTCTGCATGGTTGGGTAACCACAGCCGGCCACTGTGTGCAGTCACTTGTTCCCATACATAGTGGCTGGATGGAAGGCTGCTGTGGCTGGTGAATGAGGGTCTCTGAAGTTCATCCAATATCGTGGGCAAAACGCCGGCAGCGCTTGGAATTCCTGACTTTCTCCTGTTTTCAGATCCTGGTCGGCCCAGAAGGGAGCAGGCGACATGCCCAGGACTCTGGGTCTGAAAACCGCCATCACGGAAGCCTCTTCTGGGATAACACAAATGCACGGGGCACTGGGAGCAGTTGGTGACTGTGGGGGTGCTTTCGGATGAAATGAGCATGAACCCCTCATCTTAGTGACCCGCACAGCCCAAGACAAAATAAATTAAGAGGCTGTGGCTGAGACATTAATTTCACCCGGAAGCTCTCAGGTGGCTGGGTGTACCCCACCCAGGTACCCCCTGACCTGTGGCTGGGACATGACATGATTAACTGCATACACAGCGCAACATGCATCTCAACGATCCTTGGGGCAACCCCCAGCACCACAAATACACAAAGCAGAAATACGTGCAGAAAATACACAACCAAATGCAAATAAGAGTGTCATTGGATTAATGCATCCATCCCCAACACTGTAAAATAGTCCCAAACTCAAGAACAGCCTTCCTCAAGAACGTCAAGGCCACTTTTGACCAGCCATTCATCAGGGAGGCTGTTATAAGCGGATTTCTGTGGCTCATCCCAGAATCTTTCCAGACAGAACACAAGAAAGCGCAGTTTAGGAAGCCCCCTACCCCCACCCAATGCTCTCTCAAACTGAAAACACAGCTGAAATCATGGGGCTGGGACTGCAGTTTTATACCTGTGTGACCTTGGAGAAGCTACCCAATCTGAGCTATGATTTTCTCATCTCTAAGTGGGAATTGATAGCACCTGTCTCCTAAGTCGTAGTGCACACTAAAGGAGTGTTTACACACACATGCACATGAGTACACACACGTGTACACACACATGTACACACACACACACAGATCCCTAGCGTGGTGCCTGCCAAATGTTCCTTCCTTTTCCATAATAGTGACTGGCCACACACTGGAAAGCCTAGAGAGCTTTACAAAAGTACAGAGACTCAGTAACTCTTAGAGACTGTGATCTAAATTGTCGAGGGCTGGGTCCCCAGCAACAGGATTTTTTTTTTTTTTTAAAAAAGCACTCCAAGTGGTCCTAAACAGCAGCTGGGGTTGAAAACCACATGGTGGGAACTGCCAATAAAAACCAACTATCCTTTCGCTTCAAGAGAATGTACTTCCACTGCATTCTGGAATTCCCAAAATGTGTACCAGGAGAGCCTCATGTCCAGACTCTGTTATCAGAGGACCGGGTGCCCCGAGATTCCACCCCCAAGCAGCCCTTTCATGGTCCCTGCAGAAGTGGCTGCAACCAAAGAAGCTGGGGGAATTCTTTTCTCCAGACAGAGCTGGCCAAAGGGAGCCTCCCACCCTTCTGCTAGATGGCACCTTCCCACCTCCCCTTCTCCGGCCTTTCCTACCCTCCTCCCGCCCCCCCCCCAATACCCAGGAGGGCTCCTGTAAACATTGGTTTGCAAGGAAAAGGCTCAGTGGATACTTCAGAGGAATTAACCCGAATCTGCAAGGCAGCCTACCTATCCCTGGGTGACTCTCTCCCTCCCAAGGAGATACCGCCGCCTGCCACAGTCCTGCCTCCCTACTCTTCCTTCACCTTAACACAGACCCAGAGAAGCTACAGGGACTGGCAAGGACTGGCGGGGACTGCGGGGAAGTGAAACTCAGGCCTGTGGGGCAGGTGACAGTGCATCTTGAAGATGCAGGAGGTGGGCAGGGCCAGAGTGTTACTCTCTCAGTAGGTCAAGGCTTCCTGAATCCCCTCAAAGCTTACTTTTGTGCCTCAAGACCCCAACAACATCCACCCACACCTCCCTGCTGACCCAACCAAGAGGAACTTCCTCACCTCTTGCCCCAAATCCCTCCTCTCTGGAAGAAAAATCGTAGGATACTCTGTGTATAAATAGAAAACAATTACTAGTGAGGTGGTAATGTTCCTTCTCCTATTTTTGGTGGGTCTCTTTGTTCAGATTTTTTTAGGCAGGTCCGCAAAGCGGAGCACTTGCATCGACATGAGCACATATGAGCCCCTGCAGGAGGTGTGGGGAGAGTGTGTAACTGTGTGTGTGGGGGGGGGGACACATTGCGACCCCATTGCCCAACTTGGCAAGAAGATCGAGCTAGCTAGCGCCCAGCCATCCAGCTGTTCCAAGAGCCCCAGTCGCTCTTCAACCCCGACCCTCCCAGACCTCCCGCCAACCCTGGCATAGGTCGGGTCTGGGGGCTTCATCCCAGTGGCTGCGTCCTCTGCCTCCAAAGTTACTGGGTTGTGAGAATCAATTTAGACCCTTTTTTAAAAATCAAAAGGCAAAGAGCTCCATCAATCTCCAAATGCCTTCTCCCATCTGCTGCGACCTGTTGGCGCTGGGACTTGCATAACGAATAAGGCAACCAGGAAAGCTGACGAATCAGGGGAGCAGGGAGAGGGGCGGGGAGGCTCCCGCCCTTGGAGTCCGCGCCAACCCCTGCCAGGGGCGTATGGGGACACCCTGGCCCCCAGCAGGGAGAGGTGGCTACAGCGTAAAGGGGCGAAGGGTCTGGGTGGCAGGGAGGCAACCGAGATCCCAATTCCAGGGACTTAGCAGCTCAGGAAGTGAGGGAGGCGGCCGCTGGAGGCAAGGCTTTTGTTCTCGCCCTCCCCTCTCTCTCCACCTCCCTCGCCTCTTTTTCTCGAGCCTTATGAGTTGCAGCCGGCACACACTCCTTACCTCCTTCACACAGGCGGCGGGCTCACACACGCCCCCCTTTCCTTTTGGCCACCTGCCCTGTTTACCTAGAAGCTAGGATCTGGAATCGGAGGAGTAGACCCCTCCCCAAAACCCAAGACTCCGGGGCCAGGGCTCCGGGGCTGTATGTGTCTCAGATCCGCTTCAGTCCTAGGCGGGAGGGGACGGCGAGAGGGTGAAGGGGGCAGAGACCACCTGTCACATACACACACGCGCTCAAATCCACACCTGTGCAGAGCCCAGCGCCCCCTCTCTGCGCTCGGAGCTGAAATTGGCTTCCCGGGCGACCTCCCCCAGAGGAGACGGGGGAAGGCGGGGGGAGCACCATTGCCCGGGGAAAGGTGGAGAGGGTAGGAAGAGGAGGGAGAGTGGCACTTGTAGGGGAGGGGGCCGGGGTGGGGGAAGAGGCGGCCCACCTGGACATGTGCTCCCTTTGCTGCCGGTGCGCTTTCTCCAGCTCCAGCTTGGTGAAGGCGCCTACAAGCACCATGACGGCCACCGCCCCGCAGATGATGTAAACGATTAGGTTGGTCTTGCCCTTCGTCAGGTCGTGCAGGGGGTCGTCCTTGCGCGCGCGCGCGCGTGCGGGGGGTGGGGGGCGCTTGCGGGTGTGGAGCCACAGCGGAGTGTCGTAGTTGGTGCAGGTGCTCTCTGGTTCAGTCCCCGCTTCTAAACTGCGCATCAGAACCGGAAGCCACAAGTAGCCCAGCAGAAGATGAAGTCGCCGGAGCTGCAATTGAACGGCGAGTCCCACTGGCTCATGACATCGAAGTAGCCCCGGCAGAAGTCCGGGGTGGGCACCCGGGTCGGGGGCGCTTCCGGGACCCCAGCGCCCTCGCCGGCCTCTCCGGAGGCAGTCCCGGAGCCGGAGCCCCGCGCCGGCACTACCACGCCGTCCAACTGCGCCAGCTGCCAAATCCCCCCGCTCGCTCCTGCGCCCGGCACACGCGGGCGCACAGCTAGGTGAGCAAGCAGCGGAGGAGTAGCCGGAGGACTCAGCCCATCGTGCCTCCCAGCTCGGCCGCCCGGCCACCGCTGCAGCCGCCTCTCGAGGCGCGGCCTTAGCTGCCGAGCCGCCGCGGGCCAAAAATGCAGGGAGCGGCGCGGGGCGGTAGTGGTCGGCTGCCACTGCTCTCTACTCAGCCCGCGTTCGCCTCCAGCTCGCCGCACGCCGAGGGGCCGGCCTGGGAGGAGCGCGTCTGGCCAGGCGGGGGGAGGATGAGCGGGGACAAGTGCGGGGTGCAGGGCCGGCAGCTCCTGGGAGAGGCTGGGGCCGGAGAGCAGGGGAGAGTCGGTCTGTCCGCGCCTCGCCTCGCCTCGCCTCGGCCGGCGGCTCCGGACTCTCCCCCCTGCGCCCGCTCGCAGGATCCTTCTCACCTGTCCAGCTCGCCAAGTGCGCTGGAGAGAGAGAGGCAACACTTGTGGAATGAAGGGAGGGCAGGAGGAAACGGGGTGGGGCAGAAGAGGGAAGGGCGCCTGGTCGAGAGCGGCAGGGGCGCGGAAGAGGTGACTCCGGCGGGCGGGGACAAGTTAGGGGGCGTGCGAGGCTGAGCTAGGCTGGCGGGCGGGGAGGAGGGGACTTCGGCAGCCACCTGGGCTGAAGGCACCGCTCGGGTTTCCCGGCACGTGGAGATCGGCTGCGGGACCTCCCGCGTCCTCTTGTAGGGGGAGGCGCGGCTCAGACCTGTTCCCAGCGCTGAGGCGGCTCCGCCCCTGGCTTTTTCAGGCGTGCTTGCCCCGGAGTTACTGCTCGAATCTGCACTCAGGGAAGGGGGGACTCGCAGGGGTTAGGGACAGACTCAGTGGCTTCCACTCCATGGCAGACTGGGGCGCAGTCTCATCAGGATCGCCCCTCCATGGTGCATGGGGCCGCCTCGCCCTTCCCTGCCCCCCGACTGCGCTCCCCAGCCAGGTGCGCATCCGGGATGGTTCTACTCCCTGGGATTTGCCCAGGACAAGGGCTGAGCTGGGAAGGCGGGTGGCAAGCCACTGGCCCCGGGACAAGCACCCCCGGGAGAGGGTCGTGGAATGAACTGAATCAAAGAGGCGCAGGGGGTAGGCAGAGGCAGTAGACCAGGCTGAGGCAGGGGCACGTCCCACTTCCCAGAAGGTCTTTCCTTGGGACTTTCCTAGGCTCCAGGACCTACCATTTTCTGTCCCTCCAGGACCTCGCGGCGTTCCCTGCGTTCCACAGGAGGGCACACCGTGGCGCCAACACTTGCTCGCCCAGATCTGGTGCAGCGCAAGGCCTGGACATCCAGCCTCAGCCACCCTCCCGGGGCCTGGAGTCGGCGCGTGGGTCTCCGGAGACTGCTGGCCTCTGTGCTCACTGAGTCCCCCAGACATCCTTACCGGATGTGGTGCAGTCTGGCCTTGCTTCCTTGTCCTTGGCCTCCCGTTGCCCGTCGCCAGTCAGCACTTCCAAATCTGCCCTCTCCACTCGGCCAATTCCAGCCATCCTTCGGCCCTCTCTCATTCCTCCCACTTCTTTCCTCTGCTTGAATTTGACTCCAATAGCCCCCAACACAGGATTTGCACCAAAGCTGCTACACTGAATCTAGATCTCCACACGCCCCTGTGTTTTGTTGTTTTAATTGCATAACTAAATATACACTTTGCAGGCGGCTGGGCGATTTGCAGGGAAATGATGTCTCCACCACCCCCACCCTCCATTGGGCTTCAGTGGGGCTTCTGGGGGCATTTTCAAAACACCAAAAAGTTGGGCCACATATCGAATGTGATAGTGCGTTCTCTTTAACTGAAAAAGCATGATGGGGAGGTGTGCGGGAGTCCAGCTCCAGCAGGTCCAGGGCTCCCTGAAGGATAGATGGTGTCTGCGAAAGAGTGAGAGAGCCTCGGCTTCTTTCTGATCAACCAGGCAGGCATCTCTGCACTGACCGGGGAGTGAGCTTTATTTATTGAAAAAATGTATGGGGTACAAAACAGAAGTGGCAATTGCCTTAGACAGTGATTCCTGATGACAAATTCTTTGGTATGTAAAAATTTCCCAGAACACAGATTGGTAGAAGACTCCTGCATAATCTTTATCAATAATGATTGATGTAGGTGACCAAATGCTTATCACATGGGGAAGGAAGGTATCTTTATTCAAATACAAGGGAATGTTTTTAGCATAGCAAAGGCAAAAGTTAGTTCTTTTGTGAGCAGGGGTCAATAGCCTGTTTTCAAGGGGAAGAAAAACAGGTTTTCTCAGAAAATGTAATATTTGCTCCTATAATCACAAAAGAAGAAACTCCTATAATAAGTTTTTTCATAAGGTACAATTCACATATTTTTAGCATAAGAAGGCAAGTCACTCCTGATATCAGTCAGTCAGGCACGTTGGGGGTCACTGCTCTAGCAGAAATTGAGTAGGGGTTGAGTGGGTGTAGATGCCGGTTGCCATCTGATGGTGGGAGGTCTTGCAAACCCGCCTTACCCCACAAGGAGACTTTTTCTCAACGTATGAGTTCAGAAACTGGCTTCCTGCAGAGGTGGTTATTGGACTCTATTGCAAGGTTTCTCAGAACGACAGGGAGCTTTGCTAGTTATGCCTTCTCTTGGAAGAATGTCACCTACTGTCTTCTGAAAGACTAGCATAGAATGACCCAGTTCCAGCAAAAAAGGAACCAGGCGGACACTGATCCAGCATATCGAGGAGTATGCAGCCCTAGAGACTTGCAGAATTGTGGGCTGTATTATGTTCCAAACCCACCTGGACAAGGTATGAGATTGTTTAGTCTGAATTCATCAGATCCATTGGAATGAGGTTCCCAAAATAGGGTAGTGTGGCGTGTCTGTTGACCCACACCCACCACCACTGTGTGAGTCTCTACAAACACAAGCATTGGTGTGTGAGAGCTAATGATAGCTGACATTTATTCGATGCTTACAACTTAGCCACTAAGCTCGTCTTTTCTAAAATCACCTCCTCACAGATGCTCAAAGCAGTGCCTAGCATCTCGCAGACAGTCTGGGAATAGTTGCTAAACCACTTGAGTGACTGATCTCATTTAACTCTATCTCTAGGTAATATTACCAGCCCCACACAACTGAGGCAGAGACTGAGGCCCAAAGCAATTAAACCAGTTGTTCACGGTAGTGCAGCAAGGAACGCTACACAATTGGCATTTGAGCCAAGAAATGTGACTCCTGGGTCTATGTTCTAACCATTGCGGGCAGTGCCTTCCTAAAATAGGCCTCCAGACTCCCTGTCCATCTGACATTGTATTATATATTTGGTTTTTGCCCATCTGCACACACTGAAATGGTAAACTCCAGAGCAGAAAGGGTCCTTGACTCCTGCTGCGTCTCCCAGCACCTACAGCAGCGAGAAGCATGAGAAACACTCAAAAAATATTTACAAGCTGTTTTCATTAACTTACTAAGCTCCCTTACGCAAGACCGTTGGTGTTAAACCATGGGAGGAAAGGAATGCGTACGACAGGGACAGACAATGGAGTTTCTGCTGTCGGGACCATGCAGAGGGATTGGGGTATTTCTAGGCACTAAATCAGAATGGGAAAGGACTATTCCAGGAGACCTGCCAAGGTCCAGGAAGCTGAGGCTCAGAGAGGTTAAGGGCTTTGTCCGAAGGTCACGTGGTCAGCAAATAGAAAGCCGGTGCAGGGTGCAGAATGCCAGACTCCTAATCTCTGCTTTCCAGCCTGCCCACCCCCACTGTACCCCACCGAGGCTCCTCCCAGCAAGCATCGGTGCCGGGAGCCTAGGGCAATAGCCTGGTAGAAGAATAGGTCACAGACACCTTCCTGCAGGAGTTTGGTGTGTTCAGACACTTCTAAATTTGATTTTCAAAAAGAGGGGGGAAAAAAACACCTTCACGAAAAGAGACAAAATCTAAACAGAAAAGTCCATTTTAGAATCTGTCTCCAATCTCTGTAACATATTGTTTATCACCAGGATATTGGAGTCTGGTCCTCAAGAGGAGACTCGCTCTGGCTGCTGTTCCTGGCTTTAATGAACAGAGGCTGCCCCCTGTTGATCACAACGAGAGTGCATCTGAGACCTGATAGACTGACCCTTCGTGGCTTATTTGCCAGATCCCAAACTTTAAACCTGCTACCCCTGTAAGCTTCACCCAAACCAAATTCCCTTGCTGTTCCTGCCTGCCCCTCTGGAATATCACCCACACCTGTTTCCCAAGCCTTTGAACCATAGGTACAAGAAGGGGGGAATCAGGTTCATTTTACTCTTTAAAGTGTTGCACATGAATTTAGCCTCTGTCCTTCCATCTTGACCCAGAGTTTACCTTCTGGGTCTCCACTTGGAGGGCTACATAACTATCCTCAGGTGCAAGGAAAAAAACAAATAAGAGGTCAAGGGTTAATGTCCCTTGCTACTGGTTGTTTATGACACAGTTTGCATACTTCGTCCTTGAGATAATGGCTATTCCCTTGAAACTCCCCTAAACCCTAAGCCTTGCCTTCAAAATAGCAAATGTTGTCCTACATACCAGGATAACAGGCCGCTCTGTTTATCACTTTGTAGCCTTTTTACAATAACCGCTCAATTCTGCTTCTGCACTGCCCACCTGCCTGCTTGCTCATTATAAAAAGCCCTAAGTCCTTGGACTCAGGGCTGCACATTTAAAGTTCTGTGTTAACTCTGTGTGGTCCCGGCCGGTAATAAAGACTCCCTTCATTCAGCTTCAGTGGGTCTCGGTTGGTCTCTGTGTCTCTCAGCGTAACAAAAGGAAGAAAGCCACTTTCCTCTGAGTATGTCAATTCAGTAAATAGAGTCACCGCCTCCCAATAGATGTGCGATACTTGAGAACAAGTCCTCATTTAGAACACGTGGTTGAGAAAGCCTATCTTTCAGGGTTCCTGGCAGGGAGGGGTGCGGTGTGTGTGTCAGGGGGTGGTTATTAACTTCCTCATTGAAACACCTGTCCAGTTCATGGAAGATGAAAAATCATCCTCAAAGACCGCCCCCCACCATGACCCAAATGAATTCATGCAAATGTGTTGAAATTAAAACCAGCTCTTAATGAAAGTGCTTTCTATGAAAGAGATGATGACATTATTATTTACAACACAGGCACTTTTAATATCTAAAGAAGAATATTGTTTGCTTTAGGCTGAATTATGTCAGTCTGCAGCACAGTTTGCAAGGAGCCTGCAACCATACTCCCCAACAATTAGGGGGAAGGAGCAATGTTACAAAGGAGGTTTGCTCCCAGGGCTTGGAGCCCGTGTCTTTCTATATGGAACTCGACAAATTAGACTATTTGTGCTATGGCCCTCACCAGAAGGCGTTGATTGTTAATAGTCCTCATCAGGTGGCTTTTAGGGTTTCAGAAAGGTTTCTTAGCAACTGTTAGCCTTGAGAAAAAAGAACAGAGATGACACAGAAGCTGTTGGTTTGAAACTGTAAGAGCTAACCAGGGGCTGAGGGGAGGGAGGTGAGATCAAAATTGGACCCCCATATACAGAGGGCAAGGAGAGACCAAAGAAGGAGGCAGATGTCTCCAGATGGGTGGGTGGCGGGGGTAATAAGCCAGGGAACTTATAAGGCCCGCCCTGGGCCCTGCAAGACAAGTGGATCTCTGAACCTGCCTGCCAGAATCTGACATGTTTATATTACATGGAGCCTGCAGTGGGGGTCAGTCCTATATCGTCCAGATGGTTTCCACAGCACTCTGCTCTCTCAAAGCTGCATCCTTGAAGCAGACTCGTAGTGCCAGAACAGTGGCCGGAATATACATTGCAAGGACAGGGGAGGGGGTGACGAGCCTCCGATTGCCCACCTCTAGCTCGGGGGTCAAGTAGAGGTCACGTCCCCTTGATGAATTTCTCCAACAGACCCAAAATGTGGCAAGCACCTTCCCATGCCGGAGCAACGTTGTGATTTGATACATTTTATTCTCTTGTTCTGAAAAGACAAAGGAAACTACAGGAGAAGTGAAGTGGGTCTAAAGTTTAGTTCCCCCAGACTACAAGTAGTAGGTGAGATGATTTTTGGTGGTACCCAAATATGTTTTTTAATAATTTTATGTTTATTTTAATATGTGTCAAAAAAATGACACGTCGAACACTTGGCACATGGGCAGAAACATTTAAGGTGCACATCCATTTGAAGTCCATTTAAAAAGAATAATTAATACATTATGGTTGTTTATTATTATTATTAGTAGTAGTAGTAAAATACAAATAAAGAAAATAAGATGAAGTATCTGGTGTTTAGGAAATGTGGATTTTGGTACGAGGACAGGGTTTCTCAGCTTCAATGTTACAGACATTTTTTAAAATGTCTATTTATATAGTTTTGAGAGAGAGACAGAGCATGAGCAGAGGAAGGGCAGAGAGAAAGGAAAGAAGGCACAGAGTCTGAAGCAGGTTCCAGGCTCTGAGCTGTCAGCACAGACCCCGAGGTGGGGCTCAAACTTGCCTGGCTGAGCCACCCAGTGGCTCAGTGCTATTGACACTTTTGCCCCAGTGCTATTGACATTTTAGAGTGGATCATCCTGTGATGTGGGGGGCTGTCCTGTGCATCGTAGAAGGTTCAGCAGCATCCCGGGACTCTACCCACTAGATGCCAGTAACACTTCCCAGCTGCCACAACCAAACGCTTCTGACAAGGAGATACTGCAACATCGACCAAGAACTGACGATTCTCGCCTATGTTTATATCCTAGTTCTTTCTCATATGAGGTTTATGACCTCAAATGAGTCACTTAACCTCTCTAAGCCTCAGTTTCCCAATCTGTAAGATGTAGATATGAATGGTGTTTTCCCAGGTGGCTCAGTCGGTTAAGCCTCTCTGACTCTTGATTTTGTCTCAGATCATGATCTCATGGTTCATGGGTTCAAGCCCCATGTGATAGTGCAGAGCCTGTTTGGAATTCTTTCTCTCTCTGCCCCCCTCCATGATCTCTCTAAATAAATAAATAAATAAATAAATAAACTTAAAAAAACAGGATGGTGCTTTCCCCAGGAATATTAGAAACACTCCATATCTTTCATTAAGCGCTTAGCACAATGAAATGGAATTTTGGCAGGGCTTAGTAAAGAGTCATTCTTATGACAGGAAACCTGAAGGTGCCTAGCAGGTGTCAGGCACTGCCCTGAGCACTGGGGAGACAGAGGCTGAGACAAATCCTTGCTCTCCAGGATCTCAGGTCTCCAAGGGAAAGATATAATATAGAGGCAAGGCAAGCTTCCTGGGCATGCAGACTGTGCAGCCTTACAGCATCCCATGCTCAGGAGAGCCCCTGCTTTGTCTGCTGCTCTGCTGTTGCCTTGAAACTCCTGAAGGATTTCTGAACATAGGGCCTCACCAATTCTGCGGCCAGTCCTCTATGTAGGGGATGCAATTCTGGCAGAATGAGCGGTCAAGCATATGGGAACTTAGAGGAGGATGTTTCAATCCGCCTACACAGACAAAGACTTCTCAAAGGTGTTGACATCCCAGCAGTCCTAGGTTACATGTATGTAAGCATTCTCAGCAATGTAGCAAGAAGAATCGTTTTTTCTAAGCCTAACATGGAGTCCAACGCTGGTTTCGAATTGGCAACCCTGAGATCAAGACCTGACCTGAAATCAAATTTAACCAATGGAGTCACCCAGGCATCCCCATAGCAAGAAGAATTTTGGTAGATTCTCTTTAAAAATAAATCTCAGGGTGCCTGGGTGACTCAGTCGTTTAAGTATCCAACTCCTGACCTTGGCTCAGGTTATGATCTCACAGTTCCTGAGATCGAGCCCCACATGGGGTTCTGCACTGGCAGTGTGGAGCCTGCTTGAGATTCTCTCTCTCCCTATCTTTCTGTCCCTCACCTCTCAAAATAAATAAATAAACTTAAAAAAAAAAACCAGGTAGTTCTCAAATGTCAGTCCAAAAAACAATACTGAAGTTTTCCATAATTAAGTTTCCACTGGTCCATAGAAAATTCAGAAAAATTATGGTTGATGAACTAGATGTTCTATAAGAACCTCTTTTAAAGGTTGTATACTCTACTTGTGTAACAATTCACTTTCTAAATTATGTTAGCCTTATATTTTTTCTGTGTGTGTGTGTGTGTGCGTGTGTGTGTGTGTGTGTGTGTGTGTGTGTATGTGTGTTTAAATATTTCTTACCAGGGAAAAAATGGTAAACTTATCGTCCCTAATTTTTGGTCATTTTACTATAGATGAAATCCCAGAGTCTGGGATGACTAATTTAAGAACCTCACAGTAGCTTTTGTTCACAAGTAAAGTGGTAGTTTGAAGCAATTCTCTGAATAATTTAAGTCCCTCCAACTGTATTGTGAAACCAAAATAGGTTTTAAGGTCATGCATTTTCCAACTAGCTACATTGGCTAAAGTGATGAGACATATCCCCAGGAATCAGCTATGGCTAGATGCAAACCACACAACTCCCCAGACTCGTGTCTCTCTGCTCCAACAAATGCCTATAAATACGGATTGTATCTGTTCGTTTATGCCATGTAACAAATCATCCCAAAATTTAGTGGCTTAAAATAACAACTATTTACTTAACTAACAGTTCCTTGGATTGGCAACTTAGGTTGGCTTCAACTGGATGGTTCCTCTGCTCTTGGTTGGACTCACTGATGCATTTGCTGCTAACTTCCAGGTCACTAGGGTGCTGGTTGGTCTGGGACAGACTTCATTTGGGACAGCTCCTCTCTGTTCCATGACATTTCTCATAAGCCATCAGACTAGCCCAGGCTTTTTCACATGATACCTGACCAGGGTTCTTAGTCACTAAAATAAAGCACACATGACTTATTGAGGCCCAGGGTCAGAACAGGCACATCATCACTTGTGCCACATTCTGTTGGCACAAAACAAGCTACAAAGCAAGTTCATATTCAAGGAGTAGGGAATAGACTTCCCTTAACTGGAAGAGTGGCAAAGTTGCATTGAAAACGGGCATGCATGTGGTGCCTGGGTGGCTCAGTTGGTTAAGCATCCAACTCTTGATCTCAGCTTGGGTCATGATCTCACAGTTTGTGAGTTCGAGCCCTATGTCAGGCTCTGTGCTGACAGCGTGGAACCTGCTTGGGATTCTGTCTCTCCCTCTCTCTGCCCCTTACCCACTTGCTCTCTCTCTTTCTCTCTCTCTCCCTCTTAAAATAAACTAAAAGGAAAGAAGGAATAAAGGAAGGAAGGAAGGAAGGAAGGAAGGAAGGAAGGAAGGAAGGAAGGAAAGAAAAGAAAAGGGACATGCATACAAGGATGTGTGAATGACTAGCTATTTTTTTATATCAACTGACTTAGTTCATTTGGGCTGCTGTAACAAAATGCCATACACTGGGTGGTTTGTAAATAGTAGAAATCTATTTCTCACAGTTCTGGAAGCTGGCACGATCAAGACACAAGCATGGACACATTCTGGTGACAACGCTCTTCCTGGTTCATAGCTGGCAGCTTTTCACTATGTCCTCACATGAAGCTCTGAGGGGTCTCTTTTATAAGAAGGGTGATTCCATTCGTGAAGATGCCCACCTCATAACCTAACCACCTCCCACAGGCCCTAACTTCTAATATCATCATATTGATCATTAGGATTTCCAGATGGGAATTTTGAGAGGGCACAAACATTTAGAGGATAGCACCAACTTACCAAACAGTTCAAATGCCATTTCTACCAACCATGGTCGAATGAAAATCTCCCTATCACCAAGACTGCCCCAACGACAGTATTCCAGGAGAAATTTCTACACACATATTTTACTGTTAGCAATGAAGCAAGTCACATAAAGTCCCTCCTATCGTGTAGATCTGCCATCAAAAAATCATTTACTTTTAACCATGTGGATGCCACGTGGAGGCCATATGGATGCCACGTGGAGGCCATATGGATGCCACGTGGAGGCCATATGGAGCCATAGAGGGAAGAGCAGAAGGATGGAATGAGGTAGTTTATGGCCATGCCTGGGAAGTGGCATACGTCATTCCCACCATATTCCATTGGCTGAACTCAGTCACATGGTCCCAACTTAAGCACAAGGGAGTCTGGGAAATGTGGTGTTCCTACTGCTCAGAGGAGGAAAGAGAGCTGGTGAGTGTAGAACCAGTCCTTTCCTGAATGGATGATTGTCATGTATATAATTGGGAAGTAAGGCATCCTATGGGGACCAGCGGAGGGGTCTAAAGTATTTAATATATCATTGGATTCAGGAAGGCAGGGCAGTGGGCTAAATAATGGCCCCCAAAAATATCCAAGTCCTAATCCTTGGAACCTCAAACCAAGTACCTGGCAGAAAGGACTTTGAAGATGTGATTAAGTTCAGGATCTTGAGACAGAGAAATTACCCTGGATTATCCAAGGGGGCCCTAACTGTTATCATGAGTGTTCTTCTAAGAGGTAGATGGAGCGAAATTTGACCAGGGAAGAGAAAAAGGAGATGGGATGGCAGAAGCAGTGGTTGGAGTGATGTTCTCTGAAGATGGAGAAAGGGTTCACAAGCCCCAGAAGCTGAAAAGCTGAGAAGGGCAAGGAGGAGATTCTCTCTTGGAGCCTCCAGAAGGAATCAGCCTGCTGACACCTTGATTTTAGCCTGTTAAGACTCAATTTGGACTTCTGGCCTCCACAAGTAGAAGAGAATAAAGTTTTCTTGCTTTAAAACACTGAATCTATGGTCATTTGTGACAACAGCAAGAGGAAACTAATACAAGCAATGCCTATGCCGAGTTCCAGATAAGGATCACTCATTAGTGAGCTAGGCAAAAAGACAGGAAGGCAGGGCCAGATGTGGAAGTTGAGGCTGAAGGGTAGCAAGGTTCAGGTCCAACAGGAGAGGGAGTGGAGTGCGCTCGGGGCAGTGAATTGAAACCTGAGGGCACCAGGAAGCCATTGAAGAAGGAATGACCTGACCAAGATTTACATTTTTGCAGGATGACCCCGCCTGCTTTGTGGAGAGCAGATCAGAGGAACCAGTGCTGGAGGTAGGAGACAGTCATTTGCTTTATTCCAGGGGAAAAGTAGAAAGGCAATAACTCAGGTCCTAGAAATACCTAGTGGAATCAACAGGATTTGGTGATGGCAAGCCTGTGATAAGAGACATCCACTCTGTCACCAACATCAGCTGCACCAACTCTGACGGTCAATGGTAACTGCAGAGGACATAACCTGCTTAGCCACCTATCCAGAACAGAGACAAAATAAGGAAGTCTAAAGGAACAGGGAAGGTGCCTATGAAGACCAGGTGCTATCCATTGGATGCCTTCTTCCAAATCCTACAGTTGCCACAACCATCATGTCCTGTGTAATTTGAGTAGAATAGTTGGAGCACCATCCTCATAGAAAGGGAAATCCAGCATTAACCTTCATCACCACCCACGCCATGATCAAGGGATTTCTATTTCTCCTAATCTCTTCTGTCTCTGATTTCCTGCTTCTGCTTGTACCGCTATGCTGATGTGTGCTCCACAGAGATGTCCCCAACCAATGGGTGAGCTGGGGCTGAAATCCAACCTACACTGTCCTGGCCAAGTTATCTACTCTTGGTGTATACAGAAAATGATTTGATGCTTGGCATGGCCAGGACCTGGAGCTTTTGAGGAGAATAGACTGGAAATAAAGGTCAAGTAAGGAGTCAGCTTAAAGTGTTTCCAATGCCTCACTAAGGGGTTCCAGACTGCTTCCTATAATTATGGCACCTTGTCTAACAATGTAAAGCATAGAGAGACACATTCATTCAGATTTGCATCTTATGCAGATCACTTTGCCAGCCAATCTGGTCCTCATCACCCATCTGGGACCGGGAAAAAGCCACCCAGTCTGGGCTGAGAATGTCTATACTGAGTCCTGTGGGGAATCCCATTGGCCTCCATGTACAGACAGGATCAAACAGTGCTGGGGAACAGAAAGGGAAAATGGATCTGATTCCAGAGAGAAGGAAAAACAAGACAAAAAGAAACTTACCTATCTTTTTTTTTTCATTGTAGGTTTTCTTTATTTTCACTTTTGTTAATATTTAATGATATTAATGGATTAATTTAAAGAGCTTACCCTGTGAAACAGTTTTCTTTCTAATAATCTGCTTCTTTCTCATTGGGTCTTTTGATTATATTATGACCAAACTTTTTTTTTCTCTTTTTTAAAAATTTATAGTTTATTGTCAAGTTGGTTTCCATATAACACCCAGTGCTCTTCCCCACAAGTTCCCTCCTCCATGACCATCACCCCCCTTCCCCTTTCCCCCTCCCCCCTCAGCCCTTAGTTTGTTTTCAGTGTTCAAGAGTCTCTCATGATTTGCCTCCCTCTCTCTCCCTAACTCTTTTTCCCCCCTTCC
>CM053562.1:9772132-9807939 GCA_028646485.1 Cryptoprocta ferox
CCATCCACATTTCTACAAATGGCCACATTTCATTCTTTCTCATTGCCATGTAGTATTCCATTGTATAGATAAACCACATCTTCTTGATCCATTCATCAGTTGATGGACATTTAGGCTCTTTCCATGATTTGGTGATTGTTGAAAGTGCTGCTATGAACATTGGGGTACATGTGCCCCTATGCATCAGCATTTCTGTATCCCTTGGGTAAATCCCCAGCAGTGCTATTGCTGGGTCATAGGGGAGTTCTACTGATAGTTTTTTGAGGAACCTCCACACTGTTTTCCAGAGCGGCTGTACAAGTTTACATTCCCACCAACAGTGTAGGAGGGTGCCCGTTTCTCCACATCCTCGCCAACATCTACAGTCTCTTGATTTGTTCATTTTAGCCACTCTGACTGGCATGAGGTCGTGTCTCAGTGTGGTTTTAATTTGTATTTCCCTGATGATGAGTGACGGTGAACATAGTTTCATGTGTTTGTTGGCCATCTGGATGTCCTCTTTGGAGAAGTGTCTATTCATGTCCCCTGCCCATTTCTTCACTGGATTATTCATTTTCCGGGTGTGGAGTTTGGTGAGTTCCTTGTAGATTTTGGATACTAGCCCTTTATCTGCTTTGTCATTTGCAACTATCTTTTCCCATTCCGTCGGTTGCCTATTAGTTTTCTTGATTGTTTCCTTTGCAGTGCAGAAGCTTTTTATCTTGGTGAGGTCCCAATAGTTCATTTTTGCTCTTGATTCCCTTGCCTTTGGGGATGTGTCGAGTAGGAAATTGCTGCGGTTGAGGTCAAGGAGGCTGTTTCCTGCTTTCTCCTCTAAGGTTTTTATGGTTTCCTGTCTCACATTCAGGTCCTTCATCGGTTTTGAGTTTATTTTTGTGTATGGTGTAAGAAGGTGGTGTAAGTTTCATTCTTCTGCATGTTGCTGTCCAGTTTTCCCAGCACCACCTGTTAAAGAGGCTGTCTTTTTTCCGCTGGATACTCTTTCCTGCTTTGTCAAAGATTAATTGGCCATACATATGTGGGTCCAGTTCTGGGTTCTCTATTCTATTCCATTGGTCTATGTGTCTGTTTTTATGCCAATACTGTACTGTCTTGATGATGACAGCTCTGTAGTAGAGGCTAAAGTCTGGGACTGTGATGCCTCCCATTTTGGTTTTCTTCTTCAATATTATTTAGGCTATTCGGGGTTTTTATTGATGGCTTTCTGGATCCTGAGATTTGGGGGTTCTGTATGATACTCCTGGATCTTCCAATAAAGTCCTCTTACCTTCCTCCTGTTTATAATTCTGACTGAGATACTCTGTCTCCAATTTCTCTCTTCAGGCCTTCATCGCACACCACCAAGTGTTACATTTTGTGTCTCTCCTCCCTGATGCCATGAGTTGGTCAGATGGAGAGGAGGAGAAGAGGTCAGGGGATGGCAGGGGTGGGGAGAAGAGGCAAGAAGAGGGGAGGAGAGAGAAAGGTGTCATTGCATACATACATACACAGAGATGTAGAAGAATGTTCTTTATGGCATTGTTTGTAATAGCAAAGGACCGAAAACAACCTCCAGTGGTGAGAGAACTGATGGTCTCCTGGAGAGATCTCTCCATCATGTGATATTGGCTATATAATTCACAGTCCCTTCATATGGGAATACTATACAGCAGTTAAAAAGAATGAGTAATTTAAAAAGTTCTAGGGGTGTCTAGGTGGCTCAGTCAGCTGAGCATCTGGCTCTTGATTTTGGCTCCAGTCATGATCTCTCCATTCGTGGGATCAAGCACCACGTAGGGCTCTGTGTGGACAGCTCGAAGACTGCTTGCGATTCTCTTTCCCTCTCTCTCTGCCCCTCCTGCACCTCTCTCTCAAAATAAATCAATAAAAAAATCCAGAACTCAGTTTAAGCATTACTGCCTTACTTACACATAAATAAATGTGTTTATATTATAAGCATGTTGTAAATTGTAATAAATCATAATTCATATTATTTTACATCTAAATAGATTTTATAAAAATAAATAATAACTGTACTGTCATTTATTTAGTAAAATATATGAAAATATATTTGATAAGTATATTTATTGCATGAATATATTTATATAAATAACAGAAATATTAAACTTAGAAGTAAATTTATATTTATAATATATAATATGCATATAATATATATAAATACATACTATGTGTGTGTATATATATCAAGTGATCTTCAATCAAGCTATAATTTTTTTAAAAAGCAAGGCAGAAATACAAGCACACTTACTTTAAATTTTTTTTAATGTTTATTCTTGAGACAGAGAGAGACAGAGCATGAGTGGGGGAGGGGCAGAGAGAGGGAGACACAGATTCCAAAGCAGATTCCAGGCTCTGAGCTGTCAGCACAGAGCCCCACGTGGGGCTCAAACTCGTCAACCGTGAGATCATGACCTGAGCTAGAGTTGGACACTTAACCAACTGAGCCACCCAGGCACCCCAAGCACACTTACTTTTAGAATGCACAGACTTATTTCTGGGAAAATGTACTAGAAGCAGTCATGACCCTCAGGAACAGGAAGGATGGGGAGGCACCTTGCTCTTTCGTGTATGCTTCTGTGTACTGTTTTTTTTAAAACCATCTATAAGCTTCAACTATTCCAGCAAAGTAATTGATTAAAGTGTTTTTAGGGATGCCTGGGTGGCTCAATCGGTTAAGTGTCTGACTTCGGCTCAGGTCAGGATCTCACCCTTGTGGGTTCGAGCCCCGCATCAGACTCTGTGCTGACAGCTAGGAGCCTGGAGCCTGCTTCAGATTCTGTGTCTTCCTGTCTCCCTGCTCCTCCCCTGCTCTCTCTCTCGCTCGCTCGCTTTCTCTTTCTCAAAAATAAATAAATGGGAAATTTTTTTAAAAATAAGAAATAAAGTTTTTAAAAGCAAAGAAAATGAGAAAGTGCACTGAACGAAGGGTAGATGAAAAAGAAAAGAGCATCAAACAGCTCAACAAGCACCACCTGAGTTCCTCTCTCAGCACCTCCATGATGAATCCTTGACCTTGACTAAACCAGAATTCAATGATCTCTAAGGTCCTGACTTCAAAACCATCTGCAATCTTTGCTGACAGAGCTAATTGCTCAGGGAGAATTTCCTTTCAAATTAAAGCAGTAATTTTCCTAGCTTCCCACAGCAGCCTACGATGTTACCATCATAATATGAAATGGGTTTTTCTTTATTAGAGTTATCTTTGGAATCTGGCACCTTAAAGGATATAAAATGAATCATAAATAACATACTTGCAAATCATGTTGAATAAGATGAATTTTTGTAAGAGGAGCATTTGGGCACCTAATTAACCCCACACCCTCTGCAGAGAAAAGTCCTCCATAGCCTGGCCAGAGATGGATGCAGATGGCTGACCCAGGAGGATCCAGTCAATTATAATGCTGCCTAAAGCCAATTAGATTTGTCCTCAAGAACTTGAGCTAAGAAAACACAGATGGTGGGGGCGGGGGGAGGGGGAGGAGTTTCATTACCTTAATGCTTAGGAACCACACAAAGTTGCATGAGGGCAGGAATTGTACAATCTTCCTCCTGCTGTATGCACAGTGCTTACCACCACTCTGGCACATACTAGGTGCTCCATTGATATTAGTTAAGGGGTGCCGGGATGGCTCAGTCAGCTGAGCGTCTGATTCTTGATTTTGGCTCAGGCCATGATCCCAGGGTCATGGGATGGAGCTCCACATTGAGCATGGAGCCTACTTGGGATTCTCTCCTCTCTCCCTCTGCCCCCCTCTTCTGCTCTCTCTCTCTCTCTCTCTCTCTCTCTCTAATATATATCTATATATCTATATATCTATATATCTATATCTACCTATACATACTAGTTGAAAGAAAAACTAATCACCAGAGGAATGGTCCATAAACTCTGACAGCTGTAGATTCCCTGGTACCACCCAGCTCCTTTTCCTTTGAGAGACCTAGATTTCTAGATTTTCTTGGGATTTTGTGGGATTTTGATCTTTCTTTCAAAACCCACTTCCACCTAAGATTTTGGGTTCTTTCATCCAAAAGAACCCTAAAACAGGTATTCTTTGTTTTCTCAAAATACAAATTATTTTTACTCCTGAGATTACTTTCTTTTAATTAAATACCATCAAAATTCATAGTAACCTGTTCCATGGTTCAATTCACTGCAGCAAACGTGTATTGAGCTAGAAGCTATGTGAGACCTGAAAGATGAATGGGGCCAAGTCCCTGCCACCCAGGCATTACATTCAGATGGAGAAAGGCAGACACACAGTTAAATCCTTCAAAGAGCAGATTATCTGAAAGAGAAGGTTTGGACAATGCACTCTGGGTATAAGTGGGAGAAAGAGATCAATATTGGCAAAGACCTCAAGAGGAGACGACCCTGAAGATGGGTTTTGAAGAATGAGCAGGATGTCCCAAGGAAAGCATATTTGGGGCAGAGAGAACGCTTTGAACAAAGTGTTGAACAGAGCCTGGGAACACTGGTACTTAGTGGCCGAGCAATGAGCGACATGGTAGAATGAAGCAGAACGACCAGGCTAGCAGAACAAGATGAGAATAGGAGAGTGAGCCACGTTGGTTTTTGCTTGTGTTTTTGTTTTTGTTTTTAACCAAGATCCCAGCCAGTGTTTTAAATTATTCAGGCCAATAGGGATTTTTTTAAGAGTAGCACATTTGGCAAGTCTCCAACCACAGAAAGGGACCCTCGATGTTCTAGGTACTCTACAACACCAAAGAAAGATGATCAGAACTCTAATCTCAGTCAGTGGTGAACATTTTCTCTTCATTGAACTTCAAATGTGTGTTGTTCCTCCCCCAAACATCCCATAAGCAGTGAATGCTCACTCAGTACAAATGTCATTAGAAATGATTATCTTTTTGAGGTGATGGAAATATTCTGGAGCTAGAAAGCTGTGATGGTTGCACAACATTGTGAGTGTACTAAAAGCCATGAATTATTCCCTTTAAGGAAGTGGCTGGAGTAAAAATGACCTAAGCCTTAGCTTGAGCAAGGTCATATTCTGAGACAGATTGTACCCATGAGGATAAAGCTTGGTGGGTGAGTGCCCACCAAGTTGGTATATAAAATGAGTGCCATTTTATATACAGAAGCCAATTCAAGAAATATGATTATAGATAGATAGATAGATAGATAGATAACATTTTTTTTCATGTCAGATTAAACTAACTGAGGAAATGAGCCTGTAGGTGAGAGTATATATTAGTATGACCATTTATGGGGCTCCATGTTTTTTTCTTTTATAGTTTATTGTAAAGTTGGTTGCATATAACATGCCATGAGGGCTCCATGTTTTAAAATGTTGAATGCAGGGTGCCTAGGGGTGCTCAGTCTGTTAAGCATCTGACTCTCAGTTTCAGCTCAGGTCATGATCTCATGGTTTCGAGCGTTGGAGCCCCACAGTGGACTCTGCCCTGTCAGTGCAGAGCCTGCTTGGGACTCTCCATCTCCCTCTCTCTCTGCCCCTCCCCCACTTACATTGTGTCTGTCTCTCTCAAAATAAATAACTAAACTTTAAAAATAAATAAAAATAAAATGGTGAATGCATGAACCTTGGTGTCAGCAATTCTCCTTTGAGGGGTCTATTCTTGTGCACAACATAGTCACATCCTACACAAGACTGTAGACAAAAAATGTGTTGCAACATTGTGTTAGTGAAAAATTGTAAACAACCTAAATGTCCAGCAATAGAAAAACTAGCTAAACAAAAAGAAGAGGAAATAAATAGGAGAAACCACCAGAATGTGGTCACCCCTTGGCAGTGCTATTTAAAAGGGAGACTTTCCATTTTCTTTTTTCTTTTTTTTAAGTTTATTTATTTATTTTGAAAGAGACAGAGAGAGGGAGAGAGAGAGAGAGAGAGAGAGAGAGAGAGAGAGAGAGAGACAGCACAAGTGGTGGAAGGGGCAGAGAGAGTGGGTGAGAGAGAATTCCAAGCAGGTTCCACACTGTCAGCGCAGAGCCTGATGGCAGGGTTTGAACTCACCAACCAGGAGATCTTGACCTGACCCAAAATCAACAATCGGATGCTTAACTTATTGAGCCATGCAGATGCCCCTGGTTTGTCACTTCTTATATGATTTCTTGTGGTGTGCCTTACTTTTGTAATGTTAATAAATCCCCAAGTTTTCTTTAATCAAATATGGCTTCATTGAGTTCCACGGAAAACATGTGTATTCTTCAACTAGAAGATTACTCACTTTATTGAATGGAACAATGTTAATAAAAAAAAAAACGAAGCAAAGTCTATGCCTATTTTATGCACATTGGGGCACACAAAAAATATTATCAGCTGAGCATGTTCGAGAGCTGGCAACCGAAAGATACTTCCTAATCTTGCATTCTCAATTTAGATCACAGCTGTGAATTAATAAAATGCAGACAAATTACTAGAGTTGTCAAGTTGGCAATAAAATCAGTGTTATCGGACCAGGTACTGTTGGTGCTCCACCCAGATTCCCTTGGATTCCTTTGACCATCTCTTGTGTCCCTTGCCTGATTGGATGTGTTTTTGCTTCTACGAGCATGCACAAGTAAGTCTGTAAAGGGAGGAGCTGTCTCAGGCCAGTGGATGTTCTGGATGCCTGGATGTTCTGAGCCGGAAGTGCTCTGAGGTTGACGTCCCTCCTTTGGTCAATGATGTCTGAGTGTAGAAGTAAGAAATTCCAGCTCTCCTGCTCGGGTCAGAACAACATCAAGCACATACCTTACCCTCCAGGGTCCCCGGCCAGATTAGGCTGAAGTTACTGGCTGTGGTGCTTTACCTAAATCACACTTTTACTTGGTTTCATGTCTTTTCCCTGTGGGTGTCTCTTGCAAGGACGTCCTTAATGAATTAATTACACATGAATCCTCATCACTGGGTCTCCTGAAGAACTCAGTCTCAGATGATCTTTTTTTGCACGTTTAAGCTCAAAACTGGAAACGATGCACAAACATCGTTGATCCAAGACTGGCTTCAGAAAAGCCCAGTTTCAAGTTTTCATAAAACAGAATGATTCAAATCATGGCTGATGTAACGGCAGTTTCTCAAAGCCTCAGCTTGACTATTTACTACTCAGACTCTGTAATGGGCTAACGATTCTGTCTCTTGAAAGATGCACTATCTTCTTGTGCCTGTGGGTACCAGACCAGTAGGTTCTATTTCAGAAATTAATTAACTTCTCCTAGTTAGATATATCCTTGGAATTAACATCTGGAAAACCAATGAAAACTCTGTGGATTCTTTTATATTTTGCACCTCTCTGGGTTAAAAGAGTGGAATTGCTGTTGTATTTCTATGCAAAATGATTTTGCAGCTCTAAAGGGAGAGATTTTATTTCTCTTTTTGGGGACCTTGCTAGGTTATTCCAGAGATGAAATGAGGGAAATACAAGACCTAGCTCAGGGCTATGGCAACCAGTCTGTCACTTCCTTCCTTCTGAAGCTATGGCCCAGGAGGATATTCTAATTCTGTGATTCCCAAAGTGTGGCCCTACATCAGAAACACCTGGAGTGCTTACCAAATGCAGATTTCCGGGCTCCATCCTTCTGAATTAGAATCTCTGGAGACGACCTAGAGATCAGCATTTTTAAAGCCCTTGTTTGAATTTTATGCATGCTGAAGTTTTAGTATCAGTATTTGTGACTCAGTGGTTTCCAACTAGAGAGATCATGAGAACATGAATGCGTTACTAGGTATAGTTTTAACCGACAATGAGAGAGAATCAAGTGAAACTAACATAAGCCAAGGAAAAAAAGTGGACAAAGTTATCGATTCACAAAACAAAAAAGCCCAGGTCTTTAGTTAGATTTAGGCCTTGCTAGACCCAGGGACTCAACTCAACTGCTGCCTTCAAATTTCTCTCTTTCCCCCATTTGGTTTATTTCACGAGCTCCACAGATGATAAAATGATAGCCACCAACAGCTCTTTGGTGACCATCTTTCTGCTAGTGATCCTCAAAGACAGGAGTGTATCTCCTTCCTGGTAGTTTCAGCAAAAGTCCCAGAGAGACATCTGATTGGTCTAGCTTAGGTCACATGCCCACCTTTGAACCAATCAGTAGCCAGAAGGATGCAGTGCTCTGATAGGTAAGGCCTGAGTCATATATCTATCTCTGGAGCAAAGTTATCAATGTCAAGTCCACCTAAAATACATAAATGGGTTTCCCCCGAGAAATAAGTACCCTACTGTCAGAAGTCTTGCCAGAGGACTGATCTCATGTTCACTAAAACTGGAATCTGTGTTCTTTAAAAATCTTCCAAATTGTTCCACTGATCCAATATTTTTTGGTGCTGAACCAACCCCAGGGATGCATGTACCTTAAAATGACTTGGAAAGTCTCAGAACCACTGATCTGTCCTCACTGGGGAGTTCAAGGCTTGCCTCTCCTGGCTGGGGAGATTCAAAAATTAGGGACTTATGGTGGGACGCTGGTCTTTCTGCTTCAGCTGGGGGTTAATCTTCCATAAACCATGTCAGCCAGTGAATGCAAAGCCCAAACTGTCACCACTTAACAGAGAGAAAAGAGGTTGGCATTAGAAGAAGCGCTAGGAAATGTGTCTACTTATCCTCCAGGGAGACAACAGGTTAGTGTAACATCTACCCAGCAGATGTGCTGACAGGAACAGGGAGCAAATGGCAGACTTGTTGAAAAGGGAAAATCCAATTGTAATATAGATTATTTCTTGATGAGAAAGTAGTGTACTTCAGTTAGTCCTGTTAGATTTCTCCCTTGATACCTGTTAACAGGAGAGAATCTTTTTCTTGAACTGAAAAAAGAAAACCTAGTCCATCTGTACCTCTTGTTTATATGAACACCAGGGAAAGGTGGGAGAAAGATATGTCTGTGAAGTAAACTCAGTGTAATTTTGCACAACTAAATTAGCTTGACCAGAATCATGATGCTCCTATTGTTGGAGGGAAAAAAAGCAAAAAATGAGGCAAGACCCGAAGGGACTTGGAGTCTAATTTGACAAGTACATCAGGACATTGGGAGAAGATGCGGGGCTGGGGGTGGCAAGAAGTTGCTGAGAGAAGGTCCTGGTTGTGTCTCTTGTGTCCAGTTTGCTCACATCAGCAAGTCATATGTAAAGAGCAAAACATCATCCCAATAACACACTTAACTGCCTATGTATACACAGGAGATCATGGTGTGCACCCATTAAAAAAAAAATTCAATCTCAAGTGCAGGTATAGCAGGCCAATATTTTTGTGGCCAGAAAGCTAGAAGAAATCTGTAGTTCTTAACACAGTATGTGGACTGGTAAAATAGTGTTGCAGCAGAGACAACAGTGATTTGGGTATTGAACCATGGGATAGGGCAGATGCTTCCAAGGGGGCTGGTAAAATAGTGTTGCAGCAGAGACAACAGTGATTTGGGTATTGAACCATGGGATAGGGCAGATGCTTCCAAGGGGGCAACTCAGCATCCCACTGGGAAGTGCAGGAGACAGCAGGAAATCAGTGTGTGTGTGTGTGTGTGTGTGTGTGTGTGTGAACTCTTCCCACACACTTCCTCCACCTAACAGCACACTGGCCTCTTCACTGGTGATTTTATGAATTTCATCTTGTGCAAGGCTTAAACTCTCACCAGTTGGGAGTTTATTATTCTGACTTGTTTTGGTTTGCCCTTACTACTCTTCAAGTGTCCTGCTCCATATAAGAATGCCCTTCCTTGATGAATGTTAACTCAGCTTATTGTGGTAATCATTTCGTATATATATGTATATACATAAAGTCATTCATTATAGTATCTTGTATCTCAAGCTTGTGGAGTGTTGTAGGTCAATCACATCTCAAGAAAACTGGGGAAAAAAGAACCTACAAATAGACTTGGTTATTCATTTCATCACTTATTTAAAAATATTTGTTAGGGGTCCACAATGTGCTATGCATGGTGTTAGGCATGGAAGATACAGCAATGTAAAAAAACAGACAAGAGTTCCCACCCACTTGGAGCTTATGTTCTAGAAATATACTGTCCAATATGGCAGCCATGGACCACATGAACTATTAAGTACTTGAAAAATGGATAGTTTATCTTTTTCTAAAAGTAATCTCTACCCCAATGTGGGGCTCAAACTCATGACCCGAGATCCAGAGTTGTATGCTCTACTTGGCCAACCAGGTGCCCTGAAAAGTGGCTAGTCTAAATTGAGTTGTGCCATGAGTATAAAATATGGGATTTCACAGACTTAATGTTGAAAAAGAATGGAAAGTATGTCAATTTTTTATATTGATACATATTGAAATGATGATAATTTGGATATTAAGTCAAGTAAAATATATTTCACTTGTTTTTCTTTATATGTAGCTACAAGAAAATTAAAAATGAGGTGTGTGACTTGAAGTATATTTAAAATTTATTTATTTTGAGAGAGGCAGAGAGTGCACACAAGTATGGAAGGGGCAGAAAGAGAGGGAGAGAGAGAATGCCAAGCAGGCTCTGCGCTATCAGTGCAGAGCCCGACGTGGTTCTCAAACCCCCGAACGGTGAGATCATGATCTGAACTGAAACCGAGTTGGACACTTAACCGACTGAAGCACCCAGGTGCCCCTTAGTATATTTCTATTGAATAGCCTTGTTCTAGAGCAGTGGTTCTGAAACGGGGGATGATTTTGCACCCACTCCCAAGACGTGGGGCAAGCAAACATGAGTCTAACTTTTATGGCTCTGAGTCTATCATCAGTTCAGAATTTCAAACTTTCAGGGCCAACCTTTGAGATGTTCTTAGGCATCACACCTTTGAATTTATGGAACTGCCCCCAGGTGATGGCTAGATTTCTCTGCATAGTTTAAATAGCTGAGTTCCTGTTGGAGGAGGTCATGGAGAGGACATGACCTCTTGTTGACCTGCAAGCTGGACCCAGGCAATCAGAGGTTTCCCACTCCCTCCTCTGTCCTTGCAATGTATGCTCCAGCCACCATTCCCAAACTAGCAGCCAATCCAAGGACATAGCCTTGAGAGAGTAAAGGGTTGTGGAGACCCTCTACATAATATACACGAATGAATATTAAAGCCTCTATATAAATTGGTAAGATTCTGGCAGGCAAGTGCCGAGATCCACTTACTCACAGCCACCTGTAACTTCGCTTGCTTATTAACCCTGCCACCCACCCATCTGGAGTGGTCTGCCTTTTTCTTCAGCTCTCTGTGCCCTCGGTGTACTGTGGCCAGTTTGCAATCCAAGACTCCCCCAGGATTTTGAGGTAAGCATTTCTCGCCTTCCTTTGTAGCTTTACAATGTATAGATACTTCCTTCAACAGTATAGTTTCATTTTGCCTAATTTTGAGACTTATATAAATGGAATCATATGTATGTATGTATTCTTTGTATCTTGCTTCGTTTGCTCAATATTATGTTCTTTAGATTCATCTTTATAGTTTCATTAGCTCTCTTATGTTTATTTTTACTTCTATATTCATGTAATATTCATGTATAGTACTATATTCATGTAACAATTTCATGTAACCTAGTATATACTATATTATTACATGAACATGCAATGTATTTATCTAGGCTACTGATGGAGAACATTTAGGCTGTTTCCACTTTGGGGCTTTTTAAAAAATATTTTTAAAGTTTATTTATTTTTTGAGATAGACACAAGTGGGGAAGGGGCAGAGAGAGAGAGAGACACACACACACACACACACACACAGAATTCCAGGCAGATTCCAGGTTCTGAGCTGTCAGCACAGAACTCAATGCAGGACTCGAACTCATGAACTGTGAGATCATGGCCTGAGCAGAAGTCAGACCCTCAACCGACTGAGCCCCCCAGGCGCTCCTCACTTTGTGGCTCTCTTTAAGAAGGCACTTATGAACATCATCCTAGAACATGAATGTTGAGTTCACATGCATAGGTTTCTCTAGGATACATTCTTACCAAATTCTACATAAAAAAATCTCTGCAAAATCTAACTCTGTATCTACTCCTGACGATGAGTAAAAGCAACTCTTCTGAATCTCTTACTAGAATGTTAAAGAACGAAATTCAGCTGAGTAAATTTGAAGATCTAATTGGCTTTATTAAGCAATTCACAAATTGGGCAGCATCCCATAGAGCAAGTAGAGAGGAGCTCCAAGGAGTTGTACAAGAAAAAAAGGATTTTTCTTAACATTTACTTATTTTTGAGAGACAGACAGTGTGATCAGGGGAGGAATTGAGAGAGAGAGAGGGAGACAGAATCCCAAGCAGGCTCCAGGCTCTGAGCTGTCAGCACAGAGCCCGACGAGGGGCTCGAAACCCAGAAGCCTTGAGATCGTGACCTGAGCCGAAGTCGGATGCCCAATCGACTGAGCCACCCAGGTGCCCCAGAAAAAAAGGATTTTTAAAGGAAAGAGGTAAGGGCAAGGAAGTTATTATGAAAGAGAGAGAGAGAGAAAGGATTATTCTATTCAAGGGCACCTTTCCTTGGCAGGGGGAGGGGGGGTGCAGAGGGTCCAACTGGGTGGATTACCTCGTCTTCTTTGGGGCTCAGATAGACAGGGTCCATGAAACAGATCACCTCATTGGTGCTGATCAGAAAATTGCTGACATTTCCCGGGAGGTTGGGATTGCAGTTAAATTAGGTATTAAGCCCAGGTTTGGTGATTTAGCCTAAGTGGCTCCGTTTTGGTCCTGTGGTTTTCTTGTTAACAAGAATCCTAAAGACTCTCAAAGGAAACCTCCTCCTGGCTCCAAGTTTTAGCATTCAATGCTGATTGAGATCAAAGCCCCAGGGACTCTCTCGTGACCTTCTTCCATTCTTCCCCATCTCTTTGCTCAAGGGAGGGAAGAGGTCTTTTGTTTCACATCTCTGCTTGCACTTCCTTCACTCTGTTTACCAGAGTGATGTAGCTAAAAACAAAATGTGTTCCAGGTTTGAAACTTTTCATGGACTCCCTGGTACCCTTGGTATAAAGTCCCAAATGTTTAGTACAGCAGCAGAGGCTTCTCTGATTGCCAGCCACACACAGTCCTACTCTTCCTTTTGGGAGCGATACTCAATGGCTTATTGTTCCCACTACCATCCATGATTGTTTGCTTGCCCATGCCTTCCACCACACTAATCTTTCTGCCTGGAGCAGCTTTCCAACATCCTGTTTTCCACATAAGCTCCTACCCATCCTTTAAGACTCAACTCAAACATCATCTCCTCCAGGAAATCCTGCTCCTTGCTGCTCCCTTATCCTTGGCCAGGCTGGGTACCCTTTGCCTGTACCCCCAATATCCTCAGGCACTTCTCTCTGTACTATTGTGCATTACACTGTATTATCATTGTCAGCCCTCCGGGGTGCCTGGGTGGCTCAGTCGGTTAAGCTTCCAACTTCGGCTTAGGTCAAACCATGAGGTTTCTGAGTTCGAGCCCCGCATTGGGGTCTGTGCGGACAGCTCAGAACCTGGAGCCTCCTTCAGATTCTGTGTCTCCCTCTCTCTCTGCCCCTCCCATGCTCATGCTCTGTCTCTCTCTGTCTCTCAATCATAAATAAAAACACTAAAAAACTTTTTATAGTTGTCAGCTCTCCTCCCCACTCTGCTGGGAGCTCTCCCCCCCTCCATGAGAGACACTTTCTTACCTACCTCTATATTTTCACAGTCAAATACAATGGTGTGATGGTTAGTACTATTTATCAACTTGACCAAATCACAGGGGTCTTCTGATAATTTGGCCAAACATTATTTCTGGATGTGTCTGTGAAGGTGTTTCTGGATGAGATGAGCATCTGTCTGAAGCAGACCACCCTCTCTAAGGTGGGTGGGCATCGCCCAGTCCGCTGAAGGCCTGGATAGATCAAAAAGGTGGAGGAAGAGAGAATTTACTATCTTTGCCTGACTCCTAGAGCCACGACACTGATCTTCTCCTGCCCTTGGACCAGGACTTAATGCCATAGGCACTGCTGATTCTCAGGACTTCAGACTTGGCCTGGAACTATATCAATGGCTTTCTTGGGTCTCTCTGCTGCTCAGCCTCCAAAATCTATCAAGTTAGTTCTTTTTTTTTTTTTTTGACATTAAACAGGCATGTTTTATTATCAAATGTAACAATTCTACGAAAACTCAGTAGTAGTGTAGTTAAGTATTACTTTCTATCTTTAAGGCTCTCAGAGCTTTGGACAGACAGCATCTAAGGCATCAAGTATAAACAACTCTTTTTCTGATCTTAAGTGCCCATTGTCATCAGTTTTCAAACAAAAAGGGTTTTTTTTTTTTTTTCTTTTTTCCTACTGCAGTTAAAGGGCCATTGCTGGTCAAGTGAAGAGGGAATGTTTGGCTCTCCATTCAAGGTGTTAAGCAAAGTAATGCAAAGTAAATAAAGAAATAGCAGCCACATAAATCTGCATGGCTTTGTATCCAAGCCAAAGACAGACAGCCAAAGACAGTTAAGAGTAACTTAAAGACACATGTGCACTTAGTTAATCAAATCCTGTTTTTCTCTTCAGAGTTACATGAGGCAGCAGTGCTAGCTAGCTAGTGTCTAGTATTGCACTTTTGTAGCATCCACATGGCTAAACATGTGGTGCTAAACACTGACAGCATCAGTAACTGCTCTAACCGCTTCAGTGTTTACCTCTCAGTTCAGCATGCTGACTACAATCCTATGCTTTTAAAAGTTTTAATTATTTGACAGTTAAGGCATTTGAGAGAAAGGTTTAAGGCTATATCTTAATATATACAAGCATTCACTTCAGTTAGTATATTGCTTTCTAGAATACACTGTTCAAATATTCTAATTTTGCGATATTAAAAGCTATGGAATTTCTCTTATTAAAGTCCAAACCATCAGCAAAGTACAATATAAAATAATACATATGAAGCCACAATGTTCAGTTACAGTTTAAACTAGAAATTACTAACTACACATAGCTGCTTCATTTTTGGTTTTGCATTTTGGTCCCTAGTTCATTATTTACAACTTGTACCTGCTGAGGAAAAAGATGCAACTTTTAAACCTTGTATGTTTTGCGGTGGGTGTGCAAGGTCTTCTAATTTATCCCAAGGGTTTTTTTTTTAATTTTTTAAATGTGTATTTATTTTTGAGACAGAGAGAGACAGATAGTGAGTGGGGGAGGGGCAGAGAGAGAGGGACACACAGAATCCGAAGCAGGCTCCAGTCTCCGAGCTGTGAACACAGAGCCCAATGTGGGGCTCGAACTCACAAGCTGTGAGATCATGACCTGAGCTGAAGTTGGATGCTCAAACTACTGAGCCTCCCAGGCGCCCCAGCCAAGGGGTTTTAAAAATCATTTTCATTGGTTTTTAACTATAAGACATTATGATGGCCAAGATAGTGGGAAAACAGTAATTTTATTTCTTTTCTTAAGTTTGTGACTTAAGTATTCCAAGACCTTATTCTTGAATTACTTAGTAAGAGAGCACACTTGTGCAGAAGATAGGGAGATGGAGATAGAAAAATGGAAACACACAAATGAAGCTTCCACAACAGAGTTCCTGATGGAGGTGGTAGACACGAGCATTTTTTGTCCAAGACATAAAACTTAGGAAGCACCTATGATGCCACGTTAGCTGGAAGTATTGGAGTCACTCGATTTCCAATTCACATTTTAAATGCCTATTTGCAATCAGCAAGGAGCCAGGCATGCTGCTTGCTAGAGGATTTGGCTTCACTGGCTCAAAGTTTTTACTCTACCAAAAGATAGGGTACAGGCCCACTGTCCAATCATGTTTGCTGAAAATACTGCAGCCTGAGTGTAGACAAACTTCCCCTGAAGTTGCTAGAAGTTGTCTAATCTGACGGTTTTGGGATCACCATACATCTTTCAAAGACTTCTTTTCTGAGGATGGTCTAACTTCTGTGGCCCTTAAATACAAACCCATTCTTTGGGTAGAGTCCTGGCCTGGTCATTTGTGTGTACAAGTCCATCATCGGCTGCGTACTGGTAACCTTGGAAGAAGTTAAGAATTTCCTTAACTCCAGTATTGTAGGCCAGGCCCTGCATTCTGACCACCGTGCCAGGCTGTAGAGGGACACCGCTAAGATTAGCAGCTGAAGGGAAGTAGCAAGACTATTGGACGAACCTGGGGGACTGGGGTAGTGCGCATTGTAGTTCATGAAGAGCTGGGTGCCCGCCAGGTAGTACGTTGTGGAGGGCTGTAGTGCTCGTGGATTCAAAAGCACGTAAGGCTGATAAATGGCAGCTTCAGTAGGAATAACTGCTGCAGGAGATGGTAACTTTCATGGCGGTGGGGATAAGCCATTTCGATTTAAAGTGCCCCCCATTAACACAAAGTTCATCTCCTCAGCTGAACACTGAAAGACTTAACATATCTGTCCTTCATGTTTTTTTAATGACACTTTTGTGCAGCCATAAATGCTCTGCCTGCAGACTTCATCTGGATAAAGGCATCTCCTGATGGGCGGCCCTAGTGATTCAATACCATGTGAACCCCATGAGTTTGAATATCTGTGAAAAACTCCCCCAGAAAGTCCAGGATGTCCTCAATTGTAGCTGCATAGGGAAGACCTCGAAGGTGTATACAGTCTCTAACATTTGTAGGGGGCACAAATTGCTAAGGTAGTACTGGAATAATGGGGGGAGGGTTGGAAGTAGAATAAGAGGGGCCGAAGAGAATCGATTCAGCACCTGCTGGACTTCAGCTGCTGTGCTCCTGAAGAGTTCAATGTATCTTTTACCCAATAAGTCCTTATGCTTCCTCAATGCATTCTGTGCATACTCCTCCCAGGCAAAGAGGACAAGCGTCCCCCGTTGGCCTACCATCTGGGTAGGTAATGAAGAGGATACCTTCCTTCCCCCCAGTGTTGGGGCAATGCCGTCCAAAGAAGGCCACCACTTCATCAGCTGTGGACGTGAAAGGGAGCCCCCGCATGAGGGCGATGACTTGATTTTCCTTGAAGAGAAATTGGGCTACCTCATTGGATGTACCACTAGCAATTTTAAGAAAATCTTCACCTGTTGCTTTGTAAACCTCAATGTACCAGGTCCCCATGTGATGTTTGTGCCTCTGTAATGCTAGGTCTCTGTGTCTCTCACTTACAAACCTAACCATAGCTTCTCTGTTCCTTCGACCCTGGGCATTCAGACAAAGTGCTGCACCTCTCTTAGCAATATTGAATCCTTTGAAGAATCTTGCAATGTCTTGATCTGAAGACTGCCATGGTAAACCTCGTGTCTGGAGTATGGTGTTGTCATCGATAAGTTCCATCTTGCTGCAAGGCCACTTTCAAATTTGTAATTTACTCTCTCTGGATCTGAAAACCTGTGATTATAAGGCTCTGAAATCATTGCTAAAATTATATTCCCCATATCTTCAACTTGAGAGGCTCCATACTGGGAGACAACTATTCTCAAAGTTTAAACACTCTGTCATTGCTGCAACATCCAGTTTATCAATATCAGGTGAACCAGGGCAACACTTCTTGAATTCTTTTCGAAGTTCAAAAAAGGAATAGAAGAATTCGGGCAATAATACATTCTTCTTGGAAGCTTAGGATGCAAGATTTGCCTGACGTGAAGCTGCCCGTCAGTACAGAGACAGAAGGAGGTTTCAATACCAATATTACATTCATTGCTTACTGACTGGTTAAACTGTCAGAGGGCTTGGTCCAGCTGCGGGGCAGAGGACAGGCTTTCTGCATCAATCTTAGTTTCTTCTTTACAATCCTCTGTCAGCTCCAACTGATCCTGTCTCACTAGCACTTCATGCAACTGTCCCACCTTCTTGTTGGCTAGATCCATGACTTGCCATAACTTCAGGATCAGCTCCTTCTCATCTGAGCCCAGCTTGGCCCCTGTGGCTCCAGCAGTGATCCCAAAAGCACCACCAAGTAATGATGCCGTCATGATGATAGGTGGGGAGGGGGAGAGGAGGGTCAGGAGGCAGTGAGGCAGGGTGGAAGTGAGAGAGTCAGCTCTTTTTAATCAATCAAACAATGAATCCATCCTATATATAACCCATATATATAGATATCTATATCTATATCTATATCTATAGATATGTATATATATATCCTGTTGGTTATTTTTTTTCTGGAAAAGTTTTACTAAGATACTTGGTATATGCTAAATAAATATTTGTTGAACTGAACCAAAATTGTCAACTGAACTTGACCTTGGCTTAGATGGAAAGCCAGTAAGCCACATTCACTGTGTTGCATATAATTGTGTTACAAATGGCTTCTCCCAGAGTTGTGCACTGTGGAAGGCCTACTAATCTCCACCCCATTCCTCTTGTTAATGGTGTTGTCTAATCAAGAAAAAATCATCTCCTTGTGACCCCTTTCTATTCCTGATTTCTATTCTCAAAACACAGTGCTGCTGTCTAACATTAATTAGAATCCAACACTTTAAGATACACCTAATACCACTGTGGCCAGGAACTACATCCTTAAATGTGTGTTTCTTAATGCAAATAGATGTTCATCTAAGAATACATGTTTTCAACAGAACACAGCTTGGTGTTTATACAAATGTACGCTTTATCCTTAATAATACAAGATTTTTTTTGTACCTCATATTCACCTTTCAGAATATAAAGGAATCAGCTTATAATACTCTGAGTACAGGATATCAGTTTAAAACTTGCCTAGATGGGATGCCTGGGTGGCTTAGTCGGTTAAGTGTCTGACTTCAGCTCAGGTTATGATCTCACGGTCCATGAGTTTGAACCCTGTGTTGGGCTCTGTGCTGACAGCTCAGAGTCTCGAGCCTGCTTCGAATTCAGTGTCTCTCTGTCTCTCTGCCTCTCCCCCTCCTGCTCTCTCCCTCTCTCTCTCTCTCTCTCTCTGAGGAGTGAATAAACATTTTTTAAAAAAGATTTAAAACTTAACTAGATGAACAGAAATGTATGGGAGAATTCTCTTAAAATATTTGATATTTTTGATTTTCTTATGTGCCTTTGTCCTAAAAGTCAAAAGCAAGGCATGGAGTCCAGTTAGTTAAAGATTTCAGCTCATTAGGCCTATGAAAACAGGTATTTTTAAATTTGTTTTTTCTACGAAAAGAGGTATTTTATTATAATTCACGGACAAAAGTGTGTGAGAGAGAAGTCATATATGTCGGAGGCTCACCCTGGCTCCTCCCACACCTGTGGCAGACATCACCAATTGACTCCAGCACTGTTTCCTCTGAGGCTGGCAGGCTCAAAATATTTTATGAAATAGCAAGCGCTCCAACCGATCCAAGAGGTGAAACACATTTGCTACTTCAGACTGAAATGTGCCAAGAAATTTTTAGGCAAAGGGTTGTCTCTTGTTTTTCTACTTTGGAGCAGAGTGTCTTCTAATTATTGATACTAAGGATGGTCCTAACGTACCGAATATCATGCTGACATTTCCTTCTACAGCATCCGGACTTCTCCGGATACTGACTTCTCTCAGTGAGGTCTTTCTGGTTTCTCCAGCCTGCACTGCTATTTCTCTTCTGTCGTTTTTTTTTTTTTTATTTGTTTTTTTTTTTTTTTTTAGTTTTTATTTATTGTTGAGAGAGAGACAGAGAGACAGAGTGCAAGCAGGGGAGGAACGGAGAGAGGGAGACACAGAATCCAAAGTAGGCTCCAAACTCTAAGCTGTCAGCACAGAGACTGATTCAGGGGCTCGAACTCGAACCATGAGATCATGACCTGAGCTAAAGTCGGATGCTTACTGGACTGAGCCACCCACATGCCCCTCTTCTGTCATTGTTAATGGTCCTTAGAATTTGTGGGAGGCCGTTTAGTGTCCAATTAGACTGCTAAATTCCTTGGGAGCAGGAACAGTATCTTCACATGTGGTGAATATCAGAATGCTGATCGCATAGTAGATACTCACTTAAGTATTCCCTCTTTTGATTGTCGATATGTAAGGACAGGAAAGCAGAAAAAGAATGGTCTTACTCTCTCAATAAGTTTCAAGGAAAAAATATCTATATAAAAATTTTGTTGAGAGCTCAAACTAAAACAAGAAACTTTGAAGTCAACACAGGGATTGCCTCTGCAATAAATGACAAGCCTCTCCTTCTGGAAGTCCACTGGATGCTTTCTGCAGTGAACTTTCAGGTTGGAATTTACCACACCTAAGAGCATGGAGTTAAGAGTTTGATACACACCTGGGCACCTGGGTGGCTCAGTCAGTTGAGTGTCTGACTTTGGTTCAGGTCATGATCTCATGGTTCGTGGATTCAAGCCCCGTGTTGGGCTCAGCACTATCAGTGCTTGGGATTCTCTGCCTCCCTCTCTCTCTGCCTCTCCCCTACTTGTGTGCTTGTTTTCTCTCTCTCTCTCTCTCTCAAAAGTAAATAAATAAACATTTTTTAAAGAGTCTGGTAAACATCTAGGTTAGCTTCCTTTTCTGCCACTGGCTGATTAAGTGATCTCAGGCAAAACTCTTATTTTCTTTAGGCCTCAGTTTCTCCATCCATAAAATGGATAAACATAGCACCAACCTCAAAGAGGTCCTCCAAGGACTTAATAAAATAACTGTAAAGCACTTCATAGCCAGGCATATAGTAAGCATTCATTTAAATATTAGTTCTCAGGGGCGCCTGACTGGTTTAGTTGGTGGAGAATGTGACTCTTGATCTTGGGGTTGTGTATTTGAGCCCCATGTTGGGTGTAGAGATTGCTTAAAAAAAGAAAACCTCTAAAAATAAATAAATATGTGAGTAAAGGTTAGTTCTCATTATGATCATGGAATGTGATACTGGTTTGTAATTTTAACATCTGGCCTCATATATTTCAGACTTTTTATGTTTAAGAATATGTTGGGGCTCCTGGGTGGCTCAGTGGGTTGAACACCTGACTTCGGCTCAAGTCATGATCTTGCAGTTCATGGGTTTGAACCCCATGTCAGGCTCTGTGCAGGGTGCTCAGAGCCTGGAGCCTGCTTCAGATTCTGTGCCCTCTCTCTCTCTCTGACACTCCCTCACTCGTGCTCTGTGTCTCTCAAAAAAATGAATGAACATAAAAAAAAAAAAAGAATGTGTAATCTCCCCTGATGAAATTTAAGCATCTCAAGGGCATGGGTGAGTTCATCTTCTACATCTGTATCAGTTAGCATCTAGTGGATCACAAACCTCCCCAAAGCTTAATGCCTTAAAATAACCCTCCATGCTTAGTTTAGTGTGTCTTCAATTTTAGCTTGCTCCACAATCACCTGGGTTTTTTTTTTCCTCATGAAAAGATCACTCGGTTCTACTCCCAGGGTATTTGATCCAGTAGTTCTAAGGTGGGTCTGAAAATCTGTACCTGGAACAGGTGCCCGGTGATGGTGATGCTGCTGGGCTAGAGAATATACACTTTGAGAGACTCTGCGTGTGCTCACGATCACGTAATTGGCATTTGGGGCTGGGTTCGCCCAGGCAGTTCTTCTGTTCTCACCTGTGCTCCCCTCATGCACCCACAGTCAGCCACACTGCTGATTCTGGGAAGTGGCTGACTGCCAGCTGAGGTGGCAGGCATGAGGAGGGCATATCTCTTTCCTAGATGCAAAAGGCGGGGCCTTAGACTCCACCTCCTGATGGGGGAATGGCAGTCACGTGGGAAGGGGTATGGCTAGAGAGAAAGCACAGTGAGGTCATGTTTGCTGTCTGCCAAACCACAGCTCAGTCTAATCCCTACCTGGTGTGCAGGAAACTCTCACTTGGATGAGTAAATGTCTCCCCTAGCAACTGAATTTAAAAATTTGTAAATGCTATTTGTTTATTTGTGCACTGCAGCTTGGCAGAACCTGCCCTGGGGACTGCTGCTAAGCCCTGGATTTCCTAGTTACTGGCTATGTGATCTTGATCCTGAGCCTCCGGGTTTTCATGAATAAAATGGAGATTATAAATCTCACCCCACAGAGTTGTCATTTGAGAACGAGTACAACTTAACCTCTTTACACCTCCATTTCCTCATCTGAAACATGGCACAAATCATTCCCATCTCACAGGGCTTTGGGGAGCATTTCAGTGGGATGGTGTGCAAAGTGCTTTGCTGAAGTGATCATGATTATTCCTAGTTGGATCCCATCGCTTCACATGGTGTGTTAACACTCAGTAAATGTTGGGTCAAATGTAGCACACTGGCTATAGAAATCTCAGCTTCTGTTCAATTTGTTGCCAGAAGAGATGCCTAAAGCGCTCCAGGTGAAGAACTGCAGGTCCATGGACACTGCCTAAGGAGCTCTTGGAAAATCTGCTCCTGCAAGCAGCCTCCAGCAGTCCCACCCAATAACCTCTGGGTCCCACTGTTCCAGGCTGCTGGACACCTCTGCCCATTCCTCAATCATCCAGCAACAGCGCTATGGCCAACACCTGCAAAGCGAAAGTAGGTCACCTTGAGAGTTCAGATTTTAGAGGCAGGCCAGATGCAAGAGAAAAGGATGGAGTGAGTGAAGCCAATTATCAGGAATGAGAGGTAGAGAGCGGGGAATGCAGAGAACCTTTGTCATGTTCATAGACAGGGAAGGGGGCAAGCTGGGAGGGAAGGAAGGTTGGGAGGAGATGGGAGAAGAGGAAAGGAAGAGAGAAAGGAGGAAGAAAGGAAGGAAGGATGGAAAAGAAGGAAAGGAATGAAGGGAGAGAGGAAGGGGAGAAAGAAGGGAGGAAGGAGAGGTGGAGGAAGGGTGGGAGGGAGCCTGGGAGGCAGATGATGGATTTGCTGGCTGTGGGGCAGACAGTTCTGGGTGGCCTCTGAGACCAGAGGCTGGAGATGTTAAGTGAGGTGCAATCTTGTCTGCTGCCCACTTAATTGCCTGGGGAAGCCACAGCGACAGAGTAGGCCCTGCCCTTTGCTAAAGCTTTCAGGGTGGTCCCTGGGGCTTCACTCCCTCTGGGTGACTCCCATTTAGTTAATGGGTCTCCTGCCGAGAACCTCTGGACTGTGCAGTTAAAAATGCCACATTCAGAAAATCACCATCAGAACCCAAAAGGCCTCTGGGATGGAAAGGTGAACTCAGGCTTCTGGGCAAGTCCAGAGCAAGGCACCTCCTCACCCTCCCTTTTCCAGGCAGATGACAGGGTTATGCAGACTCCTGGCTTGCAGCTTGAATAATGCTCAATAAGGGGAGGGCCCTTAGCACAAACCCAGGATCTGATTTCAGATCAGGCCTGACAGCAGAACAGGGGAAGAAATCCAAGGCATCTGCAATCTCCCCCCAGGGAAGCTCCTAGGCAAGTAGGTAGGGTTCCCTTACAGGGCACAGGTCCCTGTTTTAGGCTCTGGGGATGCTGTAGCCCTGGGCCCAGAGAGCTTAGATTCCCCTGAGGGGACAGAGAGGCTACATAAACCTATGAGTAATTAAAATAACTTTAGAGGGGCACCTGGGTGGCTCAGTCGGTTAAGCGTCCAACTTCAGCTCAGGTCATGAACTCATGGTTCATGAGTATGAGCCCCGAGTCGGGCTCTGTGCTGACAGCTCTGAGCCTAGAGCCTGCTTTGGATTCTGTCTCCCTCTCTCTCTGCCCCTCCCCTGCTCATGCTTGCTAGCTCGAGTGCTCTCTCTCTCTCTCTCTCTCAAAAATAAACATTAAAAAATTTAAAAATAATAAAAAATCAAATCACTTCAGAAAGGGGAGAGAATAAACAGGATGGTGTGCTAATGCTTGGCCTGGAGTGGGGACCATGAAGAAGGAAGGGTATCATTAGATAAAGTGACCGGGGAATGCCTCTCTGAGGAGAAGACCCTCCAGCCAAAGACTGAATGTTGCTGTAACCGCAACTCCAGAGGTTCAGTGCTTGGCGTATGTCAAACTGAACACGACCCGTGGAAGAGTGGAAAGTAAAGAATTTTTCGTTACTTGTTATGAGTAAGGAGATGAGGATGTGCCACAGTTTAACCGTATGCCCAGTGAAGGACATTTAGGTTGTTCCCCGTTTCTGGCTATTACAAATATAGCTACAGTCCGCATCTGTGTACAGACATTTGAGCCTAAGTTTTCACTTCTCTGGGATAAATGTCCCAAGATTTCTGTTGCTGGGTCATAACGGTAAATGCACGTTTACTTTTGTAAAAAACTACCAGACTGTTCCCCAGAGTTGCTCTGTCACTTTATGTTCCCACCAGCACTGTAGGAGTGATCCAGTGTCTCTGCACCAGAGCCAGCATTTGGTGTCCGTAACATTTTTTAATTTTGCGTTTGGTTTCTTCATTTGTTGTGGTCATTGCCATTTTCCCCCCTGCCTCTTTGCTGATTGAAAGTTGCATATTCCATTTTTGTTCTTTTGGAAATTATCTGTATGTTTTTTTTTAATGAACTTAAATTTTTGTTTAATTTTATATATAGCATGTGAGTGGGGGAGGGGCAGAGGATGAGAGAGAGAGAGAGAGAGAGAGAATCTTAATCAGGCTCCATGTAGGGCTCTATCCTACAACCCTGGGATCATGACCTGAGCTGAAATCGAGAGTCAGACGTTCAAGCGACTGAGCCACCCAGGCTACCCTTAAATAACTTAAAAAATTCCAGAACAACTTCAAATCTACATAAAAATTACAGATAATACAGAGACTTCCCATATGTCCTGTACCTTGATTCCCCCATTATTTATATCTGATACCAGTATCCCATTTGCTACAATTAATGAACTGATATTGATAACACTTACATTAATGAAGTCCATAATCAGGTTCCTTACTTTTTACCTAATGCCCTTTTTTCTGCTCCAGGATCCCATCTTGCACAGCACACCTCACTTAGGTATCACATCTCCTTAGTCACCTCCTGGCTGTGACAGTTTCTCAGACTTCCCTTGTTTTAATGACCTTGACAATTTTGAGAAGTACTGGTCAGGTATTTCATAGAATGTCTCTCTGTTGGGATGGGTCTGATGGTTTTCTCATGCTGGACTCCTGGGTTTGGGGGAGGAAGATCACACAGGTGTAAAGTGCCATTTTCATCACCATCATCAAGGTACATCAAGGGGTGCATGCAATCAACCTGACTTTATCATACCTGTTGATGTTGGGCCAGTCTCTCCACTGTAAAGTTACTCTTGGAAGGAAGTCCTTATGCACAGTCCACACCTATGGTTGGGGAGTTATGTTCCACCTCCTTGAGGGCAGAATATCCGAGTAAATGATTCGTTATTCTCTATGGGAGATTTGTCTCTTTTTCCAACATTTACATATTTATTTATTTAGTTTTTTAAACATTTATTTATTTATGTGAGAGAGACAGAGTGTGAGCGGGTGAAGGGCAGAGAGAGAGGGAAACACAGAATCTGAAGCAGGCTACAAGCTCTGAGCTGACAGCTCAGAGCCCGACATGGGGCTCGAGCTCACAAACCGTGAGATCATGACCTGAGCCAAAACCAGATGCCTAACTGACTGAGCCACCCAGGTGCCTCTTACATATTTATTTATATTAATATGGACTCGTGGATTTATTCCTTATACTCTGGGTTATAATTCAGCACTAGTTGTTGGTCAAATTGTTAAGCTTTGGCTATGGGGAGCTCTTTCAGTTGATCCCTGTGTCCTTCTGACACACTCCCTGCCCCCCTCATTATTGTGAGCTTTTGAGCACTTCCTAAATTTCTGGCCCAACAAGATGCTCCAGGCTCATTTTGTGTATTTCCTGTCCCAGCCCTACAGTCAGTCATTTCTCCAAGAATCTATATCTCCTTTTACTGGAGAATGGTATTAGAGATCAAGATCTGGACACTAGGTGTGCTCATTGTTAGTATGTGCCCTTGTTTCTAGGCTGGGAAATACATATCTGTATACTAACCTGTGTCTGTACGCCTCTATAAATGTTTCTGTGTGCCCTCATCTGTTTTTGACATTTGATATTAAGGTAAACATGTGTTCATATTGATGTCACCACCTCCAGTCCAATACCACATGGTCCATTCTAGCTTCCTCCCCTTCCCACACATTTTTTTTGCATCTTTTATTGAGCTATATAATTCATATACCATAAAATTTACCCTTTTAAAATATAAATTCAGTGTTTTTTAATGTCTATTTTTGAGAGAGAGAGAGAGACAGAGCATGAATGGGGGATGAGTGGGGGTGGGCAGAGAGAGATGGAGACACAGAATCTGAAGCAGGGTCCCAGCTCCGAGTGACTGAGCCACCCAGGCACCCCTGCTTGTGCCCATTTTTAAGAAGCATGTTAATTATGCATTTTTCTAGCAATATATAAAATTACTTATTATTTTCATAGTCCTTCCAAACATGACAATAGCTTTTATGTGCTTTAATGATCCATTGAACTTCCCATCTTGACATTCTTGAGTTTTAGTTTCACTTTCACATGAAAAAGTAGTTTTTCAAGGGAAATCAGTAGTTAATTAAATTTACCAAAATATTTTTATCAGTGTTTGCTCATCACTATTTTTTAACAAGTCTTCCCTTCCTTGCTGAAACAGATCTCCTAATAATTCTTTCAGAGAAGGTTTGGAAGTGGTAAACTCTTAGTCTTCATATGCCTCAGCATGTATTTCTTTTGCCCTTCAACTTGAAAGATGGTTTAGCTGGGTATAAAATTTGAGGTTCATAGTTTCTTGGCCTCAGCGTTGGAAGGTATGACTCTTTGATTCTGTTCTTGCTAGGGGTGCCTGCTGTCTGTCTGTCATTCCTCTGTAAGTTATTCTTACTATGATTTCCTCCTTTCTCCTGTTCCACCTCCTCTGAAGCATCCAGTGATGGCTCTTAATCCATTCTTTGGGTTCTTTGAACTGCATGTTCTTATTGCTTGTGTCTGGGTCTCTGTGTGTGTTGTCTTTGGTTCATTGCTTCCATTCTGTCTTTTAATTCACTGTTCCTCTCTGAACAGTGTCCAGTCTAGAATTTATCCCATTTATTGAGAGTTGTCTTTGTTTTATACTTTAATGGCTGTGTCTTTTATGGCCACTATCTCTAAACTTTCATTACCAATTATTCTCATTTGATTCATACCCGTTTCATTTCATAGCCTGTTGTGTTTTTAATAGATATTAGTCCTTTATTGAGGACCTTTTGATGCCCTAAACATATTCATTTTAAGTATTTGTCAGGCAGTTTTATATCATTTATTTCATCTGGAGGGAATTCATATTCCTGATTGAGAAGTCTGTAGACTTTCTTAGCATGAGATTTCTTCACAGGTGGTGGGATTTTATTTCAGATTCAATTTGAGTAAGACATCATTGAGTAAGAAAAATCTTCACTTTCTCTCTTGAATAGCTTCTCCCTACCTAGTGGTTTGGGCTCTTCCACCCCAGCCCCATCTGGGACCAGGACTTAGAGTAGAGCTGGAAGACCCTTGCCCATCGTAACACTGAAAAAACCTGTCTCATTTCCAAGACTTGATTCTGTGTCTGTCCTTCCTTCCTCGACCCATGGATCGCTACAAGCCCCAGCCCAGTGGTGTGCTGGAGAAAGCTCCTCCTGCCCAGCTCTTGAAAACCAATGATTAAGTGTTAAGGAATTTTGTGAGCTCGTTGTCAAACAATGATTATTAAAAAATTAAATTCTACGGACTCGCCAAGGAATATGTTGACAGGCAAATGTGATAAATACTCAAAACTGACTATTTTCTAGTTACCTTGCTACATGTTGCTCTTACCATGCTGCGAGGTCGCTCACTGCTTCTGTATCTGTGTGGTGGAGGAGCCATGGAACAATGTGCTCGCTGAGTCTCTTCCCACGACTGGGTCAGTGACATCACGCTGGTAATTTGAAATCAGCCATGATGAGCGTTCACCCCACAGAAATGAGTAAACATTACAGAACAGTTCTGTGTTATTTTCTGGAGTACTTATTAAAGACACCTGCACACCACTGCCCAGGCCCCAGACAGCGACAGTTTTCTGCAGCCTCCTTCCAGAAACAGAGGCCCTCATGCCACACCTACTCCAAACAGGGGCGGGAGTTTATTTGCTCATCTCACAGAAACTTCTTTCAGTCTCTGTTACCCTCCAGGAGCTTCACTCCCGCCAACACGGCAACCCCGCTCATTACTCTGCCTTTCTGTCTTGTTTCTCATCCACAGCGCTCTTCATTTTGATGCTGAGGTGACTTCTGTCCTTTGGTTTTCTTTTTTTCTATTTTAGCCACCATGGCTCTTGAGTGTGGGGTGGAGAAGGTACATTAAATGTTGAGCATGCCATGCTATCTTGATTGGAACTCCAGAAACATTACTCTTTGTAGACATTTAACTTGCATCCTATGGCTGTTGATACAGGCCTCAGAATATTTCCTTCTGCTTCCTGTATCTCTCCCAAAGTCATTCACTTTATCTTCCTTCTTTCTTCTTGTGCCCTGGCACTTTCTTGCAGCAGTTATGACAAACATGTTAGTAGTATGTTATATCGATGACTTATTCCCTGGAAGGATTCTGGATGTCACATATGCTGCCTTCTCATTTCTTAGGCACTGAGTAATATTATGCATTTAATTTAATAACACTCTGTATTGTTCCCAGAGGAAAACAGGGGAGCCCCCCCAAGTGCCCTACATGGAAATCCTTGGCCCCCTAGTGTCTTGTTCCCTCCTCCGCAGGTGTCACAGCTGTGTTCTCAGGCCACTACCACAGGTATGCCGGGGGCACCTACCAGAACCTGAACATGGTGGTGTCCTCTGCCATCGGATGTCAGCTGGACCAGGACACCCAGGGGCTCTGAGTCGTTGTGGTCACTGCTGAGAAAATCGTTCACCGGTACTACAGCTTGGGTGAGCTGAGTGAGATGGGGATACAAGATGACCTCACAGGCCTGATGAAGGAAAAGTGATGGCCGCTGGTGATCTGCTCCTGTTTCACTTCCCCTGGTTTTTTGCTTTACCAGAAGCAGCAGCTGTGCACCCCACCCCTTGTTGAAATGTAAAAGTACTCCAGACCCACCTGTGGATTTATGTCCTTTTTCGTAAATCAGAGAGCTGGGGCCTCTCCTCCTATCCGAAATTATATTCACAGTAGAGCTGCCCTCCCTTTCAAAAACAGAGGTGTTGGGGGAGCTTGAAAATAAAATAAATGATACTAGCATCTCTCTGCATGGGTGCTTGAGTAAATTCTCCATGTGCTGTGTCCCTCAGCTCTGCTCATGAATTAATGTCTTTCGGTAGCATATGATAAATGTCTACCTGTAGACCTCCATCCCACCTTGATACCTAAGTGTGGTCTTTGAAAATTCTGTGAACAGACCACATCCGATTGTATTAAATTGGGGTCATGACTCCCAAAGTGGTAGGCAAAATGCTGGTCACCTTCTTTCCTTCCTAACAAAGCACATGACTATATTCCATTAGGGCAACGCAGGCTTGTTTTTACAAGGAGCTGGGTAGACCACATTTGCTACTAAATTTGGAGACTTCTGGCATTGTGGCAATGCAGTCAGAACAAGTCAAAGTTGAACTTGCCTTCTGGGTGACGAGAAAATCTTCCTTGGCACGTGAACTGGCCATCTGTAAAAACCTCATCACAGAGACTAGAACTCTCTGGGTGCATTCACAGTGAGGTGACTCTGCAGATTGGCATCCTCGTGGGATGAAAATGGCTCTCCGCTTAGGGGACTCTTCACTGTGTCTACTCTGACAGAACAAGTGGGAATTGATGCAGAGTTGTCAAAGGAAGCAAAGCAGGAACTCTGGTGGGGCAAGAATGGAGCTTTCAGCCCCATCATCTACATCGGCACCGGCTTTGAGGAAATGCACCGGTGTCCCTTGACAAAGGAGCACAGGTGATTTGAAATCAGTGTCATTTTAATGGGATCTCCTTTGCTGCTGCTTCTCTGCAGCCGCTGACCATGGAGATATATACATGAGGATTCTTTTCTTGGAATAATAATGACTTCTAACATCTTTCTGGAAAAGATTTTACTAACTAAATTCTACTTTTTCTTTCATGGATTTTTATTTCCATTATTTCTTTACTATTAGCGACTATATACACATACACACATATATATAGATTGGATGTTTCCTTTAAATTTTTTAATGTTTATTTATTTTTGAGAGAGACAGAGAGAGCACAAGTGGGGGAAGGGCAGAGAAAGAGGGGGATAGAATCTGAAGCAAGCTCCAGGCTTGGGGCTGTCAGCACAGAGCCCGACGCGGGGCTTAAACCCACAAACTGTGAGATCATGACCTGAGCCAAAGTCAGACACTTGACTGACTGAGCCAACCAGACTCCCCATCTAATCCTTTAAAACATATCCACAGAAGGTTTTTGTCCAGTTGATGAGGCATTAGAGGCAACTCCTAGTGTCCCTACATGCCAAACTGGCACATTTCTATCAAGGCTGCCCGGCACACTCAGCAGCATGGTCTCCATCTTGTACTCGCAGATATTTATGTCACCTCTGTTCATCTGCTCTTACTGCTAATGCTGCAGTGTGCTCCCTAGATCAGCTGCCTTTCTATGTGCAGAATATCCACAGGAAACCAATTTCTGGTCATGGAAACACTGGCCAATGGCAAAGTGTAGTTTTCATTGCAACAGATCCTGCCCAGCAAGGGCATCAGCTCACTCTTCTACCCAAATGTGTGAGTCTCTGGGGCGGGTACCGCTTCACTCTGTTTCCGGATCATGTGCATCCATCCAGTGTCATTGGGATTCTCCGTCAGCCCCTGCTGTGTGTCCACCTCTAGGTAGATCCTCTCTTAGAACACAAGTTACCAACCAGGAATACGGTGATGGCTGGTCTTTAGAAGATTTTTTAAAATCATTGGATAAAATAACTACTATCTTCTCATAGAAGTGATTGAAAAGACCATTTCATGGTGAAGGGAAATGTTTATAACATAATAAATATTAAATGACAAATACAGAATGCAAAGATGATTCTCAAATTCTTAAACTGCATCGGCATCCCTACGAACAGTTAAAATTACATTCCAGGGGTGATTGAGTGGCTCAGTCAGTTTAGCATCTGACTTTGGCTCAGGTCATGATCTCACGGATCGTGGATTCAAGCCCCAGGTTGGGCTTTGTACTGACAGTGCAGAGCCTGCTTCAGATTCTGTTTCCCTCTCTCTTTGCCCCTGCCCCCCCTCAAAAAAACCCCACAGATGCCAACTCAGTGGACTTGGGGTAGAGCAAGAACAAAGGTCTTTACTTTGAGCAAGCTCACCAAGAGATGCCATGTACCCCTGAAATGTTATATATTCACTCCAATCTCAAACATGGATCAGAGAACAAAAAATGGGGGATTCGTCCAAGAGTGAAGAATGCTTATCTGGGTGCAGTGAATCTGAGAGAAATTTCTTCTCTGTCTTTGCTGTGTTTCCCAGATTTTCCTACTCAGAAACTTTGATTTTGAGAAAACAAAGGGTCCTCTAAAAATCTAGACCAACCCTCCCTTTCCTCCTCCCTCCTTTCTTCCTTCCTTCCTGATTCAGCCCAGATTGAAGGAGGCAAGAGAAACTTGGTTACGATGCATGATCGTGGGCTGGATATTTTCCTAAATAGCATCATTGGGCAATTATTAAAATTTGAATAAGGTTTGAGTAAGAAGCATATGGGAATTCTTCATTGGAATTTGCAACTTTCCTGGAAATTGGAAGCTTCAAGGCTTTGTGAAAGCAACTTGCCATCACCTTGGTGAGATAGTAAGGCTTTTCTGATGCTAGAATCCTAAAACATCAGAATATTCCTCTTAGCACTTAAGAAAAAAGTCCCATATGAAGTCTCTCCAGAATACCTCGTGTTGGAAGTCCACATTGCCTCCTCCATTAAAAAAAAAAAAATTATCAAACTCAGGGAATTAACATTGATATGGTCCTATTATCTAATCTGTGGATCAATTTTCCCAGTAATATCTTCTATGTAAATTTTTCAAATTTTTCAAAAAAGTTCTTTATTAATGGTTCAGGATCCAGGCCAGGATTATATATTGCATTACGTGGTCATGTCTCTTTAATCTCCTTTCATCTAGAATGTTCCTCAGCTTCCCTTTGCCTTCCATGGCCTTGACGTTTGTGCAGAGTACAGCCAATTATTGTGTAGAATGTTCCTCAGTTTGGGTTTGCCAAACGTTTTCAGGTAATGAATTAGATTCAGGTAATGCAGCTCTGGCAGGAATCTCGTGGTTTTCTTTGCATGCCAGACAAGCAGGCTCAGGTGTTGGCCTATGTCATTCCAATGTCTTTAACTCCAATCACTCAATTATGATAGTGCCTGCCGGGTTTCTCTACTTAAAGTGGCTACTCTTTCCTTTGTAATCAAGGAGTTATATGTGGGGAGTTATTCTGAGACCATGTGAATATCCCATTTCTCATCAAGACTTCATAATTTATTTTTTTATTATTAAAATTTTTTTAAATGTTCATTTATTTTTGAGAGAGAGAGAGAGAGGGAGAAAGAGAGAGAGAGGAGGGGCAGAGAGAGAGAGGGAGACACAAAATCCAAGGCAGGCTCCAGGCTCTGTCAGCTGTCAGCACAGAGCCCAACGAGGGACTCGAATCCATGAACCACAAGATCATGATCTGACTCAGGATGCTTAACTGACTGAGTCACCCAGGTGCCCCAAGCCTTTACACTTTAATTTTGGCTTCTGCTGGTGATTGTGTCCTGAAACAAGTATTATGATGGTTACCAAATGATACTACCTTCTTGAGAAGACTAGAAGCAAGTATATATCAAAGGACTTTGACTTCGTAGTTGTATTTCAAGGAAAATAATCTTATGAGTCAATTCTATCTCAATAAACCCAGGGGAGAGGGGAGAGAAAAAAATCCCAAGGAAACAATACAAGATGTGATCAAAGATTTAGGTGCAGAGAGTTTCATGGCAATATCACTTACAAGAACAAAACTTAGAGATCACCTAAGTCAAAAAATATGAAAAATTGATATCAAGAAATACGAAGCAGTCATTTAAGACAATGTTTCTGAAGGTTTGTTTGTTTGTTTGTTTGTTTGAAGATGGATAATGTTAAGTAACAGAAGATATGCTATAAAATTACATTTAGCAATATGCAGTTCGGTATCCTGAGTTGGATCCTAGAATAGATAAAAGGGCACTGTGGAAAATTCAGCAGTGCAATCCAAATGAAGTCTGTAGTTGAATTAATAGTAATGTACCAATATCAAAGTCTTGGCTTTAATAAACATACATGGAATGTGAGATATTAATGTTAGGGGAAACTAGGTCTGGGGTACACCGGAACCCTCTCTTTGCAGCTTTTCTGTAAATCCAAAACTATTCCAAATTAAAACCTCCACCTAAAATATTGACTTGGAAGTGATGGATACATTCATTTTCTTGACTGTGGTAAAGTTTCATAAGTGTATATGTCAAAACATATTAAATTATACACATTACATATGTGCAGCTTATCATATGCTAACTATCCCTTAGTTGAGCTGCTTTAAAAAAAATTGTATTTGATAAGCTCCCAATTATGTCAAACATATGTACGGAAAAGGTACTGGATGGAAATATATCAAAATATCACTGAGTGTTGGTGTTGTACCTGGTGGGATTACAAGGCGATGATCACTTTTATTTTTATAATTTATAATATTTTTATAGTGGCCCTATAATGGCCATGCAAGACTTAAATAAATGGGGGAGACTGCTATTTTTTAAAGGGTGATTTGTAATCATAAAGCTTTGCTTCCTTGTCTGTAAATTGTCTGGCTCTCAGGGAGAGCTAAGGGCTGTTACTGTCTTTGCTCATTAAGAGAACACAAGTAAAGAAAACCTGAAGAAAGAAGCAGACCCCTCATAACTGAGGCCCCTCAGAGGTCATGATAATGAACAGCCTTGAAAATACACACCTAGCGATCCAGAGCTGGGACCAGTGGTCCCCAAACTTTCTTCTGTGTGCATGCTTGTGTGTACACACTTGTACCTGCTAGAAGTTGCTTGTGAAAAGTGGATGCCCATGTGACTCGTGGGTCTTAGGTGGGGATGCCTTGGGTGAATATGACCAGGTGCTGGAGGTTAGGACTCTGCCCTGGGGCCCGAGGGGTATGCAGCAAGTCTGCACAAGGGTCATCCTATCAATCCGCCCGGCTTAAAGCCAAGCTTATCCAATCCTTCCCGGCTGGCCCTTTCCAGATCTTCTGCAGGCCTAGGAGGACATCCCTCGAAGCCAAAGAGGCAAGTGGCATTTTTCTTCTCTTTTCTGTGGGCCTCACATGGGTGTCCTTGTCCCTGGTGACCCAGGCTCATATCAGGTCTCTGAAGTTCACCCAGCTCCAGGGAGTTCCCTTGCTGCTGGAGTTTGGGGAGCAGAGGAGGTTAGCTGGGTGGGGGCTGGGCTGTTTGGGGGAGCAGGCAAAGAGAGCAGGAGCCCCGGTCTCTGTGAGGGCTGCAGGGATAGACAACATGGCTAGGTGAGGAAGGAAGGCCCAGAGACGGTGGTGCTGGATGAAGTCTTCTTAACACTGCCAGCTCCACATTCTGTGGGCTGCTCTGGGAGAGAGAGGATTGAGGCTTGTGCTTGGAGACTGCTTTGCCAGGAAGAGCCAGCACCTCCCAGGTCACAACTCAACCCGCGACACACAGACACATGTGTCCCAGCTCTGGTGGCACCTGGGTCCCCCTCTGACTCACCTCGTGGAAGTGGGTGTCCTCTCCAGCAGACCTTCAGAAAGGTGTCTTGCTGGGACGTCCACCTGGAAGGAATCTGAAGAAGGACTGGGTCTCCACCAGCACGTAGAAGCCCCATTGGAGGAAAGAGTGGGGCCCCGGGAAGGAAGCTGGGTAGGAAGCCATCTCCTCTTAGGTTGAGGTAGAGAATGGGCTTCCTGTCTGTCAACATGGAGAAGCGTGGGAAAACTTGAATAAAGGATGATTTTTCATGATCTGGTGGGGGCAGCTATGAAGTAACTGACCATTACGATATAGCTGGAAAATAAGAAAAAGGCTAGGGTTGCTCAGAGAGGGGACCCCCAAGATCTGCCTGTGAGGTCAGGGAGGGCTTCCTGGAGGGGAAGGACAAGCTAGGCTTTAGCTCTTTGAGGCAGACGTCAAGGGCATTTACTGGCTGACAGAGCAACTCTAGCTGAAGCATTGGGGCCAGTGGAGGTAGGAAGAACCCTCTTAGAGTGAGTGTTCTCAGACTGCGATCCTGGACCAGCAGCATCAGCATCATTTACAGAACTTGTTGGAAATCTACCTCCTCGGGTCCTGTCTGGATCTGCCTCAAATACTGAGGTTGGGTTTTAATGAACTAGATTTTAATAGACACTCCTGGAGATGCTTGATGAATGGAAAAGTTTGAGAAGCACCGCCATGGTTATTTAGCCACTGAAATGTCTGTGCTCGGGTAACGTCACCTGCCTGTCTAGACCACAGCAGGTGGAGATGCTTCAGGTCCTGAAGTTTATGCAACTTGGTGGGTGTCTTTAGGAAATTCTTGAAACTAGGGGCGTCCAAGTGGCGCTTCAGTCAGTGAAGCATCTCAACTTTTGATTTTGGCTCAGGTCATGATCTCACAGTTCATGAGAGTGAGTCCCATGTCACTTGGGATTCTCTCCTCTCTCTACCTCTCCCCTGCTCGTCTATGCGCTCTCTCAAATAAACTTAAAAAATTATTGAAACTAGACCTATAATCAGTTACTGGGTCTTAGAAGGGGTCTTCGCAAGTGAGGGAGGCATCCTCAGCTTTGTGTGAAGTTTGCCTACAGACGTACAGCCCTCCATGTTGTTAGCAGAAGGACAGCAGGTGCCGGACGCAGCAAGTATAGGACCGTTCAACCCACGCCCTCTGCTGGATTGGCCCGTGGCTCTCTGAATGCAGAGATTCTATATGGTGTATGTAGATGCCGGGGAAGGGGGCCTGCTGCTTGCTTACCATAGGCAGCGGGTCTCTCCGTGTAGTTTACGTCCAGCTTTTTAAACCCAGCTGGCTGTGCCCCACCCCCACTCTCAGTTCGAGTCTGATGTTAAGCTGCTTCAGTGTGCTCCTCCAACAAGGGCACCCCTCAACCTTGGAGGTGGTTGCTGTGTTGGGGGGGGGG
>CM053562.1:9808439-9825777 GCA_028646485.1 Cryptoprocta ferox
AGAGAGAGAGAGAGAGAGAGAGAGAGATGACTAATGTCCCGGAAAAGACAAGAGCCCCCAACAAGGGTCCTTGCCTCTTATTTATTAAGATCATAAGGCTTACAAATGTGAAGGGTGTGCACTAAGAGACCAAGAAGCTGTGAAGGTCAACTCGGGGGTATGAGGGAAAGGGGGTTTTTGGAGATATACAGTGTTTAGGGTTTGGGTCAATAGAAAACAAAATCCTGGCACCGGGCAGAAGGGCAGGTGACTGTTAATGGCAGAAAGGGGGTGCCTTCTTTGTTTCTCTTAGCTAGCCTAGGGGATAAGACAGATTGGGTTACAGGTATCAAAGTGAACAGAAGGCATCTTGTTTTGTTGTTGTTATTGTTATTGTTGTTACCCATCTCCCCTCTGGGCTGCTTCCCTTGCAGCTGCCCAGCAGCAGAGTGCAGACAGAGGTCTATAGCCCTCATTACGTGCTTACGTAATTTGGTCCTTCCTTCCAGTGAAAGCAGCTTTCTGCTATAATAGTAAATGGGAGGGCACATCGGCACTATATGTCTAATCTTGCTTACCTCATATACCTTTCCATGGGGAGCCCGTGTGCCCGTTCCTATTTTGGGCCCGATGCCCGTCCCTCTCTATGTTTGGGGTTCTGCACCTCCCCCTCTTCTTGGGGTGCTTATGTACTTCCCTATTCCTGGGTGCCTATCTTGTTTACCCAAACTCGGGTGTGAGCATCCTATGGCTTTTTATTTCTTTATGCCATGCTATAACCCATTACCATAATCCCGGGGGATTCCTAAGCCTACCCCCCACAACCCATGTAGCCCATGCCTCCCCCACCCAGAAAATGAAATCAGTGAATTGATCCCGTTGACAGTTGCACCAAAGATACTTTGTAAGATACTTGGAAATCAACCTAACCGCAGAGCCATGAGATCTGTACTCTCAAAACTTATGAAGGAAATAGCAGAGGACACCCATAGAAATGGGAAAACATTCCATGCTCCTGCTTTGGGAGTACAAACAGGGTGAAAATGCCTATATGTCCCAAAGCAACCTACACATCGAAGGCAATCCCTATCCAAATACCACCAGCATCTTTCACACATGTAGAACCAACCATCTTAAAATCTCACAAAAGACTCACAAAAGACCCCGAAGCATCGAAGTGATCCTGAAAAAGAAAGGGAAATCTGGAGGTAACATTGTGGAACATTTTCCAAAGAGCACTTAACAAAGATAGACACAGAAAAGAATTTCTCATGATTTATTGTGACCAATTCAATTATTCCAAGAATGTTTGTTTTCACTTGATCTTTGAGCAGGAGCACCTAAAAACACTGTCAAATCAGTGTTTGACACTGAGATATTTAGAATGAATCAATGAAGAAAAAAGATGAGAGCAGAATGGGTTCTCATGAAGATTCAATGTTTCTTTATGACATTTCTGAATCAGAAGCATTTCAAAATATGCCAACTCCTCATTCCTAGTAGACAGTGAGTAGAACTTGACAAAGTCCAGAAGCCACAAATGACAGACTGCCTTTCAAGTGGATTTAGGCCTTTCTATATTTGTGTCAGGTATCAATTACCTGTTTGGAGATAAAACAGAACTACTCAAAGCTCCACCTTGGAAGTCTCCTCACTTGAATCAAATATGTTATTTGAATGTCTATGTAGCTGAAGGCATCCCAACAGAGGGATGTGTTCCTGCGTGTTGTATGCAGTCCAAAGACAGGCATCGTGTGGCCAAGCACCCAGGCGAGATGTTCCCTGGAGCAGAGAATATACAACCCAAATGCACTTCAATGCAGGTGGTGCTGGAAAGAGCCCACCTCACCTCAGGGGCAAGAAGAGACTGAGATCAGGGGTCAGAGACAGGAGCGACTGGTGTGTCCTCAGACAATGACAAGAAAACACTAGGCAAGCTCCCACGCTGGTGGTGTGCTAGCACACAGCAATTAGTTTTTGATGTTGGGGAAGAAAGGTTGCTCTTCTGTTTCTGAGAACGCAGTCCTTGGCATGATCGTGTTGGCCCAAATGGTGGCTTCCTGTTCTCTACCAACCTACGGCAATGCCTGAACTTCCTTCCTTCTGAGATACTAACTCTTTGTCCATGCAATGCCCCCACCTGGAAGACGTAAGGATAGAAAAAAAGAAACTCGATAACTAAAAGACCAGAGCCCATTTCCACGGACTTGGGTGTGAGCCAGGAGCCAGACAAGAGCCGCTGAATCGCCATTGTTCTATCACTGAAAGGAAGGAAGGGAAAAGAGTGACAGCCCTTTGGCATACAGGGCTCCTAAGTGGAGCTGAAGGATGTTCCCTTTAGATCTGGCCCACTTGTGATGGTGGTGACACCAACCTTGCCAAGGGACAAGTGCTAGTGACTTCATATGAAGCTTTATCCCATTTCATGTGAGATGAAGACATTTGGCCCTCAGGGTTTCCCTTAAGATTCCCTTGCCCTTTCATTAATGAGGATTTCCCTAGGAGACATTCACAGACATCATCTGGGAATATTTTCTGATGTTAATCATGGAGTTGGGACTAGTTCTCAGGAATGTGGGGTGGCCTGGGCAACAGCAGTCCATGGACCTCTTCTGTGAGCTCAACCTTGGCAAACAGAGGCACAGGGCTCTTGAAACTGTTCAGCAGAAGAGGGTTGCATGTGCGCCAGGGCAGATGATGCTAGGAAGGATCCGATCTCCATTCTGAAGCAAGGGCCTAGGGTCAAATTCAGGAGCTACAGGGCTGTCACTCAGACAGCGCCCAGTCCTTCCCGGGGAGCCTGCACGCACACCGTGTGTCATCATATAGCAATGAACTTCTTATGTTGGAAAGGTAAAGGTTGACCTCTTGCCAGGAGGCACTCTGTGTGTGACAGGATTCTCTTGGCATGGGACCATGGCCCTGATCTCTGCCCACCACTTTTAGGAAAGCCTGAGCTCCTGACCTCCTGAGACACTCAGGGTCCATGCACGTCAAGTCCAGTCACCGAGCAGGTTAGGGCACCAAATGACTCCATGGTGAAAATATCCGAGGCGAATCTGCAGTCTTTCCAGAAGCAAGATCCAACTTTGTGAGTCACAAGTGTCTGTCCACACATAAGAAGGGCTTGAGCGCTGGGGACAGCTTGACATATTCCTCACCTTATTGATGTTGGGGTGCATGACTTTGGCCCACAGGACTCCCTGGTGTAGCTAGTGGATGTTCCACTTGTCTCCAGGCTACAGTATTTTCTTGCTCCTTGGACACCAACCATGCCCAGGGACTTGTGCTCAGAATATTATCTACAGCTTCATTCTGGTCTCCTATGACATGAAGAACCCGAGCCCTCAGTGGATCCTTTTCAGTTCCCTTCCACTTATCCTCACTGTGTGATCACTGGGAGACGTTCAGGGCCAGAGTCCGGCAGTCTTTTTCTCTAATTTTAATTGTGGATCATGCCAAGTTCCCAGACATTAGGAATCGCTTGGGGAACAGGTGCCCCTGGGGTGTCTGCCACATCTACCTTGGGAACAGGAGGTATTGGGGACTTGAATGTGTTAAGCACATGAGGATTGCTTGTGGGTAGGGGCAGGTGATAGTCAGAAACAGTTGGCCTCACTTGTTTAGCAAATGCTGATGGAGATGTGGCCTTTTACACCATAGTCAGTGTACCACACACCCACCCACACACACACACAATGCCACAGATAGGGTTGATTAACTCCTTGTGAGCATACATGAACGTTGTTTTCTACCCCCTTAACAACTAATTTCACATATCCAGGGAACAATGTTGCCTTCCCAAAACCTTGGGGAATTGAAGCCTTCTGTGTGTGCACTGACTATTCCTGTGTCCTGTGCCCCTGCCATAGACGGCCTGCACATCCTGCTTTCTGAGCGTCGAACGGTTACCACATACATGCCCATTCCATTTCCACAGCAGGTGAATGTGAAAAAGACTACCTCAAAAATCGGAACCCAGTTCTACAGACTTGGGCAACAGTGCACATGGAGACACTGCCCTCCAAAGCATACTGCTTTCACCCACTGACAGGAAAAGCTGTAAATCTGGCAAGTGCCCCAAGCCCTCCTGCCCTGTGGGAGGTCAATTGGAGCGTATTCATGATCCTTTAGGATTCCCAGCTGTAGCTAAAATATGTTTCAGTTCTCTAGAGCCCCCAGGTTTTCCGAAGTCCTCGGACACTAAGTTTCCCTGGGGATTTGTGCCGGTCACTTCATTCAAACCTTTATTCTGTTATCATCTGGGACAAAGAAGGTGGACCAAAGTGCATTCCTTCTGATTCCCGTGGTCTATTTCTAAACAGGTTTTCCTGTCAGGCATGGAGAGACTGAGCCTCTCAGAGAAAATCGTCTCTGATTTTCATTGTGGAGTCCTGTTAAGTTCCCCTAAGTGCAGGAGAACGTGGGCAATGGTTTCTCCATGGGCTCACGTGTGAGACCTATCTTGGCAACAGAAGGTAAAAAGCCTTGGAAAGGGGCCAGTGTAATTGGGAGGGAGCCGTCCTCACTTCTGGGCAAGGGGAGATGGAGAACAGAGGTCCGAGTCAGGAACCATGTGGCTAACTTCCCAACCTTCACAGGCAGTGCCCCACCTTCACAACTGGCTAACATGTGGTGATTCCGAAAGACATAGTGCCCTCCTCTATGAAGCACTTGGCCGGCTTCTGTTGCCCTGAGCGGGGTTGGTTACCCTGATCCCACTGGCCCCTAGGAGGTTCCTGCATTCTGAGATCAAAGTTGGAACGTGAGCCTTGTTCATTCCCAGAAGGTCAGGGCACAGAGTCCATTCAAGGCAAGGACTCTGGGACCAGAACCCAGTTCCACAGACATGGCTGCCAGCCAGCACAGAGAAGCCAACATTCAGATAGATCACAAGCGCCTCTACCCACTGAATAGATGAGAAAGACAGGAGCCAGAAGCCTTCATTCCATTTTCAGCTGAGGTGAACTAAATTGGTCCTCAAGTGTGTTCCATCGGATTTATTATTATCATTACTTTTATCATCGTCATCATCATCATCATCATCATTATATTGTTATTACTTTTACTGATCATGGGAAGAATGACTGCTTCTATAATATGGGCTTGGGGAAGGTAAAGCCAAATGGCAAGTGGCAAGCACTTGCATGGGCTAAAGACACACAGATGACTGGAGGCCTAGCTATTGTCAAGGTAACTTGTTTTTGCCTCCAGCAACACATTAACATTAAGACAATAAGGCGTTCCTGGAGATGCATTTTGCTCTTGCAGCCTCGAATATTTCTCAATGGGCTGTAGGTGAACTGGAAATTACATTTCAATTTTGTTTTTGTTTATTTTTGAGAGAGAGAAAGGGAAAGCGAAAGCGAGAGTGAGAGAGAGAGAGAGAGAGAGAGAATGTGCACTGGCAGAGGGACAGAGAGAGAGGGAGACACAGAATCTAAAGCAGACTCCAGACTATGAGCTGTTTGGAGTTCTCTCCAAACTCAGGAACTGTGTGATCATGACCTGAGCCAAAGTTGGAGGCTTAAGGGACTCAGCCACCCAGGGTCCCCAGGAAATTCAGTTTTATCTGCCTTTTCCTGTTGCCTTTGTTCCCCATATCACTTTGGAGTGCAGGGGGATGTTGGGGCTCCAGGAATTGGAGTCCATAGGTGTCTGGAGATAAGGCCCCTGCATTTTTATTGTCATTTACTGGGAATTTGTCCATCGATGGAGGCTCTATCAGTTTAACCACTTGTTTTCTGTCCTGTCCTTTGTCCTTGGGTAGCTAGGGGGTACCTGAGGAGTGTCACACATCTCTCTCCTTGGGGTAGGGGCAGGGAATGCTAGCTTGTGTTTGGCCCTCAGCTTGCCTTCTGCTCCCTCCTCAAGCAGATGGATGCTTCCCTTTTATCCAGCCCATGTGTGTTTGTCCTTCAGGAAACAGTGAGCTTTCCAGGAGATTGTGCTGTTCTCATATTCCCAGAGTTATCCCATTCTCATCCGATGAAGATCTTTGGCTTTCTATGTATCCATTCCCATCATCTTACTCTTTGTGTAAATAAGTTCCCACTGTGGGGAATTCAAGGCCAGACCAAAGAGCAATGCCCCCTCATTTTAATTGGGGAGTCTCCCAAGGTATCCTGCCGCTGGTAGAGTTTGGGCAAAAGACTCCTTGAGACCTGCCTTTTAGAAATATTTTGACATGAAAAAGACCTAGGAAACTTGAAAGTTGCCAGCCAAAAGGTTGGTGTATAGGCAAAGCCAGAGAATTGGGAGGAAGCACACTCACTTGTGGGGAGAAGAGCAACAGAGCTCGTCACCTCTCTTCTCAGTTATCCCATTGTCTGCTGAAATGAAGACCTTTGACCCATCATGTGTCCATTCTGATCCCCTGCCTGTTTTTCTGAGGAGGTCTGGTGTCACAGTGAGATGTGATAGGGCTTTCACTCACACCGCAACTGCCCAGGGATTGGTGGCCAGCTCCCACACCATTCCTATGCTCGCCTCGAGCAGTTTCTGATACCCCCGAAAGAAAGATTACCTGTTACTGAGATGGTGGGACTTGGCAGTGATGGGAGTAGGCACCGTGATCCTTAGCCAGTTTGCCTCCCTCCCCTGGCTGCTTGAGATGACTTCCTATAGAAAAGCAAAAGGTTCCTAGATGGGCATTTAGCTCCCAGAACTGGCCAGTGTATCACTGCCTATTCAGGGACTGCTTCCACAGAGCCTGATTCGAATCACATAAGCATTGAAACCGATTACAGCAAAACCACTGGTGACTGTATCCACTGTAGGTCAGGGGAAGAAATCCACTCAGTGCTAGCAGCTTCCCCTCCCTTTCTCAAGTCCCGGATGAAGAATTCCTGCAAAACTGGTTGCCAGCGTAGCCATTGGAGGTTTCCTTTGCCCCAGGCAGGATGTGCTTCTGATACCCAAGACTGCTAGCTTCCCAAAGAGTGTGCTGGCCACTTCATTCTCAGGTTTATCCCCATTCTCGTTACATGAGGAGAACTTTGGCACTCGTATCCGGTTCCATCATTTTGCCCTTTTTCGAACCAGGAATTGCCTGTGAAGCATTCCCGGCCTACATCCATGAGAGATCTCCTCAGCTTTTATCCGGACAGTCTCATTGAGCTCATGTTACTCAGGTATAGGGTAAGCAACGGGGCCCCTTGAGACTTGCCTTTCCTAACCACATTGACAATGGGAGGCCTAAGGCATTGGGGTTTCTGTCCATAGGTCAAGTCCAGAGAAGCTGGGAGAGAGCTGGCCTCCCTTGGGAGGCCAGAAGAACCTCAGCTCTTTATTTGATTCTCAGCTTTATGCTGTCCTCATCTGCAGTGAAGAACTTGGGCCACTGATGTCTCCATTCCCATCTCCTTGCACTTTTTCTACTTAGGCATGTGCTGTGGGGATTCAGGGCCAGAATGTGAGAGTAATGTCCTCTCATGTCAGGTAGGGAGTCGGGCACCATCCTCCCAACTGAGACAAAAGTTGGGCAACATGGGCCCACCCACAGGGCTTGCCTTTCAGCCTTGCATTGACCACAAAAGACATAGGGCACTTGAAGGAGCCCAGCACAGAATATTTGCAGTAGGAAGGAACAGAGGAGTGCGATGGAGCCAGCCTCAATCCTGCAGCAAGGGGGAATGAAGCGAGGCACCACAATCCAAGTTCTAGCCCATATCTCTCTTGAAATAAAGAACTTTGCCCCTCCATATGTTCATATCCCCTTGAGGAATTTCTAACGAGGTCTTGGGTCCCACTCAGGAGAAATAGGGTTGTCACTCACATAAACAGCATTCATGGATTAATGGAGAGCTCCCCATCACTGCCTGTGCTAGCCAAGACCCATCCATTTCTGATATCCCAAAGGGAACATTACTCTCGTTGCTGAAAATGTGGTGCTTGCCAGGCTGCAGGTGGCATGGTGATGTTTCCCCTGATGCTGTCCCTTGCCGGGCTCATGTAGCTGCCTTCCTTCTGAAAAACAGAAGGCTCTCAGATGGGCAATTTTCTTCCAAGTCGTGGGTCAGTGCAGAAAGAGCCCAGTCAAGGACTCCTGCACCAGAGCCTGGTTCCAAACACTTGAATGTCACCAGGGAGACTGACCATGAATCCCTAAATGAATGTTGCATCTATAATCGATGGAAAGGGCAGGACAGAAGGCAATGGCCAGGAGAATTCCTGGATCACAAAGTTCTGGATGAACACTTCTTGTAGGAGAGGCATCAGGTGCAGTCAATGGACATTTCCTGTGGCCCCATACCCTCGATGTTTCTTACACTTCAGGTTATGCTGGTCACTTTATCCTTTGTTTTCTCCTCTGCAAGCAAGAACTTTGGGCCTCTGTGGATCCATGCCCATTTTGTTCTCAAACTAGGTTTCCTCTGGTAGGCACTGGGGCCACTTTTAAGGCCAATTCACTCTCAGTTTACCTGAAGACTTGACTTGGGTCAAGTGATCCGGACCCTGGAATACATGGGGCTGTGGGGCCTCTTACCACTCGTGTGTGAGAACTATGCATTCATGTGGAAACCTAGGGCATTTGAAAGTGCCCAGCATGGAATGTTTGCATGTAGGCAGGCCCAGAGGAGTTGAGAGAAAACCAGTCCTGCCTCTGGAACAAGAAAACACGGAGCTATACAGTACATTTTCAGTTGTATCCCAATCTCATTTGAATTTCCTCTGGTGTACTTCCTCTGGTGTACTTCCCTTTCCCAGTGTGCTGGTCCTTCTTATTCTGAAGCAGCTTCAAAGAGATTGTGCTAGTCACTTGATTCTCACCTTGATCCTACTCTCATAGGAAAGAAAGACCTTTGGCTTTCCTTGGGTCCATTCTCATTCCCTTGCTGGTTTCCTTTCATTAAACATTTCTTTGTTTCTAGGTGAGAGAGGGAAAGAGAGAGAGAGAGAGAGAGAGAGAGAGAGAGACAGCGAGCGAGAGCGAGATCGAGCGAGCATAAGTGAAATAGGGGCAGAAAGAGGGAGACAGAGGATCCAAAGCAGGCTTCAGACTGTAAGCACAAAGTCTGATGTGGGGCTTGACCTCACGACCCTGAGATAATGACTTGAGCTGAAATCAACAGTGGGCTGCTTAACCGACTGAGCCCCCCAGGCACCCCTTCCCATGTTGTCTGTGTCATTATAATCACGATTCCCACTAGACACAGTGGGCCTGTCAATACCTCAATGAAAACCCAGGGATTGGTGGAAAGCTCCCACTCTCCTCCCATGCTAACCCAAAGCATTCAGTTTCGGATACACAAAAGGATCCCTTGATCTCCTGTCACTTATGAAAGCCTGAAGTTGACATGGTAATAAATAATAAATAAATAAACAGCAGAACCACCGGCTGTTACAGATGCCTTCATTCTGAAAAGCAGACAGTTCCCCCATTGGCAGTATTCTTCAAGACCTGCCGAATGTGCAGAAACAGCTCATTCAAGGACCAATGCACCTCAAGCCAGCCACAAGCCACAACCTGCTAGCTATGCATCATGACTGCCTCAAAGGACAGGGCCAAAAGAATCCAATGGAGGAAATGTCCCCTCTCCTCCTGAAGGAACAATACAGGAGGTTTCCCATTGTCCTAGCCCACCCATTGTTCTTACTCCTGAGACAGACAAGCATCTTGCCAGGAGACTGTGCTAGTCTCTTCGTGTTTTGCTATATCCCCTTGTCTTCTGTGAGCAAAGAACTTTGGCCTTCTGTGTATTCTCCTCCATCCTGTTGCTCTTTTCCAAGCTAATTTCTTCCTATTGTTCATTCAGGCACAGTGCCCCGGGAGGCATTTTCTTGACTTGTAACTAGGGAGTCGGGCCATGTTCTTGTCACTCTGGTGTACACTTGGACGCAGGGTCGGTCAAATATTGCCTGTAAGGACTATGTTGACAAAGATAAGCCCAGGGCATTTCAAAGTGCCCAGCAGGAATGCTCGTGTGTAGTCAGGGTCAGGGATCTCAGTAGGGAGCTATCCTCATTTCTGGGGCAAGAGGAACATGGAGCTAGATATTTCCTTCTCAGCTTGATCCCATTCTACACTGAAATGGAAATGTTTGGGCCTGTGTGTAGCCATTCCAATTCCCTGGCTGTATGAGAAGTATGCCTTGGGTCCCAGGCAAGGCTAATGAGGCTGTGCCCCACACAGTGAATGCCCAGACATTACTGATGAGCTCTGACTCTGGTCTGTGCTAAGCAAGAGCAATCAGTTTCTGATATCCCTGGATATCAAACTGCCTTCCTGGGAGTGCTTGGTGTTTGGCTGGCAGATAAAAGAAATGATGGTTCACCAACTTGTCTCCCTCCCTGGCCGTTAAAGATGCTCTCACCCTGAAGTGCAGTGGGTTCAACCATGTGCACCACAGGAGACCATGCAAGAAAGACTGCACCACAGCCCAGTTCGAAGCACTTGAGCACAAACCCACTGCCCTTCAATCACTTCTGCCTCTATCCACTGAGAGGATGGGAAGGGAAAAGGGTAAACTCCAGAAGCTTTTCCTCTCTTTCTCAAGGAAGCATACAGGCATCTCACCATGAGGGCTCCCACGGTAAAAGATGGAGTTTGCCCTTTGCCCTGGCCCATATGTGTTTCTTACTCCTGAGACAGTCAGCTTGCCAGGAGATTGTACTAGTCATTTCATCCTCGGGCTTATCCCATTCTCATCCCTCAGAGGAACAGCATCCCTCAGTGTATCTATCTCCATTCTTTTACTCTTTATCATGTTTATTTTTATATTTGACAGAAAGAAACCCAGAGAGAGAGAGAGAGAGAGAGAGAGAGAGCAGACGGTGGAAGGGCAGAGAGAGAGGGATACATGATCCAAAGCAGGCTCTGTGCTGACAGCAGAGAACGTGATGTGGGCCTTCAGCTTGCAAACCACGGGTTCATGACCTCAGCCATTATCAGATGTGTGACTGACCTAACCACTCTAGAGCCCCATCCCTTTCCTCTTTTTATTTCTTTTTAATTTTTCAATTTTGAAAATATGTATTTAATTTTGAGAGAGAAAGAGAGACCGAGTGCAAGCGAGGGAAGGGGTGAGAGAGAGGGAGACACAGAATCTGAAGCTGGGTCCAGTCTCTGAGCTGTCAGCACAAAGCCCGACATGGGACTCGAACTCATGAACTGCAAGATCATGACTTGAGCCAAAACCAAGAGTCAGCTGCTTAACCAGATGAACTACGCAGGTGACCACTTTTACTCCTTTTCAAAGTAGAATCTGCATGTTTCTAGAATCTGCTCATGCGGGGGCCCATGGTTCAGAGCAATTCCCTCTGATTTTAAGTGGGGATGCTGGATGAGTTCTCATGACAACAGAATAGGTTGGGCAATAGGAGCCCTGCAACTTGCCTCCCAGAGCTATATTGACAACAACAGATGTAGGTCAGTGCAAAGGACTCAGTACAGAATGTATGTGTGTTGCTAGGGCCAAAGGTGTTGGGAGGCAGCTGGCCTCGCTTCTGGGCAAGGGCAAATGCAGCAACACATTTCACTCTCAGCTTTATTCCATTCTCATCTACATTGAAATCTTGGCTGTCCATAGAGCCATGCCCATCCCATTGCCATCTGCTAACTTGGACTTGGCTTGGAGGCTGGGGGATGGGGGCGGTGAGGCTGTCACAGTGAGCTCCCAGGGATGGGTGGTGACTTCTTACTCTGCTTCTGTGCTAACCAAGAGTCATTAGTTTCTGGCAACCCACAGGAAAGATTGCCCTGCTCTCAGAGAGCACCTAGTGCTTGGCCTAAGAGTCTGAAGAGCACATAATCCATGCATATGATGTATGTTCCAGGACCTAGGCGGTGAAGCAAGTGGCCATTCCAGACCTAATGCACCACATCAGTGGTTCCCAATGCTTGGGCAGCAGCCTGGAGCATGGACCCACTACCCCTGAATCCCTGCTGCCTCTATCCCCTGATGGGAAGGGCAGGAAAAGGACCCAAGACCAGAAGTTGTCCCTCTCTGTCAGAAGGAAATATGCAGATCTCTGCAGACTGGGCTTTCAGGAGGTTTCCCTTTAGAGGTCTCGTTTGCTCTGGACACACATGTCTTTTCCTTCTTAGACAGGATCTTGCCAGGGAATTGTCATTCTAGACACTTCATTCCAATCATTGTCCCATCCTCATCTATAATGAAGCACTTTGTCCTTCCTCATTGCCAGTTCCGTGAATATATGCTTTCTTTTCCAAAGTCGTTTCTCCCTGGGGTACCATTCAGTGCCTGTGTCTCTGAGAAATAGCCTTTCCTTGAAGTTGGAGAATCTAGTCAAGTTCTTATGTCTCTGGCATAGGTTGGGACAAGGGACCCCTCGTTTGTCTTTCAGAACTATGTTACCAATGGCAGGTATAAGGCCCTTGAAGGTGCCCAGCAGTGTGTCCATGTATACGCAATGTCGGGGTTTGGGAGGGAGCTGGCCTCACTTCTGGTGGAAGGAGAAACCAGGTTAGACATTTCATTCGCAGCTTTATCCTAATAGCCTCTGCAGTGTAGAACCTTGGCCTTACTTCTAGCCCCTGCCAATCATTTTCTGTTTTCATAACGAGGTCATGGGTCACAACCAGGAGTAACTGGTCAGTCAGCCACACAGCCAACATCCGGGATTTGGAATGAACTACCACTCTGGTCCTGTGCTATGTGAGAGGAATCAGTTATTTTATCCCAGAGAAGAGTGACCCTCCTGTCCAGGAGTGCCTGTTGCTTGACTGGCCCTGGCAATCTCTGTGATGGGGAGCCAGCTTGCCTCACTCCCCTGGCTGAATGAAATGTCTTCACCTTCTAAGGCAGATGGATCGGACGTGCATAGTATTCTGCAGGACAATTCGGCCCCCCAAAAAGCCCTTACAAGAAGACTGCACCATGACTTGGTTACAATACCTAAAGCACCAATGGGACCACTAACCTGCTTCCACTGAATCACTGCACTTGCTATGCCCTGAGGGGTAGAGCATACAAAGGAGCCAAGGTCAGGAGCATCCCTTCTCTTTCTGAACGAAAAGTGCAGGCCTCATGCTATCAGAGCACCCATGTATAGGCAATGGAAGTTTCCCATTCGTCCCTGCCCACAGGTGTTTCTGATTAGAGAAAACCGTTAGCTTCTCAGGAGACTGTGCTAGGCTTTCCTGTGTAACAAAGCACTTTGTTTGGCCCTCTATCTCTTTCCATTCTTTTCCCCCATACCCCCCCTTCTTTTTTCAAAGGAGGATCTCTGTGGAGTTCGTTCAGAGTCAGTGTCTCAGAGCAATATCCTCCACTTTAATCTGTGGGCAGGTTATGTATGGATATGTACAGGCAGTCCCGGAGGGTTGGGCAGACACTGGCCTTACACATGCAGCAAGGAGAAATGAGGTCGATATGTGTACCCAGGATTATCCCATTCCCTTCTGTAAGGTAGAACCTCAGTCCCCCCCTTTAGCCATTTCCCCCATTTGTATTTTCTGTGTCTTGGGTCATATTTAGGGACGATTGGGCTTTCCCTCACTTCACGCAAGTAGAGCCTACAGATTGGGGCTAACTCCCTCTCTGGTCCTGTGCTATGTGAGAGTAAACAGTAAGTCTATCCAATGGAAGGAGGGCCTTGTTGTCCCTGAGTGTTTGGTGCTAGGCCAGCTCTGATAAGTGCAGTGCAGGGTAGTCGTGCCTTCATTGTGTGTCAACCATGATTCCCATAGGCATACTATGCTTCAGGACCTGGTCAGCACATAAAGGGCTCTTTCAAGAGCTACTCCATCAGCTACAGGTTCCACACACTTGATCACGAGCTGGGAGCAGGAACCCCTTGTCTCTGAGGCAGATGCTGCATCCTTTTCCTGAGAGGAAGGACAGGAAACACCACCAAGTCCACTTTTCCCTCTGTTTCTGAAGGAAGCACACAGACCTCCTGCAGAATTTCACCCTCAGGTGGAGCCAGTGGAGATTTCCTCTCACACCAGCCCTCGGTGTTCGTGACTCCCCAGACAACCAGTCTGCCAGGAGATAGGATTAGCCACTTAAATTTTACATTGGCCTTTCTCTCCTGTAATGAAGGACACTGGTCCTCCGGTATGTCTTTGCTTTCTATTGGTCTTTTTTCTAACTAGGTACTATGTGGGAGCCATTCAGAGCAAGAGCCTCAGAAGAATGTCCTCTGTTTAAACTAGAAGATTCCAGAATCCATGGGGCTGTGTCCAGAATCCATGGGTGCAAACATTGCTGTGGAGTGCCCAGTCAGTTCCTGAGGCAATGGACAGCTCTGGGTGTCAGGCATCCCAGAGGAAAGCAGGTCCTTCTGTCTCTGGGGGCTTGGTGCTTAGTCTACTTGAGTAATTGCAGGGATGGGTAGCCAGCTTGCCTCCTTCCCCTGGTTGAAGGAGATGCCATCATCCTGCAGAGGAGAAGGTTCATGCATGTGCACAATGCTCCAGGTCCTTGTCAGGGCACAAAGGGACTTTGAAAGGGATACAGCACCAGGCTGGCCTGTAACCACTTGAGCATCAGCCACAGCTGAATCCCTGCCACCATTCCCTACTAGTGGGTAAGAGTAAGAAACACACCCACAGGCAGGGCTTTCCCTCTCTTTCTGAAGGAAGAATGCAGGCCCCTTGCTGACAGGGCCCCCAGGTATAGCCTATAGGGGGCTCCCTTCACCAAAGCCCACAAGTCTTGCTTCTTCCTGAGATAGCCAGTTTGCTAGGAGGTGGCACTAGTCACTCCATTCTCGACATCATCCCATTCTCATCCCTAATGAAGGACTCTGGACCCCGTGGATCTATATTCACCCTTTTGTTCTATTTCCAAACTAGGTCCTCTCTGGGGTCCAGTGCATGCCGTCTCTCAGTGTAATAAACTTGGCATTTTGCTGGGGATCCTAGTCCAGTGCTTGTGACTGTGTGATAGGTTTGCCCACAGGGCCCCTGGCAGGTTGGTGTCAATGCCATGGAGGCATTCAGAGGCCTAGGGTGCTGGAAGGGCCCAGAAGAGAACGTTTGCAATTCAACTGGGCCAGAGGTCTGGGAAGGGAGCTCGCCTCCTTTCTCAGCTTTCTTAGGGACAGGAAGTTGCAAAACCCCTTTCCAGATCGATCCCATTGCTATTGGAAATATTGACAGTTGGCCCTCCTTATGGCCATTCCCATCCCTTGGCTCTAGGTCTAACTATGTCCCCGTTTAGACTTAGGAACCATGGTGTTGTCACTCACTCAGACAGTGCCCAGGGATAGATCTTCACAGAAACCTGTGCATATGGCAGGTGGGCACCAAGCCAGGCAGCCCAGCCACTGCTAACAGCATCACTTGCAATTTCTCGGACTTGGGTTTACCTTCCAGCTGGTGCAGAGGGGCCATCGGGATCCCAGGCATCAGTGAGGAGTGCAGGGCATGGCCACAAGGAGGTTTCTGGGTCAGATGCCAAGGTACGAAGAGCCCTGTGCATTAGGAAGTGCCATAGCAGCCTCAGCAGCCCACCAAAGCCACCGTGTTGTCTTGGTGTGGCAACCATGGCATTGGCCTCTGCAGCACTGTCCTCCACTCAACAGAAGCAATGGTGACAGTTCTGGCTGGCAGGACAAGGTTTACAAGTGCTTCAAGGAAAGTGGCAGAAGTCAGTGGCTGGCTCTGAGGGTCGAATTCATGAGGACAGCACCTGGCCTTGGCCTCCTTACCAGTTCACTTTTCCCAGCCCACGTTTGGAGGATTAACGGGCTCTCACACAAGTACCCTCCTATGAAAGTGAAATGCATGATGTGATGTGTTGACCAAAGCCAGGAATAATCTATAATGAGGATGAACTGAGTCAAGATTCTGGCCAGTGTGCAGTCTGCCTGGAAGACTTGCAGACGGAGGTCCTAGAGCGGGGTCACCTTGCCTGTTCACATATCATTCAGGTTGCACTTGTTTAAAAGAAATAGATCTTGCCCTGAGCATCATTCACATACGGTAACCACTTCCCATTTTACAGTTATTCTTGTCTTCTCAAGATACACGAAAGCCTGAGAGGATCTCAGGGCCTGTCCCTGTGGCAAAATAAACACAAACACAAAAATACTGGCCTCCTTGGCCAGAAATCCGAGTCCTGAGAGACTCATGCAGAGACGAACCATCATACAGGGAAGACGATCCTGCTGAACATCGAGGGGCCCTGTGGCCAAACCTATGCCACAGTCACAGGGAATGGACCAGAATCCCCAGTATGACTCTAAGGTATGACTCTAAGGGTATGACTCTAAGACACTCACAGGGAATGGAGCCCAGTGAGGGCTCAGAGTGAAAATAGAGCAAAGGGGGGTGACAATGGCTAGAGGGAGGGCCAGAGTTCTGCATCAGGGATGAGAATGAGATCATGTGGAGAGTGAGGTGAATAGCACCCACCGTCTTCCCCGGCTCGCTGACTGCAGACTCAGGAATGAGAACCACCTGTGGCCTTGGGCAAACAGCGCCGTCTGTAAGTTCTGCCTGAAAGCATGGTCCTTAAGAAGCCTGCCCAGATTCTTCCTTCAGCATCAGAAGGCAAGACCTGGCTCTGGGTGTGTGTCCTGCCCTTGCCATCAGTCCAGAGGGGCAGCAGTGATACAGCTGTAGCAGGGATGTGCTCCTGACTGGTGGGCAAGGACATGGGGCACTATTCCATCCAAAGTTACTTTCTGTGCTGACCAGGTCCTGGAGCATCCTGCCCACTGAAAACCTACTGTTCTTCCAAATGTTCTCCATTAGTGAGGGGAGGGAGGCCAACTGGCCACCCATGCTTGCGCATACCCTAGCCAGCTAAGCAACAGCATGTACCCCGGGACAGAAGGACCAGGTTTCCTCTGGTATATTAGACCCAGAGAGCCTTCAATTTCCTCAGGAACTGACTGGGACCCTGGCACCGTTCCTACAGCCATGGCCGTGTAAGTGACAGCGTCATGCCCCTGGAACGTGAACGGAGACCTAGCTAGAAAAGCAGCAATGGCATGGGGATGAGTACGAGCAGTGCCAACGTTCTGCAACTCCAAAGGGAATGGCACCCATCTAGGAAAGAGATATCTTTCTCAATTAAATCTCGATCCAGACAGGAGGCTGTCTCCCTTCCTCAAACCTCAGCTTGCCTGAACACAAGCATTCTCCACTGGGCACTTGCAGATACCCGAGACCTTGGGAGGTCCACAAGTTCTGACACCTACTTCTCACGGCCCCTGTGGCCAAACCTCTTGCACACTCACCAGGATTGTACCCGACTCCTCCCTTAATCAGAAAGGATAGGACTCTGAGACACTGACTCCGGCAAGATTCCGGGGAGAACTTTATTGACAAAGAAGAGCAATTATTCCCTATTGCTATCATACCCTGCTAAGCAACAAGAGCTACGGGGCAGAGGGTCAGCTGACCTCTGGGGCATCAGACTCTGAGAGCCCTCTATTGACT
>CM053562.1:9826277-9846757 GCA_028646485.1 Cryptoprocta ferox
CTCCTCCCTTAATCAGAAAGGATAGGACTCTGAGACACTGACTCCGGCAAGATTCCGGGGAGAACTTTATTGACAAAGAAGAGCAATTATTCCCTATTGCTATCATACCCTGCTAAGCAACAAGAGCTACGGGGCAGAGGGTCAGCTGACCTCTGGGGCATCAGACTCTGAGAGCCCTCTATTGACTGAGGAAATGACTGGAAACTCGCCTCCAATCCTTGGCATTTGGTTGTGGACAGGGCAGCCCCATGGTCTTGGGGGATGACTGTGACCAAGTGAGAAAAGCAGCCACGGGATAGGAAGTTGAGTCCAAGATCTGCATTCCACTGGGCATGGGTCAAATGAAAGAAGGAGATAACTCTATCATCCCTTCCTCTTCTCCCATGCAGGAGGCAGGATCCTCCCCTAACCACTGGCTTCAACCAACCACCCTCAAGCATTCTCCCTAGGTGTGGGGCTGGCCACATAGTCCCAAACGATCTTGAGGAGGACCCAAAGTAAAACCTGTATCACCATCCAAAGGACACCTCCAAACTCCCAAGCTGAAAGAAGAGGATATTACTCTAAGACACTGGCTCTGGATAAATTCCATGCAGAAACTCTTTGGACAAAAAAAGGCTACGTGGTGGAAACAGAGACACAGGCTCTCAGAGTTCTTCATCACACCTGAGATCTGGAGAATGTTGAGAAGGAAGAATCCAGAACAGTCTCCTATGAAGCTGCTAGTATCTGGAAACAGAAATGTCCGTGGGCTGAGGCAAAGGGAGCCCACTGAAAGGGCACACCTGAAAGTCCTGTCAGCAAGAAACCTCCCTTCATTCTTTCAGAGCCAGAGGTTTTTGGCTATATCTGTCCCTCCAACTTTCTGTAGCAGTTGATGGAGGCAGCAGTGTTTGAGATGCCAGTCACCATTGGGTTCTACTGGCTCTTGCCCAGGAGTCTGGAACAAGGAATTCACTCCCTATTCCTGGAAAACGCTCTTCCTGTACTCACCAGACCTGGCCCATACCACCCTTGTGCAAACTGTGTGCTTCCCGGAATGAAGACAACTCAATCATCCAGCTCAGTGAGGAAAGATGGCTCCCCTTTACCTCCCATACCACAGCAAGCCAAGCAACAAGCACGCAGGGACTAAAGGCCATTTGTCCTTCGTTAACTCAGAGCCTGAGAGTTCTCCCTGAGCACAGGAGCAGAGGGGGAGTATGATGCCTACCCAGGGGTGCCAGTTGAGTGAGTGATGGCTCCGTGGCTCCTAATGGGGGGAGAGGAGCTGGAAATTAAGCAAAGGGAAGGAAATGCACCCAAGGGAAGGGGAGCAGAGTTCAACATTTTCAGTGGGGATTGGGACCCACTTGGAAAGAAGATGTCTTCCTTCAGTGCCCCTTGGTCAAAAGGAGGCCAGCTCCCTGCCCAAATCTCTGGCCCAGTCTTCACACAAACATTCGTTTTGGGGCACCTACAAATCCCTGGGCCTATCGAGAGCCACATACTTCTGAAACTCAATGAATTAATGGAGCAGGAGACTTGTGGGAAAATCTACCCAAAGGACTGGGTCAGGCTCCTGAGTGGAAGGCAGAGGATATGACTGTGAGACACCTACTCTGCATGGAGTATGGGAAGAGCCCTGTTTCTAAAAAATAAACCAAGATGTGTGATGGTGATCAGAAGGGCCAGGGCTCTTCAGAGAGAAGAAAGGGAGGGGATGCCAGGGTGGCTCAGTCGGTTGGGCATCCAACTTCGGCTCAGGTCATGATCTTGTGGTCCGTGAGTTCGAGCCCTGCATTAGGCTCTGGGCTGTCATCTCAGAGCCTGGAGCCTGCTTCAGATTCTGTGTCTCCCTCTCTCTCTGCCCCTTCCCTGCTCATGCTCTGTCTCTCTGTCTCTCAAAAATAACTAAATGTTAAAAAATATTAAAAAGAGAGAGAGAGAGAGATAGAGAGAGGGGGGGGAAGGGGATTTATATGGAGAAAGAAGTGCCCAGCATCTGCTCCCAGCAAACTGGCTCTGGGGAAAAAAGAAGAAACACCTGAGGACTTATGCAAAAAAAGGCCTCTAGGGTCTGCATCTGGGAGGCCTGTGGGTGACAGGACTGCCTTCTTCCTTCCGAAGGACCCAGGGAGCCCCGGGACTTTGTCTGCTTTTCTTGTTTTCCCAGCACTGGATGGAGTGAGCAGTGACAGTGCTGTAGCCATGAGGTGTCCCCAGCTATTGTTCCAAAGCGTGGAAAGGGGCATCAGGGCCATCTTCCTCTGAAGGGCTCTTTCTGGGCTGACCAGCTTCTGAGGCCTCCTGCAGGTGTGAACAGTTTGCTTTTCCAAAGGAAGGCCCCTGCATCAGGCAGAGCAATGAGGCAAGCTGGCTCCCCTCCCCCCACCGCTTGCTTCAAACAGCCAAGAGCCAAGCTCAGGGATTGGAGGGCTCTTCTCCTTTCGGATATCCCATACTCATGGCAGTCCCTGAGCGAGAGACTGAATGGGCACCCAAAGTCCATCCCTTGGTGCCCTCTGTGCGAGTGGCAGCTCCATGGCTCCTAAGGATGAACAAAGACTGAGTCAGAAAGACAGTCAACGAACGGGACTGGCTGAAGCCAGGACCAAAGAGAGCTCGATATGTGCACCCAATGGGAATGAGACCAATGTGAAAAGGACATGTTAAACTTCATTTCTCCGAGGCCCAGCAAGGAGGCAAGCTCCCCACTAATGTGGCTGGCCCAGCCTCCACCCAAACAGTTCTTGGCCGGACCCCTTCAAATGGCCTCGGGCTCTGCATGTCCATGGAGTCTTGATACCAAAATCTCAGGGCCCCTCTGGCTCAACCTGTCCCACAGACACAAGGGTTGGTCCACCTTTGACATTTGCAAGCCTGAGCTATTCTTCTGACAGACAAAGTTGTATGGACCCCAAAGCAAACCTTGATGGATAATAAAGCACACTCATGAAACTGGATAGCCCTAGGGTCAGAGATTTTCGTTTGGGATGAGAATTGCAAGCTATTTAGAAAACACTGACCAGCACAATCAAGGAGCAAGCAGGCTTGGTCAGGAGTCAGAAAAATCTTTTGTGGGCTTCGGCTACAGGACCACTCCAAAGGATACCCCTTGGAGCCCTGTAAGCAAAAGAACCTCTTTCTCCCTTAACCATTAGAGGGAAATTGCCTTTGGGTGTGTTTCTGCCCATCATATCAGTAGATGGGGGCAACAGTGACTCTGAGGTTTGAAGAATGCGCTTCCATGCGACGATCAAGAGGTGGCAAGGAGGCCTTAGTGCACTGTTTTTTCAAAAGGTGTTTTCTGTGCCGATCAGGTCATGCAGCAAACTGCACGTGCACAGACTGACCGCTCTTCTGAATGAGGGTATCCCGTCAATTCGGGGTGGGAGTCAATGTGGCTAGCCATTCCCTGGTTACTCCAGCCTGGGGACAAGAGTGCTAGCTGTTTTCTCACGATCAGCATCCTAGAGCCCTGAATTGGCTCAGGAACTGCCTGCAAACTCACCTCCAATCCATGGACACTGGTTGTGTATGGGACAACACAACCATGTTGCAAGTGCAAGCCCCATGGCCTTGGTGTGTGAACTGAGACCCCGTGAGAAAAGCAGCAAAGGGTTCCTAATGACTCCCAGACCCGTCCAAGTTCTGCCTTCCAATGGATATGGGTCAAATCGGGGAAGGAGATGTCCCATCTTCCCTAACATCCTCCCACACATGAGGCAGTTGTGAGTCTAACCTCTGGCTGAGCCTACCCACAAGTAGTCTGCCTCTATGCCTTCACATGCCGTAGGTTTGGCGATGGTCACATCATTCTGAAACCAGATTGAGAGCAGCCCATCGCAATACCTGTCTCACCATCACAGGGACTTCAGCAGGCTCACAAGCTGAAAGATGAGAATATTCCTCCAAGACAGTGGCTCTGAATACATTCCATTCAGAACCTTATTCAAAAGCAGGGTAATGAATGGGTGCCCGTAGAGACACAGCTGGCCAGAGTTCTTCATCCCACACGAGATGTGGGAAATGTTGAGATGGAAGTACACAGCATGAGCTCCTATCAATTGGTTGTATCTGGAATAAGAAATGCCTGTAGGGTTAGGCCAAGGGAACCCTGTGAACCACTACACCGGGATCTCTGTCAGCAAGAAGTCTGCATTCGTTCCTCCGGAGCCAGAGATTGCTGGCTGTCTCTCCCTCCCACGTTTTCAAATATTTGATGGCGTTATCGGGGTTGAACTGTAGCTAGTGGGTTCTCCTGGCTGTTGCTCAGGAGTCTGGAACAAGGACTGTTTTTCCCTGTTCCTCAAAATAGCTTTGCCTGTGCTGATGCCATACTGACCCATACCGCCCCATGTGCAAACGGTCTGCTTCTCAGAATGAAGGCAACTCCATCATCCAGGTCAGTGAGGGGGGCTACCTAGCCTTCCCCTTCCAGACCCCAGCAGGCCAATCGCCACACACTCGGGACTAACGGCCTTCTTTCCTTTGTTATCGCAGAGCCCGATACGTCTCAATGAGCACAGGAGCAGAGTGGGAGTTTGCGGCCTACCGTGGGGTGCCAGCTGAGTGAGTGATGGATCCAAGGCTCCCAAGGGAGAAAAAACATTGTCAGAAATGCAGCAAGGTGAAGCTAGTGGGCCCAAGGGGGGCCAAAGTTAGATATTTTCCAGCAGGCATTGGGATCTACATGGAAAGAAGGTGTCTTCCTTCATTTGCCCGTGGCCCACAAGGAGTCCAGGTCTATGCCCAAATGTTTGCCCTGGCCTACATACAGACATCCTCTGCTGGGCGCCTGCAAATTCCCTGGGCCTCTGAATAGTCACATACTTCTGAAACCCAATGGATTAATGAAGAAGAAGCCCTGTGGCTCAATTCTCTCTCCCAGTCAAAGGGACTGGAAGAGTCTCCCAGGGGGAAAGCAGAGGATATGACCATGAGGCACTGACTCTGAACAGATTGTGGGAAGAACCTTGTGTCCACAAAAGAGCAAAGATGTGTAAGGTGGATAAGGAAAGCCGGAGCTCTTCCGAAGTTGGAAGGGGAATTCTGTGGAGAAAGAAGGCCCACCAGCACCTGGCTATGGGAAGAAAACCACCCGAAGGCTTAAGCAACAGTGCCATCTACATCTGCATCTGGGAGTCCTGAAAGCAGCAAACCCTGTCTCCTTCCTTCACAAGGACCCAGAGAGCCCTGGACTTTGTCTGCTTTACTTGCTTTTCCCATCATTGAATGGAGTGAGCAGTGACAGTGCTGTCACCTTCAGATGCCCCCGGGTCTTCCTTCAAAGTGTGGCAAGGGGCCCTGGGGCCCTCTCCCTGTCAAGGGCTCTTTCTGGGCTCCCGAGCATCTGGAGCCTCCTACTCCAGTGTGAACTGTCTGCTTTTCAGAAGGAAGTCCCCTCCATCAGGCAGAGCAGTGAGGCAAGCTGGCTTCCCTTCCTCCACCTCTTGCTCCAAACAGTCAAACACCAAGCTCAGAGATAGGGCAACTTTTCTCTTTTCGGGGAGCCGATGCCCAAGGCTGTCACCAGGCACGGGACCGAGTGGGGTGGCCGACGCCCATGGCTTGGTGCCCGCTGAGTGAGTGCCAGCTCCATGCTTTGTAAGGGTGAACAAAGACTGAGTCAGAAAGACATTAAGGGAATGTGAATGGCTGTGGCCAAGACCTAAGTGTGCAGTGTTTCCATCCGGTGGGAATGTGATCAATGTGGATGGGCCACGTTTAACTTCATTTCCCCTAGGCCCTGCATGAAGGCTGGCTCGCGCCTAATCCCTCTTGCCCGGCCTCCACACAATCCATGCCCTAAGTCTCTGGATGTCCATGGAGTCCTGAAATGAATATGCCGACCCCTTTACCTCAACCTGTCCCACAGTCACAAGGGCTGGTCCACATTGGATATTTGCAAGGTGGATCTATGACTGTGCAAGCCCGAAATTGTATGGACCCCAAGACAAACCTTGATGGATAAAAAGCAATGTCATGAGACTTGATAAGCCCATGGCAAGAGTTCGTCTTTAAGAATGGGAATTGGATAATGTTTACAATACACTGACTGGCACAATATAGGAGGAAGTTTGCTTGCTCAGAAATCAGAAGACCGTTTGTGGGGTATGGCTATAGGAGTTGTCCAAAGGGAGCCTCTTGAGCCCTGTGAGTAAGAGACCTACACTCTCCCTTAAGAAGGAGAGGGACATGGTGGATTTTTGTGGGCTTCTGCCCATCAGAGCAGAACATAGGAGCCCTAGTGACCCTGAGCTATGAAGAATGTGCTTCCATGGGAAGATCAAGTGGTGGGAACAAGGTCTGGTGCAGGAAAGATTCAAAAGTGCACATACTTTTGGTGCGCTGGTCAGGTCATGGAGCATGCTGCACAGGCACAGTCTGTCCTTCTTCTGCATGAGGGCATGTCCAACAGTTAGGTTCAGGGGTCCAAGTGGATACCCATTCTCATGATACAGTAGCCTGCTCTGAACTGAAGGCTTAAGGACAGAATGCCTAGCTCTTTTTAGTGATATCAGACTCTGAGGGCCCTGCCTCGACTCAGGAATGTTCTGGAAGCTGCATGTCCATCCTTGGAACTTACACGCTACAGGACAGCCCCAGGGTCTTGGTGTGTGAAGTGAGGTCCAGTTAGAAAAGCAGAAATGGGATCAGAATGACTACCCGGTGAGTCAAAATTCTGCACTCCAAAGGCCCCTGGTCACATCGAGGAATGAGATATCTATCTTCCCTCACCCTCTAAGCACACACAAAGCAGGATCTACCCCTACCTTTTGGATGAGGCTACCCACAAGCATTTTGCCTGGGAACCTTCACACACCCTAGGTTCACAGATGGTCACATAATTCTGAAACCAAATCGAGAGGGGCCCATTGCAATACCTATATCATAACCACAAGCACACCACCGGACTCCGGTGCTGAGAGAGGAGGATGTCATTCAAAGACACTGGCTCTGATAAATTCCATGCAGCACGGTTTTTCAAGAAAAAGGTAAATGGTGGACATTGAGACACGGACTGCACGAGTTCTTCCTCATACATGAGATGTGGAGAATTTTGAGAATAAGTACACAGCGCAGTCTCCTACCAACCTGGTTGTATCTGAATAAGCAATGCCTTGGGCTTAGGCAAAGGGAGCCCTCTGAAGGAATGCTCCTGGGAGCCCTGCATTCTGATTTGAGGAGACAGAGTTTTCTGGCCATGTCTGACCCTCCCACATGTTCTAGCAGCTGACGTCGGCTCCAGGTTTGAGCCCTAGGGATTCGGTTCTGCTGGGTCTCACTCAGAGTGTGGAACAAGGAAATCATTCCCTGTTCCTGGAAACTCCCCTACGGCTTTGGTTGGCCACACATATCTGATAGAAAGGGCTTCCCCTGTGCTGACCCTCTCCCTGTCCATACTGCTCACGTGCAAACTGTCTGCTTCTCAGAATGAAGGCAACACGGTTATCCAGGACAGCAAGCTGGCTCCCCTTCCCCTTCCATACCACCGCAGGCCAATCACCAGTCTTCCAGGGAATACAGGCCATCTTTCCTCTGTTAGTTCAGAGCCTGAGAGCTCTCATTGAGCACAGGAGCAGAGTGGGAGTTTGTGGCCTACCCGGGGGAGTTACCCGAGGTTCTGATAGCTCCATAGCTCCTGAGGGAGAAAAGAAAAAAAAATGTCAGCAGTGCAGCAAGGTGAAGGAAATGGGCACAAGGAGGGCCAAAGCTCGACACATCCAGTGGGAATTGGGATGGATCCACTTGGAAAGAAGGTGTCTTACTTTGTTTGCCCTTGGCCCAGAAGAAGGCCAGCTCTGTGCCCAAATCTCTTGCCCAAGCTACACACAAACCTTTTCTGCTGGGACCCTTCCATTGGGCTGGGTCTCTGAATGACCACATACGCTGGAGCCCAGTGAAGTAAATAAAGATGGAGCCCTGGGGCCAAAATCTGTCCCACAGTCTCCCAGGACTGAGTCAGATGACCTTGAGACACTGACTCTGAACGGATTGTGGGAAGAACCTTGTGTCTACAAGAGAGCAGAGATGTGTCAAGGTGGATAAGGAGGCTCAGAGCTCTTCAGAGATTGAAAGGGGAATTCTGTGGAGAAGGAAGGGCCCAGCACCAGCTCCTGGCAACCTGGCTCTATGAAGAAGAAGAAACACCAGAAGCCTCAGGCAACATTGCCATCTAGCATCCGCGCCTGCGAGTCCTGAAAGCAGCAAGCCTGTCTCCTACATTCACAAGGACCTAGAGAGCCCTGGAGTTCATTGAATAGAGTACCCAGTGACAGTGCTGTTGCCTTCAGGTGCCCCCAGGTCTTCCTCCAAAGTGTGAAGAGGGGCCACGGGGCCCTCTTTCTGTAAAGGGCTCTTTCCATGCTGACCAGCTTCTGGAGCCTCCTGCTCCGGTGTGAACTGTCTGCTTTTCAGAAAATGGGCCCCTCCATCAGGCAGAGCATTGAGGCAAGATGGCTCCCCTCTCCCACCCTGATTGCTACAAACGGTCAAGCCCCAAGCACAAGGGATTGGAGGGCTATTCTCCTTTGGGTAGGCAATGCTCATGGCTGTCACTGAGCAGGGGACCGAGTGGGTGGCCGATGCCCACGCCTTGGTCCCCACTGAGTGAGTGCCAGGTCCATGGCTCCTAAGGGTGAACAAAGCCTGAGGCAGAATGACAGTAAGCAAACGGGAGTGGCTCTAGCCTGGACCAATGTGCGTTCAATATTTGCATCCAATGGGAATGTGATCAATGTGGAAGGGACATGTTCAACTTCATTTTCCCTAGGCATGGAGGCCAGGTCCCCCATCTTCCATCTGGCCCAGCCTCCACACAAACAGTTCTCGGCTGGATCCCTTCGAAAGACCCAGGGCTCTGGATGTCCATGGAGTCCTGAAACCAAAATGCCAGGGCCCCTTTGGCTCAACCTGTCCCACAAGTCCCAAGAGCTGGTCCACCTTGGACATTTGCAAGCCGGTGCTATGACTCTGAGTGACTGAATTTGTGGGGATCACAAGAGGAAATCTGGTGGAGAATAAAGCCATGTCATGAAACTTGATACACCGAGGGCCACAGGTCTTCATTAAGGATGAGATTTGGGTAATGTTTGGAAGAGTCTGACCAGCACAATATATTAGCACGCTGGCTTGCTCGGGCATCAGAAGAACCCTTGGTCTGCTTGGGTAAAGGAGTTCCTCAAAGGATGCCCTTGGAGCCCTGAGAGCAAGAGACCCACATTATCCCTTAAGAAATAGAGGGAAGCTTTGGCCTCTCTTGTTCCTCTGCACATCGTGTCAGTAGACATCGGCAGCAGTTATAGTGAGTCACAAAGAATATGCTTCCCTGTGATGACCAATAGGTTGGAATGAGGCTATGTTGCACCATTTATTCAAAAGGCTTTTAGTGTGCCTTTTAGTTCACGAAGCATGCTGCACGTTCCCAGTCTGTCTTTTCTTCCATATAAGGGTACCTCAGTCAATTAGGGTCCGGGGTTTATGTGGCTCCCCATTGCCATGATACTGTGGCCCACTATGCACCAAGGGCTCAGGGACAGATGTGCTTGCTGTCCTCTCAGGTATCTGTCTCTGAGAGCTCTGCATTGACTCAAGAAAGGGCTGGAAGCTCAAGTCCAACCCTGGGACCTTGGTTGGTTATGGGACAGGCCCTTGGTCTTGGGGAGTGAACTGAGGACAGTTAGAAAGGCAGCAATGGGATCAGAGTCACTACGAGGTGAGTCATGGTCCTGCATTTCAAATGGGCCTTCGTCAAATGTAGGAAAGAGATATCTGCCTTCCCTTTCTCTTGTCCCACATGGAAGGTGGAATCTGGCCCCTGACCCTTAACCCCTAACCCCTAACCCTAAGGTGGCTCAGCCTACCCACAAGCATTCTCCCTGGACACCTTCAAATAACTCCCCTAGGGTTTTGGTTGGCCACACATATCTGATAGCAAATTGAGAGAGGCCCAAGTAGAACCTATATCACCATAACATGGACACTGGGGGACTCCAACTTGAAGGAAGACAGTATATGTCTCAGACACTGGGTTTAAACAGAACCTTTCTTTTTTTTCTTCAAAAAAGCACCAACGTGTGTAAATGGAGACAAGGAATGTCAGTGTTCTTCATCAGAACTGACCTATGGAGGGTGTTGAGATTGAAATAACCATCACAGTCTCCTATCAACCTGGTTGTATCAGGAATAAGAAATGCCTGTGGGCTTAGGCAGAGGGAGCCCTCTGAAGGAGGACACACAGGAGCCTTCTCATCAAGAAGCCTGCAGTTATCTTCAGGAGCCAGAGACTTCTGGCTTGGTCTGTTCCTTCCAGTATTTCTCTCAGTTGTCAGAGGCAGTAGGGTCTGTGCTGAAGTTATTGGGTTCTGCTGGCTCTTACTCAGGAGTCTGAAACAAGGACTTCATTTCCTATTCTTGGAAGAGACTCTCCCCGTGCTGACGCACTCCTGGTACATACTGTCCATGTGCAAACTGTCTGCTTCTCAGAATGAAGGCAACTCAATCAAGCAGGTGAGTGAAACAAGGTCGCTCCCCTGCACCTTCCATACCAGGCCAAGCGCCAGCCACTTAGAGGCTATCGTTCCTTTGGTATAGCAGAGACTGAAAGCTATCACTGAGCACAGGACTTGAGTGGGAGTTTGTGTCCTACCCCAGAGTGCCAGCTGAGTGACAGTTCTGTGGCCCCTATGTGTGAACAAGAACTTATTTCAAAACACAGCCATGGGAAGAAAATGACTAGGAGGTGGACCAAAGATCGACATTCCAATCTTGGAATATGTGCTGCCAAAGCGAGTATGAAAGCTTGACATTCCAAATGGGAATTGGATCAATCTGGAATGAAGATGTCTCATTTGATTTCTTCTCAGCCCATAAAGGAGGCCCGCTCTCTCCTGAACCTCTGGGCCAGCATACATGCAAACATTCTCCACTGGGCATCTTCCAACAACCCAGGCCTCTTGATGTCCACATACTTCTGACACCAAATGAAGGGGTGGTCCTGTTACAAAACCCATTGCACACTCACAAGGACTTCACCACACTCTCTACTTGAAAGCAGAGGATGTTCCTCTGAGAGACTCACTTGAAATGAACCGCAGGGAGAGACTCCTTTGAAGATAGAGCAAAGGGGTTCACAATGATAGTCGGCATGCCTGAGTTCTTCATTAGAGGTGGGAAAGGGAGACTATTGTCAATGAAGTGACTAGCACAATCTTTTAGCCAGTTGACTGTCTCAGGAATTAGAAAGAGTCATGGGCTTTGGTAAAGGGACTTCTCTCCAGGCCACAGCCGAAGCACTGTCATCAGGAGGCCTCCGTTATTCCTTCAAATAGAGAGGGAAAGAAGCCCTGGCTTTGGATGTCTTTCCTGCTGTCCCATGGACAGATAGGGACAGCAGAGATGTCGCAGGGTATATGAGGAATTGCATTTTCTGCATAGTTCGCATGGTTTCTTGTACACTCCAAAAGATGGTTCCCTACAGTGTTGTTTCCCGTAGTTGAATTTATGGCACTTTCTGTATAGGACCCTTGTTACTTTTCAAACTCTAAGTGAAACCAGATGTTAGTTGAAAGATGGTTTCCCGAAAATGGCACTTTCCCTGTAGGTCCCGCATAGGACTTCAAATTGTTCTTACTTTGTAAAACGAGAGGTGAGTTAAAAGATGGTTTCATGACCCTTCTATCTCAGACAATTGAGCATATGGTACTTTCTGCATAAGCTCCTCATGGGTTTTACCTTTTAACACTTCTTTCAGTTAGTGAAACCAGATACTAGTTGATACAAAGTTCCACCACACTGTTGTTTCACATAGTGCAGTACATGACACTTTCGATGTCTGCAGGTCATGGCTTTTCAAACACTTCTAATATAGTGAAACAAGATATTAGTTGAAAGATGGTCTCAGCACAGTGTTAATTGCCAGAGTTGTGTCCATGGCACTTTATTCTTAGGCCCCCATAGGTTGTCCAACACCCCTTTAACATCGTGAACCCTGATGTTAGTTGAAAGATGGTTTCTCCACAGTACTTTTTTACAGAGTCAAGTTTATGTCACTTTCTACATATTTCGCAGCATAGGTTCTCAAACACTTGTAGCTTAGAGAAATGAGATGTTCACTGAAAGTTGCCCATCCCACAGTGTTGTTTCACAGAGTTGAGCATACAGCACTTTCTGACCAGGCCCTCATGGTTTTCTAAAATTTCTAAATGGGTGGAATCAGACGGTAGTTGCAAGATGGTTTCACACAGTGTTGTCTCACAGAGGAGAGGAATTGTACTTTCTGCATAGCTTGCATGGTTTATCGAACACTCCAAAAGATGGCTCCCCACAGTAATGTTTCTCATAGTTGAATATATGGCACTTACTGCATAGGCCCCTTGTTGCTTTTCAAACAACTCGAACTTAGTAAAAACCAGATAATAGTTGAAAGATTGTTTCCCCACAGTGTTGTTTCATAGAGTTCTGTAAATGGAACTTTCCCTGTAGGTCCCACATAGGATTTTAAACTGTTCTTACTTGGTAAAACAGGAGATTAGTTGAAAGATGGTTTCACTATTCTTTGATCTCAGAGTGTTGAGCGTATGGTAATTTCTGCAGAAGCCCTGCAGGGTTATAACTTTTAACACATCTTTCAGTTAGTGAAACCAGATATTATGTGATATGAGTTTCCACCACACTGTTGTTTGAAATGGTGGAGTACATGACACTTTCGTTGTATGCGGGTCATGGCTTTTCAAACACTTCTAACTTAGTGAAACAAGATGTTAGTTCAAAGACAGTTTCTGCACAGTGTTGTTTCATAGAGTTCAGTAAATGGCACCTACCCTGTATGATCCGCATAGGAATTCAAACTGCTCTTCTTTGTGAATAGAGAGGTCAGTTGAAAGATGGGTTCACTATTCTTTTATCTCAGAGTGTGAAGCGTATTGTACTTTCTGCATAAGCCCTGCAGGGTTTTAACTTATGGCACTTCTTTCAGTCAGTGAATGCAGATATTACTTGATACAAGGTTCCCCAAAACTGTTGCTTGAAATTGAGTACATGACACTTCTGTTGTATGCAGGTCATGACTTTTCAAACACTTCTCACGTAGTGGAGAAAGATGTTAGTAGAAAGATGGTTTCCACACAGTGGTGTTTCATAGTTAAGAAAATGGCTCTTTCCTGCAGACCCGCATAGGAATTCAAACTGTATTCCTCTCTAAAATCGAGAGGTTAGTTGAAAGATAGTTTCACTATTCTTTTATCTCAGAGTGTTGACAGTATGCTACGTTCTGGATAAGCCCCACAGGATTTTACCTTTGAACACTTCCTTCAGTCAGTGAAAGCAGATATTACTTGAACCAATGATCCACCACACTGTTGTTTGAAGTGCTGGAGTACATGACACTTTCGTTATATGCAGGTCATGGCATTTCAAACACTTCTAACTTAGTGAAACAAGACATTAGTTGAAAGATGGTTTCTGCACAGTGTGGTTTCCTAGAGCTCAGTAAATGGCACTTTCCTTGTATGACCCACAGAGGAATTCAATCTGTTCTAACATAGTGAATTGAGAGGCTATTTCAAAGATGGTTTCACAATTCATTTATCTCAGAGTGTTGAGTGTATCATACATTCTACAGAAGCCCTGCAGGGTTTTAACTTTTAACACTTCTTTCTGTCAGTGAAACCAGATATTCCTTGATACAAGGTTCCACCACACTGTTGTTTGAAATGGTGGACTACATGACACTTTCCTTGTATGCGGGTCATGGCTTTTCAAATACTTCTAACCTAGTGAAACAAGATGTTAGTTGAAAGACAGTTTCCGCACAGTGTTGTTTCATAGACTTCAGTGAACTGCACTTTACCTAATGACATGCATAGGAATTCAAACTGTTCTAATTCTATGAATCGAGAGATTAGCTAAAAGATGGTGTCACTATTCTTTTATCTCAGAGTGTTGAGCGTATGATACTTTCTGCAGAAGCCCCTCAGGATTTTACCTGTTAACACTTCGTTCAGGCAGTGAATCCAGATATTACTTCATACAAGTTCCACCACACTGTGGTTTAAAATGGGGGAGTACACGACACTTTCTTTGTATGTGGGTCATGGCTTTTGAAACACTTCTAATTTCGTGAAACATGATGTTAGTTGAAAGACAGTGTCTGGACAGTGTTGTTACATAGAGTTCAGGAAAAGACACTTTCCTTGCATGACCCTCAGAGGAATTCAATCTGCTTTAATATAGTGAACCGAGAGGTTATTTCAAAGATGTTTTCACAATTTTTTTAATCTCAGAGTATTGAGTGTATCATACATTCTGCAGAAGCCTCGCAGTGTTTTAACATTTAACACTTCTTTCAGTCTGTGAAACCAGATATTGCTTGATACAAGGTTCCACCACACTGTTTGAAATGGTGGAGTACATGACACTTTCCTTGTATGTGGGTCATGGCTTTTCAAATACTTCTAACTTAGTGAAACAAGATGTTAGTTGAAAGACATTTCAAACACTTCTAAGTGAAACAAAATGTTAGTTGAAAGACAGTTTCCACACAGGATTGTTTCATAGAGTTCAGTAAATGGCACGTTCCCTGTATGAACCACAGAGGATTCAAAGTGACCATAATTTGTGAATCGAGAGCTTAGTTGAAAGATGGTTTCACTATTCACCCACCTATCTCAGAGTGTTGAGTGTATGGTACCCTCTGCCTAAGCTTTGCATGGTTTTTACTTTGACACTTCTTTCAGTTAGTGAAACCTAATATTACTTAATACAAAGTTCCACCACACTTTTGTTAGAAATGGTGGAGAACATAACACTTTTGTTGTATGCTGGTCAGGGCATTTCAAACTTGGTAAAACAAGATGTTAGTTGAAAGACGTTTCAAACACTTCTAACTTAGTGAAACAAGTTGTTAGTTGAAAGATGGTTTCTGCACAGTGTTGTTTCATAGAGTTCAGTAAATGGCACCTACCCTGTATGACCCTCATAGGAATTCAAACTGTTCTTCTTTGTAAATAGAGAGGTCAGTTGAGAGATGTGTTCACTATTCTTTTATCACAGAGTGTGGAGCTTATGGTACTTTCTGCATAAGCTCCGCAGGGTTTTAACTTTTAACACATCTTTCAGTCAGGGAAACCAGATATTTCTTGATACAAGGTTCCACCACACTGTTGTTTGAAACGGTGGAGTACCTGACACTTTCGTTGTGTGCGATTATGGCTTTTCAAACTTTTCTAACTTAGCGAAACAAGATGTTAGTTGAAAGACTGTTTCTGCGCAGTGTTGTTTCATAGAGTTCCGTAAATGGCACTTTCCCTGCATGACCCATATAAGAACTCAAACTGTTCTTACTCTGTGAATCGAGAGTGCAGTTGAAAGATGGTGTCACTATTCATTTATCTCAGAGTTTTGAGCATATGGTACTTTCTGCAGAAGCCCTGCAAGATTTTACCTTTTAACACTTCTTTCAAGAAGTGAAACCAGATATTACTTGATACATGTTCTACTACACTGTGGTTTGAAATGGTGGACTACATGAGACTTTCATTGTAGGGGGGTCACGGCATTTCAAACTTGGTAAAACAAGATGTTAGTTGAAAGTTGGTTTCCACTCAGTGTTGTTTCATAGAGTTCAATGAATTGTACATTACCTAATAGCCGCATTGGAATTCGAACTGTTTTAATTCTATGAATCGAGAGGTTAGTTGAAAGACGGTTTCATTATTCTTTTATATCAGAGTATTGAGCATATGGTACTTTTTGCAGAAGCCCCGCAGGATTTTACCTTTCAAACAGGATGTGAATCCAGATATTACTGGATAAAAGGTTCCACCACACTGTGGTTTGAAATGGTGCAGTACATGACACTTTCTTTGTATGCGGGTCATGGCTTTTCAACACTTCTAACTTAGTGAAACATGATGTTAGTTGAAAGATGGTTTCTGCACAGTGTTGTTACATAGAGGTCAGGAAAGGGCACTTTCCTTGTATGACCCTCAGAAGAATTCAATCCATTCTACCATAGTGAATTGAGAGGCTATTTCAAAGATGGTTTCACAATTTTTTTATCTCAGAGTATTGAGTGTATCGTACTTTCTGCAGAAGCCCAGCAGCGTATTAACATTTAACACTTCTTTCAGTCAGGGAAACCAGATATTCCTTGATACAAGGTTCCACCACACTGTTGTTTGAAATGGTGGAGTACATGACACTTTCCTTGTATGCGAGTCATGGCTTTTCAAATACTTCTAACCTAGTGAAACAAGATGTTAGTTGAAACATGTTTCAAACACTTCTAACTTAGTGAAACAAGCTGATAGGTGAAAGACAGTTTCCACACAGTGCTGTTTCATAGAGTTCAGTAAATAGCACGTTCCCTGTATGAACCACAGAGGATTCAAACTGACCATACTTTGTGAATCGAGAGGTTAGTTGAAAGATGGGTTTATTATTCTTCTATCTCAGAGTGTTGAGGGTATGGTACCTTCTGCCTAAGCTTTGTACGGTTCCGCTCAGTGTTGTTCCATAGAGTTCAGTAAATGGCACTATGACCTGCATAGAATTTCAAACTGTTCTAACTCTGTGAATGAGAGGTTAGCTTAAAGATGGTTTCCCTACTCTTTTATCTCAGAATGTGGAGTGTATGGTACTTTCTGCATAAGTCCTGCAAAGTTTTACCTCTAACACTTCTTTCAATTAGTGAAACCAGATATTACTTGATACAAATTTATACCACACTGTTGTTTGAAATGGTGGAGTCCATGACACTTGCGTTGTATGTGGGTCATGGCTTTTCAAACACTTCTAAAGTAAGGAAACAAGATGTTAGTTGAAAGATGGTTTCCGCTCAGTGTTTGTTTCATAGAGCTTAGTAAATGGCACTTTCTCTGTATAACCCTCATAGAATTTCAAACTCTTCTAACTCTGTGAAGAGAGAAGTTAGTTAAATGATGATTTCACTGTTCTTTTACCTGAGTGTTAAACAAATGGTACTTTCTTCAGAAGCCTAGAAGAGTTTTATCATTTAACACTTCTTTCAGTCAGAGAAAGCAGATATTACCTGATAAAAGTTTTCACCACACTTCTGTTTGAAACGGTGGAGTACATGACACTTCTGTCGTATGCAGGTCATGGCTTTTCAAATACTTCTAACATGGTGATACAAGCTGTTAGTTGAAAGGCGGTTTCGGCACACTGTTGATTCAAAGTGTTATGAAAATGGCACTTTCCTTGTAGACCTGCATAGGAATTCAAACTCTTCTCTCTCTAAAATCGAGAGGTTAGTTGAAAGATAGTTTCACTTTTCTTTTATCTCAGATTCTTAAGCGTATGCTATGTTCTGGATAAACCCCGCAGGGTTTTTTCTTTGAAAATTTCTTTCAGTTGGTAAATCCCATATTACTTGATACAAGGTTCCACCACACTGTTGTTTTAATTGGGGGAGTACATGAGACTTTCGTTGTATGCGGGTCATGGCTTTTCAAACACTCCTAACTTAGTGAAACAAGATGTTAGTTGCAAGACAGTTTCTGCTCAGTGTTGTTTCTTAGAGTTCAGTAAATGGCACTTTTCCTGTATTACCCACATAGAATTTCAAACTGTTCTAACTCTGTGAATCGAGATTTTAGTTGAAAGATGTTTTACCTGTTCTTATATCAGAGTGGTGAGCGTATGGTACTTTATGCATAAGCCCCACAGGGTTTTAACTTTTAACACTTTCAGTTAGTGAAACCAGACATTATGTGATACGAGGTTCCACCACACTGTTGATTGAAACGGTGAAGTACATGACACTTTCGATCTATGCAGGTTGTATTGTGTACTCCATGATTTCAAACAACACTGTGCTGGAATCTTGTATCAGGTAATATCTGGTTTCTTTACTGAAACTAGTGTTAAAATTTAAAACCATACAGGTCTTATGCAGAGAGTACCATATGCTCAACATTCCAAGAAAAAAGAATAGTGAAATCATCTTTCACTTAACCTTTCGATTCACAGAACTAGAACACGTGAAATCCTATGTGTGTCATTAGGTAAAGTGCAATTCACTGAATACTAGGAAACAACACTGTGAGGAACCCGTCTTTCAACTAACATCTTGTTTTACCAAGATAGAAGTGTTTGAAATGCCATGACCCGCATACAACAAAAGTGTTATGTACTCCACCATTTAAAACAACTGTGGTGGAACCTTGGATCAAGTAATATCTGGTTTCACTAACTGAAAGAAGTATTAAAAGTTAAAACCCTGTGGGGCTTATATAGAAAGTACCATACACTCACCACTCTGAGATAAACGAACAGGGAAAAGATCTTTCAACTAACATTTCAATTCACAGAGTTAGAACAGTTTGAAATTCTATGCAGGTCATACGTGGAAAGTGCCATTTACTGAAGTCTAAGATACAACACTGAGGGGTGCCTGGGTGGCTCAGTCAGTTAAGCGTCCAACTTCAGTTCAGGTCATGATCTCACGGTTCATGGGTTTGAGCCCCGAGTCAGGCTCTGTGCTGACAGCTGGCTCAGAGCCTGGAGCCTGTCTTCGGATTCTGTGTCTCCCTCTCTCTCTGACCCACCCCTGCTCACGTTGTCTCTGTCTCTCTCTCTCTCAAAAAATAAATTAAAAAAAAAAAAACATTAAAAAAAACCTTAAGATACAACACTGAGCAGAAACCGACTTTCAACTAACATCTTGTTTTGCCAAGTTCAAAGTGTTTGAAATGCCATGACCCACATACAATGCAAGTGTTATGTACTCCCCCAATTAAAACAACAGTGTGGTGGCACCTTGTATCAAGGAATATCTGGTTTCCCTAGCTGAAAGAAGTGTTAAAAGTTAAAACCCTGCAAAGCCAAGGCAGAAAGTACCATGCACTCCATATTTTGAGATAAAAGGGACACCATCTTGAACCTAACTTCTTGATTCACAGAGTTAGAACAGTTTGAAATTCTATGTGGGTCATAGTGCTATTTACTGAACTCTATGAGACAACATTGTAGGGAACACGTCTTTCAACTAGCATCTTGTTTTACTAAGTTAGAATTGTTTGAAATGCCATGACCCGCATACAAAGAAAGTGTCATGTACTCCCCCATTTTAAACCACAGTGTGGTGGAACTTGTATGAAGTAATATCTGGATTCACTGCCTGAACGAAGTGTTAACAGGTAAAATCCTGAGGGGCTTCTGCAGAAAGTACCATACGCTCAACACTCTGAGATAAAAGTATAGTGACACCATTTTTCAGCTAACCTCTTGATTCATAGAATTAGAACGGTTTGAATTCCTATGCATGTCATTAGGTAAAGTGCAATTCACTGAAGTCTATGAAACAACACTGTGCAGAAACCATCTTTCAATAACATCTTGTTTTACCAAGTTTGAAGTGTTTGAAATGCCATGACCCGCATACAACGAAAGTGTTGTAGATAAGTATACCACCAATTAAAACAAAAGTGTGGTGGAACCTTGTTTCAAGTAATATCTGGTTTCATTAGCTGGAAGAAGTGTTAAAAGTTAAAAACCTGCGAAGCCGAGGCAAAAAGTACCATACACTCCACGCTCTGAGATAAAAGAATAGGGAAACCATCTTAAACCTAAACTCTCGAGTCACAGAGTTAGAACAGTTTGAAATTCTATGCGGGTCATAGTGCCATTTTCTGAACTCTGTGAAAGAACACTGTGGAGAACGCATCATTCAACTACTATAATGTTTCACAATGTTAGTAGTGTTTGGAAATTATGTGGGAACCATAGGTGGAAGTGCATTATACTCAACTGTGAAACAACACTCTGCAGAAAGCATTTTTCAGTTAGCATCTTGTTTCACTAAGGCAGTAGTGTGTAAAAACCCATGCAGGGATGTAAAGGTAAGTGCTATATACTCACCTCTGTGAAAGAACACTGTAGGGAATGCATAATTCAACTAACATCTTTTAGAAGTAAGTTAGTAGTGTTTGAAAACATGGTTGGAGACCATTGAGGGAAGTGCAGTATACTCAACTTTGTGGGGAAAAAAAGCACAGTGCAGAAGGCATCATTCAGTTAGAATCTTGTTTCACCAAATTATTAATGTTTGAAAACACATGCATGGAAGTATAAGGTAAGTGTTATATGCTCAACTCTGTGAAAGAACACAATGGGGAACACATCATTCAAGTCACATACTGTTTCACAATGTTAGTTGGGTTTGAAAACATGTGCGGAAACCACTGAAAGAAGTGCATTATACTCAGCTCTGAGAAACACCACTGTGTGGAAGGCATCATTCAGTTAGCATCTTGTTCCACTAAGTTAGTAATGTTACAAAACACATGCAGGGAAGTATAAGGTAAGTGTTATATACTCAACTCTGTGAAAGAACACAGTGGGGAATGCATCATTCAACTAACATCTTGTTTCACAAGTTAGTAGTGTTTGAAAACATCTGCGGGGACCACTGAGGGTAGTGCAGTACACTCAACTCTGTGAAACAACACTGTGCCGAAGGCCTCATTCAGTTA
>CM053562.1:9847257-9892860 GCA_028646485.1 Cryptoprocta ferox
CCCCTTGGCAGAAAGGAGGCCAGCTCCCTGCCCAAATCTCTGGTCCAGCCTTCACACAAACATCCGTTTTGGGACCCCTACAAATCCCTGGGGCTATCGAGATCCACATACTTTTCAAACTCAATGAATTAATGGAGCAGGAGCCTTGTGGGAAAATCTCTCCCACAGTCACAAGGACTGGGTCAGACTCTCTGGTGAAAGGCAGAGGATATGACTGTGAGACACCTACTGTGCATGGAGTGTGGGAAGAGCCCTGTTTCCACAAAATGAACAAAGATGTGTGATGGTGATCAGGAGGGCCAGGGCTCTTCAGAGAGAGGAAGGGGAGGGGATGCCAGGGTGGCTCAGTCAGTTGGGCATCCGACTTTGGCTCAGGTCAAATGAGTTCGAGCCCTGCATCAGGTTCTGGGCTATCACCTCAGAGCCTGAAGCCTGCTTCAGATTCTGTGTCTCCCTCTCTCTCTGCCCCTCCTCCACTCATGCTCTGTCTCTCTGTCTCTCAAAAACAACTAAACGTTAAAAAAAATTTAAAAAGAGAGAAAGAGAGGAAGGGGATTTATATGGAGAAAGAAGTGCCCAGCACCTGCTCCCAGCAAACTGGCTCTGGCGAAAAAAGAAGGAACACCTGAGGACTTATGCAAAGGAAGGCCTCTAGAGTCTGCATCTGGGAGGCCTGTGGGCGACAGGCCTGCCTTCTTCCCTTCAGAAGGACCCAGAGACCCCGGGACTTTGTCTGCTTTTCTTGTTTTCCCAGCACTGGATGGAGTGAGCAGTGACAGTGCTGTAGCCATGAGGTGTCCCCAGCTGTTGTTCCAAAGTGTGGAAAGGGGCATCGGGGCCATCTTCCTCTGAAGTGCTCTTTCTGGGCTGACCAGCTTCTGGAGCCTCCTGCAGGTGTGAACAGTTTGCTTTTCCGAAGGAAGGCCCCTGCATCAGGCAGAGCAATGAGGCAAGCTGGTTCCCCTCCCCCCACCCCTTGCTTCAAACAGCCAAGTGACAAGCTCAGGGATTGGAGGGCTCTTCTCCTTTCAGATATCCCATGCTCATGGTGGTCCCTGAGCGAGGGACTGAATGGGCACCCAAAGTCCATTCCTTGGTGCCCTCTGGGCGAGTGGCAACTCCATGGCTCCTAAGGGTGAACAAAGACTGAGTCAGAAAGACAGTCAATGAACAGGACTGGCCGAAGCCAGGACCAAAGGGAGGTCAATATGTGCACCCAATGAGAATGTGACCAATGGGAAAAGGACATGTTAAACTTCATTTCTCCGAGGCCCAGCAAGGAAGCCAGCTCCCCGCTAACGTGGCTTGGCCCAGCCTCCACCCAAACAGTTCTCTGCCGGACCCCTTCAAATGGCCTCGGGCTCTGCATCTCCATGGAGTCCTGATACCAAAATGCCAGGGACCCTCTCACTCAACCTGTCCCACAGACACAAGGGTTGGTCCACCTTGGACATTTGCAAGCCTGAGCTATTCTTCTGACAGACAGAGTTGTATGGACCCCAAAGCGAAACTTGATGGATAATAAAGCACACTCATGAAACTTGATAGCCCTAGGAACAGAGATCTTATCCGAGATGAGAACTGCATGCCCTTTAGAAAACACTGACCAGCACAATCAAGGAGCAAGCAGGCTTGGTCAGGAGTCAGAAAAATCTTTTGTGGGCTTCGGCTACAGGACCACTCCAAAGGATACCCCTTGGAGCCCTGTGAGCAAGACAACCTCTTTCTCCCTTAACCAGTAGAGGGAAATTGGCTTTGGGTGTGTTTCTGCCCATCGTATCAGTACATAGGGGCAACAGTGACTCTGAGGTCTGAAGAAGGCGCTTCCATGCGACAATCAAGAGGTGGCAAGGAGGACTTAGTGCACTGTTTTTTCAAAAGTTTTTCACTGTTTTGTGTGCCGATCAGGTCATGCAGCAAATTGAACGTGCACAGACTGACCACTCTTCTGAATGAGGGTGTCCCCATCAATTCGGGGTGGGAGTCAATGTGGCTAGCCATTCCCTGGTTACTCCAGCCTGAGGACAAGAGTGCTAGCTGTCCTCTCACGATCAGCATCCTAGAGCCCTGCATTGGCTCAGGAACTGCCTGTAAACTCACCTCCAATCTATGGACACTGGTTATGTATGGGACAGCTCCATGGCCTTGGTGTGTGAACTGAGACCCCGTTAGAAAAGGAGCAAATGGTTCCTAATTACTCCCAGGCCCGTCCAAGTTCTGCCTTCCAATGGATATGGGTCAAATCAGGGAAGGAGATGTCTATCTTCTCTACCATCCTCCCACACATGAGGCAGTTGTGAGTCTCATCTCTGGCTGAGCCTACCCGCAAGTGTTCTGCCTTGACACCTTCACACGCCATAGGTTTGGCGATGGTCACATCATTCTGAAACCAGATTGAGAGCGGCCCATCGCAATACCTGTCTCACCATCACAGGGACTCCAGCAGGCTCACAGGCTGAAAGATGAGAATATTCCTCCAAGACAGTGGCTCTGAATACATTCCATTCAGAACCTTATTCAAAAGCAGGGTAATGAATGGGTGCCCGTAGAGACACAGCTGGCCAGAGTTCTTCATCCCACACGAGATGTAGGAAATGTTGAGATGGAAGTACCCAGCATGAGCTCCTATCAACTAGTTGTATCTGGAATAAGAAATGCCTGTAGGGTTAGGCCAAGGGAACCCTGTGAACCACTACACTGGGATCTCTGTCAGCAAGAGGTCTGCATTCTGTTCTGAGGAGCCAGAGATTTCTGGCTTTGTCTCTCCCTCCCACATTGTCTAAGAGTCGATGGCACTATCGGGGTTGAACTGTAGCTACTGGGTTCTCCTGGCTGTTGCTCAGGAGTCTGGAACAAGGACTGTTTTTCCCTGTTTCTCAAAATAGCTTTGCCTGTACTGATGCCATACTGACCCATATCACCCATCTGCTTCTCAGAATGAAGTCATCTCCATCATCCAGGTCAGTGAGGGAGGGAGGCTATCTAGCCTTCCCCTTCCAAACCCCAGCAGGCCAATTGCCACTCACTCGGGACTAACGGCCTTCTTTCCTTTGTTAGCGTAGAGCCCGATACCTCTCAATGAGCACAGGAGCAGAGTGGGAGTTTGTGGCCTATTGTGGGGTGCCAGCTGAGTAAGTGATGGATCCACGGCTACCAAGGGAGAAAAAACATTGTCAGAATTGCAGCAAGGTGAAGCCAATGGGCCCACGGAGGGCCAACGTTAGATATTTTCCAGCAGGCATTAGGATCTACATGGAAAAAAGGTGTCTTCCCTCATTTGCCCGTGGCTCACAAGGAGTCCAGGTCTCTGCCCAAATGTCTGCCCTGGCCTACACACAGACCTCTTCTGCTGGGGGCCTGCAAACTCCCTGGGTCTCTGAATAGCTACATACTGCTGAAACCCAATGAATTAATGAAGAAGGAGCCCTGTGGCTCGATTCTCTCACCCCGTCAAAGAAACTGGAAGGGTGTCCCAGGTGGAAGGCAGAGGATATGACCATGAGGCACTGACTCTGAACAGATTGAGGGAAGAACCTTGTGTCCACAAAAGAGCAAAGATGTGTAAGGTGGATAAGGAAAGCCGGAGCTCTTCCAAGGTTGGAAGGGGAATTCTGTGGAGAAAGAAGGCCCACCAGCACCTGGCTATGGGAAGAAAAACCACCCGAAGTCCTAAGCAACAGTGCCATCTAGCATTCTCATCCGGGAGTCCTGAAAGCAGCAAACCCTGTCTCCTTCCTTCACAAGGATCCAGAGAGCCCTGGACTTTGTTTGCTTTTCTTGCTTTTCCCATCATTGAATGGAGTGAGCAGTGACAGTACTGTCGCCTTCAGGTGCCCCCAGGTCTTCCTCCAAAGTGTGGCAAGGGGCCCTGGGGCCCTCTTCCTGTCAAGGGCTCTTTCTGGGCTCCCGAGCTTCTGGAGCCTCCTGCTTCAGTGTGAACTGTCTGCTTTTCAGAAGGAAGGCCCCTCCATCAGGCAGAGCAGTGAGGCAAGCTGGCTCCCCTGCCCCCACCTCTTGCTCCAAAGAGTCAAGCACCAAGCTCAGACATAGGGCGACTTTTCTCCTTCGGGGTAGCCGATGCTCAGGGCTGTCACCAGACACGGGACCGAGTGGGGTGGCCGACGCCCATGGATCGGTGCCCGCTGAGTGAGTGCCAGCTCCATGCTTTGTAAGGGTGAACAACGATTGAGTCAGAAAGACATTAAGGGAATGTGAATGGCTGTGGCCAAGACCTAAGTGTGCAGTGTTTCTAACCAGTGGGAATGTGATCAGTGTGGATGGGCCACGTTAAACTTCATTTCCCCTAGGCCCTGCATGAAGGTCGGCTCGAGCCTAATCCCTCTGTCCCGGCCTCCACACAAACAGATCTCGGCCAGACCCCTTTCCATGCCCTAAGTCTCTGGATGTCCATGGAGTCCTGAAACGAATATGCCGGCCCCTTTACCTCAACCTGTCCCACAGTCACAAGGGCTGGCCCACATTGGATATTTGCAAGGCAGATCTATGACTGTATAAGCCCAAAATTGTATGGACCCCAAGACACACCTTGATGGATAAAAAGCAATGTCATGAGACTCAATAAGCCCAGGGCAAGATTTCATTTTTAAGAATCGGATTTGGATAATGTTTAGAATAAACTGGCACAATATAGGAGGAAACTGGCTTGCTCAGGAATCAGAAGACTGTTTGTGGGATATGGCTACCGGAGTTGTTCAAAAGGAGCCATTTGGTGCCCTGTGAGCAAGAGATCCACACTCTCCCTTAAGAAGGAGAGGGAGACGGTGGCTTTTTTGTGCTTCTGCCCATCAGAGCAGAACATAGGGGCCCTAGGAACCCCAAGCTATGAAGAATGTTCTTCCATAGGAAGATCAAGTGGTGGGAACAAGGTCTGGTGCAGGAGATTCAAAAGCACACATACTTTTGGCATGGAGCATGCCGCACAGGCACAATCTGTCTCTTCTTCCGCATGAGGGCATGTCCATCAGTTAGCGTCGGGGGTCCAAGTGGATACCCATTCTCATGATACAGTAGCCAGCTCTGAACTGAGGGCTCAAGGACAGAATGCCTAGCTCTTTGCAGTGATATCAGACTCTTGAGGGCCCTGCCTCGACTCAGGAATGTTCTGGAAGCTGCATGTCCATCCTTGGAACTTGCACACTACAGGAGAGCCCTGGGGTCTTGGTGTGTGAAGTTAGGCCACGTTACAAAAGCAGAAATGGGATCAGAATGACTACTCAGTGAGTCAAAATTCTACATTCCAAAGGCCACTGGTCAAATCGAGGAATGAGATATCTGTCTTTCTTCATCCTCTGAGCACACATGAAACAGGATCTACCCCTACCTTCTGGCTGAGGCTACCCACAAGCATTTTGCCTGGGAACCTTCACACACCCTAGGTTTGGAGATGGTCACATAATTCTGAAACCAAATTGAGAGGGGCTCCTTGTAATACATATATCATAACCACAGGGACACCTTTGGACTCCGGTGCTGAAAGAAGAGGCTATTATTCAAAGTCACAGGCTCTGATAAATTCCATGCAGCACTGCTTTTCAAGAAAACGGTAGGTAAATGGTGGACATGGAGACACAGACTGCCAGAGTTCTTCATCACACACGAGATGTGGAGAATTTTGAGAATAAGTACACAGTGCAGTCTTCTACCAACCTGGCTGTATCCAAATAAGCAATGCCTTGGGCTTAGGCAAAGGGAGCCCTCTGAAGGAATGCACCTGGGAGCCCTGCATTCTGATTTGAAGAGACAGAGTTTTCTGGCTATGTCTGTCCCTCCCACATGTTCTAGCAGTTGACGTCAGCCCCAGATTTGAGCTCTAGGGATTTGGTTCTGCTGGCTCTCACTCCGAGTGTGGAACAAGGAAATCCTTCCCTGTTCCTGGAAAGGGCTTGCCCTGTGCTGACCCTCTTCCTTTCCATACTGCTCACGTGCAAACTGTCTGCTTCTCAGAATGAAGGCCACATGGTCACCCAGGACAGTGAGGCAAGCTGGCTCCCCTTCCCCTTCCATACCACCGCAGGCCAATCACCAGTCTTCCAGGGAATACAGGCCATCTTTCCCTTGTTAGTTCACAGCCTGAGAGCTCTCACTGAGCACAGGGGCAGAGTGGGAGTTTGTGGCCTACCCGGGGGAGTTACCTGAGGTTCTGATAGCTCCATAGCTCCTGAGGGAGAAAAGAAAAAAAAATTGTCGGAAGTGCAGCAAGGTGAAGGAAATGGGCACAAGGAGGGCCAAAGCTCTACACATAGAGTGGAACTGGGAGGATCCACTTGGAAAGAAGGTGTCTTACTTTGTTTGCCCTTGGCCCAGAAGAAGGCCAGCTCTGTGCCCAAATCTCTCGCCCAAGCTACACACAAACCTTCTCTGCTGGGACCCTTCCATTGGGCTGGGTCTCTGAATGACCACATACTTCTGGAGCCCAGTGAAGTAATAAAGATGGAGCCCTGGGACCAAAATCTGTCCCACAGTCTCCAGGACTGAATCAGATTCCCAGGTGGAAGGCAGAGGATATGACCATGGGACACTGACTCTGAACAGATTGTGGGAAGTAGCTTTTGTCTACAAGAGAACAGAGATGTATCAAGGTGGATAAGGAGGCTCAGAGCTCTTCAGAGATTGAAAGGGGAATTCTGTGGAGAAGGAAGGGCCCAGCACCAGCTCCTGGCAACCTGGTTCTGGGAAGAAGAAGAAACACCAGAAGCCTAAGGCAACAGTGCCATCTAGCATCCGTACCTGGGAGTCCTGAAAGCAGCAAGCCTGTCTCCTACATTCACAAAGACCTAGAGAGCCCTGGACTTCATTGAATGGAGTGAGCAGTGACAGTGCTGTCGCCTTCAGGTGCCCCCAGGTCTTCCTCCAAAGTTTGGAAAGGGGCCCCGTGGCCCTCTTTCTGTAAAGGGCTCTTTCCATGCTGACCAGCTTCCGGAGCCTCCTGCTCCAGTGTGAACTGTCTGCTTTTCAGAAGGAAGGCCCCTCCATCAGGCAGAGCAGTGAGGCAAGCTGGCTCCCCTGCCCCACCCCTGATCGCTACAAACAGTCAAGCACCAAGCTCAAGGGATTGGAGGGCTATTCTCCTTTGGGTAGGCGATGCTCATGGCTGTCACTGAGCAGGGGGCCGAGTGGGTGGCCGACGCCCACGCCCTGGTCCCCACTAGGTGAGTGCCAGCTCCATGACTCCTAAGGGTGAAGAAAGCCAGAGGCAGAATGACAGTAAGCAAATGGAGCAAAGCTCCAGCCTGGACTAAAGTGCGTTCAATATTTGCATCCAATGGGAATGTGATCAATGTGGAAAGGATATGTTCAACTTCATTTTCCCTAGGCATGGAGGCCAGGTCCCCATAATCCATCTGACCCAGCCTCCACACAAACAGTTCTCGGCTGAACCGTTTTGAAAGGCCCAGGGCTCTGGATGTCCATGGAGTCCTGAAACCAAAATGCCAGGTCTCCTTTGGCTCAACCTGTCCCACAAGTCTCAAGGGCTGGTCCACCTTGGACATTTGCATGCCGGTGCTATGACTCTGAGTGACTGAATTTGTGGGGATCACAAGAGGAACTGTGATGGAGAATAAAGCCATGTCATGAAACTTGATACACCGAGGGCCAGAGGTCTTCATTAAGGATGAGATTTGGGTAATGTTTAGAAGAGTCTGACCAAGCACGCTGGCTTGCTCGGGCATCAGAAGAACACTTGGTACCTCAAAGGACACCTCTTGGAGCCCTGTGAGCAAGAGACCGACATTATCCCTTCAGAAATAGAGGGAAGCTTTGACTTCTGTTGTTCCTCTGCACATCATGTGAGTAGACAGGGGCAGCAGTTATACTGAGTCACAAAGAAAATGCTTCCCTGTGATGACCAATAGATTGGAACGAGGCTATGTTGCACAATTTATTCAAAAGGCTTTTGGTGTGCTGATCAGTTCACGAAGTGTGCTGCACGTTCCCAGTCTGTCTTTTCTTCCACATAAGGGTATCTCGGTCAATTAGGGTCCGGGGTTCATGTGGCTATCCATTGCCACGATACTGTGGCCCGCTATGCACCGAGGGCTCAGGGACAGGCGTGCTAGCCATCCTCTCAGGTATCTGGCTCTGAGAGCTCTGCATCGGCTCAAGAAAGGACTGGAAGTTCAAGTCCAAACCTGGGACTGTGGTTGGTATGGGACAGCTCCTTGGTCTTCGTGTGTGAACTGAGAACAAGTTAGAAAAGCAGAAATGGGATCAGAGTCACTACAAGGTGAGTCATGGTCCTGCATTTCAAATGGGCATTCATCAAATCTAGGAAAGAGATCTCTGCCTTCGTTTTCTCTCGTCCCACATGGGAGGCAGAATCTGGCCCCTGACCCTTAACCCCTAACCCCTAACCCTAAGGTGGCTCAGCCTACCCACAAGCATTCTCCCTGGGTACTTTCAAACAAATACCTTAGGGTTTTGGTTGGCCACACATTTCTGATAGCAAAGTGAGAGGGGCCCAAGCAAAACCTATATCACCATAACATGGACACTGGGGGACTCCAACTTGAAGGATGACAGTATATATCTCAGACACTGGGTTTAAAAAGAACCTTTTTTTTTCTTCTTCAAAAAAAAGAGCCAAGGTGTGTAAGTGGAGACAAGGAGTGCCAAGCAGTGTTCTTCATCAGAACTGACTTATGGAGAGTGTTGAGATTGAAATAACCATCACAGTCTCCTATCAACCTGGTTGTATCAGGGATAACAAATGCCTGTGGGCTTAGGCAGAGGGAGCCCTCTGAAGGACTACACACAGAAGCCTTCTCATTAAGAAGGCTGCAGTCTTTCTTCAGGAACCAGAGACTTTTGGCTTGGTCTGTCCCTTCCAGTATTTCTGTCAGTTGTCGGAGACAGCAGGGTTTGAGCTGTAGCTTGTTCAGTTCTGCTGGCTTTTGCTCAGGAGTCTGGAACAAGGACTTCATTCCTTATTCTTGGAATGGACGTTTCCCGTGCTGACCCACTCCTGGTATATACTGTCCATGTGCAAACTCTCTGCTTCTCAGATTGAAGGCAACTCAATCAAGCAGGTGAGTGAAACAAGGTCACTCCCCTTCACCTTCCATACCAGAGCAGGCCAAGCACCAGCCACTCAGAGGCCATCGTTCCTTTGGTATAGCAGAGCCTGAAAGCTCTCACCTGAGCACAGGACCCGAGTGGGAGTTTGTGGCCTACCCAGGGTGTCAGCTGAGTGACAGTTCCGTAACCCCTATGTGTGAACAAGAATGTATTTCAAAACACAGCCATGGGAAGAAAATGACTAGGAGGTGAACCAAAGCTCGACATTCCCATTTTAGTATATGGCTCGCTTAAGCGAGCATGAAAGCTTGACATTCCAAATGGGAATTGGATCAATCTGGAATGGAGATGTCTCACTTGATTTCTTCTCAGCCCATAAAGGAGGCCCACTCTCTTCTGCAACCTCTGGCCCAGCATACATGCAAACATTCTCCACTGGGCATCTTCCAACGACCTCTTGATGTCCACATACTTCTGAAACCAGATGAAGGGTGGTCCTGTTACAACACCCACTGCACACTCACAAGGACTTCACCACACTCTCCACTTGAAAGAAGAGGATGTTCCTCTGAGAGACTCACTTGGAATGAACCGCAGGGAGAGACTCCTTTGAAGATAGAGCAAAGGGGTTCACAATGATAGTCGGTGAGCCTGAGTTCTTCATTAGAGATGGGAAAGGGAGACTGTTGTGAATGAAGTGACTAGCACAATCTTTTAGCCAGTTGACTCTCTCAGGACTTAGAAACAGCCATGGGCTTTGGTAAAGGGACCTCTCTCTAGGCCACAGCCGAAGCACTGTCATCATGAGGCCTCCATTATTCCTTCAAATAGAGAGAGAAAGCCCTGGCTTTGATGTCTTTCCTGCCATCCCATCGGCAGATAGGGGCAGCAGAGATGTAGCAGGGTATATGAGGAATTGCGCTTTCTGCATAGTTCACATGTTTTCTCATACACACCAAAAGACGGTTCCCCACAGTGTTGTTTCCCATAGTTCAACACTTTCTGCATAGGACCCTTATTACTTTTCAAACTCTAAGTGAAACCAGATATTAGTTGAAAGATGGTTTCCCACAGTGTAATTTCATAGAGTTCCGAAAATGGCACTTTCCCTGTAGGTCTCGCATTAGGACTTCAAACTGTTCTTACTTTGTAAAATGAGAGGTCAGTTAAAGGATGGTTTCACGACCCTTTGCCTCAGACAATTGAGCATATGGTACTTTCTGCATAAGATCCTCATGGGTTTTACCTTTTAACACTTCTTTCAGTTAGTGAAACCAGATACTAGTTGATACAAAGTTCCACCACACTGTTGTTTCACATAGTGCAGTACATGGCACTTTTGATGTCTGCAGGTCATGGCTTTTCAAACACTTCTAACATAGTGAAACAAGATATTAGTTGAAAGATGGTCTCAGCAATGTGTTAATTGCCAGAGTTGTGTCCATGGCACTTTATTCTTAGGCCCCCATAAGTTTCCAACACCAGTCTAATGTTGTGAACTCTGATATTAGTTGAAGATGGTTTCTCCACAGTACTTTTTTACAGAGTCGAGTTTATGTCACTTTCCACATAGTTTTCAGCATAGGTTCTCAACACTCGTAGCTTAGAGAAATGAGATGTTCACTGAAAGTTGCCCATCCCACATTGCTGTTTCACAGAGTTGAGCATACGGCACTTTCCGACCAGGCCCTCATGGGCTTTCTAACACTTCTAAATGCTGGAATCAGACGGTAGTTGCAAGGTGGTTTCACACAGTGTTGTCTCACAGAAGAGATGAATTGTACTTTCTGCATAGCTCGCATGGTTTATCGAACACTCCAAAGGATGGCTCCCCACAGTAATGGTTCCCATAGTTGGATATATGGCACTTACTGCATAGGCCCCTTGTTGCTTTTCAAACAACTCGAACTTAGTAAAAACCAGATAATAGCTGAAAGATTGTTTCCCCACAGTGTTGTGTCATAGAGTTCTGTAAATGGCACTTTCCTTGTATGACCCGCATAGGATTTCAAACTGTTCTAACTCTGTGAGTCGAGAGGTTAGCTTTAAGATGGTTTCCCTACTCTTTTATCTCAGAGTGTGGAGTGTGTGGTACTTTCTGCCTAGGCTTCACAGGGTTTTAACTTTTAACACTTCTTTCATCTAGTGGAACCAGACATTCCTTGATTGAAGGTTCCACCACACTTTTTTTTTATTGGTGGAGTACATAACAGTTTCGTTGTATGCGGTCACAGCATTTTAAACACTTCTACTTTTGGTAAAACAAGATGATAGTTGCAAGACGGTTTCTACCCAGTGTTGTTTCTTAGAGTTCAGTAAGTGGCACTACAACCCGCATGGAATTTCAAACTGTTCTAACTCTGTGAGTCGAGAGGTTAGTTGAAAGATGTTTTCACTGCTATTTTATCTCAGAGTGTGGAGTTTAAATACTTTCTGCCTAGGATTCACAGGGTTTAACTTTAAATACTTCTTTCAGGTAGTGAAACCAGATATTCCTTGATACCCAGTTCCACCACCCTTTTGTTTTCATTGGTGGAATACTTAACACTTTCGTTGTATATGGGTCAGGGCGTTTCAAACAATTCTTTTTCAAACACTACTTAGTGAATCAAGATTTTAGTTGAATGGGGTGTTCTTCACAGTCTTTTTTCACAGAGTTCATGTTATAATACTTACCTTATACATTCCCGCATGTGTTTTTACACATTACTGACTTATTGAAACAAGATGCTAACTGAAAAATGCTTTCTGCAAAGTGCTTTTTCACAGAGTTGAGTATATAACACTATATATTTCTTGGCATGTGTTTTCAACATTACTGACTTAGTGAAACTAGTTTCTAATTGATGCCTTCCACACAGTGCCTTCCTAACATTATGCCTTCCACACAGTGTTGTTTCACAAGGTTGAGTATAGTGCACTTCCTTCAACGGTTTCTGCACATGTTTTCAAACCCTGCTAACTCCATGAAACAAGACATTAGTTGAATGATGCATTCCCCACTGTGTTCTTTTACAGAGTTGAGTATATGACACTTTATACATCCCCACATGTGCTTTTTAACACTAATAAGTTATTGGAACAAGATGCTAACCGAAACATGTCTTCTGCAGAGTGTTGTTTCACAGTGTTGAGTATACTGCACTTCCCTCAGTGGTCCCCGCACATGTATTCATACACTACTAACTTAGTGAAACAAGATACTAGTGGAATGATGCATTCCCCACAGTGTTCTTTCAGAGAGTTCTGGATTTAACACTTACCTAATACTTCACTGCATATGTTTTCAAAGATTACTAACATAGTGAAACAAGATGCTCACTGAAAAATGCTTTCTGCACAATGTTGTTTCACAGAGTTGAGTATAATGCACTTCCCTCCATCTTTTCTGCACGTTTTCAAACACTACTAATACTGAAACATTATGTTAGTTGAATGATGCATTCCCCAATGTGTTCTTCCAACGAGTTGAGTATATATATCACTTACTTTATACTTCTAGGCATGTGTTTTCTAATATTACTAACTTAGAGAAACAAGATTCTAACTGAATGATGCCTTCCACACAGTGTTGTTTCACTCTGCACCTGTTTTCAAACACTTCTAACTTAGTGAAACAAGATGTTAGTTGAATAATCCACAATGTTTTTTCACAGAGTTCAGAATATAACACTTACCTCATACTTCTCAGCATGTGTTTTTCCACATAACTAACTTAGTGAAACAAGATGCTAACTGACAAATGCATGCCGCAGAGTTATGTTTCACAGAATTGAGTATAATGCACTTCCCTATATTCTTTCCGCACATGTTTTCAAACACTACTAACGTTGTGAAACCCTATGGTATTTTGAATGGTGCGTTCCTACGGTGTTCTTTCCCAGGCTTGAGCATGTAACACTTACTTTATACATCCATGCATGTGCTTTCAAACACTACTAACTTAGTGAAACAAGATGTTTTTTGAATGATTAATTTTCCACAGTGTTCTTTAACACAGTTCAGGATTTAACAGTTACCTAATACTTCCCCGCATGACTTTTTTTCACATTACTAACTTAATGAAACAATATGCAAACTGACAGTGCTTTCCGCACAGTGTTGTTTCACAGAGCTGAGTATAATGCACATCCCCCTATTGTTTCCATACATGTTTTTAAACACTACTAACGTTTTGAAACACTATGGTAGTTGAACCATGCATTCCCCACTGTATTCTTTCACAGAGTTGGGTATATAACACTTTATTGATACTTCTAGGCATGGGTTTTCAAACATTACTTAGTGAAACATGACCTAACTGAATGCTGCCTTACACACAGCATTGTTTCACAGACGTGAGTATACTGCACTTCCTTCAGTGATCCCTGCATGTTTTCAAACACTTCTAACTTAGTGAAACAAGACGTTAGTTGATTGATGCATTCCTAATTGAGTTCTTTCACAGAATTAAGTATATAACACTTACCTTATACTTCCCCGCATGTTTTAACATTACTAACTTAGTGGAACAAGATGCTACCTGAATGAGGTTTTCTGCACAGTGCTGTTTTACAGTTGAGTACTCTGCACTTCTCTCAGTTGTCCCAGCATATGTTTTCAAACACTACTTAGTGAAACAAGATGTTAGTTGAGTGGGGCATTCTTCACAGTGTTTTTTCACACAGTTAATGATATAACACTTACCTAATGCTTCCCCGCATGTGTTTTTACGGATTACTGACTTAGTAAAACAAGATGCTAACTGAAAAATGCTTTCCGCAAAGTGCTTTTTCACAGAGTGGAATATATAACACTTATAATATACTTCTATGCGCGTGTTTTCAAACATTACTGACTTAGTGAAACAAGTTTCTAACTGAATGATGCCTTCCGCACAGTGTTGTTTCACAGAGTTGAGTATAATGCACTTCCGTCTATGGTTTCCGCCCATGTTTTCAAACCCTGCTAACTTGATGAAACAAGACGTTAGTTGAACGATGCATTCTCCACTGTGTTCTTTCACAGAATTGAGTATATAACACTTACTTTATACTTTCCCGCATGTGTTTTTTAACACTACTAACTTAGTGGAACAAGATGCTAACTGAATGATGCCTTCCACACAATGTTCTCTCACAGAGGTGAGTATACTGCACATCGCACAATGGTCTCCGCACATGTTTCCAAACATATTAACTTAATGAAACAAGACATTAGTTGAATGGTGTGTTTTTACATATTACATACGTGGGGAACACTGAGAAAAGTGCAGTATACTCAACTCTGTGAAACAACACGGCACAAAAGGCCTCATTCAGTTAGCATCTTTTTCCACTAAGATAGTAATGTTAAAATACACATGCAGAGAAGTATAAGGTAAATGTTATATACTCAATTCTGTGAAAGAACACAGTAGGGAACATCATTGACTTGTTTCACAAAGTTAGTGTTTAAAACGTGTGGAAACCACTGAAAGAAGTACTCACCTCTATGAAACAACACTGTTGCCAAAGGCATGTTTCAGTTAGAATCTTGTTTCACTAAGTTACTCATGTTTGAAATCACATGCACAGAAGTAGATTGTAAGTGTTATATACTCAACTCTGTGAAAGAACACAGTGGGGAAGGCCTCATTCAGTTAGAATCTTGTTTCACTAAGTAATGTTTGAAAGCACATGCATGGGTGTATAATGTAAGTATTTGATGCACAATTCTGTCAAAGAACACAGTAGGGAACACCTCATTCAACTAACATCTTGTTTCACCTGGGTAGTGTGTTTGAAAACATGGGCGGAGACCATTGAGGGAAGTGCAGTATACTCACTCTGTGTAACAACACTGAAAGGAAGGCCTCATTCAGTTAGAATCTTGTGACACTAAGTAATGTTTGAAAACACATGCCTAGAATTATAAAGTGTTACATACTCGAATCTGGGAAAGAACACAGTGGGGAACGCATCATTCAACTAACATCTTGTTTCACCTGGGTAGTGTGTTTGAAAACATGGGCGGAGACCACTGAGGGGAAGTGAAGAATACTCAACTCTGTGAAACAACACAGTGCGGAAGGCATCATTCAGTTAGAATCTTGTTTCGCTAAGTTAGTAGTGTTTGAAAGCACATTCATGGATGTATAAGAAAAGTGTTATATGCTCAAGTCTGTGAAAGAACACAGTAGGGAATGCATCATTCAAATACCATAGTGTTTCACGATGTTAGTAGTGTTTGAAAAGATGTGCAGAAACAATAGGGGAATGCATTATACTCAACTCTGTGAAACAACACTCTGTGGAATGCCTTTGTAAGTTAGCCTCTTGTTTCACTAAGTCAGTAATCTGTAAAAACACATGCAGGGAAGTATTAGGTAAGTGTTATGTCATGAACTCTGTGAAAAAACACTGTGGGACACACCTCATTCAACTAACATCTTGATTCGTTAAGGTAGTAGTGTTTGAAAACATATGAGGGGACCACTGAGGGAAGTGCAGTATACTCAGCATGAGAAACACCACTGTGTGGAAGGCAACATTCAGTTACCATGTTCTTCCACTGAGTTAGTAATGTTAAAAAAAAAAAAGACACATGGGGAAGTATAATGTAAGTGTTATATTCTCAACTCTGTGAAAGAACACTTTAGGGAATGCATCATTCAACTAACGTCTTGTTTCACAAAGTTAGTAGTGTTTGAAAACATAAGCGGGGACCACTGAGGGAAGTACAGTATCCTCACCTCTGTGAAACAACACTGTGCGGAAGGCATCATTCAGTTAGAATCATATTTCACTATATTAGTAATGTTTGAAAATACATGCCTAGAAGTATCAAAAAAGTGTTATATACTCAACTCTGTGAAAGAACACGTTGGAGAACGTATCACTCAACTACCATAATGTTTCACAATGTTAGTAGTGTTTGAAAACATGTACAGAAACAATGGGGGAATGTACATTATACTCAGCTCTATGAAACAACACTGTGCAGCAAGCCTTTGTCAGTTTGCATATAGTTTCACCAAGTTAGTAATGTGTAAAAACACATGCCGGGAAGTATAAGGTAAGTGTTATATCTTGAACTCTGTGAAAAAACACTGTGGGGAATGCATCATTCAACTAACTTCTTGTTTCACAAAGTTAGTAGTGTTTAAAACATATGAGGGCACCAGTGAGGGAAGTGCAGTATACTCAACTCTGTGAAACAACACTGCGCAGAAGACCCCATTCAGTTAGCGTCTTGTTCAACTAAGTTAGCAATGTTTGAAAACACACATGGGGAAGTAAAAGTAAGTGTTGTATACTCACCTCTGTGAAAGAACACTGTGGGGAATGCATCATTCAACTAACGTCTCACTAAGTTACTAGTTTTCGAACACATGTCTTGGGACCACTGAGGAAAGTATAGTATACTCAACTCTGTAAAACAACACTGTGCAGAAGGCCTCATTCAGTTATCATCTTATTCCAATATGTTACTAATGTTAAAAAACACATGCGGGGAAGTATAAGGTAAATGTTATGTAGTTAACGCTGTGAAAGAACACAGCGGGGAACACATCATTCAACTAACATTTTATTTCACCAGGTTAGTAGTGTTTGAACACAAGTGCAGAGACGATTGAGGGAAGTGCATTATACTCAACTCTGTGAAACAACACTATGCGGAAGGCATCATTCAGTTGGAAACTTGTTTCACTAAGTCAGTAATGTTTGAAAACACATGCATAGAAGTATAAAGTAAGTGTTAAATACTCAACTCTGTGAAAGAACACAGTGGGGAATGCATCATTCAACTACCATAATGTTTCACAATGTTAATACTGTTTGAAAACATGTGCGCAAACCAGAGGGAAGCACATTATACTCACCTCTGTGAAACAACACTCTGTGGGAAGCATTTTTCACTTAGCATCTCGTTTCACTAAGTTGGTAATGTTTAAAAACATATGCGAGGAAGTAAAAGGTAAGTGTTTTATCCTCACCTCTGTGAAAGAACACTGTAGGGAACGCATCATTTAACTAACGTCTTGTTTCACTAAGTTACCTGTGTTTAAAAACATGGGAGGAGACCATTGAGTGAAGTGCAGTATATGCAAGCATGTGAAACAACACTGGCGGAAAGCATTTTTCAGTTAGTATCTTATTTCACTAAGTTAGTGATGTGTAAAAACATATGCGGGGAAGTATAGGTAAGTGTTGTATACTCACTTCTGTGAAAGAACACTGTGGGGACTCATCATTCTACTAACATCTTGTTTCACTAGTTAGTAATGTCTGAAATATGTGCGGGGACTACTGAGGGAAGTGCAGTATATGCAACTCTGTGCTTTATACACAACTTTGTGAACAACACTGAGTTGAAACCATCTTTCAATTGCCATCTCATTTCACAGAGTTTGAAATGTTTGAAAACCTATGCGGGGCTTTGGTGGAAAGTGCAATATTCTCAACTCTGTGAAACAACACTGAGTTGAAAGCTTCTTCCAACAGCTATCTCTTTTGCAATATTAGAACTGTTTGACAACCTTAGTGGGGCCAATGCGGAATGTGCCATATACTCATCTTTGTGAAATAGCATTGAGTTAAAATCACCTTTCAACTACCATCTCTTTTCAAAAAGTTCACAGTGTTTGAAAATCTATGCGAGACCTATGCAGAAAGTGCTATATACTCAACTTTGTGAAAGAACACTGAGATGAAACCGTCTTTCAACTGCCATCTCGTTTTACAAAGTGAGAAGTGTTTCAAAACCTATGTGGGGCCAGTGCGGAAAGTGACATAGACTCAACTCTATGAAACACTGTGGGGAAAGAATCTTTCAAGTAATACCTTGTTTTACTAAGTTCGATGTGTTGGAGACCCATGCAGGGCCTGCAGGGAAACTGGCGTGTACTTTACTCTGTGAAACACTCTGGGGAAATATCTTTCAACTAACATCTCATTTCACCAAGTTAGGATTGTTTGAAAACCTATGTGGGGCTTATGCATAAAGTGCCATTACACTCAATTCTGTCAAAGAGCACTTTGACGAAACCACTTTTCAACTAACATTCACTAAGTTAGAAATGTTGGGAAATCTTTGCGGAGCTTATGCTGAATGTGCCATATACTCAACTCTGTCAAGCTGCTTTTGGGGCATATCATCTTTCAAGTAACATCATGTTTCACCAAATGAGAATTGTTTGAACACCTTTGCAGGGAAAGACGAGGAAAGTGACCTATGAAAATAATGTGAAAATTTTGTGGAAAAATAATACTGTGAAAAAATACTGTGGAGAAACCACCTTTCAACTAACATCTGGTTTCACTTAGTTAGAAGTGTTTGAAACCCTATGGGAGGCCTCTGCAGAAGGTGCCATATACTCGTCTGTCAAACAACACTGTGGTGACCATCTTTCAAGTAACCTATGGTTCCTCTACATTAGAAGTGTTTGAAAACCTATGTGGGGATCTATGGAGACAGTGACATTTCCTCCACTCTGTAAGAAAAACACGTGGAGAAACCACCTTTGATCTAAATTGTGTTTCACTAAGTTAGAAGTGTTTGAAACAGTAAGGGGAGAACTCTAAGGCAAATGCCGTATACTTGACTCTGTTTTTACAAAGAAACACAGCAGGGAAATCATTTTTTCCATTAACATTTTGTGTTTCATTGAGTGAGACGTATTTGAAAACCTAAGCAAGGAACATCACTGAAAGTTCCCTATATTCACCACTGTGGGGGGAAGATAACACTTTGGAGAATGCTTTTGTCAATTAACTTCTTGTTCCAGTGAACAAGTTGGAAGGAAGAAATGATAATGGGAGTGTCATAGACTTAACTCTGTGACAAAAACCCGGTTGGGAAAGCCTCTTTCTACTAATATCTTCTTTCACGAAGTTAGAAGTGTTTGAAAATCTAGGCCTAAATGTATAATGACAGTGCTGTACACTCAACTCCTCAAAATAAACCAAAGGAGAAACCATCTTTCAACTAACGTCTGGTTTCAGGTTGAGAGGTGTTTGAAATCCTTTACAGAAAACTGTAAGAAAAGGGTCTTATTGTTAATTCTGAAGGAAAAAAACAACACTATCAAGGAACCATCTTTCGACCAACTTCTAGTTTCACTGTTAGACGTGTTGAAAAACCTATCCTGGGAACTCTAAAGAAAGTGCCTTATACTCAGCTCTGTGAAATCACATAATTCAACCAATCTGTTGTTTCACGAAAAAGTGTTTGAAAATCTATGTGAGGAACTATGAGGACAGTGACATATACTCAACCCTGTGAAAAAAAACATACCGGAAAAATGACCTTTCCAATACTGTCTTGGTTCACTAAGACGTGTTTGAAAATCTAGGCTTAAATGTAAAATGAGTGCTATATTCTCAACTCATTGAATTAAAATCTTGTTGAGGAACTTTCTTTTAACTAACATCTTGTTTCAAAGTTAGAAGTGTTTGGAAACCTTTACAGGGAACTATAAGGAAAGGGCCACAAGCTTAACTCTGTGAAAAATCACAATGGGAAAATGGTCTTTCAACCAACTTCTTGTTTCACTGGGTCAGATTTGTTGGAAAATCTCTGCAGGGAGCTGCCATATGCTCAACTTTGTGAAATCACAGTGTGGGGAAACCACGTTTCAACTAAAATCCCGTTTCACTAGGTTATGTGCTTGATAACATACACTGGGAACTCTAAGGAAAGGGCCACATCCTCAACTTAAAAAACACAGTGGGGAAACCGCCTTTCAACCAACTTCTTGTTTCAGTAGGATAGAAATCTTTGACTTGCTAAGTGGGGAAATATAAGGGAAGTGCCATGAACTACTCTCTGTGAATCCATACCATGGAGAGAGCTTCTTTCAACTACCTGCTTCCTTCAGGGTCAGAAGTGTTAGAAAACATATGCGGGGAAGCATAAGGAAAATGCCATCTACTTAACTCTGTGAAACAACGCTGTACAGAAACCATCTTTCAAATAACTTCTTGTGTCCAAAACTGCATTTTGAAGATCAGTGCGATGTAATATAAGGAAAGTGCCATATCTGCACTCTGTGAAACAACACTGTTTCAACGAACATCAGGTTTCATTAGTGGAAGTCTAAGAAAATAACACTGGGGAAACAGGTCTTCAGGTCTTTCAACCAACATCTTGCTCAACCAGCTTCTTAGCTTGACATGTTCACAAACCTGTGTGTGGAATTATAGGAAAGTCCATATACTCAGTTCTGTGAGAGAATGCTGTGGAGAAACCATCCTTCAAAAACTTTTTATTTCATGAACTTAAAAGTTTTTCAAAACCTCTGCAGGCAATATACCACTGTGAAATAATATTGTGGGGGAAACACCTTTCCACGACTTTCTTGTTTCACTAACAGATGTCTGAAAACCTATGCTGGAAAATGAGGAAAGTGTATATACTCAACTCTGTGAAAACACATCGTGCAGAAATTACCTTTCAACTACCATTTTTTTTTTTTACTACTCTAGAAGTGTTTGAAAATGTAAGTGGTGAGCTGGAAGGCAAGTGTGGAGATTCATCTGTGTGGAGAAACCATTTTTTAAAGTAATACCGTGTTTCATTGAGTGAGAAGTGTCTGAAAACATATGCGGGGATCAGTAAGAGAAGGTCCATATACTCAACTCTGAAAAAACACTGTGGGTAAACCATCTTTCGACTAACATCTTCTTTCACTAAGTCGCAAGTGACTAAAAATCGAGGACTAAATGTATCATGACAGTGCCATGCACTGAACTCCTTGAAGGAAAACCATGGAGGAAACATCTTTCAACTAAAGTCTGGTTTCAAATGGAGTGGTGTTTGAAACCCCTTACAGGGAACTATAAGGAAAGGACCTCGGGCTTATTTCGGAAAACACACTATGGCGAAACTGTCTTTCAATCAACTTCTTGTTTCACTGTTAGACCTGTTGGAACGCCTATCCTGGCAACTATAAAGAAAGTGCTCTCTATTCAAGTCTCTGAAACACATAACATAGTGGAGGGACCATCCTTCAAGTAATTATTTGTTTCACTAAGAAGGGTTTGAAAACGTAGGTGGGGAACTAAGAGGACAGTGATGTAACCTCAACTGTGTGGAGAAAGGCGGCGGGGAAACCACCTCTCAATTATCAGTCTTGCTTCACTAAGTTACAAGTGTTTGGAAAAGTAAACGGCAAACTCTAAGGCATGTGCCACATACTCAACTCTGTTTGAGAACCAACACTGTGGAGAAACCATTTTTAAACTCACACCGTGTTTCATTGAGAGGGAAGTGTTTGAACACCTAAGCAGAGAATATTAAGGAAAGTTCCCTATACTCAACATTTTGGGGGAAAAACACTTTGGAAAACGCATTTGTCAATTAACTTCTTCTTCACTAGGTTTAACGTGTTTGAAAAGCTATGCGGGAAATGATAATGAAAGTGTCATAGTCTCAACTCTGTGAAATAACTCGGTCGGGAAAGCTTCTTTCACCGAACATCTTCCTTCACTAAGTTAGAAGTGTTTGAAAATCTAGGCAGGAATGTATATTGAAGAGTGCTACATGCTCAACTCTTTGAAATAAGACCGTCTTTCAACTAACGTCTTGTTTCAGAGGTAGAAGTTCCTCAAAACCTTTACAGGGAACTATAAGGAAAGGGGCATATACTCAACTCTGTGAAAAAACACTGTGGGGAAACTGCCTTTCAAGCCATTTATTGTTTCCCTTAGTTAGACATATTTGAAAATGTGTATGAGGAATTATAAGAGAAGTGCCATATACTCAGTTCTGTGAAATGATGCTGTGGAGAACACCATGTTTCAGATAACTTCTTGTTTCACTAAGTAAAAAGTCTTTCAAAACCTATGCAGAAAGTATAGGGGAATGGCATAGACTCACCGCTGTGAAATTACATTGTGGAGGAACCATCTTTCAACTAACTTCTAGTTTCACTATGTACCAAGTGTCGGGAAACCTATGCAGGCAACTATGAGGAAAGTGCCATATACCCAACTCTGTGAAAAAAACGCCATGGAGAAACAATCTTTCAACAAACACTTTGTTCCACTACCTTAGAAGTGGTTGCACTCTAAGTGGTGAATTCTAAGCCAAGTGCTTAGAGTCGTGCCATATTCAACTCTGTGAAACAACAGTGTGGAGAAACCATTTTTAAACTAACATCGTGTTTCATTGTGTGAGAAGTGTTTGAACACCTGTGCAGGAAAGAATAAGGAAAGTCCCATATACTCAACTCTGTGGAAAAACACTGTGGAGAAAGTATCTTTCAAGTAACCTCTTCTTTCCCCAACTGAGAAGTGTTTGAAAATCTAGGCCTAAGTGTAGAATGACAATGCCCTACACTCAACTCCTTGAAGTAAAACTGTGGATTAAAACCATCTTTTAACTAGCATCTTATTTCACTACGTTAGAAGTGTTTGAAAACCTGTGCAAGGAACTCTAAGGAAAGGGCCATAACCTCAACCCTATGTCAACAACAGTGTTGAGAAACTGCCTCTCAACTAACACACCAAACTATCATCTTGTTTCACATACACCACACTATAACCAACGTTTAGCCAACACTCACCAAGGTCTACACACCAAACACACTCCACACACCTACCTTTTACCACAGACACCACAATTCAACCTCCCACAGTGCCTAGGAAACACGTAAACACCAAACATATTCCATGCAGACAAAACAAGGCACACCACACTGCAAGTACCACACACATTCAAACCTCCTGTGTACACTTTTATACTGCTTCGAAATGGCTTCAGATGCACATCCCATATATAAACGACATGCACAACTTACATGTAACATACCCAACCCACTACATCACAAAACATCCAGCACACAGTCCAAACACCACACACACATACACACACACCCCATGACCTATACAGCACATGTACTCCACACACACACTTCACATATACCATGCACAGAAATGCACACACCACATATACACCAGTGACATACTGCTTATAAACCACACACACACACCCTTTCCATACACCTAACAAACACAACACTCCAATGTTCCACATATACCCTGGTACATCTCTGCTGCCCCTATCTGCCCATGGGATGTCAGGAAAGACGTCCAAAGCCAGGGCTTTCCCTCTCTATTTGAAGGAATAATGGAGGCCTCATGATGACAGTGCTTCGGGTGTGGCCTAGAGAGAGGTCCCTTTCCCAAAGCCCATGACTGTTTCTAATACCTGAGACAGTCACCTTGCTAAAGGATTGTGCTAGTCACTCATTCACAACAGTCTCCCATTCCCACCTCTAATGAAGAACTCTAGCTCCCCAACTATCATCATGAACCCCTTTGCTCTATTTTCCAAGGAGTTTCTTCCTGGGTTCATTCCAAGTGAGTCTCTCAGAGGAACATCCTCTGCTTTCAAGTGGAGAGTGTGGTGAAGTCTTGTGAGTGTACAATGAGTGTTGTAACAAGACCACCCCTTCATCTGGTTTCAGAAGTATATGGACATCAAGAGGCCTGGGTCATTGGAAGATGCCCAGTGGAGAATGTTTGCATGAATGCTGGGCCAGAGGTTGCAGAAGAGAGTGGGCCTCCTTTATGGGCTGAGAAGAAATCAAGTGAGACATCTCCATTCCAGATGGATCCAATTCCCATTTGGAACATCGAGCTTTGGTCTACCTCCTAGTCATTTTCTTCCCATGGCTGTGTTTCGAAATACATTCTTGTTCACACATAGGGCACCCTATGAACTCTCACTGTCACTCACTCAGCACCCTGAGGTATGGCACCCTGAGGTAGGCCATAGACTCCCACTGTGGTCCTGTGCTCAGTGCGGGTGTTCAGGCTCTGCTATACCAAAGGAACGATGGCCTCTGATGGCTTGTGCTTGGCCTTCTCTGGTATAGAATGTGAAGGGGAGAAACCTTGTTTCACTCATCTGCTTGAGTTGCCTTCATTCTGAGAAGCAGAGAGTTTGCACATGGGCAGTGTATACCAGGAGTGGGTCAGCACGGGAAGAGCCTGTTCCAAGAAGGGAATGAAGTACTTGTTCCAGATTCCTGAGCAAAAGCCAGCAGAACCCAATAGCTACAGCTCAAACACTGCTGCCTCCAACAGCTGATGGAAATACTGGAAGGGACAGACAAAGCCAGAAATCTCTGGCTCCTGAAGAAAGACTACAGGCTTCTTGAGGAGAAGGCTCCTGCATGTAGACCTTCAGAGGGCCCCTCTTTGCCTCAGCCCACAGGCATTTCTTATTCCTGATACAACCAGGTTGATAGGAGATTGTGATGGTTATTTCAGTCTCAACATTCTCTGTATGTCAGCTTTAATGAAGAGCACTGGCACTCTGTGTCTCCATTTATACAATGTGGCTCTCTTTTTGGGAAAAAGAAACCGGTTCTGTTTAAACCAGTGTCTGAGAGATATACTGTCTCCTTCAAGTTGGAGTCTTCTGGTGTCCATGTTATGGTGATATAGGTTTTGCTTGGGCCCCTTTAATTTTGCTATCAGAAATGTGTGGCCAACCAAAACCCTAGGGTTTTTGAAGTTGCCCAGAGGGAATCCTTGTGGGTAGGCTAAGCCACCAGTTAAAGGCAGATCCTGCCTCCCATGTGGGACAAGATAAAGGGAAGTCAGATATCTATTTCCTAGATTTGATGAATGCCCATTTGAAATGCAGGACCATGACTCACCTCGTAGTGCTTCCGATCCCATTGCTGTTTTCTACCTTGTTCTTGGTTCGCACACCAAGACTAAGGGGGCTGTCCCATACCAACCAAGGTCCAAGTTTTGGAGTTGAGTTTCCAGTCCTCTCTTGAGTCAACGCAAAGCTCTCAGTGTCAGGTACCTGAGAGGACAGCTAGCACGCCTGTCCCTGAGCCCTCGGTCCTGGAGACTGTTGGAGATTTTGTCCCCAGGGCTCCATCTTTATTAATTCACTGGGTTCCAGAAGTATGTGGTCATTCAGAGACCCAGGCCAATGGAAGGGTCCCAGCAGAGAATGTTGGTGTGTAGCTTGGGAGAGAGATTTGGGCACGGAGCTGGCCTTCTTCTGGGCCAAGGACGAACAAAGTAAGACACCTTCTTCCCACATGGATCCCGATTTCCCGATTACCTCTGGGTATGTCAAGTTTGGCCCTCCTTGTGCCCATTTCCTTCACCTTGCTACATTTGTGTCCTTTTTTTCTCCCTTAGGAGGTATGGAGCTATCAGAAACTCAGGTTGCTCCTGTGCTCAGTGAGAGCTCTCAGGCTCTGAACTAACATAGGAAAGATGGCCTTTATTCCCTGGAAGACTGGTGATTGGCCTGCGGTGGTATGGAAGGGGAAGGGGAGCCAGCTTGCCTCACTGTCCTGGAAGACTGTGTTGCCTTCATTCTGAGAAGCAGTTTGCACGTGAGCAGTATGGAAAGGAAGAGGAAGAGGGTCAGCACAGGGCAAGCCCTTTCCAGAAACAAGAATGATTTCCTTGTTCCACACTACTGAGTAAGAGCCAGCAGAACTGAATACCTAGAGCTCAAAACTGTGGCCGACATCAACGGATAGAGCATGTGTGAGTGTGGGGTGGGACAGACATAGCCAGAAATCTCTGTCTCCTCAAATCAGAATGCAGGATTCCCAGGTGTATTTCTTCAGAGGGCTCCCTTTGCCTAAGCCCACAGCCCACAGGCGTTTCTTATTCCGGATACAACAAGGTCGATAGGAGACTGTGCTGGGTACTCATTCTCAAAATTCTCCACATCTCATGTGTGACGAAGAACTCTGGCAGTCTGTGTCTCCATGTCCACCATTTATCTACCGTTTTCTTGAAAAGCAGTGCTGCATGGAATTTATCAGAGCCTGTGACTTTGAATAATAGCCTCTTCTTTCAGCACCGGAGTCCGATGGTGTCCCTGTGGTTATGATATACGTATTACAAGGAGCCCCTCTCAATTTGGTTTCAGAATTATGTGACCATATCCAAACCTAGCGTGTGTGAAGGTTCCCAGGCAAAATACTTGTGGTCCCTCAGCCAGAAGGTAGGGGTAGATCCTGCTTCGTGTGTGCTTAGAGGATGAGGGAAGTAGATATCTCTTTCCTCGATTTGACCAGTGGCCTTTTGAATGCAGAACTTTGACTCACCTGGTAGTCATTCGTGTCCCATTTCTGCTTTTCTAACTTGACCTCACTTCACACCAAGACCCTGGGGCTGTCCTGTGGCATGCAAGTTTCAAGGATGAACATGTAGGTTCCAGAATATTCCTGAGTCAAGGCAGGGCTCTCAGAGTGTGAGATCGCTGAAAAGAACTATACATTCTGTCCTTGAGCCCTCAGTTCAGAGCTGGCTACTGTATCATGGGAATGGGTAGCCACATGGACCCCCGATCCCAGTTAATGGACATGTCCTCATATGGAAGAAGAGACAGACTGCATGTGCAGCATGCTTCATGACCTGACCAGTGCACAAAAAGTATGTGTGCTTTTGAATATTTCCTGCACCAGGCCTTGTTCCCACCACTTGATCCTCCCATGGATGCAAATTCATTAGTGTCACTAGGGCCCCTATCTTCTGATATCATGGGCAGAAGCACACAAACAGCTACTATTTCCCTCTACTTCTTAAGGGAGAATGTGGGTCTCTTGCTCACAGGGCTCCAAGGGGCTCCCTTTGGACAACTGCTGTAGCCATTATCCCTCAAACGGTCTTCTGATTTCTGAGCAAGCCAGCTTCCTCCTATATTGTGCTAGTCAGTTTCTTCCAAACAGTATCTAAGTCTCATCCTTCATGAAGAACTCTTGTCCTACCTAGACTTATCAAGTCTCATGACATTGCTTTGATCCATCAAAGTTTGTCTTGGGCTCCATACAAATGGAGTCTTGCACAGTAATAGATCCACCTTGCAAATATCCAATGTGGACGAGCCCTTGTGACTGTGGGACAGGTTGAGGTAAAGGGGCCCGGCATATTAGTTTCAGGACTCCATGGACATCCAGAGACTTAGGGCATGGAAAGGGGTCTCGCTGAGATCTGTTTGTGTGGAGGATGGGCCAAAGGTATTAGACCCGAGCTGGCCTTCATGCTGGGCCTAGGGGAAATGAAGTTTACCATGTCCCATCCACACTGATCACATTCCTATTGGATGGAAACACTGCACACTTAGGTCTTGGTTGCAGCCATTCACTTTCCCTTAATGTCTTTCTGACTCAGTCGTTATTCACCCTGACAAAGCATGGAGCTGGCACTCACTCAGCGGGCACCAAGGGGTGTGTGTCAGCTACCCACTCAGTCTCGTGCTCACTGACAGCCCTGAGCATCAGCTACCCCAAAGGACAATAGTCCTCCTATCCCAAACAGTGATTGGCTGTTTGTAGCAAGAGGTGGGGGAAGGGAGCCAGCTTGCCTCATTGCTCTGCCTGATGGAGGGGCCTTCCTTCTGAAAAGCAGACAGTTCACACAGGAGAAGGAGGCTCCAGAAGCTCGGGAGCCCAGAAAGATTCCTTTACAGGAGGAGGGCCCCAGGGCTCCTTTCCACACGTTGGAGGAAGATCTGGGGGCCACCTTAAGGCTACACCACTGTAACTGCTCACTGCATTCAAACATGGGAAAAGCGAGAAAAGCAGTCAAAGTCCAGGGCTCTCTGCATCCCTGTGAAGGAAAGAGACAGGTTTGGTGCTTTCAGGACTCTCAGATGCAGACGCTAGAAAACACTTTTCCCTAAGGCTTCTGGTGTATTTTCTTCTCCTAGCCAGGTTGCCAGGAGCTGGTGCTGGGCTCTTTTTTCTGCATAGATTTCCTCTTCCAATCTTGGAAGAGCTTAGATAGACTCTCGTTATCCACCTTACACATTTTTGCTCTTTTGTAGACACAAGCTTCTTCCCACAATCCGATCAGAGTCAGTGCCCCAGTCATATCCTCTGCCTTCCCACTGGGAGACTCTGCTAGTCCCTTTGCCTAGGTGACGGATTCTAGCTACAGGGCTCTTTCTTCATTACTTCATTGGGTTTCAGAAGTATGTGGCCATTCAGAGGCCCAGGGAATTTGAAGGCGCCCAGCAGAGGATGTTTGTGAGTAGACCAGGGCAGACATCTGGGCAGAGATCTGGACTCCTTGTGGGCCAAGAGCCAATGAAGGAAGGCACCTTCTTTCCATGTAGATCCCAATACCTGCTGGAAACTATCAAACTCTGGCCCTGCTTGAGCCAATTTCCTTCACCTTGCTGCATTTCTGACAATGTGTTTTCTCCCTTGGGAGCCATGGGTCCACCACTCACACAGCTGGCACCCCATGGTAGGTGCCACTCTGCTCCTGTGCTCGTGGAGAGGTATCAGGCTCTGATCTAACAAAGAAAGAAGGCCTTTACTCCCGAGTGTGTGGCGATTGGCCTGCTGGGTTCTGGAAGGAGAAGGCTAGGTAGCCTCCCTCACTGACCTGGATAATTGAGTCACCTTCATTCTGAGAAGCAGACAGTTTGCACATGAGCAGCATGAGTCAGTATGGCGTCAATACAGGGAAAGAGGGAAGAGGGAAAAAAAGTCTTTGTCCCAGAGTCTTGAGCAACAACCAGGAGAACCCAATAGCTACAGCTCGACACCAGTACCTCCATCAACTCTTAGAAAAAGTGGGAGGGAGAGACAAAGCCAGAAATCTCTGGCTCCTGAGAACAGAATGCAGACTTTTTGCTGACAGAGATCCCGGTGTAGTAGTTCACAGGGTTCCCTTGGTCTAACCCCCAGGCATTTCTTTTTCCAGATACAACCAGTTGATAGGAGCTTGTGCTGGGTACTTCCTCTCAACATTTCCCACATCTCGTGTGTGATGAAGAACTCTGGCCCTTTGTGTCTCCATGTCCACCCATTACCCTGATTTTGAATAAGGTTCTGAAGGGAATGTATTCAGAGCCATTGTCTTAGAGGAATATTCTCTTCTCAGCTTGTAGCCTGGTGGGGTCCCTGTGATGGCGAGATACATATTGAAATGGGCCACTCTCTATCTGGTTCCAGAACGATGTGACCATTGCCAAACCTACAGTGTGTGAAGGCACCGAGGCAGAATACTTGTGGGTAGGCTCAGCCAGAGGTTATGGGTGAATCCCACCTTGTGTGTGTGGAGATGGTAGGGAAGATAGACATTTCCTTCCTTGATGTGACCCATGTCCATTTGAATGCAGATCTTTGGCCTGAGAGACATTAGTAACCATTTGCTGCTTTTCTAACATGGTCTCAGTTCACACACCAAGGCCATGGGGCTGTCCCATACACAACCAATGTCCATGGATTGGAGGTAAGTTTCCAGTCAGTTCCTGAGCCCATGCAGGGCTCTATGATTCTGATGTCTGAGAGGATACCTAGCACTCCTGTCGCTGAGCCCTCACTGCTTAGCAGGCTACAGTAACCAGGGAATAGGTAGCCACATTGATTCCACCCTTAATTGACGGGGATATCCTCATTCAGAAGAATGGTCAGTCTGTGCTTGTGCAATTTGCTGCATGACCTGACCAGCGCACAAAACACCTTTTGGAAAAATAGTGCACTAAGGCCTCATTCTCACCTCTTAATCATCACATGGAAGCACCTTCTTCATACCTCAGAGTCACTGCTGTCCCTATCTGCTGATATGATAGGCAGACCAAAAGCCAAAAGCCAAAGTTTCCCCTCTATTTGTTAAGGGAGAAGGAGGGTCTCTTGCTCACAGGGCTCCACGGGGTATCCTTTAGAGTGGTCTTGTAGCCGAAGCCCACAAAAGATTTTTCTGACTCCTGACCAAGCCTGCTTGCTCCTCTATTGTGCTGGTTGGTGTTTCCTAAACATCATGCAATTCTCATCCCAAATGAAGATCTCTGACCCCAGGAATATCAAGTTTCATGAGTGTACTTTATTATCCCTCAAGTTTGTCTTGGGACCCTTACAATTTGGTCTGTCAGAATAATAGCTCCGGCTTGCAAATGTCCAATGTGGACCAACCCTTGTGTCTGTGGCACAGGTTGAGCCAAAAGGGACCTGGCGTTTTGGTTTCACAACTCCATGGACATGCAGAGCCCTAGGCCATTTGAAGGGGTCCGGCCGAGAACTGTTTGGGTGGAGGCTATGCCAGCCATATTAGCGGGGAGCTGGCCTTGCTGGGCTTAGGAGAAAAGAAGTTGAGCATGTTTTTTTCACACTGATCACATTCCCACTGGATGGACATATTGATCTCCCTTTGGTCCTGGCGTCAACCAGTCCCTTTCAATTACTGTCTTTCTGACTCAGTCTCTGTTCACCTTTATGAGCCATGGAGCTGGCTCTGCAGCCAGCAGAGGGCACCAAAGGAGGTGGGCATGCAGAGGGCACCAAAGGATATCCTTTGGGTGCCCACCCAGTCACTCGCTCAGTGATAGCCATGAGCATGGGATATTCGAAAGGAGAAGAGCCCTCCAATCCCTGAGCTTGGTGTTTGGCTATTTGTAGCAAGGGGTGGGGGGATGGGAACCAGCTTGCCTCATTGCTCTGCCTGATGGAGGGGCCCTCCTTCTGAAAAGCAAACTGTTCACACCTGCAGCAGGCTCCAGAAGCTGGTCACCCCAGAGAGTGCTTCAGAGGAAGATGGTCCTGTTGCCCCTTTCCACACTTTGGAACAACACCTGGGGCCACCTCATGGCTACAGTACTGTCACTGCTCACTCCATCCAGTGCTGGGAAAACTAGAAATGCAGACAAAGTCCCAGGCCTTTCTAGATCCTTCTGAACGAAGAAGACAGGCCTGAAGCTCCCAGGGCTCTCAGATGCAGACTCGAGAGGCCTCCTTTGCATAAGCCCTCAGGTGTTTCTTCTTTTGCCCATAGCCAGGTTTCCAGGAGCAGGTGCTGGGCACTTCCTTCTCCATAGAAATCCCCTTCCTATATCTCAAGAGCTCAGGCCCTCCTTATCACCATCACACATCTTTGCTCCTTTTTAGAAACAGGGTTCTTCCCACAATCCGTGCAGAGTCAGTGTCTCACAGTCATATCCTCTGCCTTCCATCAGGGGATCTGACCCAGTCCTTGTGACTGCGGGATAAATTTTCCCATAAGGCTCCTTCTTCTTTAACTCATTGGGTTTCCAAAGTATGTGGCTCTCGATAGGTTCAGAGATTTGTGGTTGCCCCCAAACAATTGTTTGTGTGAAGGCTGGGCTAGAGAGTTGGGCAGGGATAATGGGCAACGTAGGAAGACATCTTATTTCCATGTGGGTCCCAATTCCCACTGGAAATGTTGAATTTTTCCTCCCCTCCCACCCTCCCCACACTGGGCTTATTTCCTTCCCCTAACTTTCTTTCTGAATTTTTCTCCTTTAAGAGACTCGGGGCCATCACTCACTCAGCTGGCACCCCTGGGTAGGCATCAAACTCCCACTCTGCTCCTGGGCTCAAGAAGAGCTCTAAGGCTCTGATCTAACAAAGAAAAGATGGCCTTTGGTCCCTGAGTCCTTGTTGCTTGGATTGCTGTGGTATGGGAGGTGAAGGGGAGCCATCTTTCCTCACTGAGCTGGATGATTGAGTGGCCTTCACTGTGGACCAGGCCGTGGTCAGTACAGGAAAAGCCTTTTCCAGGAACAGGGAAAAAAGTCCTTGTTCCAGACTCCTGAGCAAGAGCCAATAGAACCCAATAGTGACCGGCACCTCAAATACTGCTGCCTCCATCAACTGCTACAAAATGTTGGAGGGACAGATATAGCCAGAAACCTCGGGCTCCAAAAGGATGAAGGGAGGATTCTTGCTGACAGTGCTTTCAGGTGTGCCTTTTCAGAGGGCTCTCTTTGCCTCAGCCCATGGGCATTTCTGTTTCCAGATACCAGCAGCTTCATAGGAGACTGTGCTGGGTACTTCCTTCTCAACATTCTCCAGATCTCAGGTGTGATGAAGAACTCTGAGAGCCTGTGTCTCTGTTTCCACTTAGCCTTTTTTTGTCCAAAGAGTTTCTGCATGGAGTTTATCCAGAGCCAGTGTCTTAGAATACTATCCTCTTCTTTCAGCTTGGGAGTTTGGCAGTGTCCTTTGGATGGTGATATAGGTTTTACTTTGGGTCCTCCTCAAGATCGTTTTAGAATTTGTGGCCAAGATAGGGTGTGTAAACATACCCAGGGAGAATGCTCAAGGGTAGTTGAAGCCAGTGGTTAGGGGAGGATCCTGCCTCCTGCGTGGGAGAAGATGAAGGGATGACAGAGATATCTCCTTCTTTCATTTGACCTCTGCCCCCTAGAATGCATAACTTGGATTCAACTTCCTATCCTGTAGCTGCTTTCCTCACTTGGTCACAGTCACCCCCCAAGACCATGGGGCTGCCCTGTCCACAACCAAATGCCAAGGATTGGAGGCGAGCTTTCCAGTCATTTCCTGAGTCAATAGAGGGCTCTCAGAGTCTGAGGTCCCAGAGGTCAGCTGACCTTCTGTCCCATAGCTCTTGTTGCTTAGCAGGGTATTATAGCAATAGTATATAATTGTTCTTCTTTGGCAACAAGGTTCTCCCTGGAATCTTGTCAGAGGCAGTGTCTCAGAGTCATATCCATTCTTAGCAAGTGAGGAGTCGGGTACAATCCTGGTGAGTGTGCAAGAGGTTTGGCCACAGGGGCCGTGGGAATTGGGTTTCAGAATTTGTGGACATCCCCAGGTCTTGGGTATCTGCAGGTGCCCCAGGGAGGCTTGTGTGCAGGCAAGCCAGAAATTGGAGGAAGGGAGCTGGCTTCCTGTCTGGATCGAGAGTAATTAAGAAAGATATCTCTTTCCTAGATGGGTGCCATTCCCTTTGGAGTTGCAGAACTTTGGCACTGTTCATACTCATCCCAACGCCATTGCTGCTTTTCTAGCTAGGTCTCCGTTCACGTTCCAGGAGCATGGGGCTGTCACTTACACAGCCATGGCTGTAAGAATGGTGCCATTGTCCCAGTCAGTTCCTGAGGAAATTGAAGGCTCTCTGGGTCTAATGTCCCCGAGGAAACCTGGCCCTTCCATCCCAGGGCACATGCTGTTGCTTAGCTGGCTAGGGTATGCACAAGCATGTGTAGCCAGTTGGCCTCCCTCCCTTCACTAATGGAGACCCTTTCATTTGGCAGAACGGCAGGTTATCACGTGGGCAGGATGCTTCAGGATCTGGTCAGCGTAGAAAGTACCTTTGGCTGGAATACTGCCCCAAGTCCCACTTCCAAGTCCTTGCCCACCAGCCAGGAGCACATCCCTGCTACAGCTGTATCACTGCTGCCCCTCTGGGCTGATGGCAAGGGCAGGACACACACCCAGAGCCAGGTCTTTTGCTATGATGCTGAAGGAAGAATCTGGACAGGCTTCTTGAGGACAGGGCTTTCAAGTGGAACTTACAGTCGGCACCATTTGCCAAAGCCCACAGGGATATCTCATTCCTGAGTCGTCAGTCAGCGAGCTGGGGAAGACGGTTCTAGTCACGTCTCTCCCCACATGATCTAATTCTTATCCCTGGTGCAGAACTCTGGCCCTCCTTCTATCCATTGTCACACCTATGCTCTATTTTCACTCTGAGCCCTCCCTGGGCTCCATTCCATGTGAGTGTCTTAGAGTCATGCCCAGGACCCTCAACTGGGTCCATTCCCTGTGACTGTGGCAAATGTTTGGCCAAGGAGTCCAGGGCTGTTCAGCAGGAGAGTCTTCCTTGTATGATGGTTCGTCTTTGCATGAGTCGCTCAGGACTTGGATTTCTGGCCACGGAGGCCTGTATTTTTGTGTTTGGTTTTGTTTTGCCACAGGGACAGGTCCTCAGATTTTCTCAGCCTTTCAATTATCTTGAAAAGACAAGAAAAAGTCTAAAATGGGATGTGGCTACAATATGTGAATGATGCTCAGGGCAAGATCGATTTATTTTAAACCATTGCAACCTGAATGGTATATGAACAGGCAAGGCAACCCTGGTCTTCTACCTCCCTCTGCATTTTTTGCAGGCATATTGCACTGGCCAGCATCTTGACTCAGTTTGTCCTCATTATAGATTCTTCCTGGCTTTGTCCAACACCTCACATCATGCATATCCCTTTCATGTGAGGGCACACATTAATCTTCCAAACGTGGGAGGGGAGAAGTGAACTGGTAAGGAGACAAAGACCAGGTGCTGCTCTCATGGGTTCCTCCCTATTTGCCAGTCCCTGCCTTCTGCCACTGTCCTTGGGGCTGTGGTCGATATAGTCCTGCCAGCCAGAACTGTCACTGTTGCTCCTACTGAGTATGCAGAAGGAAGATAGTGCTGCACAGGCCTGTGCCATGGTTGTCACACCATGACCACAGGTGGCTCTGCTGGGCCGCTGAGGCAGCTATAGCACTGCCTAATTTAGCACAGGGCTCTTCTTGCCTGGGCACCTCACCCAGAAACCTCCTCATGGCTGTGCCCTGAACCCAGTACTGATACTTGGGATCCCACTGGCCCCTCGGTGCCCCAGCAGGAAGGTAAACCCAAGTCCAAGTAAGTGCAAGTGCTGCTGTTAGCAGTGGCTGGGCTGCCTTGCTTGTTGCCCACCTGCCATATGCACAGGCTTCTGTGAAAATCGATCCCTGGGCACCGGCTGAATGAGTCACAGCTCCATGGCTCCTAAGTCTCAACGTGGACATAGTTAGACCTAGAACCAAGGGAAGGGAATGGCCATGAGGAGATCCAGAGGTGAATACCTCCAATGGCAATGGGATCGATCTGGAAAGAGGCTATGCAACTTCATGTCCCCTCAGCTAGGAAAAGAGGCCAGCTCCCTTCCCAGGCCTCTGGCTGAGTCCAAGTGCAAAGGTTTTCTTCTGGCCCCTTCCAGTGCTCTAGGCTTCTGAACGCCTGCATGGTTTTGACACCAACCTGCCAGGGGCCCTGTGGTCAAACCTATTGCATAGTCACAAGCACTGCATTAGGATCCCCAGCAGAATACTGAGGATATTCCACTGAGAGACCTCATGCCATGCACTCCAGAGAGGACCTAGTTTGGAAATAGAGCCAAAGGGTGAAAATGGATCCATCGAGGGCCAGAGGTCATCATTACGGATGAGAATGGGATGACATGGAGAATGAGGTGACTAGTGGCATGTTCTAGCAAGCTGTCTTGTGTCAGGAAGAAGCAAGACCTGTGGGTTTTGGTGAAGGGAAACCCCTAAAGGCTACACCTAGGAGCCCTGTCAGCAAGGGACCTGCATTCTTCCTTCAGAAAGAGAGGGAAAGCCCTGCCTTTGGGTGTGTTTCTTGCCCCTTCCCACTAGTAGAGAGTGGCAGCAGGGATTCAGATGTCGCTGATGTTCAAGTGGTTAGAGCCACGCTTGGTGCAGTATTTCTTTCAACGTCCCTTTGTGCGCTGACCATGAACTGGAGCATGGTGGGCATGCATGAACCATTTACTCTGCAGGATGAAGGCACCTCTGCAAGCCAGGGGAGGGAGGCCAGCTGGATATCCATGATGCATTACTCCAGTTGACTAAGCACCAAGCCCCCAGTGACAGAAGGGCCTGTTTTCCTCTGGGCTACCTGACACTGAGAGCTGTCCATTGGCTCAGGAACTGACTGGGCACTCCACAGCAATGCTGGCAACTGAGCTGTGTACCTGACACAATCCCATGGATCCCGGAATCTTCTAGTTTAAACAGAGGACATTCTTCTGAGGATGTTGCTCCCAATGGCTTCCAGGTAGCACCAATTTGAAAAAAGAGCAAACATTGCAAATAGTCACCTGGAGGACAATAGTTCTTTCTTACAGTACAGAATAGGCTAAAGTTAGAATTAAGTGCCTATGCCTATCTTCTGGCAGGCTGGCTGGAAAGGAAATCTCCACTGGCAACACCTGAGAGTGAAATTCTGCAGGTGGTCTGTGTCCTTCCTTCAGAGATACTGGATCTCTGGATTTGGTGGTTTTTCCTGTCCTTCCCATCAGGAAATAGATACAGCATTTGATTCAGAGGCAAGGGGTTCCTGCTCCCAGCTGGTGATAGGATGTGTGGAACCTGGACCTAATGGAGTAGTTCTTGAAAGAGCCCATTCTGTGCTGACCAGGTCCTGAAGCATAGCATGCCAATGGGAATCATGTTTGAAACAGAATGAAGGCCTGTCTACCCCTTCACTGCACTTACCAAAGCTGGCCTAGCACCAAACACACAGGGCCAATAAGGCCCTCCTTTCTTGGGAGAAAGTTACTCTTTACTCTCACATAGCACAGGACCAGACTGGGAGTTTAGCACCAATATTTAGGCTCTGCTTGTGTGAAGTGAGTGAGATCCCAATCATCCCTAAAAGTGATCCAAGACCTAGAAAATACACATTGGTGGGTAGGGCTGCAAGGGAGATGAAGGCTCTACATTACAGATGGGCACGTGATGATGCTAGGCACACATATCGACCTCATTTCTCCTTGCTGCATGTGTAAGGCCAGTCCCTCCCCAACTCTCTGGGACCGCCTGCAGATATCCATACATAAGCTGCTTGGCAACTTCATATGACCTAGGCCTCTCATTGTGAACAGAGTTCAAATGGGCAGTCATAAGGGGTCCTGTTGCCAATCTATGACAAGGTCCCAAGGACTCAGCCAGAGCACACAGTTTAAAGTGGAGGATATAGGGCGCCTGGATGGCTCAGATGGTTAAGCAGCCAACTTCAGCTCAGGTTATGATCTCGAGGTTCGTGAGTCAGGTCATGATCTAGAGTTTCGTGACTTTGAGCCCCCCATCAGGCTCAGAGCCGGGAGCCTGCTTCAGATTCTGTATCTTCCTCCCTCTCTGCCCCTCCCCTGCTTGTGCTCTGTCTCTGTCTCTTAAAAAAATGAATAAAAACGTGAAATTTTTTTTTAAAAATTGGAGGATATTGCTCTGAGACACTGACTCTTAACAGACTCCAGTGAGAACCTCTCTCCAAAAACAACAAAAACAAAAAACAAAACAAAACAAAACAAAAAAAACAAGGAGCAAATGGATGGGAATAAATAGAGGGCCAAAGTGTTTCATTACACAACAAAGCAGGATGAAGCTGAGAAGGATGTGCCTAGCACAATCTCCTGAGACACTAATTATTATCTATAGTAAGAAACACCTGTGGGCAAGGACAAAGGGAGACTTCCATTGCTTACACCTGGGTGCTCAGTTAGCATGAGGCCTGCACTTTTCTTTCAGAAAGAGAAGGAAGGCTCCCGACCTTGGATCCTTTGTATGCCCTAACCCTCAGAGCATAGAGTCTGCAGTGATTCAGTGGTAGCAGGTTAGTAGTCCCATCGGTGCTTTAGGTATTGTAACCAAGTCAGGGCAAGTATTCCTTGTAAGGGCTTTTTTTGAGCTGAATTGTGCTGCAGAATACTCTGCATGTCTGATCCATCTGCCTTAGAAGATGAAGACATTTCAATCAGCAAGCTGTCTCCCCATCACAGAGATTACCAGGGCCCATCAAGCAACCGGTGCTCCTGGACAGGAAGGTCATTCTTCTTTAGGATAAAGTAACTAATTCCTCTCACACGGCAGAAGACAAGAGTAGTAGTTCATCACAAATCCTCGATGTTGGCTCTGTGTGGTTGACAGACCAATTCCACCTGTGACCAATGCCCTAGTTATGAAAACAAAAACTGATTGGCAAGGTCTAGATGTAAGGCCAAGGTTCTACCTTAGAGAGAATATGAGGATAAAGCAGGGAATAAAATGTCTAACCTAGTTTCTCCTTCAACCAGAAGTGAGGCCAGCTCCCTCCCAAACCCTGGGGTTGCCTGTACCTGGACACTCTTCTGGGCACCTTCAAAGGGCCTAACCTCCCATTGTCAACATAGTTCTCACAGACAAATAATGAGGGGGTCCCTTGTACCAACCTATGCCAGAGACATAAGAGAATGACCAGATTCTGCACTTAAAGAAAAGGCTATTTCTCTGAAATACTGGCTCTGAATGACACCCAGGGAGAAACTACTTTGCAAAAAGAAAACAGATATTCATTGACCTGGAAATTAGGAAGGTCAAAGTGCTTCACTATAGATGAGAATGGGACAAAGATTAGAATGAAGTGTCTAGAATGACAATCTCCCAGCAAGGTCCTGTCTAAGGAGGAAGAAACACCTGTGGCCAGAGCAAATGAAACCTCTAAAGGGATACCTCCTGAAAGCCCAGTCAGCAAGAGGTCTGCATATTTCCTTCCAAAAGAGAGGGAAAGCTTCTGGCCTGGCTCTTTTTCCTGGAAAAAGAGCCCTTCCCATCAGGGGATAGAGGCAGCAGGGATTCAGGGGTAGTGGGTCCATGCTCCAGGCTGCTGCTCAGGTGTTTGGAACCATCGATGTGGTGCATTAGGTTTAGAATGACCACTTTCTGCACTGCCAAGGTCCTGGAACATATCTCCTATGTGTGGATTAGGTGCTCTTCAGACTCTTAGGCCAAGCACTAAGTGCTCTCTGACAGCAGGGCAAGCTTTCCTGTGGGTTGTCAGAAACTAATGACTCTTGGTTAGCACAGAAGCAGAGTGAGAACTCACCACCAAACCCTGGGCTCTCACTGTGTTATTGACAGCCTCACTGTCCCACCCAGCCTGCAAACCAAGTCCAAGATAGCAAATGGCAATGGGATGGGAATGGCTCTATGGACAGCCAACATTTCATTTGAGATGAGAATGGAAGAAAGCTGAGAGTGACATGTCTCGCTTTCTTTGCCCTTCCCCAGAAGTGAGGCCAGCTGTCTCCCATCACCTTGGCCCTAGCAACACACATTCTGTGTTCACTACTTTCCACTGACCTACATCGAATGTTGTCAATATAGATCTGGAAGGCAAGTTGCAGGGTTCCTATGGCCCAACCTATTCTGTTGTCATGAGAATTCATCTACAATCTCCAATTAACATCAGAAGGAATTGCTCTGAAACATGGGTTCTGATTGACCCATGGCAGATTCTAGTTTGAAAAAGAGTAAAAGGGGGCATCTGTGTGACTCAGTCACTGAAGCGTCTGACTCTTGGTTTTGGCTCAGGTCCTGATCTCAGAATTCGTGAGTTTGAGTCCCATGTCGGGCTTTGTGCTGACAGCTGTGAGCCTGGAGCCTGCTTCGGATTCTGAGTCTCCCACTTTCTCGGCCCTTCTCCCGCTCACACTCGGTTTCTCTTTCTCTCTAAAAATTAAATAAATATTTTTAAAAAATGTAAAAATTAAAAAAACGAAAAGAGAGAAAGGATCAGGCTCTAGGATGGCTCAGTCGGTTAAGCATCCGATTATGGTTGAGGTCATGATCTTGTGGTGGTTTGCAAGCTCCAGCCCCACACATGGTTCTCTGATGTCAGTGCAGAGCTTACTTTAGATCATCTGTCCCTCCCTCTCTGCCCCTCTACTGCCTGCACGATCGCTCTCTCTCTCCCTCTCCCTCCCCTGCCCCCAGTGTGTGTGTGTGTGTGTGTGTCTCACTCACTCTCTCTCTTACATAAAAACAAAGAAATGTTTTAAATCAGGACTAAAACAATGGAAGAAAACCAGCAAGGGGATGAGAATGGACACATGGAAGGCTAAAGTTCTTCCTTTCCTATGACAGTGGGATCAAGCTGAGAATAAAGTGACTAGCACAATCTATTTGAAGCTGCTTCAGAATAAGAAATAAGAATAAGAAGCACCACTGCACTGCAGAACAGAAACCATGCCACTGGTTTTACCTGGAAGCCCATTCCAGAGGACCCTTCATCTGAAATTCAAATGAGAATGGGATACAACCGAAAATGTACTGTAGAGCTCAGTGTTTTCTTGTTCTAGAAGCAGGGCTGGTTTTCTCCCAACTCCTCTGGGCCTGCCTACATGCAAACAGTCCATGCTGGGCACCTTCAAACTCCCTAGGTTTCCTCATGCACGCATAGTTCTAAAACACAAGTGGTAAGAGGCTCCATAGCCCAATGTATTCCAGACTCCAGATAACTTGACCCAAGTCCTCAGTTAAAATGACAGTGAATGGGCCCCAATGGCCCCAATGGCCCCAATGTCTACCAGAGTAACCTAGTTGGACAAAAGGAACAAAAATGGGCATGGATCCACAGAGGCCCAAACTTCTTTCTTACAGAAGAGAATAGGATGAAGCAAAGAATAAAGTGACCAGCATAATCTGAAGAGTAAGAAACACCAATGGTGAGGACCACAGGAAATGTCCGTTGACTAAACCTCAGGCTCCTCCTATAAGAAATGTTCATCCAGAAGTTTGTAATCCAGGAATTCTTCTGGCCATTCATTTCCTTTTCTTCTGACCTTTCCATCAATTATAGATACAACATTCATTCAGTGATTCACAGTCAGTCTCCCTGCTAATCTTCAAGTGTTTGGAACCAGGCTCTGATGCAGGACTCCTTGACTGGGCTCTTTCTGCACTGACCCATGTCTGGCAGCAAACTGTCCATCTGAGAGCCTTCTGCTTTGCAGAATGAAGGCAGCTCAATGAGCCTGGTGAGGGACACAATCAGGGTAAACATCATCATGCCACCTACAGCCTGTCAAGCACCATATTTTCAGTAAAAACCAGAGCAATTATCTCTTTAAGATATCATAAACCAATTGGTCTTGGCTAGCACAGGCAGTGAGGGGGAGCTCTCCATGAATCTCTGAGTGCTTTTTATGTAGGTAACAGTCCCATTTCTCCTGAGTGTGACCCAAGACCTCATTAGAAATTCCACAAGGGGATGGGAAAATGTGGAGGGCCAGAGCTCTTTATTTTAAGAGAGATATGGGATACCATTAGAATGTGGTGCCTCGCTTGGTTTCCCTTTCCTGCAGGATAGAGGCTGTCTCCATCGCACTCCTCTTTTTCTGCCTACTGCATATATTTTGTGCTGGGCTCCTTCAAATGTCCTATGTCTTTTGTGGCCAATTCAAGACTGAAAGACAAGCCCTGTGGGTGGGCCTATGTTGCCCAACTTTTGTCCAAGTTGGGAGAACGTGGCCTAACTCCCCACTTGACCTGAAAGGACATTGCTCTTACATTCTGGCCCTGAATCCCCACAGTAAATGCCTAAGTAGAAAAAAAGCAAGGGGGTGGGAATGGATACTTGGAAAGCCAAAGGTCATCATTAGATGAGAATAGGATAATTCTGGGAAGAAAGAGAAGAGCACAATCTCCTGGAAAGCTCACTGTTTTCTGAAGGAAAAAACACACCTGGGCTGACTAAATGGGAAGCATCCATCTGCTTGATGAGGAGACAGAAGGCAAGTGGAGGGCCAAACACAAGCTAGCATTACCTGCCCCCACCCCCAGGAGGATTATATGTGACATTCCTCAGGCACTCTGCCTGCCCAAGGACAAAGGAAAGGACAAAAAACAAATGGTTACACTGATAGAACCTCCATCAATTGACAAGTATCTTAGTAAATTACAAGAAAAAGGCAGGGGCCTTATCTCCAGAAACCTATGGACTCCATTTCCTGGAGCACCAGTATCACCCTGCCCTCCATAGTGATGTGAGGAACAAAGGAAAGAAGGAAATGGCAGATAAAATGGAATTGCCTGGGGCCCTTGGGTGGCTGAGTCCCTTAAGCCTCTGACTTTGTCAGGTCATGATCTCACAGTTCCTGAGTTCAAGCCCCATGTGGAGCTGTGCTGACAGCTGAGAGCCTGGAGTCAGCTTCAGATTCTGTGTCTCCCTGTCTCTCTCTGCTGCTCTGCCCATATATTTTCTCTGTCTCTGTCTCTGTGTGTGTGTGTGTGTGTGTGTGTGTGTGTCACTCTGTCCCCCCTCTCTGAAAAAATAAATATTTAAAAAATTAAAATTTAATTTCCTTGTCACATGCAGCCCATTGACAAATATTTGAGGCTGGCAGAGTAACATGCTTCTCCAGGAACTCCCTAGTGTCTTAATATTAATGTTTTGTTGGAGGCAAAAACAAATTAAATTAACTTGACAATAGCTAGGCCTCCAGATATCTGTGAGTCTTTAGCATATGAAAGGGCTTGCCACTTGCCATTTAACTTTACCTTCCCCAAGCCCATATTATATAACCATTCTTCACATCATTAATAACAATATCAGCAGCAACAACATCAATAAGAATAAGAGTAAGAATAAGAATAAGAAATCCAAAGAAACACACTGAGGACCAAAGTTGTTTACATCCGGTGAAAATGGAAAGAAAGCTGGGACTTTGCCATAAGCACCAGGCAAGGTGGTGTCCTGATGGTAAGAAGGAAACACCTGTGGGGTTAGGGTGAAAGGAAGGACCAGCCACAAGAACATTGCATCCTGACCTTGGTAGGGCAGCAAGACTTCTGGCTTTTGCCTTACTCTTCTCTTCCATGGGAAGATGCCCTTGTGATCTATATGAATGTTGGCTTCTCTGTGCTGGCTGGCAGCCATGTCTGTGGAATTGAGTTCTGGTCCCAGAGTCCTTGCCTTGAATGGACTCTCTGCCTTGGCCCTCTGAGGAAGAACAATGCTTATGCTCGAACTCTGATCTTCTCAGAATGCAGGAACCTCAAAGGGGCCAGTGGGATCAGGGTAACCAACCCCCCTCAGGCCAATAGAAGCCTGCCAAGTCCAGAGGTCTCCGTAAAGGAGGGCAATATGTCCTTAGGAATAACCATATGTTAGCTGGTTGTGCATGCTGGGCACTCTCTGAGTCACAGCCACTTGGTTCCTGAATCTGACCTCTAATCTCCATTTCCCCTTGCACAGAAGTGAGGATAACCCCTCCCAATAACACTTGCCCCTTTTGAAGGCCTTTTGCCTTCTGTTCCCAAGATGGGTCTCACAGGTGAGCCCATTGCCCACGTTTCCCTGGATTTAAAGGAACGTAGCAGGACTCCACAATTGAAATCGGAGAGAAATAATTCCAGGCTTGGACTCTCAACGCCTGACAGGAAAACTTATTAGAAAAAGATCAAGGTTATTGGAAATGATGCACTTTGGTTCAATTTCCTTGTCTCAGATGAAAATGGAATAAAGCTGTGAATGAAGTGACCGGCACAAATCCCCAGGGAAGCTTGGTGTCCTAAGATGTTGGCAAACCTGTGGGCTATAGAGAAATGGAACATATTTTAGCTACAGCTTGGAATCCTAAAGTAGCATAAAATTGCCACAAATGACCTCAAACAGTGTAGGAGGGCTTGGGGCACTTGCAGGCTTTGCAGCTTTTTCTGCCAGGGGGTGAAAGCAGTATGATTTGGAGGGCAGAGTCTCCAAATGGACTGGTGCCCAAGTCTGTGGGATTGGGTTCTGACTTTTTAGGTTCTGAGTAGTTTCTTTCACATTCACCTGCTGTGGAAATGGACTGGGCATGTGGCAACTCTTGGAGGCTCAGAAAGCAGGATGTGCAGGCTGTCTATGACAGGGGCACAGAGCACATGAATAGTCACTGCACAAACAGAAGACTTCAATGCCCCAAGTTTAGGAGGGCAACATTGTTCCTTTGATATCAGAAAGTAATTGTTAAGGGGGTAAAAAACAGACTTCATGTATGCTCACTCGGAGTTAATCAGCACTATCAATGTGGATTTTTAATTTTGTTTTCCTTCTGACTGAGGCCTTAAAGGCCACATCTCCATCAACATTTGCCACAAAAGTGAGGCCAACTGTCTCCAAATATCACCTGCCCCTAGCCACAGGCAATCCTCCTGGGATCAATACATTCAAGTCCACAATACCTCCTGTTCCCATGGTAGATCTGGCAGACACCCTAGGGGCACCTGTTCATAAAACTATTCCAAATGTATGGGAACTTGGCATGATCCACACGTAAAATTGGAGGAAAAGGCTGCCAGACTCTGGCACTGAATGTCTCACATGGTTGGGATAAGTGGAAGGGAATTGAAAAGCATACACTGAGGGCTAAGCTTCTTCATCTCAGAAGAGAACAGAATGAAGCTGTCGATCATGTTATCAGCACAATGCCATGGGCAAGTTTGGGGTCCAAGGAGTAAGAAAAACTTGTGGCCTAAAGAGAAGTGGAATATCCACTAATTAGACCAGAGAGTTCTGTGGGCAAAAGTCATTCACCCCAACTTCAATAAGGTCAGGAATGCGTCAAGCTGTTAACATCTTTCAAGCCCTTTCTATGTGTGGACAGACACAGTTGTGTCTCAAAGGTAGGATCTTGCCCCTGGAAGACTGTATTTTGACTGATATGTTAGTCCTTGAGTATTTTGGGGCCCTAACCTACTCGGTGACTGGACTTCACATGCATGGAACCTGAGTGTCCAGGATGTAGAGAGCTCACGCTTTCTTGAAAGGGGTGGACAGAGAGCAGGGCAAGGTCCCATGGCAACAAAATCCTGCCTTACTGGCAGGAGGACATCCTTTCCTTTTCGATATCAGAAATTAATTCCTGTGTGATGACATACGGTGTGAGTGCAGGCTCCCCGGGAATTACTGGGCTCTGTCAGTGACAGCGCTGTAGCTTCTGAATTTGACCCTAGGCCCTTGCTTCAGAAAGGGGATCAGTTCCTTCCCAATATCATCTGCCCCTGCACACATGCGAACCTCTTCTGCTGAAGAGTTTCAAGAGCCCTGTACCTCTGTTTGCCAAGGTAGAGTTTGCAGAAGAATTCCATGGAGTCCAGTTGCCCAGCCTATCCCACATTACTGAGAACTAATCACAACTACATGATTCAAATCATAAACTGTGGCCAGATTATGTCTGTGAATGTCCCCTAATGAAATCCTCATTCATGAACAAGCAAGGGAATCAGAAGGGATGCCCCAAAGGCCAAATGTCTTCATCTCACAGGAAAACGGTATAGAGTTTCATGTGAAGTCACTAGCACTTTTTCCTGTGCAATGTTCATGTCATCACCAACATGAGTGGGCCAGATCTAAGGGGAACATCCTTTAGCTATGCTTAGGAGCCCTGTGTGCAAAAGAGTGTTACTATGTTCCATTCCTTTCCTTCAGTGATAGAACAATGGTGATTTGGGGGCTCTTGTCTGGCTCCGGCTCACATCCAAGTCTGTGGAAATGGGCTCTGGTCTTTTAGTTATTGAGTTTATTTTTTCTATCCATACGTCTTCAAGGTATGGGCATTGCATGGACAAACCGTTAATAGCTCAGAATGAAGGAAGTTCAGGAGTTCTAGGAGGTTGGTAGAGAGCAGGAAGCGACCGTCTGGGCCAACACAATCCTGCCAAGGACTGCGTTCTCAGAAACAGAAGAGCAACCTTTCTTCCCCAACATCAAAAACTAATTGCTGTGTGCTAGCACACCACCAGAAAGGGAGCTTTCCTAGTGTTTCTTGTCACTGTCTGAAGACAGACCAGTCGCTCCTGTCTCTGAACCCTGATCTCAGTCTCTTCTTGCCCCTGAAGTGAGGGGAGCTCTTTCCAGCACCACCCACATTGAAGTGTATTTGGGTTTTATATTCTCTTTTTTTAAATAGTTTATTGTCAATTTGGTTTCCATATAACACCCAGTGCTCTTCCCCACAAGTGCTCTCCTCCATGTCCATCACCACCCTTCCCATTCCCCCTCCCCCTTCAGCCCTCAGTTAATTTTTAGTATACAAGGGTCTCTCATGATTTGCCTCCCTCTCTCTCCCTAACTCTTACCCCCTTCCCCTTCCCATGGTCCTCTGTTAGGCTTCTCCTGTTAGACCTATGAGTGAAAACATATGGTATCTGTCCTTCTCCACCTGACTTATTTCACTTAGCATGACACCCTCGAGGTCCATCCACTTTGCTACGAATAGCCAGATTTCATTCTTTCTCATGGCCATGTAGTATTCCATTGTATATATAAACCACATCTTCTT
>CM053562.1:9893360-9909688 GCA_028646485.1 Cryptoprocta ferox
AAAGCAAGGTGGGGACAGAGACAGCAAAAGTCTGTGGGCAGTCTAAAAGCATATAACCAGCCAAGAGGAGAGATAAGAATATGCTACGGGAAATATATCTGGATGGCAGCAGAAAAGAAGGAGAAGTAAAGAAAAAAGGAAAAAACAAAAAAAAGACAACTCCCCTGTGCGGATGGGCGTGGTTTGGCATCAGGTCAGGTCTCGGGGGCTGCTCTCTCCGAGGCCCTGCCTTGGTGGTTGTGGGGAGAAGTATGGCGCCGCTTCAAAGCTTTGCCGGAACCAAGCGTTGCAAGCCGCCCTTCTGAGTCCGGTCTCCCTGTGCCACGGGCGAGCCAAACTGTATTCTTCAAGCTCCGCCTCACTTCCAAATCCCAGTCCATGCAGTTCAACACCGTCACCGGGGATGAGATGCGTTCCCGCTGGCGGCCGGCCTCCCGGCCCGGCTTGCGCCGCCCTTTTCACGGAGATGCCGCCGCCGCTGCCACTTTTCAAGGCACCTTTCTTGGCGCCGCTGCTCCCGGTGGGGCTTGGAGTGGATGCCGCTGCCGCTACGCCCAAGGAAGAATTTGCTGGCCAGATGGGACGGATTTCTCTCCCCGCGCCCGGCCGTTATATATGGGGAGACGGGTGAGTTTTTCCTACCTTAGAGATGATTCTAGGTGCGTTTTCCGTCTCTCTTTCTCTTCCCCTGGTCTTTCCGGGGCACAGTGCGTTCTCCCTGTGTTGGGCTCGGGGGCTCCTTTCCCCTGTACCACCAGGACCTGCCCGTCCCCTAATTTCCCAGATCACAGTCATTCACTCAGGCATCTTTGAGGTTGTCTTCTTTCTGGCATCTGTTTCTTCTTTCCCCCACTTGCAAATCCGAGTTTTATCACTTCAGTCCTTCTCAGTTCAATCCATATGGGCGTGCACGGATTCCAGAGCTCCCTGCTTCTCCGCCATCTTGCCCGCTCTCTGTACCCACACAGTCCCACCACCATAAAAAAGTTATATACAAATTAAACTCGGCTTTCTTAACCATTTTCTCAGCTTGAGTTTGTCCTTTCCCCAAATGAAGATAAGTTCAATGTATATCCAAAATGTATTTAAATATTCTAAAGGTGTCGTATCAGACCTAAGTTATCAAAAATTGTAAACAAAATTTATCTAGCTTATATTTATGAACCATATTTTACAATGTTTAATTCACCCTGTATTGACCCTCTACAAAAAAACTAACCAAGTCCCATTTAGACTGAAAAGCTGATGTGGGTTTTAAAGTGGTTCCTCAGAGACAGCCGCCGGTCACTAAAGCTAGTATTATTCAATCTAGTGGTGTATTGCATCATTCCATTTAAAAGACCAAAATAATTCCATTCTGACCTTCCAATAATGTTCCTTCTGAATAAGCCCCCAGATCCTGTGGCCCTACATAAATGTGCTGAACGGGAGATTCTGTAGAAACACCCAGCACAAAACTGGGGCTGTGTTTCCAAGTGACCTCATGCTTTCCACTGCACCTGTTAAAAATCCCCAACTTTCGGTATTGGTCTGGTTTGGTCGAAAAGAACTTCAAGGATGGAAACTCGAGGTGAAGTCGAGAAGGAAAAAGGGAAACAGAGAGGACTCTCACTAGAAAATGAAAGGATCCATTCATCAAATGATGTCCTCTTCAAACTCCACACTCAGACTGCTTCTCCTGAAGCTGCCTGGTCAGTATCTGATATGAAGACAGAAAGGCCACTCCTATGTGGAAAAGGATTTGCCAGAGGTTCCTTAGCCCATGCAGGTACATGTTGCCCAGGCAGATAAAGAGCAGCATCAGCGCCACCCTCATAGCCCTGGCCAGACTGTAGAATGGGTACAAATAACACAGAAATGACACCATAAGAGGCAGTCCAGTCAGTGAGGAGAAAATGGCCACAGGTCAGATGCAAGATTCACTTCCTACATCTGCATGCACAGTGTCACCTCACACACAGTAGCTTATTAAACAGAATTCATAACAATGGAGCCTGGACTCACCAGGTAAGCTGCTGTTAATCAAATCACTGGATGAAAGTGGAGATTCAGAAGAGATAAGAAAAGTGAAGCAGATGTCACAGGAGGATTTAGAACATGACACTTTTTAAAACATTTAAGAAAATACAAACAGAAATGCCCAGGCTGTGGGCTGTGGAAAATGAAGAGATGTGCCAGAGTTCAGCTCTAGCAGGTCCAGGGCTCCCTGAAGGATGGACAGTGTTGGCGAAAGGGAGTGAGAGAGCCTCAGCTTCTTTCTGATCACCAGGCAGGCATCTCTGCACTGACCGGAGAGTCAGCTTTATTTATGGAAGAAAATGTATGGGGTAAAAAACAGAAGTGGCAATTGCCTTAGACAATGATTTCTGATGACAAATTCTTTGGTATGTAAAGATTGGTAGAAGACTTATGCATAATCTTCATCAATAGTGATTGATGTAGGTGACTTAGATGCTTGTCATATAGGGAAGGAAGGTATCTTTAGCATTCAAATAAAAGGCAATGTTTTTATCATAGCAAAGGCAAAAGTTAGTTCTTTGTGAGCAGCAGTCAGTAGCCTGTTTTCATGAGGGGAAGAAAAACAGGTTTCTCAGGAAATGTAATATTTGCTCCCATAAACATGAAAGAAGAAATTCCTATAATTTCCTTCACAAGGTATAAATAGCATATTTTTAGCACAAGGGGACAAGTCACTCCTGATACCAGTCAACAATGCGCCTTGGGGGTCGGTGGTCAAGCAAAAATAATTGAGTCGGGGGTAGACATCGGTCGCCATCTGATGGCAGGAGGCCTTGCAAACCCGCCTTACCTCACAAGGAGATTTTCTTAACTTCGTGAGTTCAGAAATGGCTTCCAGTAGAGATGTAGGTAAGGGAAAGAGAGCCAGGCCAACACACACCAAGAATGACTGGCCTCCAACTGGATTTTTTCCTTCCAGGGAGTCCTGACAGGTGGGAAAGCCAGTGAACGAAGCTATGCTTTTATTATTTGTTTTTCCTGAGTTACAATGCCATCAGGGACCAATGTTCCCTAGACATCCTCCTTATCATGTCTTCAAAAGCATCTCTGACACGGGGAAAGATCTCACAGCAGGGAGAGGGACTGACATTTTGTGTAGGACATTCACACAGAAAAGAGGCCATTCTTGTTCTGCAAAATGTAACAGTAACTTTCTAGTTCAATGTTTAAAAAAAAACAAACCAAAAAGCACATTCTCAAAACACAGAGCAATTCACCAAAGACCTTAAGCTCCAGTGGGAGGGAGAGCTCCCCACTGAAAGCTATCCAAGCGAGAATGCAGTTTGAGGGAACAAAGGCCAAAGTGAAAGATCCCTGCCACCCTGGAATGCAGGCTCTCCGGCACCTGAAACAGCAACACTCAAGGTTTTGGAGACTTGATTTCTAACATTTTTTTAAATTTACATTTATTTATTTTTGAGAGACAGAGCACAAGGTGGGGAGGGGCAGAGAGAGAGGGAGACACAGAATCAGAAGCAGGCTCCCGGCTGTCAACACAGAGCCCTAAGCAGGGCTCAAACTCGCAAACCATGAGATCATGACCTGAGCCAAAGTCAGATGCTTACTTGACTGAGCCATCCAGGTGCCCCTGGAGATTTGATTTCTAAAAAATGAGTGCATTTTCAGTCCTGGGTTGAAAATTTCTTTTCCCACAATCATGTCACTCTTAAAAAATAGACCATTCTAGGATGTATGTGGAAGACAGAGTGTTCTTGAGAAAAGAAATTTTAATTGAAAGGAAAAGAAAAAAAAAGCTTAAGAATATAGACAAAGTACTAAAATCCTAGCCTGTGTGGAGGATGAGGAAAGAAAATTAAGGTCAGGTTTTGTTTTTTTTTTTTACTAGAATTAACTCTGCTTGTAGGGAAGTCAGAAGCTCCATTTTACTCTACCCTGTAAGCAGGCAGCTTATTTGAAAATAACTAAACAGTAATCAGGGGCGTATGGGTGGCTCAGTCGGTTAAGCAGCTCAGGTCATGATCTCATGGTTTGTGAGTTTGAGCCACACGTCAGGCTCTGAGCTGACAGCTCAGAGCTTGGAACCTGTTTCGGATTCTGTGTCTCCCTCTCTCTCTGCCCCTCCCCTGCTCCCACTCTGTCTCTCTCTCTCAAAAGCAAATAAATATTTTTAAAAATTTGAAAACAACTAAACAGTAATCAAAGCCCAGTAGTTAATGTTGTAATGCTTGTCTCATTTCCTAAGGACAGATTTGAGTCAGATGGTATTACTATTAAAAAAATATTTTTTACCTAGTCTTGTATTTAAACACACACACACACACACACACACACACACACACACACACAGTTGTTCCTTCTGCAGAAGGCCATTTCTATACTTGAACTGCCCTGGCAATAAGCAAGACCCTGCCTCACAGTAGGCAGGCCAACCATTCCCCACAGCACTCTCATCCCTCCCTTGTTGAAATTTGAGTCTAAGAATTGCTGGCTTCTGTTCAACCACCGTCAAAGGCTCTGCACCCTAGGGCAGGCGGCTTTCCCTTTCTAAATCCAGTGTTGTTCCCTGTAAAATAAGAGGACTGGGCAGAATGGGCTGAGGGTCCTTTCACGAAGGACCTGGTATGTCCATGACACGCCTTGGTGAAACAAAGTCACGTCTAGAAATTCACTGATGGTTCCAACAGAAGAAAAAATAAGGCCATGGGTTCAACCCACTCAAAATAAAATTCACCCACCTGGAAAATACAGGCTACAAAAGGAATAAAAAAAAGCCAGAAAATTTCCAATTTCCTTGTGGGCAACCTAAAACAAATGTAAGAAACAGAAGAAAAGGAATATTAGGATGAAAGGAAACACTGACATGAAGCTTTTCACACCTCATTGGGTTTGGTATGGCCGATAATACAAAATCCCTGAGACAGAAGCCCCTGTTTGCATACCAGAACAGGGGCTGACATGCAACTGTTTCCAAAAGCTGGACACACCACATGTCCTCCTGTCCCTGTGCATATATACGAAGCCCCCAGGCTGGAATGCTCAACACTACTATCTCTCAAAAATCCTACTCATCTGTCAGCACTAAGCTTTCCCTAATTCTGCGCCCTTCCGGTCCTGCCACAGCTTTGGACAAGCTAGCTGTCTTGGGCATCAGAATCACATCCTGCCTGAAGCAAAGGAATCCTCCAATGGCTACGCTGGCAACCAGTTTTGCAAGAATTCTTCATTCGGGACTTCAGAAAGGGGTGAGAATTTCTGGCACTGGGTGGATTTCTTACCCTGACCTACAGTGGATACAGTCACCAGTGGTTCTGGTATAATCAGTTTTGACACTTATGTGTTTGGAATCAGGTTCTGTGGAAGTATTCCTTGAATAGGCAAGCCCCTGGCCAGTTCTGAGAACTCAATGCCCATCAAGGAACCATTTTCTTTTCCATTGGAAGTCATCTCAAGCAGCCAGGGGAGGGAGGCAAACTGGGGAGCCATCTCTGTGCCTACTCCCATCACTGCCAAGCCCCACAATCTCAGTAACAGGTAGTTCATCTTTCTTTGGGGATATCAGACACTGACCACTCTAGGCTAGCATAGGAATGAAGTGGGAGCTGGCCACCAATCCCTGGGCATTCGCTGTGTGAGTGCAAGCCCTAATCACATCTCACTGTGACTCAAGCCCTCCTGAGAAAAACAGCCAGGGGATCAGAACGCACACATGATGGGTCAAATGGCTTTCTTTCTTTGAGTAGAGAATGGGATAAAACTGTGAAAAAAGTGACACACTCTGTTGCTCTTCTCCCTGCAAGGGAGGATGCTTCCTCCCAATTCTCTATCTTTGCCTATGCACCAACATTTTGTCTGGCAACCTTCAAGTGCCCTAAGTCTTTTTCTTGTCCAAATAGTCTAAAAGGCAAGTCCTGAGGAATGTTTTGTCAAACCTATTCCAGAATCAGGATGACTTGGCCAGTCTCCCCAATTAAGATGAGGGGACATTGTTCTTCGGTCTGGCTTTGAATTCCCCACAGTGGGGACTTACTTAAGTAAGTAAAAGTAAAAAGAGAACAAGGGGATAGGAACGCATAAACACAAAGCCAAAAATCTTCATTTCAGATGAGAATTCTTGGAAGAAAGAGAGCACAATCTCCTGCCAAGATCACTGTTTCCTGACGGTACAAACACACCTGGGCTGGATAAATGGGAAGCATCCATCTGCTTTATGAAGGAGCAGAAGGCAAGCTGAGGGCCAAACACAAGCTAGCACTACCCAACCACCCCAGGTGGGAAATGTGTCATATTCCTCAGGGACCCCTGGCTGCCCAAGGGCAAAGGATGTGACAGAAAACAAATAGTTCAACTGAGAGAGCCTCCATCGATTGACAAGCATCTTAGTAAATTACAAGAAAAAGGCAGGGGCCTGATCTCCAGAAAACTAATGACTCTGTTTCCTGGAGCCCCAACATCAGCCAGCCCTCCAGAGCGATGGAGAAACAAAGGCAAGAAGGAAATGGGAGATAACACTTGAGTTTCCTGGGGTGCCTGAGTCTCTGAAGCCTCCCCTTTAACTCAGGTCATGATCTCACAGTTCCTGTGTTCCAGCCCCATAGGGGCTCTGTGCTGACAGCTTACAGCCTGGAGTAGGCTTCAGATTCTGTGTCTCCCTCTCTCTCTGCCCCTCTCCCCTCACATATTTTCTCATTCTCTCTCTCTCTCTCTCTCTCTCTCTCTCTCTCTTTCTTCCTCTCTCTCTCTCTTTCTTCCTCTCTCTCGCTCTCCCTCTCCCTCAAAAAAGAAAGAAACATTTTGTAAAAATTAAAATTCAATTTTCTTGTCACTTGCAGCCCATTGCCAAATTCTTGAGGCTGGCAGAGTAAAATGTTTCTCCAGGAACTCCCTGTTGTCCTCATGTAAATGTTTTGCTAGAGGGAAAAACAGCATTAGCTGGACAATAACTAGGCTTCCAGGGATCTGTGAGTCCTTAGCATATGAAAGTCTCCTTGTAAAATCTCCTTGCCATTCCATTTTACCTTGTCCAAGCCTTGATATATAAACAGGCATTCTTCACATTAATAATAATAATTAGTAACAACAACAAAACAACAACAACAACAACCGATCTGAAGAAACACACTGAGGGCCACAATTGTTCACCTCAGGTGAAAAAGGAATGAAGCTGGGACTGCTGACTTGAGCACCATTTCCCAGGCAAGCTTGGTGTTCTGCAAGTAAGAAGGAAACACCTGGGGGGTTGGGATGAAAGGAAGCACCAGCCACAAAAGCACTTCATCCTGACTTAGATAGGGCTGGGAGGCTTCTGCCTCTTGTCTTGCTCTTCCATTCAGTGGGTAGAGGCACTCATGATCTCTCTGTCAGCTTCTCTGTGCTGGCTGGCAGCCATGTCTGTGGAATTGGGTTCTGGTCCCAGAGTCCTTGAACGCACTCTCTGCCCTGACCATCTGGGGATGAACAGTGCTCATGCTCAAACTTTGATCTTCTCAGAATGCAGGAACCTCACAGGGGCCAGTGGGATCAGGGTAATCAACCCCCCTCAGGCCAACAGAAGCCTGCCAAGCACAAAGGTCTCAGTTAAGGAGGGCAATATGTCCTTAGGAATCACTATATGTTAGCTGGTTGTGCATCCTGGGCACTCTCTGAGTCAAAGCCACATGGTTCCTGCCTCTGACCTCTCTGATTCCCATCTCCCCTAACACAGAAGTGAGGATGTCTCCCTCCCAGTAACGCTTGCCCCTTCCCAAGGCTTTTTGCCTTCTCTTGCCAAGACAGGTCTCACAGGTGAGCCCATGGCTCAAGTTATCCTGGATTAGGGAAACTTAGGACTCCACAATTAAAATCAGAGAGAAGTACTTGCAGGCTCCGGCTCTCAGTGCCTCACAGGAAACCTTGGTTAGAAAAAGATCAAGGGAATCGAAGGGTGGAACTTTGGTCCAAATTCTTTGTCTCAGATGATAATGGAATAAAGCTGTGAATGAAGTGACTGGCTCAATTCCCAGGGAAGCTTGGTGACCTAGGACTTTGGAAAACCTGTGGGCTATAGAGAAATGCAACGTATTGTATCTAGCCCTGGGAGTCCTCAAACAGCATAAAAACTCTACATTGGAACTCCAACAGTGTGGGAGGGCTTGGAGCACTTGCCAGCCTTGCAGCTTTTCCTGCCAGTGGGTAAAGGCAGTATGATTTGGAGGGCAGAGTCTCACTGTGGGTTGATGCCCAAGTCTGTGGTACTGAGTTCTGAGTTCGAGTTGTTTGAGTAGTTTCTTTCATGTTCACCTTCTGTGGAAATGGAGTGGGCACTCGGGAACCCTTACAGTCTCAGAAAGCAGGATGTGCAGGAAGTCTATGGCAGAGGCACAGAACACAGTAATAGTCACTGCACAAACATAAGACTTCAATGCCCCCAATTGTTAGGAGGGCCACATATCCCCCTGGATATCAGAAATTAGTTGATGTGTGGGTAGAAAACAACTTTCATGTATGCTCACTGGGGGTTAATTAGCTCAATCTGTGTGACTTGTTTTTCTTTTTAGGTTCTGACTGTGGCCCAGAAGTCCCATCTCCATCAACTTTTACCACAGAAGTGAGGCCAACTGTCCCCCTGAATATCACCTGCCCCTACCTGCAAGCAATCCTCCTGTGCTTAACACATTCAAATCTCCTATACCTCCTGTTCCCAAGGTACATCTGGCAGACACCCCGGGAGCACCTGTTCCTAAAGCTATTCCAAACTTATGGGAACTTGGCACGACTACCCAGTGAAAATTGGAGAAAAATGCTGCCAGACTGTGGCGCTGAATGTCTCACAGTGAACACACGGTTAGGATGAGTGTCAGGGAATTGAAAAGGATACACTGAGGGCTAAGGGTCTTCATCTCAGAGGAGACCAGAATGAAGCTGCCGACCATGTTACTAGTGCAATTCCCTGGGCACATTTGGGGTCCAAGGAGTAAGAAAGACCTGTGGCCTGATGAGAAGTGGAATATCCACTAGCTAGACCAGGGAGTTCTGTAGGCAAAAGTCAGGCACCCCAACTTCAATAAGGTCTGGAATGTGTCAAGCCATCACCAACTTTCAAGCCCTTCATATCTGTGGAAAGACACAGTTGTGACTCAAAGGTCGGATCTTGCTCCCCGCGAGTGTGCAGATTCGGGCTCTGGTATTTCAGTCTCTGAGAATTTTTGTGCCCCAGCCGGCTTGGTGAATGGACTTTACAGGCATGAATCCTGAGTGTCTCAGGAGGTAGATAGCTACGCTTTCCAGAAAGGGGTGGACAGAGAGCAGGGCAATGGTCCCATGCCAACAGAAACCCTGTCAAACACAGAGTTCTTACTGGCAGGAGGACAACATTTCCTTTTCGATATCAGAAATTAATTTCTGTGTGAAGACACACGGTGTGAATGCAGGCTCCCCGGGGAGGACTGGGCAAGGTCTGAGTGACAGCCCATAGCTCCGGAATTTGACCCTAGGCCCTTGCTCCAAAAAGGAGATCGGATCCTTCCCAACATCATGTGCCCCTGTGCACATGCAAACCTTTTCTGCTGAGCAATTTCTGATGCCCTTTACCTCCTTTTGCCAAGGTAGGTCTTGCAGAAGAGTTCCATGGACTCCTGTTGGCCAGCCTCTCCCAGATTACTGGGAACTAGTCTCAACTCCATGATTAAAATCAGAAAATGCTCCCAGATTATGTTCGTGAATGTCTCCTAATGAAACCCTCATTCAGGAAAGAGCAAGGGAATCTGAAGGCATGCACCAAGGGCCAAATGTCTTCATCTCACATGAAAATGGTATAAAGCTTCACATGAGGTCACAAACACATTTCCCTAGGCCAGGTTGGTGTTGTCACCAACCAACATAAGTGGGCCAGATCTAAGGGGACGAACATCCCTTAGCTACACTTTGGTGCCCTGTGTGCCAAAGGATGGTCACTCTTTTCCACTCTTTTCTTCCAGTGATAGAACAGTGGTGATTTGGGGGTTCTTGTCTGGCTCCTGACTCACACCCAAGTCTTGGAAATGGGCTCTGGTCTGTTAAGTGATGGAGTTTACCTTTTTCTCTCCTTACCTCTCCAAGGTATGGACTTTGCATGGACAAAACGTTAGCATCTCAGAATGAAGGAAGTTCAGGCATTCCAGAAAGTGGGTAGGGAGCAGGAAGTGACCCTCTGGGCCAACATAATCTTGCCAAGCACTGAGCTCTCACAAACAGAACAACTTTGCTTCCTCAACATCAAACACTAACTGCTGTGTGGTAGCACACCACCAGAGTGGGAGCTTGCCTACCGGTTCTTGTCACTGTCTGAGGACAGACAAGTTGCTCCTGACTCTGACCCCTGATCTCAGTCTCTTCTTGCCCCTGAAGTGAGGTGGGCTCTTTCCAGCACCACCTGCATTGACGTACATTTGGGTTTTATAGTCTCTACTCTATTCAACATCTATCCTGATTGCTTTGCAGTGTGAAACCTTTCTTTGGATTGCATTAAACACACAAGGACACATCACTCTTTTTTATTTTTTTAATGTTTGTGGCTATATAGACGTTAATATAACATATTTGATGAAAGTGGGAAGCCTTCCAGAGGTTGAACCTTGAGTCATTCTGTGTGATCTCCAAACAGGTAACTTATATCTGGCATAAGTATAGAAATATCTAAATTCATGTGAATGGCAGTCTGTCATTTGTCGCTACTGAATTTTGTCAAATTCTACTACCTATCACCTGGGAATGGTGAGTTTGAAATTTTGACACACTTGTGATTAGAAAATGTCATAAAGAAACATTGAAACTTCACGATATCACATTCTGCTCTTATTGTTTTCTTTATGTAATCTAAAATCTTTTGAGTGGCAAACAGTTGACTTTATGATGTTACTGATGAACTATAAGTATAAAGACAAAATCTAAACAAGCACACGTGGAACAAGTGAGTCAGTCACAATACATCATCATCTTTTATTTTCATGTTCAGTTTTTGCTCTTAGTGCCCTTTGGAATATGTTCAACAAGGATGCCTCCAGCTTTGCTTTTCTTTTTCAGGATACTTTGACTATTCGGTGTCTTTTGTGATTCCATCCAAATTTAGGCAGTTTGTTCTACCTGTGAGAAAGATGCTGGTGGTATTCTGATAGGGATTGCATTAACTGTGTGAGTGCTTTGAGTAGTATAGACATTTGAACTAGTTTGTAGTTCCAAACGGCAAGCATAGAATGTTTTCTCATTTCTTGGTATCATCTTCCATTTCCTTCATAAGTTTTCAGAGTACATATCTTATATCTCTGTGGTCAGGTTGATTTCCAAGTATCTTATAAAGTATCTTTGGTGTCATTGTCAATGGGATAAATTCACTGATTTCTTTCTTGGGGTGGGTGGGGGATAGGATAGATGGATGATGGGTATCAAGGTGGTCACCTGTCATGATGAGCACTGGGTGTTGTCTGTGAGTGGTGAATCACTGAATTCAAATGCTGAAACCAATATGTGAACTAAGGAGAATTAAATAAAGAATTGGCCTAAAACTGGGAAAAAATGAGCAGATGATGTGATCTTGCTATTTTTACACCTACATTTTGACCCTGCTATCCTGACTCAGACATTTTGTCGTGGAGAATTTAGCTCGCACACACAAGCAATTGTGTTGTGCTCTTCTGCTTCATAAACATTGAAATCAGAAATATAAGAACATAGGATGTCTTTGGATAAAGTGTTTTCGGGGAAAACCAATAAAACATTTCATTTCCTTGATCAATTTAGAAAAGTCTAGCTCAACATACCGGTTCTTGTTTATCTGAATTTATTTTATAATTCATGAAATTTTTCAGGACCAAGTAATTTTTATGTCAATGACTTGATGTTCTAGCCACACCATAATGCATTAAGTATAGATTCTGCTTTGTTAAATTTAAAAAAAGGAAATCCTATACTGACATAGTAGAGCAGGGAGATCAATCCTATGTGATCTCCTGAGACAGACAATCCATACCGGTTATGGACTAGCCACATCCGGGGTTCATTGACATGAAGAAGAAACACATGTGTATTGTGTTTGTGCCACTGTCACTTTGACATCTACTGCAGGTGCCCACATCTCACCCTTAAGCAAAGCAAGAACTTTACCATTGGAGCACTATGTGACTTTGGAAAGGATCTAGGTCCTTCTGCAGGACAGGTCTCTGTATGCCTAGCAGCAGAGGCAACTGTGGAAGTACACTCTATGATTCTGATGCGTAGAGATTCTGCCTAGTTGCTATCTATGCCTTCTCTACTGGAAACAGTAGGTGGTTATGGGGAAGTGTGGTTGCTCAAGACCTACTTGTTGAGCAGAGCTTTTGCTGCATTACCATTCCTCATAAGGAAAGGAGCTCACTCATGCACTGTTGAGTTAATGAGATGCCTGCCGCATACCTGGTGGCAGGCACAGACCTGATTTTTCCTCATTGGCACCAAACATTGGCCTGTTTTATGCAGGGCTTCAGGCCTGTCTCATGGAAACCGGTACGTGGCTGAACACTCCCTGCCTGACACTCTATCCAGTGTTAATGGAGCCTGACATCACATCCTCTGGAGGACTGGCTTTTGTAGTTGTGTATCCAAGTTCTCATTGTCCAGTGGGGTGGCTGATCTGATCAAGAGACTAGGACTGGCCCAGATCACAGCAGGTGGGAAGAGTCCAGAGGAGAAGGCTTGGCTCCGCCTTTGTAGGCCATGGCTCAAATTGCCTCAGACCCCCATTTTGTTTGCTTTAGAAATGAGAGAGTCTTTGATTCTCTCATGGAATCATGCCCACTGGCTCTCCATGTGGGGGTCATTTTCCTCTCCATTCCCCACATGTGCACTGGCACACACATACTGATGGTGTGTTTAAGAAAAAGCAGACCCGGGGAAGGGCAAGATGCCCAAGGGGAAGTAAGGAGCTCTGTAATCTTCACCCCCCCACATCTATTAAACTGAGAAGGACTGAAGAGACAATACTCTGATCTGCAAGAGTGGGAGGAAGATACACAGACTCCAGAAAGAAGACAACCTCAAAGATGACTGAGTGAGTGAGTGCGAACTGGGGAAATTAAAAAACAGGCCGGGCCCCGGAGGTGCGGAGGGGTGGGAGCCCCAGCTCAACACAGGGAGAGCGAGAGGTGCCCCGGAGAGACAAGGGGAAGACAAAGAGACACTGAAAATGCTCATAGAACTGTCTCTAAAGAAGAGATAAAAAACTCGCCCTGGGACGGAGAGAGATATTGTCACCCCATATATAACTGCTGGGCATGGGGAGAGAAATCCATCCCATCTAGATGGCGAATTCTTCCTTGGGTGTGGCGGCAGTGGCACCCATTCCAGGCAGCACCAGGAAAAGCAGCCCCCTCTCCCTAAGCGATCCCTGCTAGGAAGCCGGCTGCCAGCGTGAGCCCGTCTCACCTTGGGTGACAGAGGCGCCAGGAAAGGCAGCCCCCACCCCCTTCGCGATCCTGACTAGGAGGCCAGATGCCAGCGGGAGTGCATCTCATCTCTGGTGATAGCATTAAAGTGCATGGACTAGGATTTGGAAGTGAGGTAGAGCTTAGAAAATACAACTTGGCTCGCCTGAGGCACAGGGAGGTCGGACTCAAAAGAGCAGTTGCAATGCTCGGACTCAAAAGAGCAGTTGCAATGCTTGATTCGAGCAGAGCTTGGGGTGCTGCCATTCTTCTCCTGGCAACCACCAAGGTGGGGTCTCGGAGAGCAGCCCCCAGACCCACCTACCTACGCCAAGCCCCATGGGAGAGCTGCCCTTTTTTTTCGTTTTCTTTTCTTCTCCATTTTTTCTCTCCCCACCCAGATATATTTTCCCTTATCTCATTCTTATCTCTCCCCTCAGCTGGTTATATGCTTTTAGACTATCCATAGTCTTTTGCTGTCTCTGTCCCCCCCCTTTTTTAATTTTTTCTTTTCTTCTTTTCTTTTCCTTTCCTCTTCTTTTCTTCCTTTCCCCCTTTGGTTTGCTTCTTTGTTTGATTTGTCTGTGCGTTTTCATGCTTTTGTTCCCTGTGTGTTTGTCTGTTTTCCTTTTCAGGGCTACCTCAAGAAACAAGCCAAAGTACACATGGTGGAGAGTCCCAAATATCACTGAGTAGGGAAATAAAATAATCAAAGGCACAACAAGAGAAACTGAGAGACACCATTAAAAGAACACTTCCTGAACGGACAGGCCCCGGACAGTCAATGAGCCTCCTATAATATAGCAATACTAACAGGTGCACAGTGCGTAATGAGCTTTTAAAACTGACAAGAGACAGAAACCTAGCCAAAATATCAAAATGAAAGAACACTCCTCTAAAGAAATTCCAGGAAGAAGTCACAGCCACAGAGCTGTTCAAAACAGATTTAAGTAACATAACTGAACAAGAATTTAGAACAATTGTCATAAAATTAATCGCTGGGCTTAAAGCATCAGAGAAGCTATTGATACAAAGACTAGAGACCTTCAAAATAGCTGTGACGAGTTAAAAAAAGGCTATAAATGAGGTGCATAATAAAATGGAGGCGGCCACTGCACGGATTGAAGAGGCAGAGAGGAGGAGAGGTGGATTAGAAGACACAGTTATAGCAAAAGAGGAAGCTGAGAAAAAAGAGAGAAAAACTGATACAAGAGCATGAAAGCAGAATTCGAGACCTGAGTGATACAATCAAACAGAACTATATCCGTATCATAGAAATTCCTGAAGAAGAAGAAAGAGAAAAAGGTCACAAAGGGGTCCTTGATCAAATTATAGCTGAGAACTTCCCGAATTTGGGGAAAGAAATAGACATTGAAATCCAAGAGGTGCAAAGAACCCCCTTAAGACGTAACTTGAATTGAACTTCGGCATGACATATCATAGTGAAACTGGAAAAATGTAAAGATAAAAAGAGAATTCTGAAAGAAGCTAGAGATAAAAGGGCCCTAACATACAAAGGGAAACCTGTCAGAGTGGCTATAGACCTATCTACCGAAACTTGGCAGGCCAGAAAGGAATGGCAGGAAATCTTCAACATGATGAACAGAAAAAATATGCAGCCAAGAATCCTTTATCCAGCGAGCCTGTCATTCAAAAGAGAAGGAGAGATAAAGGTGTTCCCAAATAAACAAAAATTGAGAGAATTCATCACCACCAAACCAGCCCTACAAGAAATCCTAAGAGGGACTCTATGAGGAAAATGTTGCAAGGAATACAAGGTACCAGAGACACCACTACAAACATGAACTCTACAGAGACCACAATGAATCTAAACCCACATTTTTCAATAATAACCCTGAATGTAAGTGTACTGAATGCTCCAATCAAATGACACAGGGTAGCATAATGGATAAAAAACCAAAATCCATCTATTTGCTGTCTATAAGAGACTCATTTTAGACCTTAAGACACCTTCAGATTGAAAGTAAGGGGATGGAGAAACATCTATCATGCGACTGGTAGTCAAAAGAAAGCTGGAGTAGCCATACTTATATGAGACAAACTAGACTTTAAAGTAAAGGCAGTAACAAAAGATGAAGAAGGACATTATATGATAATTACAGGGTCTCCCCATCAGGAAGAGCTAACAATTATAAACATCTATACATTGAATTTGGGAGCACCCAAGTACATGAAACAATTAATCACAAACAGAAACAATCTTATTGATAAGAATGTGTTAATTGCAGGGGACTTTAACACTCCACGTACAGCAATGGATAGATCAACCAGACAGAAAATCACTAAAGAAACAATGGACCTGAAGGACACATTGGAACAGATGGAATTGATAGATATATTTAGAACTCTGCATCCTGAAGGTAGGAAATTCACCTTCTTCTCGAGTGTGCATGGCACATTCTCCAAGATAGATCACATACTGGGCCATAAAACAGCCCTCCATAAATATAAACGAATTGAGAGTATACCATCCACACTTTCAGATGACAATGCTATAAAACTTGAAATCAATCCCAGGAAAAAGTCTGGAAAACCTTCAAAAATGTGGAGGTTAAAAACCACCCTACTAAAGAATGATTGGGCCAATCAGGCAATTAGAGAAGAAATGAAAAAATATATGGAAACAAATGAAAAACAAAAATATATCAATCCAAACTCTCTGGGATGCAGCAAAGGCAGTCCTTAGAGGAAAGTATATTGCAATCCAGGCCTACTTCAAGAAACTAGAAAAAGTGCAAATTGAAAATCTAACAGAGCACCTAAAGGAACTAGAAGGGGAGCAGCAAGAGAACCCCAAACCCAGCAGAAGAAGAGAAATAATAAAGATCATGGCAGAAATAAATATAGGATCCAAAACAATAGTTGAGCAAATCAATGAAACCAAGAGTTGGTTTTTTGAAAAAATAAACAAAATTGATA
>CM053562.1:9910188-9930826 GCA_028646485.1 Cryptoprocta ferox
CTCCACCACCACGGGGCTTTCACAGGCCAGTGTCCCAGTAACACCTCCCTGAATCCCATCAAAAATGCGCTCTCCTTTGCCTAAGGCTCCCCAGCACTCTGGTGGCCCTGACGGCATTCCCCTTGTGTGATAGTACTATCTGCATGTTCCTTTCCTCCTTGACCAAGCTCCCTGCCCGCAGCTGGGGCTGACTCCTCAGCTCTGCCCTTGCCCAGAAGCCATGAGGGTCATGATGTCTCGAGGCTAGAGTTTCCGTCCTGTCCCCAGGGTCTGGGTGCACACATGCTGGCATTTCCCCCGACCTCAGTGGTTCAACAGCAACCAACTTGAACAGGGAGATAATCTCCAACAGGATCCCTGAGGCCTGAGAAAGTGACCCACCTGAGGTGAGGCTCCCCATAGAACAGGGCGTCTTATTCCTGGATCCACTGACCCCCAAGGAATACATAAATAGAAATCAGAGGGTCCATATACTTGGGTGGGAGAAAATACTAACTTTATTCCACTAACGTTGTTTTTTTAATGTTTATTCATTTTTGAGGGACAGAGAGAGATCAAGAGTGACCAGGGGAGAGGCAGAGAGAGAGGGAGACAGAATCCGAAGCAGCCTCCAGGCTCTGAGCCGTCAGCACAGAGCCCAATGCGGGGCTCGAACTCACAAACTGCGGATCATGACCGGAGCCGAAGACGGACACTTAACTGACTGAGCCACCCAGGCGGCCCAGATCTCACTTATATTTTAAAATGTATTTTAAAATAATCAGCCTTGGAGAGAGAGGTTAAATCACACCACAGAGATACAAACAGGAAACTCAGATTGTGGGAAGCTAGCACACAGGACCAACCCAGTTTCTTCAAAAGAGAGTTTGCAGGGCAAAGAGACATGGAGGGCACCTCTGTATTAAATTCCAGTGTGTGAGCCTGATTTAAACAAACAATTGGGGTTTTTTTAAAGCAGTTATAAGGCAAAGAATGAAAAATTTTAACAACCCGAATGTTTAACGTTATTAAGGAATGGAGCGTTGGATGTAAAATGATATTGTGTGATAATGCTATGGTGGTCATTTTCTTTTCTTTGACTCCTTATCCTTTGGAGATACATAGTGAGATATTTACAGATAAAAATCGCTTCCAAATGATTGCGGTTGGAGTGGGGACACGGAACGAACTAAGTGATTTGGAAACAAGAGAGTTCATTATATTATTTTATCCACATTGTATATTTTGTAGCTCTTCTTAATAAATTAAAAGATAATAATCACCAACCTGGCTGCTGAGATTGGAGAGTGGGGGCCCAAGGAGAAGCCAGACGTTATGAGGAAGCTACTGCCCTGAGCAGGTGAGGGGTGAGATGAAGATGAACTGACCCAGGAAGGGAGGGGCGGAGCAGGGAGGGGCTTGCCAGCGAACTTTCCCTGGGGAGACATCCCCCTGGCTCCTGCATTGGGTTTCCCCTCCGGCCTTGCTCATTCCTTTCCTCCCCCCCTCCCAAATTCCTTCCTCTGCCCCCTCCCCGCACTCCTCCATCTTTCCTTCCTCAACCTTCTACCTCCCACCCTCCCACCTCTCCTCTCCAGAGAGTGTCTCATGGGCCTGGTTCCGGGCCCTGTGCAGGCGGTCCCACTCTGCGGGTGTATCTCTGTAGGGGGGCTGCCACCCCTCGGCAGCCCCCCAGACCCGTTCTCTGCATGCTGAGGGCTACCTTCTTTAGGTTTCCTCCAAAGAAGAAAGGCTGTTTTGCAAGAGCTACTTTCCCTCCTCAGAACGGTCCTCTCAGCAGTTCTGGCCCAGCTTGGCAGATGCGGAGTGGGGCCCCCCTTGGCCAGGAGACCATGACCTGGTTTTTGCTGTTCTCCTCCCTGGAAAGGAGGCTTATCTTGGGCAAGATCTCTCCCCACCAAGCAGTGTTGAAGCTAGGAGGGAGCTGACCCTGCAGGGAGAGAAGGGGAGGGCCTCCCGGGGATTGAACAGCGCTGAACTCCCTGCCTTCACCCACTGGCTCCCTACCTTGAGAAGGGGACTGTGGTCTGTACTGGGAGGCTGGACCCTGGCCATGAGACCCCTGACCCCACCAAGATTCTCCGGCCCCAAAGCCTCAACACCACGAAGACTGGACTAACCAGAGTCTTGGCATCAATCAGTGAGGCCCAAGGCTGGAATAGAAGGAAGGGGCTCCCTGATACTTTCCCAGCACAAGCCCCTTGGGAACCCAAGAAAGAGGGAGGTCGTATTGTCTGCCAGCCTGGTGTGATGAGGGTATACAATCGATACTAATAATAATTCTAAACCAATAAAGACAAGCTGTATTTCTTGGACCTGGGAGTTTGTGAACTGAGAGTCCTCCACATGAAAGGGGAGACAGGGAAGGGAATTGAGGGCTTCTGGCTCCCGTGAGGCCCGAGCCTGGGCATGCCAGACTGCAGATCGCAGACGGCAGTCCCTGCCCAGTGGCTGGGGAGCAGGCTCCTTCACAGCCTGTGGGCAGCCAGCAGGGTGTCTGCCCCTCTCATAGGGTCCTGGGAACCCTGAAATAGCCTGTTTCCACAGGAAGCCCCCCCATCCCCTGCCCCCACTGCATTTTCAGAAAAATCAGAGGACAGAGCCTGGGGTTGATGTTTTGATAATAATCATAGTAATAAGATGCATGTAAGGAGTATGGTGTACGTCTTTGGGGACAGTTAGGCTGTAAAGATCCCAGGGGGCTCTTTGCTAGGCATCTGTGGCTGGGGACCAGAAGAGGGACCATAGACAGGCTCTCCCCACCTAGCCTGGGTCCCTTGCTCTATCTGCCCAATCTTCAACCACAGCCCCAGTCCTGGGGCCCACCCTGCAGTCTGGAAGTCACACGGTGGCGGCTGCAAAGGGCCCAGGTCAGACCCTAGGTCCTGTTGATGGCGAAGAGGAAGTCAGCGGATACTTTCACCCCAGCCCTGCAAGGACCGGGATAATGGGTGTGCCTGACTTTTTCCAGGCCTGGGTTGTACTCTCTCTTCTCTGCCCACGACAGCCCAACGTTGGGCCCATCCCCTTCTGGAAACAGCAGCCTCCATGTTACTGGCTAGGGTTTTCTCTTCCTGTCTCCACTCTCACCTGACAGGTAGACTTGCCTCGGCAGAAACACCTGCCAGGCCCACGTGCCCTCACCTCAGCAGGCGACGGCCGGCAGTGTCCTGTGTGAGGCACACCAGCTGATGACAGACCTGTCCCCACCGGTCCCCACCACAACAGCCATGCTTTGTCTCCCTCGTTCCAATTTTTGCTTCTGTGTTGATGTATGAACATGAATTAAACATTAAATTGAATGATGTTTTAAAATAATTCATAAAATTATTTATTAATACCCATTAAGTTATAAAACGGAACTACAGTCTTCTTCACTCGTGCTCTCCATGCCTTGTTTTAATATCAGCATTACTAGACCTCAAAAAGTATCTTGGAAAACATTCGGTCTTCTTTGCGGCTGTCGACCAGTTTGATTACATAAAAATCATCTGTTCTTTAAAAGTTTTAGAATTCTCCTATAATAATCCCAAACATCTCGATAGGCTGCAAATTCTAATACTATGAACTATTTCTCTTACATTTTTCACCTTAATTCTCCTTCATTCACATGGACAATGGTGATTGATGTTCATAATTATTCCTGATATGTGAGTCTATGTTTTTATTTACCATGTATTCTTGTCTCTACCCCTCCTCCCATACATCCAATCTTTTATTGAATTGGTAGAGTTTTCTTTGTTTCATTTTTCCTTCTTCTAGCTGTTTAAGACTTACATAGAGAGCTCTATTTTTTTCCAACAAATACCCTTAAATTTTTAACGCTCACAGTATTCTCTCATGGCATCAATTATGTTACTTACTCCCCCTGTTTTGTTCCACCCACAGTATCTTACTTTTCCAGAAACTCTGCCCAAGATCAGCTACACACTGATTTACAGGAACACAGGGCTGGGAGGCAGGGAGGTGAATGTGTAATTTAGATTTCCTGTGGGGTTAGTCTGAGCTCTCCTTGGGGTGAGAGCTCGGAGGGAGAGCCTGATACTGTGGTCCTGAGCACCCTCTCTGAGACTCATTCCCTCTCTGCCCCTAGTTATCCAGAACCTTGCTCCTAACTCCACCTTCCAACACACTGTGCTCTCAGACATGCTGCTGGGAGCAGGTATGCCCATTCACAAGGACACACGCTCACAGGCCCTTATACATAGACACACTCATGTGCGCACACAAAGACGTTGTGATAATAAGCATTTGACCAAGAGACTGTGGCTGCTGTGAGAGAGTAAACGGGGGTCCTCCCCTCTAGAGTCTCCCAGAATCACTGCACCATGACCCACAAGCCAGGTTGCAGGATGACAGACTGTTGACCCCCTGGACTGAACTGACCCTTGGGATTTCGGGGAAAGGAGTTCTTTTCTCGAGGCGTCCCTTTCTGTGCCCACACTAGGCTCTCTCCCAGGGTAGAAGACCTAAGTCTCCACTTCCTGTCTTTCGGAACTGGTGCTCTCCCTCTCCCTTCAGTTTCCATGCCTCGGTTTCCCCTCTGTGGTAGTCTTAGGCATGCATCACTTGGACTTCCCCTCAAGAAAGAACTTGCCGTTCAGCTGTGAGGAATGCAGTGAGCTGACAGCCTCTAGAGGTAGCACCTCCAGGATACTTCCCAGACAGCCCCCCGACGTCAACCGAGCAGTGACGTGACTAAGGCATCAGTGTGCCCTCTTTGCTCTGGAGCTCCCTGCTAGGCTGGCGGAGGCTCTGTCTGATCCTGCTTTCTCCCTCTTTGTCTTTCAGAGGCCCCCCTGCCATCCCATAAACGGCCACAGTCCTCATTCCACCTTAGCAACTGCTCACAAGAGGACCTGAATCGACACACGTAGAGCTGACACCATCTCCTCTATTCCCTCTAAGCCCTGGCCTCCAGGATGAAGGGCTGGGGTGGCCTCTGGGCCATTTCAGAACCGGTCTCTGGGCTTCCTTTCCCCACCTGGCAAGTCAGGACGATTCTCCCTCCACCACCTGTCCTCCCATGAACTTTGTTTTCTTCCTAAGTGCAGCTACAGCACCACCCAAAATTCCCCCAGCGCCCCGCTCAAGCAGGGCTCCCCGGGGCACAGCCTGTGTCTGAGCCGCTGTGACACCTGCAGGGCCCATCGCTGGCCAGCACCAGTGTAGGTAGGTGATACATGCGTGCTGAAGGAATGCTATTTGCTGCCTGCTGTTAGAGACGGGATGGAAGGCACATCGTTTCCTTAAATACCTGTCTGGACCCCTCTCACCCTCTACCAAGTCACACCTTGGAGTTAAAATGCATCTTCTCCTGGGAAGAACCAGTCCCAAAGAAGGGCAGTTCAGAAGCCTAGAGAGACTGCAACCACACAGTGATGGGGCTGATTCTGGAAGGGCACTCCCGGAGCAGTGATGCCCCAGACAGATCCCTGCGTGGCCCCCACCACGCAGGCCAGCACCACACCATAGTCCCCAGGCACCCCTCCCACTCTGCCACGGAACCTCACCACCAGTGCGCTCCTGAGCTGGGAGCCTTGAAGCAGTGAGTGCACAACTCAGGGACATGGGAAAGGACCTGGGGAGGCCAGAGTGGCACCCACTGCAAGAATGAGGCAGGCAGCCAGGAGGCATCCAAATGAGTAACTGCAGTCTTTCCTGCTGCTCCTGTCATCAAGGGGAAAGGCGAGTGACTGCCTCTTTCTCTTTCCCCCCATCTCCAGCACCCCTGTGATTTCTGGCAACTGGAAGGGCTGGGGGGTGAGGAGGGTTGGGCTACAGACTGGGGACAGATTCCAGGAATCCAGGAAGGGACACTTCAGGACAGAATATCCCATGGAGGAATTGATGCAAAAGGACATGGGGGAACAAGGAGCAGAGGGTGACTGTGGCCCACTCCCCAAGACTGGACTGGTGAGGCAAAGGCCACCTCCGGATGGGGAACAGAGATCCCAGTCACTGCTTCCCATGCCCTCAGGTAGCCTGTCCCTGCCCCTCAACTTCTGATATCCCCTCCCCCCAGGCTTCCCAGATAAGGGGACAGGTTGGCTTCCCTATAAGATCCCTTAGGATCCTCTCAGGTGATGCCCCAGAACACAGAACTAACAACAAGGTCACATCTAACCTTGGCTGAATTTTTCAAGTTTTTGTTTGTCTTTGCTTTTTTGCTTTTTTCTGCTCCTTCTTCCACATTTGAATTTGTCTTGTGCCTTTTGATATGTAAGGAAGGGTGTGTCCCCCCAGGGGAACAATTCTAAAAGAACAAAGGAGTAATTTTCATTGTACTGAATCCGCAGGGAAATGATTCTCCCTTAGTCACCTGCTTCCTTTCTGGGAGCCTGAGGACCAACAGAGTGTTGAGGAGCCCCTGCCAATCACCCTGAATGCCTCCAGCCTGCCCGGAGCCCGATAAAGAGGAGGGTTCTTGTGGATGCCCCTCCAGAGCAAGGGGAAAGGCAGCCCATCCCCAGCTGGGAGCCTTCAGTCCCTTCGTCTCCTCCCCTCCCACCAGCCACCTGTTGGGCCAGAGTGTCAGTGGCAAAGTGGGGTCTGGCTCCCTCCTGTTCCCCAGTCCTCACCACCTTCCTCTCAATGCACTCTCAAGTACCTGAGATTCCTGTGTTCAGAGAGAGCAGAAGTTCAACAGACCAAGAGACAAGCTTTAATGGTGGGATTTTAGTATGCTGTAGCTGGCTAGGTGGAGTGTGTGTGTGTATGTGTGTGTGTGTGTGTGTAGAATGGACAAAGGTTTATGAGAGCCAAAGCCCGTGGTTTTGCCACATCTAGCACTGTGCCAGCAGAGGTGACTCTCCAGAACTCCACGGTCCTGCTGGAGAACTGAGGCTTGAGAAAGGGTACTGCCAGGGTCACAAGGGGAATCAGGGGCTCCCAGCTCCTGAGCCTAACCTGGTCCCCAGAAATGGACATGGCCGAGGAGAAACCCGGAGATTCTTCAAACACGTCCTCCACTGGGAGGTTGGGTCCAAACCCCAGAATGGCCAGGTCAGAGGCATCTCCACAGTTCCAATATCTGGGGAAAGGCTTCTGTCCAGGCTCTGGAAGGAGGTAGAAATTGTGGGGAGCAGTATAGCTCTCCAGGTCCTCCTCCATCAGGAGGTGCTGCTGTCTTATCTACCTCTTTAATGGTGCACAGCACAGAGCCTGGCACACAGCAAGCTATTAATACACGTGCAAGGGAGGGAGGGAAGGAGGGAGAGAAGAAGGAAACCAAATGCTAGCACCGCAAATAAGCCTAAATCAAGGAGGGGCTGGGAGCTCATCCCTTCCAGGCTTTTCCCTGACTCCCCATAACTTTATCCCACCCCATAATGTCAGCGGCCAAGTTTCCCAGCTGTGAGGAGGGAAGCCCAGGTGGGTCTGCAGAGAACTCTGACTCACGGGCTAGTCAACCACGCCTGGCGTTGGACGTCCTTCAAACAGCGTGCCTCTGGCTAGGTGCCTAGGGACTCACGCACTCTGCCTCTCCACTGAACACTGTCATTCCCTTACCAATACCCACCATCTACCCAATCTCCGCTGCCGCCGCTGCCAGCCTCGGTCACTCGGTCTGGACCCTCGGAAAGAGGACAAGGCAGACACCTGCTTCTGGTCTACCAGAAGACCTCCCGGGGCGGGGCGCCGTGTACCTTAGCCTCATTCTGGGGACGAATAAAATGGAGCCCCAAGGACACGGAGTGGAGGCAGGCGGATCCATTGTCACCCAGAGGTCGACTAGCCCAGTCTTGGGAGAGAGGTACCAGAAACAATGCGGTATACATGTACAATGGAATAATACATGGCGATGAGAAAGAATGAAATCTGGCCATTTGTAGCCAAGTGGAAGGACCTCCAGGGTGTCATGCTAAGCGAAATAAGTCAGGCAGAGGACAGATACCATATGTTTTCACTTATAGGTCTAACAGGAGAAACCTAAGGGGACCATGGGAAGGGGAAGTGGGGGAAAAGGGAGAAGGAAGGAGGCAAATCATGAAAGACTCTTGAATACTGAAAACAAACTGAGAGCTGAAGAGGGAGGGGGAAAGGGGAAGGGGGGTAATGGTCATGGAGGAGGGCACTTGTGGGGAGGAGCATTGGGTGTTATATGGAAACCAACTTGGCAATAAACTATTAAAAAAAAAAAAAGAAAGAAAGAAACAGGCGTCTGGAATCCAGGCCTCTCTCCTCTGCACTTCAGTTACCCGGGCTGTAAAAACAGGGACGGTGGTGGGAGGAGGAGGAGGAGAGGCAGGAGGAGGAGGAGGAGGAGGAGGAGGAGGAGGAGGAGGAGGAGGAGGAGGAGGAGGAGGAGGAGGAGGATGTCTTCTGTTTGGTATAGATAGGCTGTGCAGCCTGGTCCGGAGCACAGGGGACCAATCTTCCCTCCCCGCATGGGGGCGCTGGAACTTCGGCCCAACGTCCCTCCGGGAGGTGCCCCGGCGGAGACGCGGGAGCGCGCAGACGTGCCATCCTCCCTAAAGCACGGCGCCCTCCCTCCCTGGTCGCGAAGGGCTCGGGAGCCCAGCCAGTGCCAAGCGCGTCCTGCCAGGTCGCCTAGGCTCAGAGGTGGCACCGAGGATCCAGAGTCGGGCCTCACTCGTGCCCTGGTTTCCCCTGGCTCTGCCTGTGCGGCGAGGGATGAGTTGGGGCTATGGAGAATGAATCGTGCCTCACCGATCTGGGTGACTTACGACCTAGGACCCTACGCAGGCCACAGCTCGCAGCCTGGGGGATAAGAAGTGACCTGTCTTGTCTCACAGTCCGGCCCGCCCGCAACTGTCCTCCGACGCGCAGAAATGGGAAATGGGGAGGCTGGCAGGGGAGCTTCCTGGAGGAGGTGGCTCTGAAGGTGGACGTGAAGAGAGTCGGGGGGGGGCTGAGGGGGGTGCATGTGGGAATAGGATACGGCAATCAGGCGCTTGGAAACGTTGAGAGTGAAGCAGGGAAGGATGTGGCGTGTTGGGGTCTCGAGACCCCTGAGGATGCGGTCCGAAGGGGTGAAGGCTTGTGAATGCCAGGCGACAGAGGAGGACTGACGTGGGTGATCCGCTGAGAGATCGCAGGGACACCCCACGGGCCGGGGAGCCCCCAGCCCCGCCCCACACCTGAGCAGCGGCCCCGCCCCTGCCGATCCATTGGCTAGACCCGCCGCCCGTCAGATGAGCCCCCGGGGCCCGCCTCCAGTGCGGAGCTGCGCCTCTTCGCGCCACTTGGCCCCGCTCCCCGCCGTCGAACGCGCTGTGCGCCGCCCGCCCGCCTATTCCAGGCGCCCGGCCGCTTGTCGCGGGTTCACCGCGGACTATGCGCCCGACTAGTCCGCCGCCGGCCCGCTGGCTCTGCGTCCTGGCCAGCGTCCTCGCCTGCGCCCTCGACCCCGCGGTGAGTGTCCGCGGGCCCCCGAGTCCCGGCCGCCGCGGTGGAGTGGGGGACGGCGGGAGCCGGGCCGTCTGTGTGCACGTCTGTGTACGGGGAATGGGGGCACGGAGCACTGGGTCTCGCCTCCCAGCTCAGCCTCGGACTGGATCTAGACCGGAGGGATGGGATCTCGGTCGTGCCTAGTCCCTCCAGCGCTGCTGGGAGCCCTCTCAGCGCGCTTATCTGAGACACCGGTGGAGGGACGCCAGGAGAAAGCGTGCTCCCAAAACTTGCCTTCGGTGTAGCCGCTGCGTTGTGCGTGGGGAGAGGAAGTCAGTGGGTGCAAGGTTGGGGGCTGTGGTCGATTGAAATGGAAGGCCTGGTAGACTGTGGGTGGAAGGGAGGAAGGCTGTGAGGGTTGTGTGCTGTCCGGTAGGGAGGTGTCTGCGGGCCTTTGTGTATTACTTGTAGGAGTGGTTGTCTCAGCAGCAGAGCCTGCGCTGGGAAGGGGCTTTGGGGATAAGGCGGCTGACTGGTAGGCCCTTCCTGTGCCCTCCCACTGAGCAGAGCTGAAACCTAAGAGGCCAAGGTGTTAGGTGGTGGGCAGTGAGGGGTTGAGGGTAGTGTTTATCTGGAACGGCCAGACATGAGCTTGGGGAAAGCTGAGCAAGGTGCAAACAGCCAAGAGGCATTGCATCCTCTTCCTCCCACTCCTGCTTCAACCCCACACAGGTATGTGTATGCCTCCGATGTGTGGCTGTGCCCTTGTGTGTGGCTGTGGGTGGCTCACCTGCAGGACAGGAGAAGCATGGATCAACTCCCTCTAAGATCGGGGAAGACCTCAACACCCATTGAATCCACTAAGCCCATTTTACAGATGGGCAAAATAAGTCCCAAAGACACCTCCCCCTGCCAATCAAACCAGGACTGGGGTTGATGTTCTCTCTTTCCCTACCCCAGGCGTGAGGAATCTGGGGTTGCTGCTTAGTCAGAGCCTAAAACCCAAGTGGGTCCCGGGGTCTGGCACCAGCTCCAGGTTGGCTGCTGGTGGGTAGAGTATATTGATCACCTACTCTCTTCTAGCCCGTAATTACCTCCCTTACCATCACCTCCACCAAAGCAGGAATCTCTGTGTTTCCATCTAGCTAACCTCTTGTACATCCTGGGGGTGAGAAGCTCATTGCCTGTCCTGGGAGCAGAACTTAGTAACAATTGTTAGGCGCCTCCCCTCCTCCCATTGAGAAACATGACCCACCTCCTGAGCACTCAAAGCCTCACCTGCTTCCCGCCCTGAGGCCACAGTTCCGCAGCCCTGGCACCACTGAGAGCCCCTCCGTGTCCTGGAGTTTCCAGGCCTCACCAACAGCCCTCTGGCTCTCCCAACTGGGATCTCACCATGCAGATTCTCCTCGGATGAGCCAGGGTTCTTGCGACCACCACTGGTACCTCACTCCCCATCCTTGGAGGCTTCTCAGCCCTGGGGTGGAATGCTTTCAGCAGGGCCTCCTGTTGTGCTAGGCCACATCTGTCCCCCTCCCCCGACCTCCTGAGGCAGTCCAAGCCTGGCTGCTCCAATGCCTCCCGCTCCCTGTCCTTCCAGGGACGCTTAACACCCTACTCTATCACCTCTTTCAGACAGCCTTCCCTGATTGCACCAGCCCACTCAGCCCTCCCCACTCTGACCCCACTCCTCAGCCCTATCCACCTCCCAGCCTGGGCTCTTCTGACCACCCCATGGGATCAAGGGCTATGGTCTGTCATCTTTGCTGTCCCCCACAGCCCAATGCAGGGCTGGGTTTGAAGAGGGAGAAGGGACTCACCTAGGACTAGGTGGGGCAGCCTGACATGAAGGGCTCCCCACATCCTTCTCCACTTCACACTCCTCCCCACCAGGCACCACTTGCTCCCCCACTGATTGGACACCCAGGCAGTCCCACTCCAGCCAGAATCAAGGTTGAGGGGGCTGACGTTATCAGAGTCATAAAATGGCAGCCGCAAAGTTCAGTTTAAAGACCCAAGGCCTTATCACTCCTATTTATGGTCCCCTGACCTCAGTCAGGGAAGGGGAAAATCTCTGAACAGGGAAGGAAAAAAAAGGAATGAAAACCTCTAGTGTTTCAGAAGAGGAAGTCTGGGCCAAGGTCACCTGTCAGGCAGGCCTCTACTGTCCCTACCCCCTGGACAGCAGGCACGGGGCTCCTCACTGGTAGCAGAACTGCCCAGGGCAATGTCCAGCCCAGGGACAAGGGGAGGGGTGTCAGAGGAGGAGCGGACCCAGGTCCTTCCTTCCCTGGGAAGATTCTCAGGCTGATCAGGGAAAGCAGAGCCAGTGAGCCAGGAGGAAGGCCCCAGGGGGTGTGAGGAAGATCTCCCAGAACTGAGGCAAGAGTAGCTGAGAGAAGCAGTCAGCGAAGGCTCCCTGGAGGAGACAAGACAATGCCCCAAAGAGTTTGGCCAAATGGGCCAACCTTCCACCAGAGACTATAAAGGAGGCTCTGTTGGACCAATGGGCCTGACCCCAGAAGGAGGAAGAAGTTCCCAGGTCCGTCCCCCTCCCCCGCGCCCCGAGGCTGAGATGGTCCAGGGGTTTGGGGAAGGTTTGGCTCCTCTAACTCCTCTCTGAGGCAGTTGCTGGCCACCTGCTCCTGAAGGGCCTAGTCTGCCGTAGGCATCCTGCCCTGGCCATCTGCTTCCAGCCTCTCCAGAGGCCGTCCACAGCCGGCCAGGCCCTCTTGGTCCCCAGCGGAGCACTCTGTGGGCTTTAGGAAACATGGCTGCCGCAGGGTCAGGGCCACCTCCTTGAGCAAAGTAACAACCTCAGGCCCGCCCAGGGCTCCTGGGGGACTATGCTGGAAGAGAGACCTCCCCCTCGAAGTTTCCAGCTTCCCGTCCTGGTGCTCTGAGTCTCAGCCTTCTGGAGCACACGAGACCTGTTCCTTACGCTACCAGGGTGGCTATGGGCAGTTGACCTTGAGAACAAGTTTGATCTCTGTGGAAGGGCCTCAGTTTCCTCATCACAAAAGGGAGGGTCGGAACATTGGGTCCGGTGTGGGAGAAATGAGAAGAGAGGCTTGGTTGCAGGCCAGCTCCACCCTGTGACTCGGGCATAATTTTCCCTCTGAGCCTCAGGACTCTGTGAAAGGGGCTTGGTCCTCCAGTCAGGACTCCTAGGACACTTGAAGGACAAAGTGCCATGTGAACTGTGATAGGCCATTTCTTCTCTTGATTCCCCAGCTCGGGAGCTCTGGGACGGGGGTGTCCCCATGAGGTAAGCCAGGCAGTATGAGGCTGAGGCTCCAGGCCCAAAGAGGTGATAAGTCGTCTCAGGGAGGGTGGGTGGTAGGCAATGGGCCTCCTCACACGGTGGGCAGCCGCCATGGCAGCCCAGCCTGGGCCAAGCCTGCCGCTTGTAAGAACCCCTCACTGTGGTCCCTCCAGCCATGGATGCAGGAATGGGGCCAGGGGACTAGATGAAGCCCTGTCCCTTTACCCCTGCTTTTGCTACTCAACCTCCCACACTCTGCCCTTCCCACCCTCCACAAATGTATAATATGTGCAGTCTCTCACACACCTTGGATGGATATCAGAAGTAATAGAAACACAGTTTAATCTCTCCACCACGTTATGAGAGTTTTTAGTCAAACCTTATTGTGAAAATGTTCAAATATATTTTAAAAAGGAGAATACTAACAATGAGCATGGAAATACCCATTCTTTGGAGTCACATCAGCAAAATGGCAGGACAGGAACTCCCAGTGCTGGTCCTCCCCATCCCTAGGTTTGACAGCTAATAACCTGTGACAATTAATATTTGCCACGTTTCCCTTTTCTGGCTGAAGTATTTTAAAATAAATTATAGACACGATGACCTTGTACTGCAAATTAGCTTAAGATGCATCTCTAAAACCAAAGGACATTTTCCCATATAATACCACCCCCCGCCTAACAAAATGAACAGGCATTCCTTAATATCTTGTGTCAAATGTCCCCAAACAGCGTTTAGTCAAGGACCCCCAGGTGCATGGTGATAACATCGGGGCTCGGGTCTGATGGGAAGGGGCATTCCTACCTGGGCTGGAATGAGCCTGTACAACGAGCTGGTTGGGTGGGTGGACATCACACCCTGTGCTGGGACATGGCCCAGTCTTTATCTGCACCCCTTTTCTTGCGGCTCATGATGTGAGGGGCCGTCTCTCTCAGGAAGTCACCCTGCTACCTGAAAAACAAGATCTTCCTGCACAATCTGTAATCAGAAGAAGGGAAGAGGTCACCAACTGACTCTGGAAGTCTCACAGCCTCCTGGCTGCGCTCAGCCCTCTGTACGGGGCCCCGACACCAACATCGCCCCCAGACACTTCGTGTGTGAACTGAGTCTTCTTTCTCCAAGAGGCAGAGGATTTAAACCCAAGTCCCTGCTGCTCCTGCCTCGCTGGCCATTTCCACGGTGAGCCTCTGCGAAGAAACCCCAAGAGGTTTCTTTGTGCCGTAAGTACCCCTCACAAGAAGGGCCCTTAGGTGGGGCCCCGCTTAACCCCTGGTGGAAGTCTGGGACCACCCTGCCATATGGAAAGTTCTTTCTTGCCCCAAGCCCAAACCTGCATCCCTGTGTCTCCCTCTGTCCTTACCCCTGCACCCCACACACACCACCCAGAGTTCAGCCTCTCCCAGGAGGAGATATGGTTGGCAAAATTTGGATAGTTAGAGGGGAGGCTTCAGATTATCAGCAAAAGGATATAAAAATAGATGGAGGGAGGGGCGCCTGGATGGCTCAGGCAGTTGAGTGTCCCAACTCTTGATTTCGGCTCAGTTTGAGATCCCAGGGTCGTCAATCGAGCCCCGCATCAGGCTGCAAGCTGAGCGGGGAGCCTGCTTAAGATTCTCTTTCTCCCTCTGCTCTTCTCCACTCTCTCTCTCTCTCTCTCTCTCTCTCTCTAAAATAAAAAAAAATTTTTTTAAATTAGGGCAACTGGGTGGTTCAGTCAGTTAAGCGTCCAACTTCGGTTCAGGTCATGATCTCACAGCTCGTGAGTTCCAGCCCCATGCCGGGCTCTGTGCTGACAGCTCAGAGCCTGGAGCCTGCTTCGGATGCTTTGTCTCCCTCTTTTCTCTCTCTGCCCCTCCCCCATTCACACTCTGTCTCTCTCAAAAATAAACATTAAAAAAATTTTTAAGTAAATAAATAATTAAAAAAATTTTTTTAAATATAGGGAGAAAGAAATCAGACTGCAGCATGGGGTGAGGGAATGTCCGACTCGAGACCTCCCTTCTGGTGGGCTCAGTGGGTGGGACCTTCAGACGGCTTGGGCTCTGCAGCACATCAAGGCTGTGGCGAGGCCGGGTCCTCTTGCATGGCTGGACAATAACTGCTGACCTTTCTTGGCAGTTCCCTAGTTCTATTTATGTGTGACCCTGGACACAGCCCTGGAGGTGGACAGTGCTGTCATTTGTCCCCATTTTACAGATGCGGTGGGAAGAAGACTTGCCCAAGTTCCCGCAGCCAGGAAGGGGCCGGCCGTCTGAATCTGGAACCTGTGCACCTAATGGGCTCTGCCACCTCACCAAGGGAGACTACTTCTTCCCAGGCAGCTGTAGCATGCTTCGGGCTGCCCCGGACCTCGGGAAGTATTTTTAAATTCATAAAATGTACAAATCTGAAGTGACATCCCAGGGAATTGTCACACATGTGTACCCCCATGTAGGCACCGCCCAGATCAAGCTATTCCACATTCCCCGTCACCCCAGGGGTCTCCCTCGAACCCCTTCCCAATAGGATGAGGCCTGATTTCAACCTCTTGGAATGCCCTCTGCAAAGCTGGGAGAATTCTCCTCTTTTCTGTTACTTCTGGATCTCATCCTTACCTACCTGTGCTCCCACCTCCTCCCCACGGCCCTTTTCCCCTCCTCCTCCTCCTCCTCCCTCTCCCTTTTACCTCCACTACACCCTCTTCCTCTCCTTACCAATTCAAACACAAAAGCCAGAATGAAGGGCACAGCCTGGGAAACTTGTTTGGGATCCGGTGTGCCTTTGATCTCCTGTGGGCAGGAGGAACAAGTTGGAAGAGACACTGAGAGTCCCTGATTCTGGAGCTGCCTTGTTGAACATTCCCCAACAGCCCTTTTGGGGACTATGGCATTCTTCCTCCCTGAGCAAAGATGAGGAAACTGATGGAGGGTTGCCCAGGGGTGGCAGCCACTTCCCTAAAGACAAAGAGACCAGCGGAAGCTTCTACCAGCTCAGTGGTTCCTCCACGGAGGCCTTCACCTGCCCTTGCCCACCCAATGGTTCCCAAGACCTGTTTTTTTTTTTTTTGTCTGTTCCTGGGCAGCCATCACCCCTGCTCACCTGCTGGCCCCAGTGCCAATGCCTGCCCACCCCCCATGCCAGCACACGAGTCTGGCTCCATCCCTGCTCCCTGGCCAGGGTGTGGGAACGGGGAGGGGAGAGCCTTGGGCTTTCCCATCCCTCTTCTCCCCACCTCCCGGAGGCAGGGGCAGGGACAGAGGAGGTTTGGTGGGATGGCAAGACACCCTAGAGGGGCCCCTCTTATTTCCTGAAACCTCCCCTCCTCATTAGATCTGATATAGCTTCAATTGTTTACAAGCTAAGAAGAAGACAGGTGACGTGTGGGGAAAGAGGGCCAGTGTCCCTTTCCCAGCCTGGTGACCCAGGAACGAGGACAGGGGCTGGAAGATGCAGCTAGACTCCTGGGCTCCTCCCAGGCCTGGCTCTGGGGACCAAGTCCTTGTAACCAGGTAGCACTAGCTGGGCCCCACTCGTCCGCAGAGTCCGAGGCAAGCATTGAGGACTCCCAACCCAGGCTGGAGGGTAGCAGAGTCCAGAAGGCCGGCTCTGAGCTCTAGAGAGAGGTGCCAGAGCAGTGCCACCCAGAAAAAGGACAAAATTGTTATTGTTATAACTGCAGCACTATTGGAACCACCAGGAAGCCACAACAGGGCCCTCAAGGTAGACCCAGCTTTGGGGACTATGGTCAAGAGCTCTGGGTCCAGTCCAGGTCAGGGTTGGGTTTTAGTCTGGGGTTGGGATTGGGGTTCGGTCTAGAACTTGGGTCAGTCAAGTGACAGGCCCTGTTGGGTCTCATGCCCCTGGAGTCTGTGGAGGAGAGGTAGGCGCCGACGAGGCTGACAGGTCCTCTCCCGGTCTCTGTTCCCCAGGGCACCCAGGCAACCATCCTGCAGCAGGAGGAATGTTACTACCTCAGCTGATGGAGGTGCAGCACAAGCAGTGCCTGGAGGAGGCCCAGCGGGAGAATGACACGGCAGGTGAGGCCCAGCAGGAGAGGGCTATACCCCCCCAGGGAACCCTGCTTCTCCTCACCCTGTGAGCCCAGATCCAGGGCTCATTCCTCCCGAACGTATCAGATGGGAACCGCGCCACGGAGCTGCTGGGGATGAGGAGAAGACGCCGCCGCAGGAAGCTGGGGGGTGGGGGCGGGGAAACAGGAAATCCTAAGGGGCCTCTCTGATCCCATCATCTGCCCAAGGTCTGGAAGCATCCTGCTGTGAGCCAAGGAGAACACACTAAACTGAGGGTTCTGAGGCCCAGCTGCTTCCTCCCAACTCCAATCTCTGCACCCAGAGGTGCCACCGCACACACACAGGCCCGGAGGCACACACGCTTCCCTCCGAATCCCAACCCCCCGTCAGCAGGCCAGGTGAACCGCCCGCTCATTGTGCAGCTGGTGGGACAAGTCACAGTCAGACTCAGAGGCTGAGCACGTTCGGGCCCAGCTCAGGGGTGCAGGAGCTCCGGCCAGGGAACGTGAGAGCCTGATGGGTGGTGCCAGAGGCACCCTCCGGCCGAGGCTGCCCAGCTGCCGGAGCCAGCAAGGCCATCCCATCAGATGACTCCTCCCTACCCCGGATACCCCACACAACAGCTGAGATAGGCATGGCAGGGACTCTGGAGGCCTTCCTTTGAAAGGTGCCCTTGGGCCAGATTCTGAAGGGCAGGCAGGCTGTGGAGAAGCAGAGAGGCTGGGAAGGTGGGGGGCACCTTGGCAGACTGACTCTGGGGACTGGGGGGGGGGCGTATGGGGCTCAAGGCTCCCTGAGGGCAGAGCAGGGCTGGAGCAGTTGGGGGATGTGCCTGCCCTGGGCCTCCCTACCAGGTCACCTCCCTGAGGCCAAACTGGCAGTTATGGAACAGTTTTGCTCAGAGCAGGAACAGCTTTACATCTCCCAGGCTCCCCCGTCTCCTGTCACCTCTCTGAGACTGACAGTTATGCAGCCCTTCCTGGATCCCTCCTTCTTGGCCCTGGTTCCCAGAATGCCTGCTGCCTGCTCCGGAAGTGAATGTATGTAGCCTCACGGATGGCTTTTACCTCCCCAGCTCTTGAGGAAGGACAGACTCCTGTCTCCTGAGGCCTTAAGCCTGAGACCTGGGTGAGGGGGTGTCGGGACCACCCATTGCCTTTGTGCCCCACCCCACCCCTCCAGGTTAGAGAGGACGGCGGACTATCCTCAGCAATCCCCAGCAGTAGGACCCGGGGTTGCATGTAGCCCAGAGAGACCCAGACCCCGAATCTAGGCCCCTGCATTGCCCTGCCTCCTAGGCCCCGAGGGAGAGCCACCCTCGTGATCCCAGTGAGCTAATTGCTGGCACAGGGTGCCTGTTGGGTGCCAACATCCTGTCACCGGGAAGGCAGCCTGGGATCCAGAGGAGGGCAAGTGAGCCTGCCCATGACCTTGTGTGGGTGAGGCTCTAGGCCTGTTCACGCACATCCAGGTGTGTGCTCCTGACCCACGTCCGTCTGGAGCTGCCTGGGCCTCTGGGGTCTGCAAGCTCGATGTTGGACTCTGAGTGTCTTTGTGTGTCAGGAGCATGTGTCTGCATAAGCCTGGACATGCCTGGATGTGTCTGCCTGGTGCGCTGTGTCTCCGTGTGTCGCATGTGTGTGATCGTGGATGTACGAGTGTGAATATCTACGCCATGTCCACTCATGTCTACACATGTGTGTCTCTCTCTGTGCCTCTGTTTGCTCATGTCTGGTCTTCCCATGTCCAAGGAAGCATACGTGTATGTATATTGGCATGTATGACTATGGTTCTTTGTGCCTGGGACAGTTGGTCTGTGTGTGTCTGTCGGTACACACATATCTATAAAACAGCCCAGCGGAAGCCCCCACCCTGCCTCGCCACCCCCCACTCCAGTCTCCAGGCTATCTTTCTTGTTGAGGTGGCAGTCCCTTTCTTGGTAAGGGAGCACACACAGCCAACAAGAGTCCTGTTTCTCTGTGGGCCTGGGGACATGTGTGGTGGGGCCTGTGGGGCCTCTCTTTCTCTCAGGCACACAGAAGACTCCTGAGGCCTGATCCAGGACAACGGCCTCTCCAGATAGCTAGCATTTATTTTTCTGATTAAAAAAATTTTTTTTAAGTTTATTTATTTATTTTGAGAGAGAGAGAGTAAGCGAGCATGAGTGGGGGAGGGACAGACAAAGAGGGGGAGGGAGAGAGAGAGAGAGAGAGAGAGAGAGAGAGAGAGAGAGAGAGAGAGAGAGAGAGAGAGAATCCCAACCAGGCTACACACTGTCACCACAGAGCCTGACTCACAAACTGTGAGATCATGACCTGAGCCAATGTCAAGAGTCGGGCGCTTATCCGACTGAGCCCCCCAGGTGCTCCATCATTTTCTTGGCTGTTACTGCCTTCTCAGCTGCCTTCTCCAGGAAGCTTACCTGACCACACGCCTCTAGTGGCCTCTCTTCCCAGGGTCCCCTGCCATGTCCACTGGCCTGTGCCCCAGGACAGTTCACAGCCCAGTCCTGGTGGTGTTGAGACTCCTTGAGGCCAAGTACAGCCCCCCACCCAAGGGCAGTGCCCGGTCTCCCTCACCCTGTATCACTTATGGTGAAGCTGACCTCAGGGCCAGAGACCCAGCTCCAAATCTGCTGGCCGACTATGCTGCAGCTGGAGATCCAGAGAGCTCTAAGTCTGACAAAGACTTAGATACAATATCTGGCCTACAAAACAAGGTGTGCCCAGACTGTCAGAGACAGCTCAACAGGGTCCAGCAGGGCAAAACTCCCCAGGTAACGGGCATCGGACTCTTCAGAAGAGGAGGAGAGTGAGAGGTTTGCTGGAGAGGGAGCATATGAACCTGTGAACAGGCTGCACCATTCACCAGCGATGTGACCTTGGGCTAGTTACCTGCTTGCTCCTGGCCTCAATTACTCATCTGTAAAATGGAAAGGTTAAATCAGTTGTGTGTCTAAAGAGGGTAGAATAGTGCCTCCCACAGGCGAAGGCTACATCAGTATTTGTTAATATTATCAATAGGGTCCTGAACCACCAGCAGGATTTGCCTGGCACAATGCGCCCCTCCGTGGCCTCCAGAGAGGCTGCCACAGGAGTGGGGGAGGGGCTGGGAACCAGAGTAAGGGCCCAGAAGCCTCACGATGGAGTGGACAGAAGGGCTTGGGGCCCCCAATGAAGGGAGGCTGTGTTCTCTGGCCAGGCCCCACGAATGCAGTTGTTCTCAGCCTTCAGACGCAGGTGCTACTGGGCAGGCTGCTGCAGTCCCCGAAGGTACCCCTTCCCCGCTGCCTGCCCCCTCCCCCCTGCCTCCCCCCACCACCGCCAGCCCACCCCAGCACTCAGAGCCCCGAGGCTCTTGCCCACGTGGTGACATCCTTTCATCTCCTCTCCCGAGGCCCCCTTCTTGAGAACCTAGGAATCTTTGGATCTGGGCTGGCTGGGCTGGGCCGAGCTGGCATTGACCTTAGCTCAGGAGGTGGGTTTCCTGGGAAAATCTATGGGACTGGCAGGGTTGCAAAGAAACAATTAAACCTCCCCCACGAAAGAGGATCCGGGGAGTCTTAGCCCCTCGGGGGCTCTCAGACCTTGAACAAGCAAAACCATGCCAATTAAAGAAGCCCCCTTAGGGACCCCACTGTGCACCCTCCACTATGCACCCCTCGGGGCTAACAGGTCCATGGGGGAAAATATAGCCTGCAGTGCAGGGATTTCCCTGAATGCCCATTCTGAACACCACCACCCCACTGCACGAGTCACCATTTGACTGAGTTGGGGGCACCTACGTTGCCTTTTGAGTTCTATGAAGGCTCCTCGAGAACCAGCCAAACCCCAATATACCCATCATCCCATCACCCCAAACACCTTTTTTTTTTTAAATTTTGGTTATCATTTTATTTTATTTTATTTTATTAAACATTATACTTTATTGTCAGGTTGGTTTCCACATAACACCCAGTGCTCTTCCCCACAAGTGACCTCCACCAAGACCATCACCCCCCATTAGCTTT
>CM053562.1:9931326-9956915 GCA_028646485.1 Cryptoprocta ferox
TTACCGAAGGAGAGAGTCCAGAGTGCTCGGGGCCGTCGACTCTGTGCGGTCACTTTTTTCAGGGGCTTGCAAATGGTCAGGAAGAACTGAATTGGAGGGAGTTTTGCTTCAAGTGTTTCTTTTCTTGACATTGGGTTTGACTGCTTGTGATATGGGAGGAAGCAGGTGGGACGGTATTGCAGTCCTCGTGGAGGGTGTGTGGTTTTCTGGTAACATCCGTCCCCGTGTAAGCTATCGCTATGGTGAACAGGGAGGCCCCCAGGCCACTGGGCACGGTGGGGAGGAGAGTCAGGCGTGAAACAGCAGTTCCTTAGGTGAACGTGCCTACAGAGTAAGTACAGTCCCCGGTCCCTGTGAGCTTGGTCTGATTTAACTGCTAGATTGAGGTCACACGTGCAGTGCTTCCCTTCTCTATACCTGAAGGGCTGACGTTCACACTTGCTTTAATCACAGTCACTCTTGAGGACCCACTCATAATGTACACTCCTGCTTGCTTCAGCCCTGGAACCAGCCATTTCTCCAAGGAGTCCTGGTTCCTTAGCCCGTTCAGAAGTGAGGTCTGGGTGCTGGGTGTGGCCGTCAGCAGACGGCTCTGGGCAAGAGCACGTATGTCCTGACAATTTAGGGAACGGAACCTATGCCGGCATCTGTGTTCAGCACGTTCACCAGAAAACACGTTTCCACACTGTGGACCCAGAGATGTAGTCAGTGGCCGTCCTCACAAGGACCCCTGTTTTTCAGATGAGGGAGAGCAGAGGTGTGGCTGGAGGTTCCGGACTCCCAAGTAAAATGATAGTTGGTGAAGCTCAGCCTGTCTGTCTGGTCTTCATACCGTGTCTGGGATGTGCCGGGCCCAGTAGTGACAGGAGGACTCATACAAATTGAGAAGTGATAGCTCCTGTTGTCATTTTAAGAATATTGGCACTTTCTAAGGGGTTTTGAGGACTAATGCTGTGGTGGATGCCCCTCCCACCCAGCTGAGCCTTTTGGGGGCCAAGACTGGGTCTGGTTTGTCCTTGTGCTCAGTTCTTGTTGGAGCCTAAACCACTGTGAAGGAGGATGTGCTGTGAAGTTGGAGCTCTTTGGTGACATGATATCAGAATGTTTTGATTCATCTTTATTCTCTATTTTTTAAATCGTCAGCTGAGAACGAGAGTACGCCTATTCAGCAATTACTGGAGCATTTTCTCTGCCAGCTCCAGTGGTAAAGCATGAGGTTAGGAACATTCGGGGTCCCTTCCTTTGTGAGGTGTGCTTCCCTCGTCTCCGACACCCATGAAGCAGACCCCTCACCCTCTCTGGGTAGCGCCCAGCCTGGTGGGGGTGGGCCACCAGCGGGGAGGCTCCCTGTGCCCAGTCTGTGCGGGGCAGGGGTGTTGGGGATTCAGGGCCGCCATGATGCAGATGTCATGGCTTGGAGCCAGGACGGTAGTTTTGGAATTAAAAAAATTTTTTTTAATGTTTATTCATTTTTGAGAGACAGAGACAGAGTGCGAGTGGGGGAGGGACAAAGAAGAGGTAGACACAGTCTGAAACAGGCTTCAGGCTCTGCCCTGTCAGCACAGAACTCGACGTGGGACTCGAACTCACGAACTGTGAGATCATGACCTCAGCTGAAGTCGGATGCTTAACAGACTGAGCCACCCAGGCACCCCTAGGTTTGGAATTTTTAATCCTCAAACATACCTACTACAGTCCTAAAGAGTGTAAATTTTATTTCTAATTCTAAGACACAAACTAAAAATTTGGTGAGTTGTGTTTCATTTTTATTGTGAAAGGTTTTGTATCATTTGGGAATCTAGATTTAGGGTTTTTCCGCTTTAAATAAAGATGTTTTTGTTTTCAGAAAAGATCCTCATGGATTTTTTGCTTTTCCTGTCACAGATGCAATTGCTCCTGGATACTCTATGATAATCAAACAACCCACGAACGTTGGTACAATGAAAGATAAGATCGTGGCCAATGAATACAGGTCAGTCACAGAATTTCAGGAAAACTGGTTTTAGTTTCTGAAATAACTGTTGCAAAGCTCTCTGTGTGTTTATGTCCAGTAAGCACCCTGTCCATATTAGCTTGTTTCTAGTTGTGAGTGTCCGTGGGGGGTCTGAGTGTTCGGACCAAGGTCTCCCAAAGATTGCATCAGGGAAACCAGTATCTTTTCCTGGAAGCCGTAGAAACGCATGGGGTCAAGCAAGAGTGTGTCTGATTTGGTGTGGCTTCAGAATGGGTGTTTTTAGAAATACGTTTTTTCTAACTCTTAGTTTTATGTTATAGTAATTGGGAGTTCAATTTTGTTTTTTGAATGATAAATTCCTACGACTCCACAGTGTGTAGTTCTGAACTCTGTTTCTTGGTACACCTGTGAGGTAGCAATTGCTTGTTGGCTTTCAAACCAAGGGTGGATCAAGATGAGTGCTTGACAGCTTTGGTGATGGTGTCCTTTAGAACAAGGCATCAGGTCTCTTTCTTCATTTCTGTTCCATTTGGAAGGCTTAGAACTTTCATGTTCTGGTGACATGACCGAGCATGTTTGCCATGCTCATGAATGAGTACTGGGCTTGCAGCCACAGTCCTCCACCTTCCTCATGGGACCCTGGTTTGCTCTGCTGCTGAGTGACAGTCCTGGATGTGAGCAGTGTCCCCCCTCCGCCATGTCCTCAAGACTGCATCAAGGCCTGCAAAGGATTGGGGCTTCAGAGCCTCAGGCCCAGCCCTGCGGACCTTGGCATGCGACCGGCACTGGGGCTTGGTCAGGATCCAGCTGGCTTGAGGTGTCCCTATGGGTCTTCACGGCTGTCTCACCTGTGACAGGTGTGTGCCATGTGTGATTTGGTTTGGGTGACAAGAGACTGAAGTTTCCAATAAATGACTTTAAATGTAAGGTGTTTTGCTGATCCTAGTAGAGAAATTACCAATAAACCGAATTTTGAAATCTGTGGCAAAATTCTGGAGAGAAGGGACATGAATGTGTTCAGTTCTCAGCTCATTCCTTAGCTTTTACTTAAACGGACCTGGGTGTCACTTCTTGTCCCTATTTATGACCAACTTCTCCCAAAGTGGGGGAGCTGGAGACAGAGAGGGGAGCTGACGTGTTCTTAGAACACGCACGTGTTGGGGCAGCTGAGTGGCTCAGTCTGTTAAGTGTCCAACTCTTGGTTTCAGCTCAGGTCATGGTTTCACGGTAGGTGTCTCATGGTGGCGTCTGCCCCTACCCCACTCTCATCGCTTCTTAGGACTGACACGCAGCCAACATCCTGGCCTGTTCCATGTGCTATCATGCTCTGTTCTGTTCTTGATCATTTGTTCCCTCCCTCAGGTGTGAATGCTGCCTGTCGCCATGGCTTTGAGTTGAGCAATCTGCTTTTGTGTCATGGCCGCATCTGCTGTTAAGCCCAGCCAGTGGAGGTTTCATTTGAGATGCCGTGTTGTGCATCTGGACTCCGTTTCATTCCTTCTTAGGTCTTCCCTCTCACAGTATGATCCTGCTTTCCTTGAAATCTTTGCAATTGTTTCTCATACCTCTCACAGCTGCTTCAAATGTCCCTATCCACCAATTCTGTCATCTCTGTCATTCCTGGATTTGCCTTTTGGTAGATTTTCCTCTTCTTATTGGCCACGATTTGCTGCTTTATTGTTTGATTGAGTCCCGGGAGCTACACTGTCGAGTCTCTGCTGTCTGGACTGTGTGATTACGGCCGCCAGCAGCCATAAGTGGCTGCTGGAAATATGACTGTGGTTTATCTACATTAGATATGATGAAAATGTGAGCCACAGAATAGAATTTTGGAGACTGGTTCAAAAAAGGAAATGTAAAACTATTTTACTGTTTTTTTTGGAGCATACGTTAACATAAAAAAATGTTTTCAATACATTCGATTAAGTGAAATACGTTACTGTTGACTACACGTGAAGATTAATCTTAATCAGGCTACTAGAAGATTAGGTAGGTTTGTGCTCACGTTATGCTATTGCTGGGCGAGGCTGGCCTGGATTTTGTCGTGTTCCTTTAAGGAACATTGATGCTCATTTTGGCAGAGTTCTTAGGAGTCCCCTGATTTCTTGGCGTGTGTTTATAACGTGTTAGGTTGGGTCTCAGCATCCTTTATGTTGGGTGAGTTTGACCTTGACCCTAAGGAATGGCCCTTCTGGTCTCTTCTGGTGGCCCAGGTTTCAGTGAGGTCTTGGCTGGGTGGAGCGTGGATGTGTCTCCTCACATGCGCCGGGCCCCGTGGCATTCATCCGTGTGTGCACAGGTCAGTGTCCTCCAGGTCCATCCCTCCTGGACTTTTGAGCCCCTACTATGAGCTGTGTCCTTCTCTCCAGACTTTGCCACTCTTCCGTTCCACGTGGCCGCTGAGCCCCGGCTGCTGTTCTCTGTGCTGTGGTCTGAAAGTTTTCTCCTGGTGCCGCCCCTGCGCACAGTGTGTGAGGCTGTGTGTCTATAGCGCAGGCAGCCCTGAGCTGTCCTGGCCACTGTTTCCTTCCTGGGTTCCAGCGGAATCACTTTTCTGAAAGTGAACTTGCATCATAGGAGTCACGTAATTCCTGACGTGCCACAGCCAAAACACGTACGTTAGTGGAGGCTTGTGTGTGGAAGTGGATATTGAAATAGTGGAGATGTATATTTTTCTAGTAAAGTTTTTAAAAACCTTAGCACCTGTGGATCTCTAAAACATTGTCACAAACAAGATCTGAGATGCAAAAGTGTGCAAGCCGAGTGATTGTTTTGAAGGTGGTGCTCCTGCCAGATTGCAGGATGGTGGCTCCGTGTAGCATTTAGGCTTGTGATCTCCACATGTGGTCACATGTGGCTGGGCGTCCCATACACAATGTGCTCACACAGTAGCAATCTCGGGTGACTCTGGGTCCCGCGCAGGCCACGGTCTCACAGTAGCAGTCGGGTGTAAGCCCCTTGTGGACACTGCAGCCCGAGGAGAAGGGTACGTGGCCCCACACTGCAGCTCATAGGGGGGCAGGGACCCCTCCTCACCTAGCGGGTTAAACCACCAGGCCTCATGTTTTCCCGAGCCGTCCCGTGATACAGGTCCAATGTCAGATGTTTACCTGCGATAACCTTATGTTTGAAGCTGTCCGGGGCTGCCGAACTGGTTGGGTGCCCTCTCGTTCATCTCTGTCCCGGCCAGGGTGCTGTCAGGGCACTGGACCCCACCGTCTTGGCCGGGGCTGCGTGAATCAGGCTCTCCGTGGGCCCAGTTGCCCGTCTCTCTGCTGCTGCACCAGCCCTGGTTCACAGTGTGGTGGGAACACCGTGAGGACAACCCCAGCAACGCTGAATGAGCTGCTTTTAATTTACACGTGTGTACATGATACGAGGGAATCGTTCTATATCAACTTACTTTGTTTGGAAAGCGGCTTTTCCCATTTGATTTGCAGAGGAGAACTGTTCCCATGGAGCCTCCAGACGATGCGAAGGTGAGTTGCACAGACGTGTAAGGCAAGACTGGATGGTCAGCATTCCCTCAGGGAACTGTTACGTTCAGCCTGTGAAATGGGGTGGTTGAGAAGATGTTTGTGTGCTGTTTTATGGAGAAACAGGTTAAGTGCTAGTGTCCCCACCCCTGAGTTGCAGTGATGGGGTGGGGGGGTGAGGGACAGGGAGCCACAGCACTTCTCTTCTGGTCCAGACACAGCAGCCACAGAGCAGTGGTGGTGTGGGAGGCTCTGTCTTCATGGGGGCTGGGAGGGGTAGGGCTGCTGGGACCCGGAGAACGAGGGGCGAGCTTGGTCTGTGGTGCAGTGGGCTCTTCCAGCCCTCCCGGCAGGCACCATGTGCTGTCAGCCAGGTGTGTGTGCACTGCACACTGGGGCTTGAGGCGAGTGTGGCAGGTCCATGTCCTCGGGAATTCCCCAACACCCAAGGTAAACTGGCTGCATTTGAGGAGACTTCATTGTGGTCTGGCCTCAGCGTCCCCACTTTTCCTGTCCCTTGGAGTAACTTGGAGCGTGTGTGTAGACGACAGGCTTTGCACAGAGCCCCTGTGTTGGAGCAGAGGCACCAGGCCGCTGGGCAGGCTGCGAGGGTCTGGGCTGCATGCATTACCTGGCCCCAGGGGATGGAGGGCCCGCTCAGGCCAGGCGTGTCAGGTACGCTTCAGGTGGGGCTGGTCTAGTGACACAGCGCAGAGAGGCTGAAATGGGTGTCCCCTCCAGGGGTGTGTTCCTGGCACGAGCAGGTTCAGGAGGCGGGCAGGGCTCTGCTCAGGGTCCCTAGGTCACCCAGATATGCTGCGGCATGGGCACGAGCCCTTCCCGGAGTCTGTGAGGAGCTGGGAAGCCAGCGCTCACTCCCCCTGTCCAGCCTCCAGCGCCTCCAGGCAGAAACAGCCCCCGGACAGCCCAGCTCGCTTTCAGAAGGAGCCCCCTGTCAACGGGGCTGTTCCTTGCACCGGGAGGGAGCACCAGCCCCAGCTCCCCACCCTTGTTCTCCCGCCTGTGGTGGAAGGCAGCTGTGTGTGCCTGCCCGCTGGCAGGCCCTGTGCGGCCTGGCGTGGGCGTGGGAAGAAGCGCCTGCCTCACCTCGCGTCGCCTCACCCTGCCTCTCCCTGCCCCATTTGCGCTCGCATCCCACACGGTACACATGGGGACGTGCTTCTGTCACCACCAGAGGCTTCCAGACATTTCTGCAGATACACATTTACATTTCTTTTTAGACTTCAATTTTGAACACACTCAAAGGTCCAGACTCCATGACAGCATCATCTTCGGCCCTGTCTTGGAGTGTGGACCTGCGCACCTAACAAGTATGCATGACTGGCCAGGGGTGGGGTGGGGGCACTGGACTAGATTCCTGCAGGGGAACCGCAGGGCACTCTAGCCTCTGGGGTGCTCTCTGGGCTGTGTGTGGGGCCTTGGCCCTGGGTGGCCTCCAGGGAAATCTGGGTCTGCTCTTTGGTTGGCACAAGATGTTGTGAGTAAACCAGCCATCTTCCGATTGTTTTTACAAGCTTCAAATTGCAGGTACGTGTGTAACAACTTTGAAAGCCACAGCTGTGGGATGAAGGCCTGGCCGCGTAGGGAGCAAGGGTCCTGTGCAAGGCCCTGGGCAGCATAATGAACAGCTCTGAGCCTCAGTCTCTGGGGCCACAGCAGGGCAGTGATGGTGGGTGGTTGTAGGACTGTTGGGAGCACTGTCCCCTGTGATCCAGCTACTGCCGGACTCTGTCAACATGAGCTCCGCCTCAGCCTGGTGTGTTGATGGCCCAGAGTCATTACTGTGACACATCCTATGGAGAGATACTTGTCAGAGTGCAGAACAAAGTGGCTTTTCTGAAAGTCAGGCGAAAGAAGCAAATTCACAGATCACCCGCACAAGACAGCCCAAAGGCTCACACCCAGATGACAGCCTGATGGGAGAGGGCTCACACCCAGAGAGGACAGGCCGACGGGAGAAGGCTCACACCCAGGGGGGACGGCCCAAAGGCAGAGGGCTCGCACCAGAGGGGACTACCTGACCGGAGAGGGCTCACAGGCCCAGTGCCCCTGTAGGTGTCAACTTCTGAGTGACTTTACAGTGAGAACCTTTGTCACAAGAGGTTAACAGTGTCTGTGCTTGCTGCTCACCATCTCGCGTCTACTCTGCATCTGGTCCAGGTCTCCACCTGCAGTGTGTACCGTTTATCCACCCTGCACAACTTCCAGGTGTGTTCAAGCCCATGTCAGGCTCTGTGCTGACAGTGCAGAGGCTGTTTGGGATTCTCTCTTTCCCTTTCTCTGCCCCTACCCTACTTGTGCACACCTGCTCACACTCCTGTCTCTCTTTCTCTCTTCCTCTCTCTCCCTCTCTATCTCTCTCTCTCTCTCTCAACATAAAGAAACTTTAAAATATTAGAAAAAAAGCATGATTGGAGCCTTTGTTACATCACAAGGCCGAGTGAATCCTGGGGGAAAGGGTGCGTGTGATGGACTCAGTGGCCAGTGCAACGTGCCCCGGCCCACGAGTGCCACATTTTGGGCCAGCCCTCCTGGCCATGGCCTGCTGGGCTGGCAGGCCCCCTTGTGAACATTAGTAAAAGGGAAGCAAAACATTGCACAGTCGAGGCGTCAGGACGTTGTTGCAGGGGCCGGCAAAGGAGCAAGGCCCTGGGAAGGACAGACCCCACCCCATGGTCAGGCCGTGGGGCTGGCCCTCTGCTGGCCTCAGGGCCTACACTTGCCCCAGCACCATGCTGCCCAACAGCCCGGCTGCGGGGAGGCCAGGAAAAGTGCGATCTGCATTCCCAGCCTTGGTGTGGGCATCGGCTCTGCCCCCACGAGGGCTCCGAACAGGAGGGGCCGATGCAGAGTCTCCCTGCCCCTCAGCCTGAGTTCACAGCCCTGCCAGGTGCTGTGGGTATGGTGCACATTCACTACACCTGCCAAGATAGGATGAGGACGCAGAGCCCCGGACCCACCCGGAGGGCGGTGGTCTGCCGCTCGAGGGCCTTGTCAGGTGTGCAAACAGCAAACAGCCGTCGTGCTGCTGCCTCCTGACTCCCAGCCCACGCCTCAAGTGTGCGCCCCGGGGTAGGCAGTAAGGAGCTCCAGCTCAGCCCGCTGGGCACGGTCCCCGGACAGCCAAGGGCAGAGGGGACCTGCCTGCTGTTGAGAAGGCCACTCGCCCTCTAGGAGGGAACACCAAGGGCGTGTCTGAGGACGGAGAGCCCCTAACCAGTCTCTTAATTCAGAGAAATTCACATGACCTCAAATTAACCACTGACCCATTTAAAGTATGCACTTGAGTGGCATTTGGTACATTCACAGTGTTGTGCAGTCACCACGTGTGTTGAATTCCAGAACATCTCCATCCCCCCAAAAGAAAACCCCACCCCCATTATCAGACACCCTCAGTCCTTCCCAGAGTCCCTGGCAACCTACTCTGCTTTTGACATGCATGGAGTTTCCTGTTCTGAGCATTTCGTTTAAGTGGAATCGTACACGATGTGGCCTCTTACATCCGGCCAAACCCTCAGCACATGGGGTTTCTGAGGATGTTGCACTTAGAGCATGTCCGTATGGGCCCAGGGATGCCCGACTATTGCCACAGGCCCCATGGGGGCTCAGGCTGCTCCTTCCTGGTGTGTCACAGCCACGAAGGGGGGACCTGGGGCTCGGGTCGCCTCCCTGGGCCTGCTGGCCCAGGAAGCTGACAGGATCCCGGTCAGAACCCACAGATGGCCTTTGTGGTCAGAGTAACTGGGCAGGTGGCCAGTGAGGGGGAGTGCCCCTCAGAGCCACACTGGCCATGAGTCGGCCACGGGTGTCACAGCAGGACCACAACGCCTCCACCATGCTGTGGACTCTCCGGGGGGAGAGGGGCCGTCTGGGCGGAGTGCTGGCTGAGGGGAATTCACCTTGCTGTTCTTTTCTGCTGGAAACCACACTCAGAACAAGACCAGTGAGGGGGAGTGTGCACACGTGTGAGTGTGCATGCTTGTGCAGTCTTTAATGTGCATCTGTGCTCGTGGACATGAGTGCATGTTTCTGTCTGCATGTGTGAGCATGTGTGATTGTGTTGATGTACGCGTGTGCCTTTGTGGCAGTGCATGTGTGAGCGTATGTGTGAGCACACGTGTGCACATATTGAGTCTGGTGTACACGTGTGCACGTGCACATGTGTGCCAGCGCACGTGTGAACATTTGTGTAGGCATGTGTGTGTTTGCGCGTGTGCGTGCACACGTGAGTGCCAGCGCCTACCTGTCTGCCCTCTGCCTCACCCTTGCCATCCCTGCCCCCCTCGTCCCAGTGCTGACCCTTCTGGGGTGGGGGCCTAGCTGTGCGCACCGAGGGCCAGCAGGCAGGCTCAAACAGAGCTTGTGAATGGCCTTCCTGCCCGGCAGGTTGAGGAGCACGTACGGGAGTGCTCTGCGAGCCTTAGAAATGTGGGCGTTTGTGTGTTGAGAGAAGAGGACACCGTACTGCAGTTGAGGGGACGAGAGTGGGTTGCAAAGTGGGGCCAACAGGACGTTTGTCCCATTAGAATTTCTGGGCCCGCAGGCATGCATGGGGAAAGGTCCCAGGTGCTCCGGGTATGGGATGTGGTTCTGGTTTTAGATCTGTTCCTTAGTGTTTCTCTGGTGAACAGGCCCTGATGTTGTAGCTTGTGAAGTTTTCCTCATGGAGCAAAGAGGTCTCTTTGGGAGGCTCATTTCTCATAGGTGTGAGTGTCTGAGGTCACAGCAGCCCCGGGGTCAGCCAGGAGGCCCCAGCGCCCGCAGCCTTGGGGGGCCCTGGGGTAGCGCCTCCTCTGCCCCACTGCCCAGTGGCCTCCTGCAGTGGCGAGGCACCAGGTGCTGAGGTCACAGGCCTGAGAAAAAGCCCCAATGAGGGGCCGGCAGCACGCACATACCCAGTGAGTGCCGTATCTGGGGCGGCACGTTCCGTGCAGGAGTCCGAGATGCTGCTACCTTCATGCACCGAACGGCACTTTCAAGTGCTATAAAGACCATGCTTTCCCGAAGCTTGAGCTGTTCCGGCAGGAACAGCTTGTGTGCTGTGTCAGACACGGCCTCGGAGGTGAGTGCCCTGCGGAGGCCTGCACTCTGGCGGGTGCCCTGCCCCCAGCTGTGTTCAGTCACTGGCGTCTCCCACCGGCCGCGGCCTCTGCTGTGCCAATGGCGGAGTTCTTGGAGGGGCTGAGACCCTGGTCAGGCGGCCTGTCATCTGCCCTAGGTCTCTGGGGGCCCGCTGTGGACAGTGGTGGACGGCAGGACTGGGTGCAGGAGTCCCTGGCTCCTCCATCACTGGGATGTGGCTTCAGGTGGAGGTGAGCACACAGAGCTGTGCTGCCAGCCCAGGGCAGCCACTCTCCCCTCTCCCCCTGTCCGGAGACCGGCCTCCAGCGCCCTCATTCTCCAGCACACCTCACATCTTGGGCCCCATCTGCTCTTGCCCGCTTGTGGTCAGACAAGGCTGCCAGGATCAGCGTCCCTGTCATCCCCATGGACGCCTTGCTCCTGGAGATCTCTCGGCACGGCGTGTTGGGTCAAAGGGATGCGTGTTGAGGACGCAGAATCCCAGGTAAGCAGGCTGGATGGAGCCAGACTGACCCAGACCAGGGATCGGCCTCGGGATCAGCCACGTGGCCCAGCCCCCTGCCCAGCCGAGATCTCTTCTGGCTCCCCAGTAGGGCACTCTTGACCGTGTGTTGGCAACACAACCTTCCCTCCAAGCTGGTCCCTGGCCTCTGCCCAGTGGCCTCGTAATCCACTGGTTTCTCTTTGTCTTGGGGCTGTCCCGGCTGCCTGGTGGGGGGCGGACACCCAGCCACTACAGGGGCCGGGCAGCGGGCCACACTCAGTGCGTGTGGGAGCCTTGAGTGGGTGCCCCAAGGAGTCTGTGGTGCCGGGGGCAGCAGAGCCCCCGCTGTGTCCCAACTCAGGAGGAGAAGAGGATCCAAGATGGCTGAATGGGGGCTTTGGAAATTTCCTGCACTTGATAGCTGAGACCCTGAGGGGAGAGGCAGGGAAAAGGGGTGTCTGTGCCGAGCCATCCTTGGGAAAGACACCCTTCCCAGCGCAGTGTCCACACGCCCCTCACTTCCACCTCTTCTTTGGCCTTTCTGTGACCTTTTCCCCACCACCATGGCCTTTCCATAACCACCGAGGGGGCAGACTCAGGGTGGTGGTGTCCGACCCCACCTGGAGTGAGTGCGCTAGTCTGGGCTCCCAGAGCAGAATCGGCCAATGGGTCAATTGTCATGAGGAACATTGGGATCGACATCCTGCCTGACGCAGGAGGTTGGGGGCCAGGACACACCACTGGTGCATCGAGGGGCTGCTGTGGGAGGTGTTGTAGTCAGATCTCAGGGCCACATAGATGGCCTGCAGCTTGCGGGTGCTGCCTGCCAGCCCGGCCTGTCTGGAGCCCCCCGGGCCTTGTCTGTAGCGTGTCGCCTGCTGTGCCCACCCTGCCCCCACTGGCCACAGGTGGGGCCCCTGGGTGGGCAGCCCAGCTTTATGAGGTGCTTTGAGATCTGTCGCTGCCACGGCAACTGGGTTTGTTACTTCTCAGGTAAGCCTGGGCGAGTGAGCCTGTGCTTTTCTGTCCTGCCTGGACTGTGACCAGGAAGGAAGTGGAGTGGGCTCTGTCTCCCAGGAGATGGGTGTCTCCTGCTTCTGCTGTGACCAGAGAACTCAGGAGCATCACCTCTGTGCATCCCAAGCAGGACACAGAACAAAACAGTGATTCGGGGGCTGACCTGTGTCAGGGCTCAGAGGGTCACATTTGCCAGGCTGCGATATCACGAACGCCCCAGGGAGCATGGCATGGTGGTATCTGTCCTGCAGGCGGCCCCGGCCGGGGGCAAGGTTGGTGGTTACGGCGCCCGCCTCCATCCACAGCCACACTGGGCCAGTGCAGTGGCCTCTGCGAAGAGCTCCTGCGAGTCAGCCGTGTTTGTCTTGGGGAAGAGGAGGTGATGAAGGCCTTGTGGGAGCCTCACGGCACCAACACATCTCACACCAAAACATGGACTAAACCGTTAGGGATGATGAAAAACAAACGTCAGGAACCGAGCTTGGTCTGAGAGGGGACCCACGCCCCACCGAGTCTGCCCAGGAGGGAGATAATGAGGTTCCCTTCCCTCGACCTGAGTCTGGAGGACCAGTCCCAACATTTGTGGAAGAAGTAGACAGGGCCCGGCTCAGATCTGGTGGGGGTGTCAAGGAGGTCATCTAGGAGGTGAAGCCAGCATGGGCTCGAAAGGCAAGAGATGGCCATTGGTGGAGGGTGGGGGGTGCGGAGACATGACTCCGGGCCAACAAAATAGCACGAGAAAGGTCAGGAGTGAGAAATGAGTCCAGAAACCCTGTGTGCCTGTGGCATGTACGCAGTGCATGTGTGTGTTGTATACATGGTGTATGTGTGTGTTGTGTGTGTGTGGTGGATGTGTGTATGTGTCGTAGGGTGTGTGCATGTGTGGTATGTCACATATGTGGTATGTATGGTGTGTTGCGTGTTGCACACGTGGTGTGTGAGCATGTGGACGGATGTGTCCGCACACGTGTCTGCTCCATACTCAGATCTCTTGTTAAGTGTGCTATCTGGTCCCGGCAGGAGGCAGGAGCCCAAGCATTTGTTGGGAGCCGTCTATTTGTCCTGGTGAGAGCTTCTGGGAAATAGAAGAACCGAGATAGAGGAACCGAGTGGGTGTGGGAGCCGAGCACTTGCCCCCTTGCGGGGACAGGGGCGAGGCTGTCACTGCACTGCCACCTGCATCGTCTCTCTCCAGACCCCCAGTCTCGCCAGAGTCCACACAACCGCAGAGCCCGTGGGGGCCCGACTTCGGCGGCGCCCTCCACGCTCCCGGTGACTGTGGGTAAGTGTGCGTCGCTGCCCCTTGGGCCGCATGCGTGGTTGTGACCTCACACTCATGCAGACATGAGGATGCACTCACCCCTGCGCAGAGTTGCCCTCGGTGACACTTTGAGGTCAGCTGCAGGGAAGCCTCCAGGGACCTCCGAGGAGCCCTGATGCCGCACCCCTGTGTGTGCACACTCAGCCTCGTGTTCCAGTGACACTTTGGCTGGGTCTGTTCAGGTTCAAACTCCTCTAGGAGCTGAAAACTTGTGCTGTTTCAAATGTCACAAAATCCAATGCCAGCTGCAACCTCAGCATATCCATGTTGTTAGGGCTGCCATTTCTGTCCTGGGAAGCCCCGTGGGACCCATCCCATCCTGGCCAGCACGGCAGGCTCCTGGGCTGACCTGCGCCCTTCCCACGGCCTCCCCACGCCCTTCCCATGCCCTCGTGTCCTCTCCCCACCCCCTCACTCCTTCCACAAGATAAGTGTTGTCTCTACTGCCATCCTCCACCACACTTCCATTTCCTCCCGTGTCCCTGCTTCGCCTCCCTGTGCCGAGGCCCGCAATTGCGCCCTGGAGCCAGCCTCCCCATCGGTGGGATTTGGTTTTGGGAAGCGTCCTTTCCATTGGCCAGTGTTTCCATCTGAATGTTTTCACTCGGGAATCATGCTGTAACCCAGCGTGCCTTCTGGGGCCCAAACCCCCGGTGTGCTGGCCTCGCCTTCCATGTGGGATGCTCCCAGCCCCTCAGCTCGACCTGGGTGAACCCAGAGCGCCCAGAGGCCCCAGAAGCCCCTTGGTCAGCAAGGCTTTGTTCTGCAGCAGGAACAACAGAACTCTCTGGGGACGTGGTGTCTTGTTCTGTCCTCAAGGGAAACTTGCAGAAGATTCCCTGAGGATTTCAGCAGAAAAAAGGATCACGTGGCCACAGGGTCTCCTTCTCCTGCGGACTTTTCCTCAGTTTCCCTGGGGCTGAGGGCCTCGTCCTGATGTGGGTGTTCCTCCTGCATGTGATCTGTTTTCTGATGAGTCCGTGCACTCCCTCCTGGAGGCGGCCACGGCCATGCCAGCCCTGGGGGGTGCACTGGACAGCGTTTGTGCAGCTGCGTCACTGCTGCGGGCTGGGCACATTGCAGGACTCCCCTGGGCTCCTTGGGGATGCCCTCCATGGCTGCCTTGGCCCCCCAGAGGCAGCGGACTGCAGTCCCAGGGTGTCCCTGGCCATGCAGGCCATGCACGAATCCATGCCTGCCGCCCCTCCTCCCGTCTTGCAGATGGATTTGTGCAGCTGGAGTCGGAGATGGGTCCTGCCAGAAGCCAGGGACAAACGGGCCCTGGTCTCCAACCTGTCCCGAGTGAATGGCTGGTCACAACCCCTGAACTCCTACCAGGCATCGGCCTGGACTGTGCTGTTCATCTTTGCTCTGGCCAACTTCGGCATCTTCATCCCCTTCCTGCCGCCTAACTGGAACTTCATTGCCTATGGTGTATCCTTTACTGTGGGAGCAGCGCCCGCTGTCCCAAGGAGGCTCCCCGCAGGCCCTCCCCCAGATCTGGCTTGGGGCCCTGCCATGCCTACCAGTCCCCCACACCTGAGTCACCAGCAGGTCCGCACCCTGCTCTGCGACCCCGCTCCCCCTCTTCATCCCAAACACCTGCCATGGCCACAGTGCCTGGACCCTGACGTCCGTTCTCTGTGTGGCTCACTGGCATGGGGTCCGGGCTGAAAGGGCACCAGTGTCTGCAGCTCACCTGCTGTCCGGGGATAGCACATCTGGGCACCCTGGTGGAGGGGCTTTGGGGTGAGTCAGGCAGTCTAGATGACAGGAAGGGGTCGCCAAGGGGTCACAGGGCTCAGAGACTGAAGGCTGACTCCCAGGGATTTACATCGCGTGCAGTCTCAGAGTCCAGGGTGCCCCGTGCGACCCCAGTTGTCTGCAGGTCTGCAATGGGCTGGGTCAGGCTGGCTGGCCGGCGAGCTGCTCCAGGGGTCTGGGGAAGAAACTGACGATAACGGTGGCCCCTCTTGCAATATGAGTCTATTGGCAGGTGTTGGCCGGGCCTGGAGTGGCAGAGGCTGGAGAGAAAGCCCTCCGGCCACTAGGAGCCACAACACAGGACCCAGTGGGGACTGGGAACTCGTGGCAGCCTTGAAAGGAGGCTCCAGACACGTCACCAGAGTAGGCTTCAGGCCAGGTGGGTAGGCATCGTGGGACACACGTGGGTCTGACGTGCAGGCCCGGTGGGGGAGCGGCGGGCAGGGGCAGCTGTGCTCCTCCCCTGGCTACGTGGACATCGTCAGCCTTGCTCTCTCCTCACACTTTGTGGATGATGACTTCGGTTCTGCCAGTGCATCCGTGCTCTGGGAGTCACTGCTGGCCAACCCCACCATTGAGCCTGGGCATCCACCATGGCCTGATGTGCAAGCCTGCTGACCTCCAGTGCCAGGCGGCCCCCAATCCGGCCAGCCTCTCCCTAGTGGCACGGAGCCGGGAACATGGGTCCTGTGTGCCTGGTGCAGCGGCCCCACCTTTAGGCCTGTGGCTCAGGGTTGGGGGTGCTTGGTGGGGCCTCCAAAGCCAGCATCACACGACCCACATCACCCTGCATAACTCGGGTCTTTCACAGACAAGACGATGGGCAGAAATTGTACAACCTCATAGCTAGCCCATCTTAAAATTTCTCCAGTGGTCCCCAAAACATGCTTTGTCGGGGTTTCTTTCACCCACAATCGAGTCATGGTTCATGCTTTGCATGTGGTGATGGGTCTCCTCTCTCAGGCCCAGCACAATGGCCACTGGCGCCCATCCCCACGGCTTCCTGGTTGGAATTGCCCTCTCGTTGGGAATAGCACCAGTGTGAAACATCTCCCTGTTCTGCCCTTCCTCCTGCGCGCTCAGCTCACGTTCTCGTGTAGAGGGAGCACTCTCTCATTCTGGGCCAGAAGCCCTCAGTGCAGGCGGGGGGCCAGCTCCAGGGAGGGCTGGTTCCTGGCCTCCCTCCCGCCTCCAGCTGCCCCCCCGTGACTGTATCCTGATCTCTGTCCCTGACTGTGGGTTTGCTTGTGGTCTGGGTTATAATCCATTGTCGACTTTTCCCCTTGACTGTAGCTAAGACTGTTCTGGGGCCTTTTGGAGCTGCCCCATGTTCTCTGTCCAGGGAGCACTCTGAGCACTCAACCTGCTTTCGAGCCCAGAGGGCACCTGGGCTCACTTGCGCGCCTTTTCCTCCAGGAGCCTCTGGCTGGCCCCAAGTGCTAGGTTCTGGCTGCTTCCATCTCCCACAGGCTCCCCAGCACATGGCCACCTGGGGAGCGCCTGTGTCATTCGGAGCTTGCAGGGACTCCTACCCCAGGAGGGAGGGCAGGGTCTGGGTTGCAGTCTCCGGAAGACACAGCAGAGGAGGCGGACCCCTGGTTCCCCACTGACCTCGGCCGCCAGCCTCTCACACTGCCCTGCCCCTGCTCGGAGGGACTGGCCTCTGATGTGACCGGTCTTAGTCCTAGGGCGCCGTGGCAGGGCGAGGCCCCTAGTTAGGTTAGCCGCAGTAACTACAGGGCTGGTGGGGAGCGATGGGAGCTCTGGGGTCGCCTACCCCTCCCTGCCGCAGACCCGGAAGGACCCGGAGGGACGGGTGGACGTGTGTCCTGGGCTGGCACTGATGCGTGTTTACCAAACACACATTGTCACTAAGGGGACAGCGGGGGGCCTTGAGGGCAGGGCCTGGCCTCCTGACATGGGAGACCTCCTACCCTGTGCATTTTGCTTTTTGTTACTTTGCCACCTGAGAGACACCCATGACCTGGCCGTTTGAATGTGAGGACAGAACCCTGGGGTGGCGCCCACCCGCTGACACTTTTCTCAGCCAAGTGGCTGATGGAGTCAATGGCCAGGCAGAACGCGGTGGCCTTTGGCTCACCCGACTCACTCCCATGGGTGACCTGGGGTTAGAGTGCCGTCCTGAACCTGTGTTCGTGCTAAAGTGGCTTGCCTGCCGCATGGTGGGGGGCTTCCCTTCCGCTTCTGAGGGACGCGTTCCAGGGGTGGCCTGGCTCTGGCACCTGCAGGCTTGGGATGTGGGGAACATCAGGCTCAGGTCCGGTGCCTTGGTGCATCCAATTTGAGGCCAGAGCGCAGGCCACACTGTCCCCACCCTGTCTCCGTGGCAGTGGTCTCGTGGGAGCTGAGTGTAGCTGTGGGGGCAAAGGGCCCCAGGCCTCGGTCCCTGCCCAGCACCCTGACTGCCTGTTTCTGATGCGGCAGAGGAAGGGGCGGCACCTGGGCCACGGCTGGCCTACCTGCTGCGTCTCCTTGTCCTGGGCCAGACCCCTCTCTCAGGACCTGCTCCTGTTGCCCCAGTAACCACGCAAACAGTGCCTGTGTCCAGCCAGCGCCCTCAGGCTTCGGGGGCAGGTACAGGGGACCGCATACCAGCAGCATGCCAGCACCGTGTGGGTGTCTCCAGCTGTGACAGCAGAGCCTGACCCGGCGCCTCCAGGGTCCTGCTTCCAGTTGGAGAGCCTCTATCCAGCACACTCTCGTCCTCGTGGGGGAAGGAACTAGGGGGCACAGCCCCCACGGCTCTGACTGGCAGCCACCTTGAGCAGGCACCTGTGCCGCATGTTCCTTGACACTCATGCCCAGGTGACTGGTGGGCTTTTCCTTTTCCATCTGGTGGTCCACTTGATTTCAGTGTCCATCGATCCAGCAGAGGCTACTGTGAAGCTCAAGAACTACGCAGAGCCTTTGCCTGCTTTCGACTGCAGTAAACATGCTCACGTCATCTAGAACGAGTATTGCCACCTATGTCAAGTCACAGTGTAAGTGCCCAGGGTGAGGGGGCAGGTGGCCCCAAGGGCGCTGCCCCTGCCGTGTGGACCTGCTCTCTTCCCCATGCTGTGCAAGGCAGGGCCCTCCCCAGGCCTTTCTGCTCCATGCAGCTGACTGATGCCACTTTCCTTGAAGGAGGAGCAGTGGCCCTCAGACACGCAGGGCCCCTCACCGATCTAGGGGCTCAGATGATCCCCAGTCCCCCCCCCTGGAGCCCCACCTGGGAACTGAGGGCTCAGCAGGCAGCCTGGGAGGGAGGCCTGTGGCTCAGGGTGGGAGCTGGTGGCACCGTGTGGCAGGCATGGCTAAGGGAAGTACCCCGCCCGGGGCCTCGTCTTCCCTGCCACCTGCCTCTCCCCTCTGACCCTGTCTTCCTCCTGCACGCACTGCCAACGGGCTGCTCATCCTGAATTCTTCCTTCCAGCAATATGAAGGCCAAACGTTGTATTTTCTGCAACAAGTGTGTATCTCACTTTGACCACCACTGCAAATGGCTGAACTGTGTGGGGAGCAGAAAGTACTGGTGAGGGGCTGCGGGGAGGAGGTCTAGGAGGGAGGGAAGAGTACTGGGGGGGGGGAGACCCAGCAGGGAAGAGGGGTAAGGGGTTTGCTGGGGGGGAGAGGGGGGAAGGGAGGAGGGACCTTGCAGTGGGGAGGGGTGAGGTCCTGGGGGAGGGAGAGGAGGTCCTTGGCAGGGGGAAGGGTGGGGAGCTAAGGAAGGGGGAGGCAGGACTTGGCAGGGGGGAGGGTGAAAGGACTGGGGGAGGCAGGGGAACTTGACGGGGAGGGGTGAAGGGATTGGCAGGGAGGGTCGGGGGCCACAAGAGAGGAGATCTGCAGGCTGGAGACCTCATGGGCAAGAGGGTGGGGGCCACAGGCAGTGGGAGGGTCCTGTCCTGTCCCCAGCATGTGGTCCTTAGCATCCTTCTGTTCTCCTTGTCTAGCTCTGAACCCTGTTGGCCTGGAGCCCCTCCTGAATGTGGAGGCCCAGCCCCATCCGAAGGGGCACAGGCTGAGCTGACTCATCCTTGACCCGCTGGCCCGGGCCTGGCTGCTTTCTCCCTCGAGGCTGTCAGAGCACAGAGGCTGTGGGCCAAGGCTGCACTGGGAGCAGGTGTCCAGCCCCGCACAGGCTTGGTGCAGAGCCTGTGGGCTTTGGCAAGACCCGATGTGCCAGGGCCCAGGCTGTTGAGTGGCCAGGAAAGTCACAGGCACTCCCCCTGCTAGTTCACAGCAGCCTCTGCCGGCCTGTGGTCCTGCAAGGGCTCACTGCTCTCCCACCACCCACAGCAGCCATGCAGCCCACAGCCCCATCAAGGAGCGCCGAGCTCTGTGCAGCGAGGTCATGGAGCATCCTGCTCTGTGGGGCATGCAGCCCAGTCAAGACCATGTGAGAAATGCTCCACTTGTTCAGGCCTGAAAAGCATTGCTGCTTTGAGCAGAAGGAAATGCAAACCTCTCAAGGTTAGAAAAGGCTCATGAGAACTGGGGGCCTGGGGGTACCTGGCAGTCCCAATGTCTCCCCCTCCCCTACAGAGCAGGAGCCCTGGGCCGCCCTCCACACCCGCCTGACCCTTTGGGAACGCTCACATTTTCACTCTCCACCTAAAGATGTGTGTAAAAAGAACCTCAAGATGTTCTGGAAAAAAATGATGGAGTCAAATTTCAGCTGAAGAAAAGACATTAAGATTGAAAATGTTAAATAGTTTTCTTAACTGTCACAGCAGCAGAAAGCCCAAAGGAAAACTATGCAACAGAAGCTCATTCCAAAATTGCAGACCAGAATTTAATTTTTGCATGGATAAATCATTCTCTGTGTCTTTTGAGCACAGGAAAGAGGACAGGAGTGATTTTGTTCGAATGCCAAAGCACAAGGTGTCATTTGTGTACAGAAGCGTGCACAGCCCCTGGGAGGGTGTGTGGAGAACGTGCACTGTGGGCCGCTGGCCGGCCAGGCGCCTGTCCCGGCACCCCTGGCCTCCCCGACGGGCTGGGCTTCGGTGCCTCTTGATGGAAGAACAGCACCCGGGATTCTGTGCAACATAGGGGGCAGGGGGGCGTGGTCCCGACCCAGACTGGGCGGGAGCCTGGGTGAGCGGTGGCGGGGATGTGGAGGAAGCCTGTGACCCCACACTCAGCCCAGAGCCTCTGTGTCCCTGCCTGTGAGCCAGGTGGGCCCCTCCTCACTGCCGCAAGGGAGTGAAAGGGGAGCTCATCTGTAAGCCTTGAGGCACAGAAACTAGAGATGGCCTCAGGGCATCCCCTGGAGGGCTGAGGCGCCAGGAGACAGGAAGAAGGCTGGGCCTTGGGCTCAGGGTCAGGGGCACACTGAGCTGGCTGGAAGCCCCCCCACCTACCCCCCCCCCCCGGCCCTGAGCCTGGCCCTGCCTCTCCACCAGCTGGCAGTGCCTGCTCCCTCCGGAGCAGTCACAGGTGGGCACTGCGGCTTCCCTGTGAAGGCCCTCCCGCCCACGGGGTCCCTCGTGGCCCCCACACATTCAGTAATGTGGCTCGCATGTGGTAAGAGGCACCCTGTGCACACCCAAGTTCTGCAGCACGTGTCCTTACTTCCTCCCAACGTGGGTGTCTGCAGGGTGCTCGCTGCCATGCACTGTCGGGACAGAGGGCAGCGTGGCCCCAGCAGGTGCTTTTCTCTGGAACTTGCTGGCCCTGGAACCATCGAGGACCTGCTGCACATGAATGCCTGATGACTGAGGCTGTCTCCTGGGTTTGCTGTTCCAGAAGATTCCGTGGGGCTGTTTAACTGCCAGTTCTGTGGGGCTATTTAACCGCCAGTGCCCTGGGGCGCTTTGCTCTTATCGGTGGGAATTGATGGAGACATCACTGTCACTGGCTCGGGACAAGCGTGTGGCCGGCCAGCCCACGCTGCAGCCAGCTTCACACACCAACCGCTCCAGTCCCCGAAGCCCATGGCCACACAGCACGGCGGGCCTGTGGCCACCTTCTGTGCCACATGAGGTACTGGAGTCATTACTTCCTAGCCTCTTGGGGGGGGGTGTGTGGTGAGGGCCTTTCAGCTCCAATTCTGTCTCCATGGACCCACCTGCAGACTCCTCAGTGCTTTTCTCACACTTCAGTTTGGAAGTGTCAGCAGCCCTGGGGGCCCAGAGGACCAAGTCCTGGAAATGCCCCAAGGCGCTGGCCACTGCTGTGAGGGCAGCCGGCAGCCAGTTGAGAATGGGAACGGGGAGGGCCCAGCACAGCGGCGTGGCCTGCGGCTCAGGGCAGGTGTTGGGCCAGGCAGGGGGTCAGTCTCTGCCACCTGAACACTTAGTTGTCCTCCCTTAGCCTCACCTTCCAGACCTGTCAAATGATCCCTACGTTGGTCAGGGGGCCACAAGGGCACCTGGGTGAGGTGTAGGGCACACACCCGGGCAGGGAAGGGGCTCCCTCGGGCTGCTGACCATCCCCCACTTCAGAGCACGGTCTCCAGAGGACAGGCTGGCCATGCCTCAGGTGCTGGACGCATACATGTCTCCCTTGCCTCCACAGATATCGCCGCGACCAACACGTGGCTGCTGTTCTTCCCCCTGTTCCCTGTAAAAGTAGACACCCTGGCGGTCCTGGTCATTGGGCCTTCCTGCTGCTGTTATCGGTCATCATCCTGGTGTTGCTTGGACGACTTACCAACTTCCATCTCTACTTAAGTATGTGTCTCTGGCCCCCACTCCAGTGTTTGTCCCTTGCGTTCCCATGCGTCCGTAGACAAGGCCCGCCGGCCCCTGCTAGGAATGAGCACATCAGACAAATCACAGGACAGGAAGAGACACCCCTGGAGGGACAGCAGGTCTAATTCTGCTCTGAGGCCTGCAGAGGACATGAGAGGGACTAGGAGTAAGTTAGATAAGGGAGCAGAATGTGTGAGGCAAGAAGAACAGGCATCATTAAAAAAAAGGACGGGATTTAGAGAAGCACCCAATCCTAACAAAACCAGTGAACCAGGGACAGGGTATCTGCTGACCTCCCCCCCCCGCTGCAGGGACACCGGCCGTTTCCTGGGGGCCACGCAGCACTACGTGCAGCAGGCTCCACCATTCCCTGGCACAGGGGAGGGCACGACCCCTCTCTGCGGCCTCTGCAAGGGAGAAGGTGGCCGCAGGGGGCCCTCTGTCGCTGCTAAAGCTGATCTGGCGCAGGGGGTGCCCTCCGCGGAGTCAGGGACAGAATCTGCACCTGGAGCCAGAGGCCGGTCAGCCCAGGCCCTTCCTCAAGCTTCCATGCACTGCCCAGTGGGAACAGGGGTGGGACTTGGAGACAGTGCCCCAGCCACAGCGTACATGGCAGCTGGCAGGTGGCAGGCTGGGCAGGTCCAGAAGTGCACTGCAGCCACTCAGGATGGACGGATGTGACACTGGAGAACAGGTCCATGGGACACATGGCCAGTGGGAGATCTAGGGACAGGGACCAGAGGGCCCCCACCCAGGCAACCGGGAGGGTGGGGGTGCCACACTCACTGTGGGAGCATGGGAGGGAGACGCACACTGAGCTGAGGGCTCAAGGTGTTGCTTCCAGAGTATTTGGAAAACAAAGCACAGACTTCCAGACTAAGGTGGGATATTAGCTAGTGTTCTAGTAAACTCACCCTGTTGAAATAGCAGAGTCATCCCCTGGCGGTGTCTGTGGCTCATGGGCTCAGCACAGCCCAGCCGGCTTCACTGGCCCCGCTTTGCCCCAAGGCTTCCTCCAGGTGTGAGGAGGGCCTGCGGTCTCATCCGACAGGGACCCACATCTAGGCTCATCACCAGGGTGTTGGCAGTTTCTGGCCTCAGTTCCCTGAGTCGTGGGCCAGTGCCTCCTGCCACCGTGAGCACCCCAGCATGAGGGAGCACCCAGCAGGAAGGTAGCGGCAAGGCAGAGCCAGCCTTCATAGCCCAGTCACAGAAGCAATGCCCCTCAGCTCCTCTGCAAGGTGCTGGGACCACCTGCTCTCCAGGGGAGGGCGCTACACCACCACCCTGAGGTGGTGGGGGACTGCTGGGGGGCTGTCAGAAGCTGCCCAGTACCGTCACCACCGCCAGTGAGTCAAGTGACTGGCAGGCTGTCCTTGGCCTTCCTTACAGAGGGTCGGTGCTGCACCCCGGGATCCAGGGCTGGGCGGGCCCTCCGCTCACCCACCCTCGGGTGCTCATGGCAGCTTTCCTTTCCTCTGCAGGAGCCACAGAGCATATGCAGGCCAAATGGCCCACCCAGAAGCCCTCCTTGGAGAGCATGGCTGGGGAGTCGGCCCCCGAGAAAGGAATGTTCCAGTACCTGCTGCCCAGCAGCAGCATGAATGTGCTGTGCTCCCTAGGGGACTCAGCAGGTCCAGGGCATGTTGCCCTGCACTGTCACCACCGCCAGTGAGTCAGGTGACTGGCAGGCTGTCCTTGGGCTTCCTTGCAGAGGGCCGGTTCTGCACCCCAGGGTTGAGGGCTGGGCGGGCCCCAGTTTTCCTTTGCTCTGCAGGAGCCACTCGCATCTACCCCGCCACGGAAGCCCCTGAGTGCGGAGCAGGTGATCCAGGAGAGACCAATGTCATCCGGTGTCCCTCCATCTATGTGATAGAAATCTATCCTACCACAGAAGACCCCAAGTCTGGAGCAGGGACTCCCCCAGAGTCCCGTAATGCCTGACGGCTCTGAGGCAGGCAGAGGCCCCGCTGGGTTCAGGGTACAGGGCAGCCCCCATCCTCCGAGGTTCCCTTCCTCTGTGCAGACACCAGTGGCAGCCAGTGCAGTCCCTGCAACGTAGTGGCCTAGCCACCTACAAGGGGAGCGCTGGGCTCTGCATGCAGAGTCAAGGACACGGAGGGCTCCAAGCACACCCTGATTTGCACTATGCCCCTCACTCCGCCTCAAAGCCATACTTTAAAGGCATTTGTAGTTTCCCAAATACGTGGTGCTCCCAAGATTCACGACGGCCTCGGTGTGATGTTCTCACTTGTGGTAATGAGCACTGTCGATAACTGGTGTGAGCTGAAGAGTATATGAAATTCTTCAAAATATCTTAGGAAGTTAGAGGACATAATAAAAATTTTATTGGCGATAAGCTTGAAATCAGTCTTAGGGAACTTTAAATTCTTGGGTTTCAAGTGGCCTTTTCAAGGGCTGGTGAAGAGTCATGGTCGAGCGCCTCCCACCCCCACCTAAGTCACCTGGCACCGGGTCCCGTGTGCACCAGGACTGCGCCTGCACCTGCAGAGTGGGCTCCTGAGCGCGCCCCCGGTGGGAGAAGCCCAGTCGGCCTCCCCCCCGCTTGCTCCCAGGCTGTACGACTCACCTGGACATGCAGCGCAGGAGCCTTTAGAAAAGGGAGTTTTTTCAGGATGCAGCCACTGAGGCCCTCGAACTTCCTGTGAACAGAACCACACTTGGGGACAGTTTCCCTCATCTCCAAGCGTCCCCTCCACTACAGCTGGCCTCAGGGGCCCCCACTTTCTCCGTGCCACAGCAAAGCAGGATGGGGTGCACATGCCAGGCCAGCCCTCCCATCCCTGTCAGGGTCTGTGTAATCCTTGCTGAGGCCATCAGGGCCCCAGCTCTGTGGGGCCGCGCTGGGGGTCGATCCCACCCCCACTATCCTGTTACAACGGGACGGCCACGATCACCATGTACATCCCCTGCCGGCTGGCCTGGTCACCGCACGTCTCCCAGACTCAGGTTCAGGATGCTCCCCTGGGAGAAGGGACCGCCTGCCTCGGGCCTGCCGTGCCTAGTGTAACTCCTAGCTCCCAGGTCCTGGTTTGAGTGATTTACACGAGACCCACTGGGAGTGCTACGTCACCCACGGCTGCTGTGCTCATTGCTCTCACTAAAATACAGGACCTAAGGGGCATTATTACTGTAGCCAATGACCTCCCTGTGAACAACAACCTCCAGTCAGGAGGATGTCCCTATGAACTGTGTCCTCCAGTCAGGAGGCCTCTCTGTGAATTGTGACCTCCTGTCAGGAGATCTCCCTGTGAACTATGACCTCCAGTCAGGAGGATGTCTCTGTGAACTGTGATCTCGGTCAGATGATATCCCTGTGAACTGTGACCTACAGTTAGGAGAACATCCCTGCAAACGACAACCTCCAGTTAGGATCACCTCCCTGGGAACTATGACCTCCAGTCAGGACACTGGGTGTGGAAAGGTTATTTGAAATATTAAATTATTAAGCTCAGCACTAACAATGTCTTCTGAACTCAGGGTACTGTGGTCTCTGAATCAGTGTCCTTCCACCATTGGACTTGGACTTGAAAGGGTAGGGAAAATATGTTTTGTTCTTGTTTTAGTTTGAGCTCTCACCAAATTTTTATATAGATATTTTTTCCTTGAAACTTATTGAGAGAGTAAGACCCATTCTCTTTCTGCTTTCCTGTCCTTACATATCGACAATCGAAAGAGGGAATACTTAAGTGAATATCTACTATGTGATCAGCATTCTGATAGTCACCACAAGTGAAGATACTGTTCC
>CM053562.1:9957415-9979257 GCA_028646485.1 Cryptoprocta ferox
GAAAGCTCTCACCTTTTAGGGACCCAATTCCTAGGACTAAGAAAACAATGGATGTGGGATCCAGATGAGGTGCAGGGTTAAATGGTGGGGAACGTGAAACAACAAATAGCCATTAGCAATCCCCTGGTGGAGATGCAAAAGAGCTGCCCTAAGACCCAGCTCTAGCCTCTCCCAAAAGAGATGCTGCCTTTGAAACCAAACTCTAAGGCAGACTGACACACTCCATTGCACCATACACACAGCCCTCAGGATAAACCATTCTCCTTCTGGAGGTTCAGCACTGGAGCCTCCTGGGTTCCAACCCTAACACTAATCCTAACCCTAAACCTAACCCTAACACAAAAAAGAAGCTGCATTTGAACTCAAATTCTAAGCTTGACTGTCCCAACAGCATGCACCCTACACACAGCCCTCCGGGTAAACCAATCTCATTCTGTAGGTTCAGCAGCTTGAACCTCCTATGTTTTAACCCTAACCCTAACACAAACTCTAAAACCTAACCTAACCCCTAACCCTTAACACTAACCCTAACCCTAACCCTAACCCCTAACCCTATCCCTAACCCAAACCCTAACCCTAATCCTAACCCTATCCCTAACCCAAACCCTAACCTAACTCCTAACCCCTAACCCTAACCCTAACCCTAACACCTAACCCCTAGCCCTAAGCCTAACTTTAACCCCTAACCCTTTCCCCCTAACCCTAACCCTAACCTCAACCTCAATTCAAAACAATACCTGAACCTTAAACTTAACCCTAACCTTAACCTTAACCCCTAACTCTAAATGTGAACCCCAGCCCTGACCCCTAACCCTAACCCCTACCCAAACCATAAACTGAATCCGAACTCTAAACCCTAACTCTAACCATAAACACTAACCTGACCCAACTAACAGCAACCCTAACCTGAAACCCTAACCCCAACCCAAACCCAAACCCGAACCCCAACCCCAACCTTAACCTTAACTCTGAACCCTCACCCTATACCATAACCCAACCTGAAAGCCATCCCTAATGCAAACTCTTAACGGAACCCAATCATTAACCCCATCCCTACCAGTTATTCCTAATCCAGATTGCCATGTCCTGGCTCCCTATCCTCTCTCTGCCAAGGCCATTGAATGAAAACCTCTTGGTGCCTTCACATGGAATGTTCTACTAGGGATTAGCCATTACGATAATGTTTTGTACCCCAAGAGCTCATTTCTCCTACCAATTCTTCCCAACATTTGCCCCGTTCCAGGTCCCTGGCTCTTTTTTTTACTTGAGGGCCTCAACTACACAGTCTGCACTTTGTAACTTACTTTGGGCTGGCCCGTGGAGTTTCAGCTGGACCCAACCACCTTGATGGCCAACAAGTTGGAGGGAAACCACTCCCAAACATCTTTATGAGGTAGCAGCTTTTTAAAAAATTTTTTTAATTGTTTATTTATTATTGAGAGAGAGAGAAACAGAGCATGAGTGGGGGAGGAGCAGAGAGAGAGGGAGACACAGAATCTGAAGCAGGCTTCAGGCTCTGAGCTGTCAGCACAGAGCCCGACGCGGGGCTCGAACCCACAAACCGTGAGATCATGACCTGAGCCAAAGTCAGACGGTTAATCGACTGAGCCACCCAGGCACCCCGAGGTGGCAGCTTTAAACTGGTGACAGCGGGTCCATTTTGGTCTTGCTTCCTGATGGTGTTTGGGGTGTTTCCAACAATCAATGCTTTCGGGTGTGTTTTATGGAGGACAACCCAGCCAGCCCTCCCAGCCCTGTCCTGGGAAGGGAGTCCAGATACCTCCATTCTGTATTCAGGGGGAATGTCCTCATCTGTGGAGGTTAAGACTTGCATTCAGTTACATGCCAAGTGCACCTGAGAGCCAGCTTCTCCTGACACTTTCCTGTTCTGGTTGCTTGGATCCCTTGACCTGTGCTCCCTCTGTGCCTATATTCCCCTCCTGTCAGCACATTTTGGGCTGCTCTGGCCCGTAGACATGGCCCAGCCACCTGCATGCTCTCCAGTGTGAAGGGGGCCAGCCCTTGAAAATCACCCTGAGGCAAAGGGTGCAAATTGGTGATGTGAAAACAAAATGAAATTTCATTTTACATGAATCGGGAAGACCTGAAAGCAGAGCACTCTTACATACCCCTGGGTGCACCCTATACAACTAGCAGGAAAGAGGAAGATTATTATTTCAACCAAATTCAGGCAGGAATTTATCTGCAGCCTTTAAGAAAAGCAGGAAGGTCTCTTCCGGCTCCAGCAACAAGGCACTGACCACAGTCTTCAGCCGGTGGGAAGCCACCATGTCCTCAATCCCTCCTTCCCCAGTAACTTCCGTTTAGAAGAACTCTCCCCAATTTCCTTCCAAAGCCTAGTAAAAGCTGACCTTCCCTTTGTCTCTTTGGACTTTGCTGTGGTTTGCCATAGCTTGCTTGTCATGAAGCATAATTCCTCTGCTACTCTTGACTAGACTCATTTTTTTTTTTTTTACTTAAATGAAAGTGCTCTTTGCTTTGTTTAAAGTCAATGGCAACAAGCAACGGCCGTCTGGTGGGGTCCTGGGTTTGCCCTGCAACCAGGACTCCCAAGTCTCTTTTATTAGAGCATAGCCCACCCAGCCTGTCAGACCCTGCCCTGAGTCTACATTCCCGTATTCTCCAGCTCTGCCTTTATGGAGATTATGAGCATTTGTAGAAGTTTGCCCTTGAAAATAGGTAGATGTCTCATCCCCCTAAATCCAGGTCCTGTGACTCAGCCTCTCCTGACCCTTGTGCTGTACCAGATCCCTGGCTACTCAGAGCTGCTCACCAAGTGCACACATAGTATGCATCAGGAGTAGACATTTGGACTATGGATCTGGGGCCTGGCCCAGTGTGGTGGGGGTCCACCCACCCGCCAAAAATCACCCTGATGTTGCAGCTTAAAATTTGTGACTCAGTTCCCATTTGGACCTGCTGCCTGACAGGGTCCTGGGCTTCCAGAAATCTAGTATTAGGGGATACCCCAGCCAGGCCTCCCAAACCTTCCTTGGCAAACCAGCTGAGTCACCCCGAGGTCAGCACCCGGGGGGAATATTGCCCATTGGTAGGTATTGCTTGCAATTAAGCATATGCCTTGTCCGCCAAGAGGCTGCTCCTGTGGCCAGACCTCTCCTGACCCTTGTCTTCTTCCAGACCCCTGGCAAACCGGAACTACTTGCATAGGTAAGTGCAGTATGTACCCCTTTGCCAGGCCCGTACAGCTGGAGCCCTACAGGTCTGGGGAGCTCGGACCCTGCATAGACAGCAGAGTGGAGCAAGGCCCTCAGAAATCACTTGGAAGCGGCAGCTGCAGACGGCGACAGTCAGCCTGCATTTGGACTTGCTTTCTGACGGAGTCCGGGGTCTCTCCAGCAAAAAGGGCTCCCGTGTGTCTCTTGAGAGGACCAGCCGGCCTGGCCCCTCCTTAGCAGGAAAGTCAAGGAATCAGGAGTTCTGCCTTCAGGGGGAATATTGCCCTGTGGGCAACTTAGGGTTTGTGATTAGGGACATACCTTGTCCCCTAGGTCTGTGCTGTTAGTCTCACTGCTCAGGCCCCTTGACTTGTTGAACGCTGGAAACCCTGAGCCTCTTGGTACCCATCTGCACAGTATGCACCCTTCTGGCAGACCTTGGGTGACCGGGCCCTTCAGACCTCCCACATCATGGCCCAGCCTAAACACCTGGATACTCTCCTGGATGAACCACTCTCCCCCCAGCAACACTACCTGTTGTCCATAATAGTCCATTCCTATTTTGGTTTTGTTTTTGAATTTTTTTTAACATTTATTTTTGAGAGATGGAGAGTAAGCAGAGGAGGGCAGAGAGAGGGAGACATAGAATCCGAAGCAGGCTCCAGGCTCTGAGCTGTCAGCCCAGAGCCCGACGCGGGGCTCTAACTCACCAACTGTGAGATCATGACCTGAGCTGAAGTTGTCCACTTAATCAACTGAGCCACCCAGGCGCCCCAGTCCATTCCTATTTTGAAGTGTTGCTGAGGAGGACCAGGGGTCCCTGGTGCCCCTCATTCCGGGTGACCTGGTCCCTCCAAGCAAGGCTTCAGAGGTCCCTTGATATCTGTCTTCAGGAGGAATAGGAGACTTTGTGTAGTGAAGGTGCCTGGGTTCTGCCATAGCTCAGGATAGTGACACTGCCTCCGCTGACCTTGGTCCTGGCCGAGTACCAGCCTGTGGGCAAACCCACACTCCCCCTGCTCCAAGGATCTGGGCGGGACGTATGTGTGCACTTTGCTCTCCCACACCAGCCCCCAGCAGCAGTGGCCTCTCCGCATCCAGGTCTCCCAGACGTCTCTTATCTATAGGAAACCCCATCCAGCCATGCAAGACCCATGTTGCCCCCAGATCTGTCTTCAGGGCAATAGGTGCCATTGATTAGGTTAGAGCCCGGAACCATTCAGACTCTCTGAGTCCCCCATAAGTGCACACTGGTGATCTGGATGCTGAGATCTCTTGAACTTTTCCGGGTCCCAGGCAACCCTGAACCCCTCGGGCGGCGACGGCCTGACCACATGGCCATTATCCTGGGCGGAGGGGCCCCCAGTGTGATCTGACACAGCATCAGCAGAGGTGGTGAAAGCCAGTCCCCATCTGGAGGTGCTGCTGGTGGGGACCTAGGACTCTCTGGGAACCAGGATCCCAGGGCCCCCCAGCAAGGCTCCCGAGTTCCTAGGACATATGGCTTCAGCGTTAATTAGAGCCTCTGTGCAGGATCAAACTGGCCCCTGACAGTGTTTTTAGAAGGTGATCTTCCTCCAGCCTGCATGCGCCTGTAGCTCCAGCCAACAGCCTCCTGAAATCTCTCGGCAGACTCCGAGCCTGAATTTCACAGCCAAGCTATTCAAAGAAACTGTGGCTAAAAAAAATGTTTGTTGTTCTAAGCTGTTGAGTATCGGGGTTAATTTTTACATACCAATTGATAACCAGCACATTTACTATCCGTAAATATTCATGAGGACTCCTAAGGTACTCATCCAAGAACCCTATTGCTCCCGGAGGGCTGGAATCGGGTGGGACTCCCTGACATCTGACTGAGCTCACCGAGCTGCCTCCTGCTTCATCGCGTTGTGTTGGGGGCAGAACCGGGCAACCACCTCCAGCAGACCCAGTCTGACTGTTTTGTTTGCTACCCTGTCAATCCCCACATTATCTACCTGCTGATTTACCCAGGTGGGTCTTCAACATGCCACGGAGACATTTCTCTGTAACATTAGTCATGAGCATCTCCCCACCAAAAAATGAGGCTCCCAATAAGTACAGCTCTTTGGAGACAAAAGCCTTTTTACTCACAGATCCATACACTTTCCCCAAGGTGCTATCAGCACATCAGGTTGTCTCAGCAGCAAGGGATCCACAGCCAGAGCCAACCCTGCCCCCAGCAATCCAGACGATGCTGCTGCATGTGTCTTCAGTCCTAACTCCCCTCTGTTTTTTTATTTTGCTAGTACTTTTTTTTTTAAGTTTATTTATTTAGGGCAACCCAGTTGGGACCCCCTCACTCTTGAGAGTTTTGTACTTTTGCTCAATAAACTCTATTGCTTAGCTAAAAAAAATTAAAAAAATAAAGTTTATTTATTTATTGAGAGAGAGAGTGTGCACAAAAGTGGAGGAGGGGCAGAGAGAGGGGGAGAGGGAGAGAATCCCAAGCAGGCTCCACACTGTCAGCGCAGAGCCCAACCCAGGTTCTTTCAAGATCCAATGTTGGGAAGGGAATAACTGACTCCCACTTCCAGCCATAAGCAGGCCCTGGATTCTTGCCAAAAATCCCTGCTTAAATTTATTATATAGCAAAATGTCTTTTGGATCAATAAACTAAATTGAAATGGTTTCCTGGTTCTTGATGTTTTAGATTATCACCACACTCTGTGGCGTGTAATGTAGGTAAAGTTAATTTTATTATTTTTTCTCTCTAAAGATAGAGTCACCTAAACTTTAGCCCTAAAAGTGGCGATGCAGGAAACCTGCAGTGATCGGGAAAGCACTTTGGCAGAGGCACACGGGCCACCTCACCCACCTTCTATGCCCTCGCCTTCTTGATGAGGATGCCCTTCAATTATCCCTATAGGGGGTTCCATCCTCTGCCAGATGGCACCACCTCCGACCACACTGTGTAATTATTCCTCACCCCTGTGGCTCCATCAAGCCAATAGCACCACTTTCATTCCCAGGGAGTAAGTGCTGGCAAACACAGTAGTCACTTTTCAGGTGAAAGAGGGAAAAACTGGTGAAAGCTCTTGAAAGAAAAATCTTCCTTGTATGGTTTCATTTACTTTGGGGACAAGGGCAGAGTGACATGGTTCTGTCAATATGGATTCAATGTGGGTGGACAGTATTTACACGGAGGAAAAGACAGCGCATGAAAGGAGGTGGATGTTGCCACCGGGCACATTTACTCTGTTGTCTTCAAGCCTGCTCTGGCTTCCCAGCTGTATAAACCAGGGCAAAGTTGTCGATACAGAAATTCTATTCAGAATTTACTGCCTTTCTATAGAAAATATGTCGCAAGACAATTATTTCATGATATTCTTTGGTTGTCTTGGGAAAAAATTAGTTTTGCTGACCGACCCCAAGAATGTGTTGATGCTGAGAAAACATTGTCAAATTCTAAGAAAGGTAGCTCTTGAAACTATATGGATTTTATTAATGCTAGTTTTAGTCAATTGCTTGAAATATCAATTTTTCCTCATTGGCTGATGTGATGGTTAATTTTATGTGTCAGCCTCACTAGGGTCTAGGACCCAACTATTTAATCAAACATTAAAAACAGATGTCGCCGTGAAGGTGTTTTGTAGATGTGGTTAATGTTGACGATCAGTTGACTTTAAGTGAAGGAGATTGCTCTCAATAATGGAGATTAACTTCATCCAGTTAGTTTCTTTAGAGAAAGCCTGAGGTTTCTCAAAGAGGAAAGAATTCTGTGTCATGACTGCAGCATCAAATCCCACCTGAGTTTCCAGCCTGATGGTCTTCCCTACAGATTTTCACTTGCCAGTCCCCACACTGCATAGGCCAATCCCTTGACTCTTTTTCTCTGGAGAATCCTGACTGATACAGCTTCAATCCAACATGTCTTTAAGAAGTTACCACCACTCACAAATAAATGGAAAGATATACCATGTTCATAGATGGGAAGAATAGCTACCCAAACCAGTGGAGAGACTCAGTGTAATCCCTATGGAAATACCAACAGTACTTTTCACAGAACTAGAACAATCATAAAGTGTGTAGGGAACCACAAAAGACCCCAAATAGCCAAAGCAATCTTGGCAAACAAGAGCAAAGCTGGAGGCATCACAGTCCCAGATTTCAAGATATGCTACAAAGCTGTAGTAATCAAAACAGTGTGGTGCTGGCACAAAAATAGACACATAGATGCCTTTAGAAACCTTCCTTCTGCAGCTTGAGGAGTTCTTCCTACTCGCTGGACAGGATGCTGCTCAATTCATGAATTGTTCAATAAAGACAACGTGATCTTTTAAATTAGTTGCACTTTTGTTCTTTAACACTGGAAAGTTTAGAAGGGAAGGTAGAAAGAAATGTTAAAGTTGAGGTTTGAAGGGCTTCCTGCCATGGAGGGAGGGGGCCTGAGGGAAGAAGGCAGGACAAGGCAAAGGGATAATACTCATGCCAGCTGATTCCAGTTTAGGGAAGATGCACCAATCACCCTCATTAATCAGAAACTGGAAACGAAGGAAGAGCCCTGGATATAGAGCTGTGAAAAGTAGAATCCAGTCTGGACTCTGCCACTAGAAGTGAAAACATCACTGAGTATCCCTGGGCTTGGTGTTCTAGTCTACAAAATATGAAGTTTGGACATATTAGCTTTTCTCAAAATATGTTCTTCATTCAATCATTCATAAGCTTTATTTTTTTAATGTTTATCCATTTATTTTGAGAAAAGGAGAGAGACAGAGAGCGAGAGAGAGCACACGTTCACAAGTGAGGGAGGGGCAGAAAGAGAGGGAGACAGAGCCCAAACAGGTTCCGTGCTGTCCTCCCAAAGCCCAACACAGGGCTTGAACTCAGGAACTGTGAGATCATGACCTGAGCCAGAATCAATAGTCAGATGCTAACCAACTGAGCCACTCAGGTGACCCATTAAGCTTCATTTTTAAAAAGGTTTGAGAAACTTAATATTGGAAGCAGTTCATAAACAAAATGATGAAGGTTTCTTTGCTGTAGGACTTCACAAGGTGCCTGTTTGGCTTATAAAATCACGGGTGCGTGGAGCATTTCAAGCAGCAAGTTTGAGGAGCATACTTTGAGAAACACTACACCAGGTATTTCTAATATTCGTGTTCTATCACGCCAGAATGGTACCAAGAAAATAGTGTGTGTCACATACATGAATGATGTGCTAAAGCGGGAAGCACTTTTTATTTTTACCAGCATCTGCTTTAGACTTTCTCCTCTTTCTAATGGCATCACATTTTTGCTGTCCACCCAGCTGGGGGCTTCTGTACTTCAGGGGCCCCCTTGACTCTTAGCTGGAAGTCTATCCATCGAGAGAACCTGACAATCCATCCTTCACGTTCTCTCCGAAAACTCATTTCCACATCAGTAACCCTGCTTCCAGGCCTCGGGGGCACACCTGTTTCCTGATTATTGTTTTCCCACTGGAAATGCCAAAAATTTCTCTAACTAGCGAGGTCATTTCTCAGCTTGTGTATCCCTCACCTTATGCTGGAGGCTTCTCTCCCAAATCATGAATCTCATCAGGTCATCCCCTTCTCAACGATCTTCAAAGGTCCCACAGTGTTACGAAATAAAATTTGAGACTCTTCAAGGCCATTCATGGTCTAGTCATTCATCTCTCTGTGAGCCAAGCTACCTGCTCCTGAAGAAATCTTACTTAACACGTTTTCATCTCTATTAATCTAAATTCTGTTAATATAATTTTTTCTCTTTGCGATTACCACCTCCTATCTTATATTATTAAAACATTTGTCTCCAATAAAGCATTTGTGTCATTCAAGACACATCTCTTCCTGCACACTTCCCTTGTGCTCGTATTCAGATGGGCTCTCTCCCTTCTCTGTACTTGGTTAGAACATGCCCCCTGCCAGTCATACAGTGACTTGTAAACTCACTTAATCGTTCTGCAGGGAATGGATTCGTTGGGCACTGGACTGAAAACCTCGGCTGCCAGCCCCATCACACCTGATGCCATCCATTTGCTTTCACCTATGGGTATAAAAGCATGGATAATCCCTACATCCTCCTGTTCATAACCCCGGGGTGCTTAAGGAGAGGCCCCTGTGAGCAATCCACCCTGGATCACTGTGTCCTTCCTAAGAAGTATGAGTGGCGTGCACAGTACAAGCCCCAAATGTCACTGCTGTGATTATTCCTTTGGCCCCAGTGGTAAGATTCTCTCATTTGAGAGCCTTAACGTTCCTTAAAACCCGACATTAAAAAACACCTGTCCTTTGGTCAAAACTCCAAAGACCCATTTTCAGATTTATCTGATTAAGTCTCTGCAACAAGCCTGCACTATACACCCTACAAACCCTAGTGCGTTCACTGGAGTGTTATTGGCTGTGACCTCCCTGGAGTGCACAGTGAGCACACGGAAGTCCCCAGAGCTAAAGGCTGGAGAGATGCAGCAGGAAGCTAAATAGACTGGGATGTTGATTTCGATTGTGGTAATTTCTTGCTTCCACAGATACTCCACAAACACAGCTGTCAGAAGCACATTGTGTAAATCAGATGCTAATTCCATTAAATCCCCACCAGAATTCAGGCAGCAGAGTATTTTGTCTTGTTTTCTTGGAAACGAGGCCTCTCAATCATGATAGCTGGAGCTCTGTCGTCTCAGGCGTGTGAGGCAGCAGCTGCAGGGAAACACAGCAGCTGTTCTCAGAGTTCGATTGTCATCAGTAACAGAAAGACGGGCATTTTTTGCAACATCGGTAATGTGAAAAATGTGAATAATCTAATGGAAACAGAGCTAGCCCGGGAAAGAAGAGAACTGGGCTCTGTGGTAAGTTTCTGCAAAGATCACTTTACAGCTCTGCCTTTGGTGCCCTGCTTCCTCCCATCCACCTACCTTCTCTCCTCCCTCCTTGTCATCTCCTGAATATTTACTGAGTGTCCACTACTGCCAGGCAATGTACTGGGTCCTGGTGACATGAAAACACAAAAGACATTCCCAGTCCTCTGGATGTTCCTGGTCTGTTTGAAGAACCAGAAGGTGGGACTCTCCGATCTCAGCATTTCTGGGACTTAGCGCTCTATCATTCCAAATGTGGACTTTCATCCAGCCACATTCAGGTGGCAACTCTGTTCTCCATCCATCCCACCTCCTGCTGCAGTATTTGGAAGACACATCCCTGCCCCTGCCCTCAGTTTCTAGTCTAGTTAAAAATAAAAGCACACATGATTGAAACAATATTTGAAACATTCCACAGCTATAGATAAGCAGATATAAGAAAATATTACCTAAATTATACAAAGAAGTATTGAAGCTGAAGGTTGAGTAAAGGGGTCATTCAATGAATGCTTTTTTCCATCTGCTCATTCAGCCGCTTCCTAAATGGAAGCATTTGCTAAATACCTACAATGTGCCAGGTTCTGCGCTCTGTGCTGGCAATGCCAGAGATGGTCTCTGTCGTCAATGAGCTTCTAGTTCAGCGGAGAGACACACGTATGAGAAGTTCATCATGCTAAAATGTGGTTACAGCGATGATAGAATCAATAGAATACGATGCACAGGGGTGACAAGTCTTCTTTGAAAATAAACTAACTGAGAGGACTATTAAAAGTATTCCATCTCCATCCTTTTAATTGTCTCTAGAGTCTGTGTCCCACAGGTGACGCTTCATCAGTGTTCTAAGACTCAAAGACCTCATGGAAGGTGACTGCGTGGCACATTTACAAGACAGGGCAGCAGCATTTCTCACAAGTACCATCTGATGCCAGGGATTAAATACTACAACAATAGAAAAATGAAAATCAAACTGGTACATTCATAAAACAGAATACAACCCAGCAACCAAAAGGAACGAACTACTGACACACACGGCAAAAATAAATCTCCAAAACGTTATGCTGAGTGAAAGAAGCCTTAAACAAAAGAGTAAATTCCATATGGTTCCTTCTTCATAAGGTTCTAAAACAGGGAAAACTAATCTATGGTGGAAAAAAATCAGAACAGTGATTGCGAAGAACTGGGAAGAAAAACCTCCCCCTTCAATGTGTCTCTAGCTCTCTGTACTGACAACGATTCTGCCAGTTGGCAGAGGAAAGTGTTCACAGGGCCCAGCATTTCTACAGAGCAGGTGAGGAAGGGTGAATACAGAACAGAGAGACAAATTGATAACAGGCATAGTTACAGCAATATGAAATTATACATTCATTACTTAACAAAATATTACTGTAACAAAATAATGAAGAACAAAATGATCGCTGGTCATTTCTTGTGCACCAGGCACCGACTCTATCAGCACATTTAATTCTCATTCAAATCTATGTAAAAAGTATGATTAGTGCCCAACAACTATTTTGCATATAATAAAAACAAGGAAAATCAAAGTTAAATCACTTACCCAAGTCATAGGCCCAGTGAGTGGCAGATTTAAGATCCAAACATAGGGATGTGAATTTATAGTCTCTCTCTCTCTCTCTCTCTCGGCTGAACAAGGACTATTTTTGCTTTGTGCAATACTGTATCTGCAGTGCTTACACAAAGAAAATATTCATGAACATTTACTGAGTGTATGGCACAGTGTTTCTCAAATTTTACATTATGGCTCCTCAAAATTTGTTTACCTAATCATCTCCACCATGAAATGTTAATACTTTATGTATATTATATATATATTTACTTCATATATATACTTTATATATATTTACATACTATATATAAATCTTTACTTTACACATAAAAAGAGTAACTTTCCGGGGGCACCCTGCTGGCTCAGTGGGTAGAACATGCAACTCTTAATCTCACAGTCATGAGTTCAAGCCCCATGTTGGGTGTAGAGATTTCTTTAAAAAGAGTAAGATTTCTTCCCCTAACCCTGAACCAATTTTTGCTCCCTTTTGGTCAACAATACCTGTGTTGAGAAATAACTACTTGATGATAACTATCAAGCAGCATGAATTCATCCCATGTAGGACATTAGAGGTTACCGTGGGCTCAAGAGTGTGAACTTCACCTCTGGGTCTTAACTCCCAGGACTATCAGGGATGTGAGTTCAAATATCTACAGGATCCAGATTTGTAACATACATAAAGATGGTCTCAGACTTACGATAAATTCAACTTATGATTCTTCCGCTTTACAATGGGGCAAAAGTGATAGTCATTCCGTATCAACCATAGTTTGGTTTTTGAATTTTGATCTTCTCCTCGGCCAGCACTACACAGTACAACAGTTTCTCGTGATGCTTGCAACAAATGACAGCCCCCTGTCAGCCATGGGATCACGAAGATCTACCCCCAATACACGGACAACAATTCTGGTTTTCATTTCAGTACAGTATCTCTTTAGATGTATGATATATGCAACACTGTATCATAAGATAGCCTTTTGATAGATGATATTGCCCAACCATAAGCTAATAGAAGCGTTCTGAGCACATTTAAGGTGGGTGAGACCAAGCTATGATGTTCAGTAGGCTGGGCATATTACATGTATGTTTGGCCCAAGATATTTTCAACATATGATGAGTTTATTAGGACGTAACCCCTCTGTAAGTCAAGGAAGATCTCTATGTGAGTTAGGCTAGTGTAACAACCACGTGTAAGGAGATCATGCTAATCTAGAGACAACTAGCCCTGGCTACAGTCATGCATATTCACTTTTCTGGTAACATTTGGGGGTGGGGTGTAGTGGCAGAGAGAGAGGGAGACAGAGAATCTGAAGCAGGCTCCAGACTCTGAGCTGTCAGCACAGAGCCCAACGCGGAGCTCAAACCCACGAAGCGCAAGATCACGAACTGAGGAGAAGTCAGATGCTTAACTGATTGAGCCACCCAGGAACCCCTCCCTTCTCCTGTCCGCAGATTCGCACACTGATGTGATTGCCTGCAGACTCAGAACTACCAGCTCCATGTGGGCAGAGCTGGGCCTCTTCAGTCCCTGTTTCAGGATCAGCCAGGAGCAAGTGCTCAACCGGTCTTTACTGAACAGATTCATTACATGCTGAGTCAACTCTCCTAGTTGAGGAATTAGGGCCCCTGCAGTTTGCCTTCTTTCACACCCTGCCTCATGCTAGGTGCTCGGTGCATGGTAAGTAATATAAGATGAAATCTGCATCCTCACAGAGCTAGGGAAGCCAGTCTGAGATGCAGAGAAGGCCCAACAATAATCCAACAAAACTGGGTAAATAAATGGTTGACTCAGGTGCATTCCAGACCAGAAACATCCAAGGGGACTTCCTAAAAACACACATTCTTGGCCTCCACACTGAGAAGTTCCAGGGATCTCATGATGTAAATGATCCAGGAGATTCTGAGGGGCTGGACAATGGGTTGGCCTTTAGGATCCACCAGCAATTAAGGGCTAAAACTTCCTAAGATGGAGTGGTCACAGACAGGACCTCCCCACCAGATCCTTTGGTGCCTTTATGGGGGTGAGACAAAGGCACCCCCTGGGAAAGATACCACCCAAACTGTGTGGCCTGGTGTGAGGCTGGGCTGTCCATGCCTGCTTCTGCTTGATCCTTGGCTGAATGCTTATACAGTTGCAGAGGACACAACTGTATAAGTTGGCATGGTGACCGGTCCCAATGAGTCCAGGAGCAGCATTGCAGATGTACACACTGAGTGGAGAAGATGGGGTGAAGGCAACACAGGACGCCTACTGGTCCATCTGAATGCCAGCCCAAGGCATGAGTGCTTAATGTCACAGGTAATAGGGAGTCTTCCAAGGATTTTGAGCAGGACCATTACCTAATGAAAACAATGTGTGAGTATCCGATCACACAGCAGTTATGACCTACAGAAGTGAAGAGGAGGAGGACATCTTTTCAGGCAGAGGGAACAGCATTGCGAAGTGCTGGAAAGCAGGACCTGGAAAGTAGAGCAGGGGGCAGTATGGACGGTGGCCATACAATCTAGTGTCACCTAGGAACACTTGTGAGCACGAACGTGTGTGCTATTAACAGTTACTCCAGGATAGTAGCTGTAAGTCAGGACTGTCCCAGGCAAACTGGGAAGCATATAAACAACAAGCAGAGTGGCACCTGATGATCACAGCCCCACAGCCCATGGGAAAGAGCTTGGGTTTTATTCCAAGTGCACTGGGCAGGGGGAGCCAAGTAGTGTTGAACCAAGTAGTGTCACATCACGTTCCAGTTTATGCAGGTAAGGGATTCTTGTGTGAATGCACAAAGGGTGAAAATTCAAGGCCAGAGCATGACTCTTCGATATTAATCATTGCCTTGCTCTGGATGCACCTGCACATAGTATGGAAGCACCTTGTTCACATCTCTTCAAAGTGTTCTGTGGCTGCACATAGGAGGTCATTACAGTGCATCTCAGTATCCCGAGAACATTGGACTTTCAAGTGAATCCCGATACACAGGGAAACCACACAAAATAAATGAATTAAGCACTATTACTTGCTTACATCTTCCACTTCTAGGTAGCCAAACTCCGGGCTATGGCCATCCAACCAAGGGAGACTATTCTGGTTGTGAGATCCTCCAATTAACTTCAGGGGCAGCAACATGTGTGTGGGACTGATAAAAGAGAATCTGGGCTGATGTGAACTTCTATGGGGCCCCAGGTGTCAAACTTGAGTCACATGGTGCCACAGACAAAATATTTGCACCCCTACCCTCAATGCATGTGTTGAAACCTAACCCCAGTGTGGTGCTAGGAGGAGCTGGGGCCTTCAGGAGGTGATCGGGTTATGAGGTGGAGGCCTCATGAATGGGATCAGGTACCGTACAAGAGACCCTAGAGAGCTCCCTCACCCCTCCTGCCAGAGGACACAGCAACAAGACAGGCTTTATGAACCAGGAAGCCCTCCCTAGACATCGAATGTGCTGACATCCTGATCTTGGACTCCCCAGCTGCCAGGACTGATAAGTAAATTCCCACTGTTTATAAATTTGTCTATGGTGTTTTGTTACAGCAGTTGGAAGGGATTAAGACACAGGGAAACCAACTAGCCACTTCCAAACAAACACCCTAGGGATGCAAATCTCCCTACATGTTCCCCAGGTGCTCAAGACCACCAGCATTATTGGGCACCTATGGTGTACAAGGCATGATGTTCAACTCTGGTGGTGGACTGTAAGGATGAGTAAGTCCCAGTGCTCACCCTCTGTCAGGAAAAATACAGTAAAGAGATAACTCCACATAAGCGAGATGATAAGCTAACAACTCCAGTAAAGTTTCAGACACCATGCTCTTGGTTAACAGAAAAAGAGATGAACATACTTAGTGGAGTGAGTGGAACTTACCCGGAACAGTGAAAAATGGGTAAGACAGGTTGGAACCTTGGCTCTGTGATCAGTTAGCTGTGTGACCTTGAGTAAGTCACCTACCTAAGTTTTCATTTCCTCATTATTAAATCAGGAAGATGGTGGCGCAAGGCTGTTGTGGGTAAAAGCTGAGATGATGCACCTGAGAGCACTTGGCACAGTGCTCTCACAGTGCTCGCCCAGCACCGAGCAGTAGCCATCCATTCTGCTGACCCTGCATTCAGAGGAGGATATTGGGGGAGTGAGCTGAACTTTTGGGGAGAATGAGAAGCAGTCCCATTTGAAAGAAAGGCAGAATGAGTGGAGAACGTGGCTAGAAAGCAGTTCTGGACCTAAACAAGAGGAACCCAGGGCATGAGACACCCTTGGATGAGGTACTGAGTGTCCTTCACACATCACACAGATGTTACTCATATATGTGTGTCCTTCATTCATCAGGTGGGGTGGGCATAGTCTCAGGACCCAGTCACGACACTGAATTACTCAAATCCAATCCCAACCCAATCTGAATATTCTGTGACTAAAATTTAAGTTGTAAAGTTCATCTTCTGAAAATGAATCTCCACCAAAATGATCAACAATTTAATAGAAAGGGTTATTAAGGAATTAAAAATAACTGAAACAACACAAGGGAGAAGCTACCACCCCTCTGGCATTGGGAACAAAGGCAAAAGCTTGGAGTTACTAAAACTTAGAAGTTCCTCAAAAAATTAAAACTGGAATTACTATATGATACCGCAATTCCACTTCTGGGTATACACCCAGAAGAACTGAGAGCAGGGTCTCAAAGAGATATTTGTACACCTGTGCTCACAGCAGCGTTATTCACAGGAGCCAAAAGGTAGAAGCAGCCCATGTGTCCATCGATGAGAGAGTGGATGAACAAAGCATGGCGTGTACACGTGATGGGATGTTATTCAGGGTTAAAAAGAAAGAAAACTCTGACATATGCTTCAACTTGCACGAACCTTCAGGATATGAAGTTAAGGGAAGTAAGTTTGTAACAAAAGAGTAAATACTGTAATGCCGCTTATATGAAGTATCCAGAGGGGTCAAACTCATAAATACAAAGTAAAATGGTGGGAGCCAGGGGCTGAGAATGGGGACAAATAAGGATTGTAGTTGAATAAAGCTTCAGTTGTACAAGATGAAAATAGTTCTGGAAATCGGTTGCACCAACAATGTGAATGCTCTTAACAATACTAAACTATACACTTAAAAATGGTTACGATGATAAATTCCATGTTGTGTGTATTTTACCAATTCAAGAAAAACCAGAGGTTTGGAAGAGGAGTCTTGCAGAATTGAGACTCAGATCCTGGGTGCTGGTGTCCCTGAGTCACAGGGAAGCCCTAGGCTAAGGAGGAAAGGCTGCTAGAGCCATACCAGCAGGATGGGACGCAGAGGGAGAGGGGAAATCCCTTCTTTCTTCTGGGCATCCGGTCTCCAAAGCTGTGCCCGCTCAGCAGAGCCTAGCTCAGAGCCACCTGACAAACAAAGAGAAGCAGTTTGCAAAGTCTGGGGCCCTGCAGCACAAACTGAGTGCAATGGGGCAGCTTTGAGGACAAGACCATGGCTGGCACCATGGGTTGCACGATATTTCTGAGCAAGGAAGTGGCACAATCAGGGTTTTTGAAAGCTGAGTCTGTCTGGGAAAGACCCTGAGAGTCCAGCCTTGAGATTCCTCCTGTTTTGACACCAAGGTTTCTGCTCTATTCCTGAATCGTGAATCCTACTCCTCACTCTATTCTTAGTTCTAGTAAATGGATCCTGTTGCTGTCCTGACTTCTGAGGCTACCCAAAGTTTGGGGACAGCTCAGAAGCATGGACGTGATAGTCAGTCTGAATCCCCTAACATGACCTGCTTTAAATACTGTAAGAGAGGAAAACATTTCCTTCTACCCATTTCAAAGTTTTTGGCTAGAGTTCAGTAATAAAGACTGATTAACAAGAGAAAAACAGAAGTTCATTAACAGTAACGCATGTCTCATGGATCCATGGAAGAAACTCGGACTTATACAGTATGTGTAACAAAGGACAGTAAAGTCATGGAGAAATGACAGACAAAGACAGCAGTTCAGGCCCCCAAGGACAGGGACTGCAGGAAGGGGCATGTATGTGAGGGCAGTAATGGGAGACACAGTCTAGTCAGGAGGGATCATCAGTAGATTCTTTCCGTGCCACCTCCAGACTGTAGAAGTCTAAAGTTGTCTCTGGTGATTTTGTTTTGTCCCTTATGATAGAGAGGGGAGGAGGGACACCTTGAAATTTTATGTCCTGCGTTTAGGTAAATAGGGGGAGAACAGGGAACTTTCCTTGTATCTGCTTCTTCTCGACTGCCTTCAACTCAAAGTAACCCTTCCATCAAAGTGCGTATTTTGGGGTGACATATTCTGCTTTCAATCAATATCATCATGTTCCAGAAAACTGCTGAGACCTTCTGCTACTCCTCTGGAGCACAGAGCTAACTGCTCACCTGCACCTACTGTGTGTACTGGGGATTCAGATATGAATAAGACCCTGCACTCAAGGAACCCAGAGTCTAAGAGAAGAGACAGAAAAAGTCAGTAAATCATTCCAATCCAACGATAGGAAAATATTGGCTAGCACTTAGTATAGGGTAGGCGTTTTCAAGTGCTCGGGACACAGTAGTGCATGTAAGCCTCCCAACAAACCTGTAGGGTACATTCTGTGACAGCAGAACCATGACATGTTCATGGTTGCAAGGCTGTGGCACTGGCATTAAGCTCCCAGAAGCCTGGCCCTGGGGTCCTGGCCTTCCATGGGAAAAGGGTTAGAAACGTTGCTGAGGAGGGGTGGGGCCAAGATGGCAGAACAGCACGGAAGTTCTCAGCTTCTCTCATCCTGAAATGCGGCTAGATCAGCACCAAACCATTTTGCACATCTAAGAAATTGATCTGCGGATTAACACAACAATATGCATAACCCAAGCCACAGACTTGGCAGGAATTCGCCCCAAAAGAAAGAACAGAAAGAAATGACAGCCAAGGGCTTAATCAACACAGATATAAGCAAGATGTCTGAATGAGAATTTAGAATCAGAACAATAAGAATACTACCTGGGATTGAAAAAACATGGAATCCTTTGCTGCAGAGAGAGATAAAAGAAGTAAAGTCTAGTCAGGACAGAATTAAAAATGCTATAACAAAGATGCAATCTCAAATCAAAAGATGCCACGATGGCAAGGATAGACGAAGCTGCGGAGCAAACCAGTGATACAGAAGACCAAATTATGGAGAATAATGAGGCAGAAAAAAGAGGGAAACTAAGGCAAAAGAGCACATGCAAGAATTAGAGAACTAAGTGGCTTATTAAAAAGGAACAGCATCTGAATTATAGAAGTCGCAGAAGATGAAGAGAGAGAAAAAGGGGTAGAAGTTTTATGTGAGCAAATTATACTGGAAAACATTCCTAATCTGGGGGAAAACAGAGACATCAAAATCCAGGAAGTAGAGAACACCCATTAGATTCAACAAAAATCGATCATCAACAAGGCATATTATAGTCAAATTCACGAAATACACAGACAAGGAAAGAATTATGAAAGCAGCAAGGGACAAACAGCCCTTAACCTACAAGGGAAGACAGATCAGGTGTGCAGTAGACCTATCCCCAGAAACTTGGCAGGCCAGAAAGGAGTGGCAGGATATATTCAACGTGCTGAATTGGAAAAATATGCAACCAAGAATTCTTTATCCAGCAAGGCTGTCATTCAAAATAGAAGGAAAGATAAAGAGTTTCCCAGACAAACAAACACTAAAGGTGTTCGTGACCACTAAACCAGCCTTGCAAGAAATTTAAAGGGGGACTCTTTGAGTGGAGAAAAGATAAAACAAAAAAGACCAAAAGCAACAAAGACTAGAAAGGACCAGAGAACATCAGCAGAAATACCAGCTCTGCAGGCAACACAATGGCACTAAATTCATGTTTCAGTACTCACTCTAAATGTCAATGGACTAAACACTCCAGTCAAAAGATATAGGGTATCAGAATGGATAAGAAAACAAGATCCAGGGGCACCCGGGTGGCTCAGTCGGTTAAACGTCCAACTTTGGCTCAGGTCATGATCTGACGGTTTGTGGGTTCGAGCCCCGTGTCAGACTCTATGCTGACAGCTCGGAACCTGGAGCTTGCTTCAGATTCTGTGTTTCCCTCTCTCTCTCTGCCCCTCCTCCACTCATGCTCTGTTTCTGTCTCAATAATAAATAAACAAAAAAATTAAAATATATATATATAAGAAAACAAGATCCATCTATATGCTGTTTACAAAAGACCCATTTTAGACCTATAGACACCTTCAGATTGGAAGTAAGGGGATGGAAAACCATCTCTCATGCTAGTGGTCACCAAAAGAAAGCTGAAGTAGCCATACTTATATAAGACAAACTAGGTTTAAAATTTTTTTAATGTTTATTTATTTTTGAGAGAGAGAGAGAGAGAGAGAGTGAGCATGAGTGGGGGAGGGGCAGAGAAAGAGGGAGACACAGAATCTGAAGCAGGCTCCAGGCTCTGAGCTTCTGAACTGTCAGCACAGAGCCTGATGCGGGGCTCGAACTCATGAACCATGAGATCATGACCTGAGCTGAAGTCGGACACTTAACCAACTGAGCCACCCAGGAGCCCCTAAAATAAAGACTTTCACAAGAGATGAAGAAGGACATTATATTGTAACTAAGGAGTCTATCCACCAAGAAGATCTAACAATTTTAAACATTTATGCCCCCAACAGGAAGCAACCAAATAATAAATCAGTGAATCACAAACATAAAGAAACTCATTGATAATAATACCATAATAGTAGGTGACTTCAACACTTCACTTACAGCGATGGACAGACTATCTAAACAGAAAATCAACAAGAAAATAATGGCTTTGAATGACACTCTGGACCGGATGGACTTAACAGATATATTCAGAACATTTCATCTTAAAGCAGTAGAATACACAATTCTTCTTGAGTGCACATGGAACATTCCCCAGTATAGATCACATACTGAGACACAAATCAGCCCTCAACAAGTACAAAAAGATCAAGATCATACTGTACATATTTTCAGACCACAATGGCTATGAAACTCAAAATCCACCAAAAGAAAAAATTTGTAAAGACCAGGAATAGTTGGAGATTAAAGAACATCCTACTAAAGAATGAATGGGTTAACCAAGAAATTAAAGAGGAAACTAAAAGGTACATGGAAGCCAATGAAAATGATAACACGAAAGCCCAAACCCTCTGGAATGCACCAAAGGCAGTCATAAGAGGGAAGTATATAGCAATCCAGGCCTTCCTAAAGAAGGAAGAAAGGTCTCAGACACACAATCTAATCTTACACCTTAAAGAGGTGGAAAAATAACAGCAAATAAATCCCCAAACTAGCAGAAGATGGGAAATAATAAAGATTAGAGCAAAAATCAATGCTATCGAAACCAAAAAACAGCAGAACAGATCAATGAAACCAGAAGCTGGTTCTTTGAAAGAATTAACAAAACTGATAAACTCCTAACCAGAGTGATCAAAAAGAAAAAGGAATGGACCCAAATAAATAAAATCAAGAATGAAAGAGGAGAACTCGCAACCAGCACTGCAGAAATACAAACAATAATAAGAGAATATTATGAGCAATTATATGCTAGTAAATTGGGCAATCTGGGAGAAATGTACAAATTCCTAGAAACATATAAACTACCAAAACTGAAATAGGAAGAAATAGAAAATTTAAACAGACCCATAACCACTAAAAAAAAATTGAATTAGTACTCAAAAATCTCCCAAAAAACAAGAGTCCAAACAAAGAAATAAAAGGTATACAAATCGGCAAAGGAGGAAGTCAAACTTTCACTCTCTGCAAACAACATGATACTCTATGTGGAAAACCCAAAAGATTTTACCCAAAACTGCTAGAACTAATCCTTGGATTCAGCAAAGTCACAGGATATAAAATCGATGCACAAAAATTGGTTGCGTTTCTATACACCAATAATGAAGCAACAGAGAGAAATCAAGGAATCAATCCCATTTACAATTGCACCAAAACCCATAAAATGCCTAGGAATAAACCTAACCAAAGAAGTGAAAAATCTACACACTGAAAACTATAGAAAGCTTATGAAAGAAATTGAAGAAGACACAAAAAATAGAAAAATATTCCATGCTCATGGACTGGAAGAAGAAATACTGTTAAAATGTCAATACTACCCAAAGCAATCTATATACTCAATGCGATCCCTATCGACATAACCAGCATTGTTCACAGAGCTAGAACAAACAATTTTAAAATTTTTATGGAACCAGAAAAGACCGCAAATAGCCAATGCAATCCTGAAAAAGAAAACCAAGCCTGGAGGCATCACAATTCCGAACTTT
>CM053562.1:9979757-10000925 GCA_028646485.1 Cryptoprocta ferox
TTCTATTACATGAATCTTATTTATGCTATTTGCTTGCTAAATCCTTTCTTTGTAGATCTGTTACAAATTCTTAATATGGCATCTCATAAAACCTTAGTTATTTAGTGAGCTGTATCCTAATTGAGAGTAGAATGAAACATGGATAAGGCAAAAGAGAGGTCGTATTTAATGGTGAAGAAGGAAACAAAATGTTTGAGCAATGATAAAAATAACAAACAAGGGGGGCACCTGGGTGGCTCAGTCAATTAAGCTTCCGACTTCAGCTCCGGTCATGATCTCATAGCTGGTGGGTTCGAGCCCGTGTCAGGCTCTGTGCTGACAGCTCGGAGCCTGGAGCCTGCTTTGGATTCTGTGTCTCCCTCTCTCTGCTCCTCCCCCAATCATGCTCTGTCTCTCTCAAAAACCAAATAAACATTTAAAAAAAGATTAAACAAACAAAAACCCAAGATTTGACCATTACAGCTAAGAGGAATTAGTCATTGCTAAATCAAAAGGAATGGCATCTGTTCAGTTCTGTAAAAGTCCAGACTGAATGTCAAGAAGTATTAAGTCACAATAGAATGAAAAAATGAGAAAAAGAAAAATGAGAAGATGCTGGAAAAGAAAGATGAAATTAATTATGGAGGTTATAGCAGCCGTGATGGTTGGATGTGGAGGAGGTCTGAAAGCAGGGGCCTCGCCACAGAAGAGCAGCAGCGAAGGCAGATAGGTGTGTCGCCGTCTCGACAGCCACTCCACGTGCCGGTGTGTCACACCCTGTTGGAGTGTGTGCTGCAGCTGTGAGAGACACGGGCGGACTGGCACGGTCCTAAAGTGCGAGGTGTTTACGATACACCCAGCATAGTCCATTCTCTGTTCTTTGGTTCTGTGTTTTTAAAAGAGCATTTACACGTTTGTTTCTAAAATCTGGTCATATCAGTGGTTCTTACCAGGCTTTAAGAAACTTGATATGTTGAGATTTCCTTGAACTGTGTTTTACTAAGTTTTGGGTACTTTGTATTCCTTTGTAGGATTAGAAAGCGTAGTAAAGCATGGTAGCATCACGTCTTTGATACCAAGAGGGAAATCAAGGTGAAGGTCGAGTGGCTTATACCAAGAGTAAAGGGAAGGAGGCTTTCAAGGGCAGGAGTTTGGTGTTTTTACAGGGAAAAACTATGATCACTGATTGAGCAGGCTTTCTGAATTTAACTTTTTTATGCTTGATTCTACACTTAAGTGTTAAATCTTTCAAGTATTACCTGTGTCACACTGACTAATCTGCCTTTCACTATATAATGGATAGCTGATCTAGCCTTTTAAGAAAATCCTTGATGTATTAGATCATTAAAACAAATTCTAATATTTGGTGCTCATTAGTGTTGTAACTGAAACAAAAATATTTTAATGGTTGATCCCAGAGTATTTTGAAGTTAGTGTAACTTTGCTGGAAAGGTATTTAAGCTGTAGTATCAATTACAAACAGGCCATGAGCCAAGTTTCAAAGCTGTTTCTAAGTAAGACATGGAGTTTTTCAGAATGCAAAAAAATAAAGTATGTGGCACTGTGCCATGTGACAGGGAAGCAAATGGAACAGTTACCATGGGATTTGTGTTGACGACAGTGATTTTGAAACAATTCGATTCAATTAAGAATAAAAGTAAAATTTTTAGTTTATTAACTTGTTTTTTATGTGTTTTGGGTTATTATTTTGTTCCAGATGCACATTGTAGAGTGTTGCTTATATAGAATAAAATGTCATTAACTCCAAATAGTTTTGAGTAATTCTTTTTTTTTTTGAGAGACAGAGAGAGAGAGAGAGAGAGTGAGTAGGGGAGAAGGGCAGAGGGAGAGAGAATCTTAAGCAGGCTCTGTGCTCAGTGCAGAGCTCAACATGGGGCTCTATCCCACGACCCTGGGATCATGACCTGAGCAGAAATCCAGAGTCTCACACTCAACCGACTGAGCTACCCAGGCGTCCCAGTTTGAATAATTTTTGTACTCATCCTATTGATAACTTCTGTAATTTTCTATTGTTTCTTGAGCCTGTTTGGGGACGTGTTGCCTTCTTCTAGCCAGTAAGATTTACAGAGAGAATAAGAGCTGTGCCTGCCGGTGGAGCTGTGACATGTACGAGAGGGTCTCCTGCACTGGTGGTGACACCGAGGTGGCAGTCACGTGAGAGAGGTGCGGGGGTTTGCAGGTCAGCAGCCCCTCCCTTGGGCGCTCCCTCCGTGTTCGGCTCCTCTGGCCTCTGCTTCCCTTCTCTGTTTCTCCCCTTCCTTTGTCTGGGGGCCCCTGGGGCGAGCTCTCGTCCTCCTTCTGTGCGCCTGTGTTTCTGCCTCAGGGCTCCTGGCGGCTCCTCGGTGCCTGGGATGGGGTGGGGTGGGGTGCGGTAGGACCCTGGACTTGTACACTAGCTGGCATGAAGGTGCGTTATTTAAGGGAGGGTTTCCATCCTTCTTTCCCAGAGTTTCCGAGGATTCCAGGAGCTCTCCCCTCCCAGCTGATTGTCGGACCCCTTTCCATCTGCCCCTCGGCATCAGAGGACCTCTCTGGACCCAGACGGTGCCTGCCACTCTGTCCTCTGTGCACAGGGAGGCCGGAGCGTCTGCACCATAGAGTCATAGAAGGGACTTAAGGGTTCCCCGGTAGCTCATTCATTGTTACATTGCCATCTGTGCTTCAATACCTGATGCAACAGCTTTGCTTTTAAAAATTTTACTGGTTTTAGGGATACATCAGGCATTCCATGGTTATTTCCCCCATTTCAAGTATTCCTAACAAATGACCAGCTCAAGTTAAAACAAAATAGATGCTTCTCATTTTAATGGTATCTTTTCCAACTTGGAAACAGAGCATTCATTATTTCAGAAACTAATGGCAGAGTGGGAGAACAGTGTAATCGGAATCACTTACAAATTCATTAGAAAAAATGCCATATTGATGGCATTTTGGGTTTCTAATTAGGCCTTTGAAGGTAGGCGTGTCAACTCTAAGAAAACAGTCATGTAGGCTTTTAGATTATTCTTTGCTAGTTGGCCAAAGACCCAAAGTTGTCTTCTTAACTAAAATTGTCATCCCCATGGATTGCAGTGGTTGCGTGGAAAAGTTAGACTTCTGCAGGAGGAGGAGATGCCCATCTCACACAGGAGTCTCAAGAAGAAAAATACTCTTTTGAAAACAGTGCTGCTTCCATCTCTGCAGGATAATTCCGACCTCAAAAATAAAATGGCCGTTTTCAAGGACCTTAATTCTGCTGGGGAGTAATCAGACCAGATTAACAAACACAACCCCCCTCACCCCCTCTTTTTAGAAAATACTGGTGACCAATCCTAGCTTTGCGTATGGGGGCTTAGCTAACACAGTGCCGGATACACGCTTCACAAAGTCAAAGTTAACCGAGTGTGGCACGTGCTAGCTCTAGGTATGTGAGAGTGAACATGGCACTGAAGGTCCTTGCCCTTGAGAAAAACATATATGTGCATATGTACATGTGTACGTACATGTCCTACACGTGTCCATATAAAAATAGCGTGCAGTGCTGTAAAATGAATAGGGCCTGAGGACAGGATCATTTTGGCTTTAAGATGCCATCTACAATGAGTTATTTGGCAGAAAAAGTAGAGTCCTTCAGCTGGTGTTGATGATTAATGCATTTTCTGTGTTTTCGTAATAAAGTTGGTGGCAGGCCATGATTTGTGGCTGTTCTGAAAAGAAGAGGCTCTAGTCGCCCAACAGTATTTGTGCCTTGAAACAGAAACATTTTCCTGGAGATGAAAACATGCAGATGCCTATGCAAGAGGTGTTGGCCGCAGCTCCTGCAGGGGTGGGGGTGAGGCCGTGACTGGGTGTTTCTCGACCCCCATCTCCCTGACTGATGCCCCAGGGGCTGGGGTCCCAGAAGCAGTCCCTGCAGAGCCTGGACCTGGTCCCTGTGGTGTAGGTGGGACATGGCTGGTCTAGTCTGGGCCCCTTCACGTTCTGGTGATGAATGGGGGCTTCAGTTCACCAGAGGAAGGTCCTGTTGTCCAGCCGAAGTTTTCCGACCCACTGTTTTTTTTTTCCTTTTCTTTTTCTTTGTATTCGGCTCATATTTTGCTTACCCAGAAGGCTGTACTTTGAAGCCTTGAGCATTAAGGAGGTAAACAGGGATGCTGAACTGCTTGCACTGAACAAAATTTTGGGGAATGGGAGAGTGGCTTCTCAAGATCACTAACGAATCTGTGTCCTGGGGAACCAATGCAGTTCAGTTTCAGTCATTTTCAGATTTGTGTAGCGGGCTTGGGGGCCCCTCAGAGGACCCTGGGGGCTGCCCGTGGGAGTAAGTTTGCAAAGGCGGTGAGGCCTCTGCCCACCCCTCTGCTCTTAACTAGGGAGCCTACAGAGCCAAACAGAGAGCTTGCAAACAGTCAGTGAATTCTTGCTTGTCATGGACCCTTCCTGAGTTAGAGCTTGTGTGCCCTGTCCTGAAGAGTCACTTGTGGGTGACCTTTCTATCTGGGTTTCCACGTTCTGTTCTGCCCTGCCGTCCCTCCTGTGCCCCTCTCACACGAGCCTGTCTGTAGAAAGTAAGGACAGGAAGCAGAACCATTGAGGTCCTCATGGTGGGGGCAACGTAAGACTTGTTGGCAATGATGGATTGAAGTAGCTCAATACCGTTAGAAAGATGTTCTTCAATTTTCTAACTAAAGGAAAAACTGTATTACCTTCATTATACATAGAAGTAGCCAACCCATCGAACTGTTTGGAAAGCAACATATTTTAGCCAGTAATGAGTCTTAACCTTTACGAGATCAGCACCTGGAAATGGTTAGCATGCACCAGCAGAGAAACGCGTGTCACATCCTTCTGCAGTCAGAGGCCAAGTCTCGTCACTCCAGGGCGTTCTGAGCTTTGCAATTCATCTTCCTAGGTTGCTAAGTGCTTCTCATGCCTCATGAAACAGAGTTGACTAGCTTAATTTTGCAGTGTGAAATCCTTCCTCTTAAAATTTCAAAACATGTTTTCCCCCTTTCCTTTTAAGATACTTTGATCCATTCAGATTTTGCATAATATTAAGAATACCATAATTTATAAGCTATAAGCGTGTGTGATTTGAATGCTTCCTACCTAACAGGACTGGAATTTTTCTCCAATTACGAGACAGGCAGACCATCGTTCATCCAGTTTCCAAAACAGAATGCAGCTGGCTGTAGAAGGAGGGCTGAGCTAGCAGAACATTTAATATTTTCAAAAATATGTCCTGGGGGAAAAGACTTTTTGTTCAAAAAGATACTGAATTATTTAGCTTGGCAGCTGCAGGGTGTAAATATTTTGAGTGCCATTGCTGTCATTTATTTTTTATTGAGTTCTCATGGAAAAACTGCAAACTGTATTCAGACATGTAGCCTTTCATTAGATGGCATATAGGCCTCTGGCTGCAGCTGCACGCACGCTCCTGTGAGCTGCATGGGCACATTCCACTTCGAGTGCATCAGTGTTTAATTTCCAGAATTCTCAGCAAGTAGCAGAGCTGCAGCCAGAAATCCCTCCACTGAGGGTCCTTCCGGCCCAGATGAAACTAATAATTCCCGGCTGTGTTGCTGTCATTCATTACTAATCCAGGTATGGCTGCTTACTGTTTTTAATTTTCTTTTTCTGAACCCAAAGGTGGTGCTTGCCTGTTCCCATGAGAAGGCAGTGATAATGGGCTTGAAATTCCAGCAACTGGAGGGGGTGGGTCTTTTCTCCACAGACAGAGCTGGCTGGGCTTTGTCGTAGGGCTGGTGGGCATGAGCTTGCTGCCTGACACAACACAGTGCGCGACTGGCACACGGTAGGGTCTTCGAGAGAAATAAGACTGTACCAGGGATTGGCCTCTAAGATTCTGAAGTTGGTGTCGTGGAAGGCAGCTGTTTCCTGCCACAGCATCTCTGTTGATGCCCCTTGTCATTTGGGAACAGAATGTTGAATTGGATGGACAGTAGGTTTTAATGTTTATGATATAAATCTTGCTAAAAAAATGATAGAACTTTGGGTAATATTCAAAATGTTACCACCATTTAACCTTCTGTTAAACTCAGATCAGAATGTATCCGTTTTGCATTTTAAACTGTATTAGTGAACACTTAAAAACTGTGTGTACAGGATAAAAATCATGGAATTTGGAATTGGACAGTTCTGGCTTTGTCTCAGCTGGCTCTGTGCCCTTAGGCTAGTGACATACGACCTCGGAGTGTTAGTTTTATTTATAAAATAGGATAGCAGGGGCGCCTGGGTGGCTCGGTCTGTTAAGCGTCCAACTTCAGCTCAGGTCATGATGTTGAGGTCTGTGAATTTGAGCCCTGCGTTGGGCTCTGTGCTGACAGCTCAAAGCCTGGAGCCTGCTTCGGATTCTGTCTCTCTCTCTCTCTGCCCCTCCCCTGCTCACGCCACTGTCTCTTTCTCTCAAAAGTAAATAAACATAAAAACATTTTTTTAAAAATAGGATAACAGATTATAGAATTGGTATGAGGATTAACATTATTGTAGGTATAGAGGGCCTATACAGGCCTGGAGCATATTTGGTATTCAACAAATGGTACATTATGTATCTGTTATGAATTATCTATCTCTGTCTGGTCTACCTCCCACCCATCCACCTGCCTACCTACTTGCCTGTTTATTTATATTTATCTTTTGACCTTTTTTAGGCTTCCCCTTTTTTGTTAATCCAGCTCTATTCTTCTGAAATTTAAAATACGAAGATATTCCACATAATGGATAAATGTATGAAAAACAAAAGGTTCGCTGGTTATCTCCGAAGAAGCTTCTAAGATGACATTATTTTAGTGTGACTTTCAGTCTGCTGGTGCGTGAGCCTCCTAAGAGCAGGTATCTCTCCTGGGGAGGCTTTATCAAGGTCACAGACGTGTGTGTGCACAGTCACCGCCTGCTGGGGGGTGTCTATGGTGGCCGAGCCTTCTAGCCAGCACTGGAGCGGCGAGCTGAGAAGCTGTCATCATCAGGACTTTTCTTGGCGAGCAAGGGAGTGTGACAAAAAGCGAGCTAGTTGTGGGATTGAGATATTTAGCAGCACAGGTCAATGTGGTAACGTGGCCACATGCTCTGTTTTCTGCCGGACTGAGATCTCACTGAGTTGATTGTAATGGAGCGGAGAGGTGACGACCGTAGAAGAAACTTGAGCAGGACTTTGGAGGCCTGGGCCGTGGAGGGACCAGTGCTGGCTGACTCAGTGGAGCAGAGAAGACGGGACAGGCTGGAAGCAAGCAGGTGAAGAGCAGAGCCTGGAAAGGCACAGACATGGAGTGCAGACGAACTATGGGAGCTGAGAACAAAAGTATTTGAAAATTGGATGAGCAAGGCTAGATTTCCGGGCTCCTGTCTCTGCTCCTGTGGCCAGCTGACTGCCGTTCCCCACACTAGCAGAGGACTGGAGGTGTGTTTTCTAGAACCTTCAGTTGGACACATTTTAGGATGGGGTGAAAGCTGTTACAGGTGCTGGGTATGGATTAGTGATCTAAACAGACCCGAGCATCTCTGTCCCTGTGGGAGGAGTCAGACAATAAACACTAAGGTAGTAAAGTGATAACAGGATGTTAGAAGAAACGAGAAACTGTGAGTGCTGGGGGGAAGGGCTGTAGTTCAGGACAAGCGTCCTTCAAGGACCAGGGAGAGGCAGGGAGCCCTGGGGACGGCAGGGCACAGAGTCACAGTCGAAGGAACAGGCGTCACAAAGGCCCTGAGGTGGAATTGAGACTGAAGCAGTGAGGAGGGGAGTTGGCTGGAGGGAAGGGAGAGAGGAGGTCAGGCGTACCGAGGGGACACGGGACGAGCAGTGGAGATGTTGTGGGGCCTTGCTGGCCACCCTAAGGATTTGCTTTTTCTCAGAAGGAATTTGACTAACAGCGTCGGACTTGCTTCAACAGAATCAAACCGGAGCGAGCACGCTGTTGCAGGACTCGGCCCACAGCCGGCTGCCAGGTCTTTCCACCCCCTCCCCCCCACCAGGCAGACACAGGGGGTCTCTCTAGGGGAAAAGAAGCAGCTGGAGAGAGAGTAGGGTTCCCAGTGGAAACTTCACACACAGGACACAGGGGAGTGGGAGGAGAGTCTCCCAGGAAAGAAGCCAAAACAAACAGGCAGATTAAGAAAAGCACTTCAGGGGCGCCTGGGTGGCTCAGTCGGTTAAGCGTCCGACTTCGGCTCAGGTCCTGATCTCATGGTTCGTGGGTTCGAGCCCCACATCGGGTTTTGTGCTGATAGCTCAGAGCCTGGAGCCTGCTTCAGATTCTGTGTCTCCCTCTCTCTCTGCCCCTCCCCCACTCACACTCTTTCTCTCTCTCAAAAATAAACAAACATCAAAAAAATTTAAAAAATACATAGAAGTACAAAGATAAACATTTTTAAATAAACATTTACCATAAAATTCTATTATAGGAATGGACCTTTGTTTAACTGGTTCCCTGTTGATGGAGAATTTGTTTCTGTTTCTCCTTCTCTTCCTCCTCCTCCTCAGATACCCAGATGGTGCAACAAATGTTATCCTTGTTTCTGTTATTTTGACAAACTTTTAGGTTAGTTATAGGGAAAATTGCGGCAATGGGACTTCTGGGTTAGAAGGTATTTTAAAGGTGTAGTAAAAATATTAATAAACTCCTAATGTGTTGTCCTCTGGAAAGGTCGACCCACCTTGTCACCCCACATACCTTTGTCCTCAGGGGGTCGCAGTTTTAAAGCTAGCCTAGGTGCAAGTTAAAGCAGCATCTGAGTGTTGTGATCTGAATGTAATTTAGTTTTGAGTAAGTTAATTTGCATCGTTTTTTTTAACTTCACATTTTTTGGCTAATGCTTTTTATTTATTTCTAACCCGGAGTCCTTAAATTTAATGCTTTGGTTGGCTCCAAGGTGCACTCTGGCTTCTGTTATGCTTACGGACAGACATGTGGGTTCACAAGGAGGCACAGTGGGTGTGACAGGAAGGTCTCTAGGGGAGCAGCTGACTGTCTGGTGCGTCCTGATCTTAGCACAGAGACTTGACAGGAGAGGGAGGGCTTATAACGAGCACTGCGGCACGTTACGGAGAAAGCATTTTTGTAGACTCTAAGGTCGTGTGGAAATATGTTACACTTTTTATAAGTTTACTTACTTTGGAAGCAAAACCTTTAATTGAATGTTCTTTTTAATTCTTAAAAAGATCTTTAAGGGAGGGGCGCCTGGGTGGCTCAGTCGGTTGAGCGTCTGACTCTTGAATTTGGCTCAGGTCATGAACCCAGGGTCGTGGGATTGAGCCCTGCGTCAGGTTCCTCGCTGAGTGTGAAATCTGCTTAGGAGTCTCTCTCCCTGTGTCCCTGTCCCCTGCTTGCCTGTGCTCTCTCTCTCTCTCCTAAAAAAAAAAATGTCAAGTGCTTGATGCCTGTCGGTCATACTTGAGCACAGGTGGCATTGGTTGTTGAAGACTGAGGACTGCAGTGCTGCTGGAGGAGGTTGTGGTAAGGACTTGAGTGAGATGCATCCTGTGTTTTAGTGACCTCATGTGGTACCATGTAATGACTGGAATGACTGATAAAAAAAATTTTGGAAATTATATAAGGAATATTCGTATATTATAAAATATTTAATTTCTGTAAAATGCGGTTGTCTACATTTTCCCCTATAGATAATGAAGAATATATTTTAAACATAAGGTCATTTTTTAGGATGTAAAACTTATCAACAAAAGGAGAAAACAAAAAGCAAAGTAGTAATACCATAATTTCATTACAAATGATGAGATTGATATCCATGAAATATAAATTCTTAAAAATTCTTAAAGATGAGATTAGTAAGACCAAATTCTTTTTTTTAAGTTTATTTATTTATTTTGAGATAGCACATGCAAGTGTGAGTAGTGGAGGGACAGAGAGAGGGAGAGAGAGAATCCCACACAGGCTCCACGCTTAGTGCAGTGCGTGATATGGGGGTTTGATCTCATGAACCACAAGATCATGACCTGAGCCGAACTCAAGAGTTTGACGCTTAACTGACTGAGCCTTCTAGGTGCCCCAAAGACAAAATTTTTAATAGACAAAAGAGCAATTCACAAAAGAGGACATATAATTACTAGTGTGTATATATATATATATATATATATATATATATATATATATAAGATTTACTTTCCCTGGTAACCAAAGAAATGTAAATTTAAAATGAGATACTGTTTTCAACTGTTAAGATTTAACAAAATGTATTTTAACACTTCATGTTGTTGAAGATTTGTCGAAATGAACAGTCATGCATTGCTTGTGGGGTGCAGAATGGTTAAGAAAGCAGCTTTATAATATGTATCAAGACTCCACTTCTGGGAGTTTTAAGGAAATAATAATACATATGCAGAGAAGTTATGTATAAGGGTAATTCGTTGAGGTTTTTTAATAATAAAAATCAGAAGCAATCTAAATGCTTATTAGGGGATGTTTGAATAAATTATGAGGTATCTATGTGATAAGAGTATTATGCAACTGTTACAGTTTATACTTATGAAATTGAACTTGAGGATTTGCCTCTATTAAGTGGGGAGAAAGCAGAGAGCATAATCTCTGTTATATTTTCAAGAGGGAAACATGGGCATGTAAACAGGATTGGAAATCCATGTGCCAGGATGGTAGAGTGCATTTGGGATTTGGGGTCACAGGTGATTATTGTTTTACTGTTCGTGCTTTTCCGTGGGGATCCTGGTCAGTAGCATGTGCTACTTCTGTGACCAGAACGAGAGCGAACGTTAGTTACCTAACATCACTTTCCAGATGACCTTTCCATGCGAGCGAATGCAGCCAGCCTCGGCTTACGTAGCAGGAATAGACTGCTTCTCACCGGCAAGACCTTAGGTTTTCTCAAGAGAGGGCAACATGTTCCTCTTTGTACTCAGAACGAAGACAATTCTGCTAAAAGTGTAGCCTTCCTGAACAGGGAGAGAGCTGCTGTAACTCGGTGGGTGCTAAAGTTCAGCGTCTAGAAGAGTTGTAGAAAAGTGTTACATGTAGCAAGGTCGGTTTGAACTCGTCTGACTTTGAGAAAACTGAACTTGTCAGTATGCTCTTGTGTCGGTGACGAAGAAACATCTCAGTTTTTCACATTAATGGATTTTAATGAAGGAATAGGACGTTCAGCAAAGCGTGTTTATTTTTATTCTCGAAGTTCTCCTTACAGTGGTGAGGTAAGAGCTGGGTTTGCTGCTCCGTGATGGATTTATTGACAAAGCTGACTGGCATCAGGGTTATAGTTTGAGACTATAAAATTAGCAACATAGTATTTTCAGTTGTTATGCTTGAAGGTTTGTGCAGGTCATTTGTACTCTTAGTTTTGGTTTAAAGGAAAAATACTACTTTGACAATCTTTAATTCTAGACTTAAGAAGGGACACAAAAAATTTTCCTATTTTGGAAAGAGTAGACTGCCACAGATTTTTGGGTGAGCACCTTCATATATGCTTATGTGAGTTTGTGTATCCAACATGTACACACGAAATGAGAATATTTTACCAAATTAAAACATTTAAGAAGGCAATTAAAAAGGAACTTTTGACAGGTGCCTGGCTGGCCCCGTCAGTGGAGTGTGGGACTCTTGATCTCAGGATCGTGAGTTCAAGCCCCACACTGGGTATAGAGATTGCTTAAAAATAAAATCGTAAAAAAAAGAAGTTTTGAGGTGAGGACTTTAACAATTAGCATTTAGAAAACCAGCAAATACATTCTTTTCTATAGAATTAGAATCTCGACAGATCTTTGAAGGAACTTTGCTACGTGAGCATATGAGGAACCTGTCTGATTTCTTTCTGAGATTGATGTGGAGAAGTTTCAGGATTTCTTAATATTTTCGATTGTGATCTCTTTACCATTGTGTTCATGTTGTGAGATAGAATAGTGTACACTGCAAACCATGGAAGATTGCAAATAAATATAATAACGTTATTTTTCACTGATTTTTCTCATCTTTTAAGATTTAGCCTGTAAATTTAATTCCTTCTCGCAGGCATGTGAATTTTCCTTCACTTCTGGACAGCTATTCCAGTCACTGGCACCACAGAGCAGCTTCTTCTCTCTCTAGCGTAGAACCGTAGGGATGGCAGGAATTTGGAAGAACTCTGCGGCAGAGGCAGCAGGAGGAGATTTGAGTTTGGTGGGCTCTTGTCTTGTCTGCATTACATTTAAAAGTATCTTTGTCCAGAGAGGGAAGAAGAAATATTGCAAATTTTCAGGTTAATATAAAGGGACTAAAGTCTTCTCTTTGTAATTTTGTGAATGGAGAAAAATATTCTCTGTATGTTTCCTTTGTTCTAGTTTTAAAACTTTGTAAATATTTCATTTTTAGGCCCTTTCCCATTTGTCTGACTTGGTTTTCCCTGGAATTTGAGCAAACAAAGAATTTTATGATGGAATCATTCAATCTTCCCTTTCTGTGACAGGGCTGCAAACAAATGATGACACCACAACTCAGAGTGTGTGAAACATCAGCATAGGACATCTGTGAATATTCAGAAAGTAATATATGGGGAGAAGTTAAAAATGTTACTAGAGACGGTTATTGCACGACTTTGAAATTGTATTTTCTGGCTTTCGGTCCTAGTTCTTCCACTTACTAGACATGCGCCTGTTAGGAGTGATGAATTTCACTCTGTGCGTGTTGTGTCTTGATGCTATTAGCTGTAGAAGTCACCACATACAACATGTTAACATTTTAAGTGAACAACGTGAAGACAAACCTCCAACAGCTAATTGGTAGAGTTGACAAACGAATGTCATGATTCGGTGTTGCAGCTAAAGATGTACTTCCATTTAGTCTACATTTTATCTGTGAGATTCCCCCTCCCCCCCCACCTTGTGACAGGCACTGAGACTGATACCTAAATAAACGGAAATTAGGACCAGACTTTTCTTTTGTTTTTTTAAGTAAGCTCTACACCCAACATGGGGCTTGAACTCAAGACTTGACAGCAAGAGTTGCACGTTCTACTGAGGCGGCCAGGTGCCCCAGAACCAATGTTTTAAAAAATATATACGTATATTAACACTGTTCTCACTATATTCAGGTACAAATGATAAAAAACGTTTTAGTGAATAGTTTTTGAACCATCAGTAAGTAAAACAGAATAATATATTATTTACATTGTCTTGTTAAAATTTCTAATTTGTTTTTTTAAACTTAATTAATTTTTTTGGTATAGAAGTACATTTCCATAATTGATATTCTAAACCGAGGGAATGTACTAAAGGGTACTTTACCCATGAGGAGTGGAAAAAAAAAGTTTAGATTTCACTGCCATGTAGCAGAGAAAAAAATGACTGCCTTTTGAAAAAATCTTGGGGACAGATGTTAATGGCTTGCCACTTGGACTAAAGGAGGGTCTCCTTAGCGTGTCTGCAGGGCATCTGACCCTGAGAAACTGTGATCACTCGATACAGTGTAGCTGGAATTGGGGGCCCTTCACTTGGAACTGAATGTTTGTGGTAACACAGCGTCCCTCCCCTCCCCGAGACAGGGCAAGGGACCCTAGAATTGAGGTGACCGGCTGGTATCTTGCATTAAATGGAGTTGACCTAGTCCCAATTCATGAGGGCTCTAAGGGTCTTCAAAAGGAAGGAATTGTTATAGGTGTGTGGTGAGTGTGCACGGACTAACCCGCCCTGGCTCTGCGGACTGTGAGCTGCCTGCTTGGGGCCCTGCGTAGTCTCTTTGAGCCCAAGTGACCAGACTTTGTGATCTCTGGCACATTGTACCCTCTTCAGATTGGTGGAGAATCTCAAGGAGCTTCTGTTGATATGAGTTCCAGGCATCAGTCGCTACCACAGCAGGAATTAAAACAGAATTTTATAATATTCATCAATTCATTAAATATATAAACCTTTGCGTGTTAACATAAATAACATATTTCATGAAAAAACAACTATTTCCCCAAATAAAAATGAGAAGGATGGCATTGTTGTACATTGTTTACAGATCTCTTTAACGTCTCGTTCACTAGAAGACCGTGGTTTTTACGCTTATTCCACTCACGCGGTCCCAATGTTGCACCTCCTGTGGCCTCTGGGAGATGCCGTTGGACACTCCTGGCCAATGAAAAGAGGACTGACGTCACATAGATCTGATCTTGCCGGCAGCCTGGAAGGGCCTGTGGGAACCCAGGCTTTCCCTTCTTCCCTGCTGTTTGTGGCCTTCACAGGACCGGGGACTGGATCTACTTCTCTGGAAGGCTCCGGGGCTCGGCTAGGGTGCCTTCCGGGGGCTCCTATCTCAGCCCCCTGGCTGCGTCATGGTCTTGAATCAAGCTTCGGTGGCACTCTGACCCCCCACAAGCCACCTGGGTGTGTGTCTGCTGAGCCCAGGAAAGGTGGTCTCTTCCAGGTTCACTGAAAAATAAATAGAATTTGCTTGGTTTTTAGTTTTTCTCTTATAAATTACTCATATCTGTTCTTTCTGTTAGTAAACATCAGCTGGAAAGACAAATGAAAGTTGTATTATTATTAATGCAAGACCTTGAAATGATCATACAAAATTCATAAGCTCGTTTTTTCTTGTGATATATAGGCCCTTGGTTCAGTTTTGTTAAAAATATATATACACAGTAATGTTTTCTGCAATGAAATCCTAATTTATGTTCTAGATTAAATATATTCTGTTTCGTGCAGTGTCAAGCAGAGTCAGCGTGGTATTTCATAAAGAGCACCGGGATGTTCTGGCGTTCTGCACTGTGAAGAGGTTTGGAAACCCTGCAGAGGGAGACGTGGGAGGCGATGTTTAGGCCTAAGTTGCTGCGTGTGATGTAGCATCCAGAGCCATTCCATCTCACCTGTGGGGAGACCAGGGCAGAGACTCGGTGATCCCTCTCCTGCTCGGGTGTTGGGGCTGACGCTCAGGCTCCTCCTGTGTTTCTCCTCCACGTTTTCCTGATGCTGATGGTAGACGGGGCGAGGGGCAGGGACCCTGAATATTGGGTGCCGGGAGACGGGGAGCCCAGTCCATTCTGGGGGTTGTTAGATGGCGCTCCCAGTGGCAGGGGCAGCTGCCACACCTGACCGTTAGCACTTGTTTTGTCCGCCGACCGATTCAGGCATTCTCGAGTTCAGGAGGTGTGTTCTGAGGACCTACCATGTGCTTTAGAGTCACAATGAAGAAGTGAAAACACACTAAAGCTCGTGTTCAGAGAAAGCTGCACTGACTGTAAGATGACCGTGTTTGCATCTCCCTGGTAAATAATACCGGCCTTTCTTCCTTCAGGACGATCAACTAGTGAGGAGACCGCTCTTTGAAGCTCCTGGACTTGCATGGGCTCAGCCCGGCAGCCCAGACGTCGGGGAGCTTTGATGTCAGAGCTGTTTTGAGACCATCTTAGGTTGCGTCTCCTTTGAAGCCACCGTGACTCAAGGCAATCTCTGTGTCCATAGCGCCAATCAGTTGACCTGGAAAAGCCTAGAAAGAAAAATCCCTTGCTGAAAGGGAGTTGAAAATAGCTACGGGTTATCATGTTTACTTGAAGAGTTTCAAGAGAGATTATTTGGAGTTAATGTAGTTTCCCTAAAGGCACAGGATTAGTTGTTCAAAATGGTTTCTTACGGGAAGTTACAATGGGCTGGGATGCGCCCTCTTGGGGTTCTCTGGGCTCTGGTGTGTAGACATTTCTGGGCGGGGGCGGCGTATGGGTGAGTGCACAGCTCTGCATAGTGGGCGGGGCCGGTGTATGGGTGAGTGCACAGCTCTGCACAGACACAGAGTGTGTGTAGTCGAGATGTTTTCAGTAAAGGATTTTGTGTTGGAAAACATAATCACAGTGGCTGAATGTTCGGTTCAGAGATTCCCAGTTATCAAGTTTCTTTTCCCTGATGTCAGGTTAATGGGAAACTGGAAACCGAAAGCTGGTTTGTGTTACCCTCTTACACCTTAAAACGTTGCTTGTCAAGACAGGCACATTTTTTGAATACTTGTTTGAATATCTGAATTACAAGCCTTATTCTCTTGCCGGCTTGTCATCCTTCCAAATGGCTGTTCTGGTTACGGCCGAGAATCTGGACATTTCTCAACCAGTTGAGATTAAAAGAAGCTTGTCAAACTTTTCTTCTCCTGTTACTCTTACATCTGTAGATCAGAATACTTACTGGTTTCAGGCATAATAGTTTCTTGAACTAAGTAATTGTTTATAAATATCACACTGCTTTTTTAAAAACTTTAATCTTGTTTTTTTTAATTTACTTAAACTAAAAACAACAACTACATTTCTCCTACCCTCTACCCCCTCCACCCCCCCATCTCTGGCAACTACCAGTCTATTCTCTGTACCTTTGAGCTTGGGGTGTTTGTTTGAGATTCCACCAATAAGAGAGATCATATGGTATTTCTGTGTCTCTGACTTAATTCAGTTAGCATAACGCCCTCAGGGTCCATCCATGTTGTTGCAGATGACAAGGTTTCATACATCTTTCTGGCTGAGTAATATTCCGTATTATATGTACACACACACGTACCACGTCTTCTTTATCCATTCATCTGTCAGGGGACACCTGGGCGGTTGTACATAGTGCTGCAGTGAACATGGGAATGCATATATCTTTTCAAGTTAGCCTTTCCATTTTCTTCAGGTAAATATCCCGCAGTGGCATTGCTGGGTCATAGGGTAAGTTCTATTTTTAACTTTCTGAGGAACCTCCACAATGTTTCCCCCAGTGGCCGCAGCAGTCTGCATTCCCACCACCAGTGCAGAGGGTCCCCCTTTCTCTGCATCCTCACGAACACCTGTTGTTTCCCGTGTTGTTGATTTTGGCCATCCTGACAGGCGTGAGGTGGCGTCTCATTGTGGTGTTGATTTGTATTTCCCTGATGATCAGTGATGTTGAACATCTTTTCATGTGTCCGTTGCCGCCTGTGTGTGCTCTTTGGAAAAGTGGCAATTCGGGTTGTCTGCCCATTTTAAAATCACATTTTTTTCTATTGTATTGTGTGCATTCTTTATATATGTTGAATATTAGGCCCTTATCAGATGCATGAGTTGCAAATATCTTCTCCCATTCAGTAGGCTGCCTTTTTGTTTTGTTGATGGTTTCCTTTGCTTTATTACTTAAAAATATCATATTACTTTTGTGTTTAATATTTTCATGTTCAAAATAATGATGTCTTTGAGGATGGAAACAGAGCGTTTGTCCTAACTTAGCAGGTCGGAGTGGGGTTCAGAGGTCGCAGGAGGGGAGGGGTGACACTGCTGGCCCTTCTTCATCCAATTGTTTCGGCCACTGATCCTGGGTCCTGGGCCTCTTGGTCTTTGGCATGTTGATCATGGGACTTAACAGAGTCAGGGTTGTGGGAGGGTCAGCAGGGTGGGTCAGAGCAGGTCTGCCTGAGTGTGGGACAGGCTGGCATTTCACACCCGTTTCATTGGAGACCATCCCCAGTAAAAGCTCAGCTTTCTGGACTGCTCCCAAGTAGTGACTCGCTGCTAAGTGATGTGTGCGCAGTAGAGGGAGGCTGCTGGAGCGTCTGGTGTGGGGTGAGCAGCGTGACGTGCCGGCTGCTACCTGGTGTGAGCGAGACGGAGCCAGTGTCTCCGTGGGCGTGTACCGTATGCACACGTGTGTGGAACACACCGTCTTATAAAGAGTAAAAAATGTCAAGCTGTCACATATGTTGCACAAGCCTTTTCTGTGGTAGTTTATTTAATGAGAAAAGTGAAAAGCTCTACTTCCAGTTATGTTTTTCTGAAGCAAGGGCGCGCCGAGGGCGAGGTGGTATGGGAGCGTCCACAGGAGGGGAGGGGCTCTTCAGTCTTGAGTGTCTCTGTCTGTGTCACTGCGTCCCGTTGGGGACTGAGACAAGCCGGCAGGTGCCCGAGCAGAGTCCGCACTCTCGCCCACAGACTGGGGGAGAGGAGGTGTCTTCCTGAACGTCCACAGCGCTAACTTTGATCAGAACTACAAACACTTTAGAGTTTCTTTTTATGTTATTTTTGTGACAGCCTTCTCTTGAGTCACTGTTATGTTCATTTTCTCAGTGGGGTTTGTTGTTGGAAAGACTTCCAAGAGATTTCCTGGTTTATTTACTTTGTTTTCTTGTTTTTAACTCTGCAAACTTTTAGATAAATACTTCTTTTTTTCTGAGATTCTAACCTGTGTTAAAACCACATTTTATAATTTGAGTCATGTTTTGCTGATTCTGGTGTATTTTGGAAAACACTGTTGGGATCCTCTTTGAGATCAAGAATTTTTAACTTAAGAATGAGGGAAGAAGAAACATCCAAATCCAGGAAAGCTAGTCTTCAATAAATTGCTGTCTAATCCCTTGAAAGCCAAGATTGTGTTTGGCATCCGGTTACCTTATATGCATTGTCTCCTGATGCGATTGATGACACAGAAGCCTGTTTTCCCCCGGTAAGTGCTTTTCTGCAATCCCTACAGATTCCGATGTGAAAGGAACTTCTTTCAGGAGATTTTCTGATGAAAGACAACAGAATGCACACATTAGCACTTGGGATGCCATCACTCGGCTTGTGTGAGTCCGTTTTTCTTCCAAATGCAGTTTTGCATTGGTTTATCATTTTCCCCAGGCGACGGTCTTTCTCATAGGTACAGCCACGTGTTACTACAACTATGTGAAATATATGTGCTTTGGGCAAAACCTAAGAAACATAGAGAAAAGGATAATGGGTGAAAATATTTTTTAAAAAATTTCTTCATGTTTATTTTTGAGAGAGAGAGAGAGAGATTGAGAGAGCGAGCAGGGGAAGGGCAGAGAAAGAGAGGGAGACACAGAATCCGAAGCAGACTCCAGGCTCTGAGCTGTCAGCACAGAGCCCAACGCGGGGCTCGAACTCATGAACCGTCCATGAGATCATGACCGGTGAAGTCAGATGCTTAACTGACTGAGCCACCCAGGCACCCCTGTTGGCAAGTCTTCTTAAATATTAGATAGCAGCTGGAAAGCAGAAGTAAATTGAATAGTATATCATTTAGTAATAATTCTGTAGGCTGGGGTTATGCTCTGTGGAGGTAGAAGCAGTCAGTAAATAAGTACATAAGCTAATTTCAGATAGGGATCAGTGCTTCACAGATGGGGAGAACTAATCTATTAGTTCTGTTCAGCTGATCTGTGTTCTAGAAGATGCTAGTACCATTAATCACACAGATAAATATGATAAATGCCATGCAGGAAAAGGAGAGTCCTGTGAGACCATATTAATGAGAGAGGTGGGAACTAGTCCATTCCGAGGGAAACATGGAAGACTTCCTGGGGGAGGTAACATTTGAGCTCAGATTTGAATGTTGACTAGGTGTGTTAGTTTCCAGGGGCTGCCGTATCAAGTGCCAACACTACAGATTTATTGTCGTACAGTCTGGAGACTGTAAGTCTGCGATCAGGGTTTGAAGGAGAGTCTCTGCCATCCTCTCTTCTAGCCTCTAGTGATTTGCTGGCAGTCCTTAGCGTTTCTGGCTGGTAGACACGTCATCCTATCTCTGCCTTCCTCCTCACGTGGGCATTCTCCCCTGTGCGTGTTCTGTGTCCAAACTTCCCCTTTTAATAAGGATACCACTCATATGACCTCATCTTAAGAAATTACTCTGTGGGGCGCCTGGGTGGCTCAGTCGGTTGAGCGGCCAACTTCGGCTCAGGTCGTGATCCCTGGGTTCGTGGGTTCAAGCCCTGCATCGGGCTCTGTGCTGACAGCTCAGAGCTTGGAGCCTGCTTCAGATTCTGTATCTCCCTCTCTCTCTGACCCTTCCATGCTCGCTCTGTGTCTCCCTGTCTCTCAAAAATAAATAAAAAACAAAACAAAAAAAAAAAAAGAAACAAAATAAGTGGACACAGAAAAGAAAGGTAATCCAAGAAACTTTTTTTTAAATTTATTTTCGAGAGAGAGAGAGAAAGAGAGAGAGACACAAGTGCAAGCAGGGGAGGGGCAGAGAGAGAGGGAGACACAGAATCAGAAACAGGCTCCAGGCTCCGAGCTGTCAGCACAGAGCCTGATATGGGGCTCGAACCCATGAACCGTGAGATTATGACCCGAGCTGAAGTCGGATGCTTAATTGACTGAGCTCCCCAGGGGCCCCAGAAACAGACTCTTAACTACAGAGAACACACTACTGGTCATGGTGGGGGAAGTGTAGGAGGGGGGGAGCAGGTGATGGGGACGAAGGTGTGCACTTACTGTGATTAGCACCATCACGGCTGACGTATGGACATGTTGGATTCCTGTGTTGTACACCCAAAACTAGTATTCACTGTAGGTTAACTAACTGGAAGTTTAAGAGAACAAAAAAAGGAGACGAGTTTTAAATGAAGCAAAATATACCCAAATGCCCATCTTAGAGATCACACCATCTGTGCAAATGAAAGAAATGTTTCTATATCTGGATCATTTGGCATGAAACAAAGGTTAAGACTGTCACTGTTTTATGTATTTTGAGGTTTTCATTAAAAAAATGACTTTTTAGGGGCACCTGGGTGGCTCATGAGGTCAGTTCAGCTCAGGTCATGATCTCCCGGTTCATGAGTTCGAGCCCTGCATCAGGCTCTGTGCTGACAGCTCGGAGCATGGAGCCTGCTTAGGATTCTGTGTCTCCCTCTCTCTCTGCCCCTTCCCCATTTGCACTCTCTCTCTCTCTCTCTCTCTCTCTCTCTCAAAAATAAATAAACACTGAAAAAAAAAAAGGGGAGGGGAGTGAATTCCTACCTCTTGATTATGACAGGCAAAGCGTGCTTATGGTTGGGGACAGCCGACCAGGGAGGAGCCTGAGGGAGCACGGTCCAGTTGAAGGGGAAGCACTTCGGGCAAATTATGAAAGGGTTATTGATGGTCCTTTATGGAGCGAGTCCCCTTGGTGCTTTTTTGCCTCTGTATTCATTCCAAGGAGTTAACTGAGTAACAGTCAACTTAGAAAACTAGTGCAACACATTTTAGTGTTCCCTTGGCTTATATTTATTGTTTTAAAACTAAGTGATCATTTTTAAAGAATACTGAAATACACACTTTTTGCCATTTTTCTCAGTCTGTTACTATTCCTTCTTGAAAGGTTGCTGGGAATACATCAGCACCAGCATTGCCCTGGTTCTGACTCCTTATACCAAGACAGAGGACATCATGTACAATTCAGCTCTTTAAAAGAACATGACTGATAGACAAATAGATAAACAGAACAGACTACAGAGTCCAGAAATAGACCCACACATATATGGCCAACTGATTTTTCACCAA
>CM053562.1:10001425-10045074 GCA_028646485.1 Cryptoprocta ferox
AGAACAGACTACAGAGTCCAGAAATAGACCCACACATATATGGCCAACTGATTTTTCACCAAAAGTGCCAGAGTCATTCCGTGGAGAAAGATTAGTCTTTTCAACCTCCTGTGATGCTGGATTAACTGGATCTCTTGGGGGAGGGTTGAAAAACCCTTGATCTCTGTCTCACAGCAAATACCAACATTTTTTGAAAAGTAGATCATAGACCTAAATGTTGTGAAACCTAAAACCAAACTTGCAGAACAAAACATAGAAAGTCTCTGTGAATTTAGAGTAGGCAGAGATTTCTGTCTTAGTCCATTCAAGCTGCCCTAACAAAACAGGGCAGATTGGGGTGGTTTATCAGCAGATTTTATTTCTCACCATTCTGGAGGCTGGAAGTCCAAGATCAGGGTGCAGGTGTGGTCGAGCCGTCTCTGGTGACAAAATTCTCATTGTGTCCTCATGTGGCAGAAGGGGCTAGTGTTCTCCCTGGGCTCTCTTCTGTGAGGGCACTGACCCCATTCATGAGGGCCTCATCCACGTGCCCTGATCACCTCCTAAGGGCCCACCTCCTGGTATCATTACATTAGAATTTAACATCTGAATTTGGGGGGAGTGGACACAAACATTCAGACCATGACAACTTCTTAGGACAAAGAAAACCACTATTCATATGACAAAAAAATGTTTTGATAACTTGGACTTCAAGACCATACAAGTTTCTGTCCTTCGAAAGTTATTATTTAAAAAAATGAAAAACCAGGGCATAAAGTGAGACATTTGTCAATGTCTGACAAAGAGCTTGTATCTAGAATATTTAAAGAACTTTAATAATAATACAGTAATAAGACAATTTTTAAACAATGGGCAGACTTGAAAAGACACTTCATTTATTTAAAATTCACAGTGAGGGGGCGCCAGGCTGGCTCAGTTGGTGGAGCATGCGACTCTTGATCTTGGGATTATAAATTCGAGCCCCACATTGGGTGTTGAGATTACTTAAAAATGAAATCTAAAATCAAAAATAAAATTCACAGAGAGATACAGTCACCAGAATGGCTGACGTTAACAAGACTGAGAAGAGGGGGCACCTGGGTTGCTCAGTTGGTTGAGCGTCTGACCGGCTCAGGTCATGATCTCACGGTTAGTGGGTTCAAGCCCTGTGTCAGGCTCTGTGCTAACAGCTCGGAGCCTGGAGCCTGTTTCAGATTCTGTGTCTGCCTCTCCCCTGCTCATACTCTCTGTCTCACTCTCAAAAAAATAAAGATTAAAAAATTTTTTTTAAATACAAATAATTTAAAAAAAAAAGGAGAAAGCAGAACAAGGGGGACATTTTCAATGGGGGAGTACACAGGATAACCACTTGCAAAAGAGGCAGTTTCTTAGTAAACACATGTGGTTCCACTCCTACACATTTACCCAAAAGAAGTGAAAATGTGCCCACAGAAAGACTTGTTCGTGAATGTTGATATCAGCGCCATTTGTAATAGACAAAAGCAGGAAACAATAAATGTCTGTCAGTAGGAGAATGAACACATTGTAACGGTCACACAGCACAGCTCTCCTCAGCAGCAACAGTTAAGTGCGGACAGATCTCCAGACGTCTGTTGAAGGAAGGTGACTCAGCACAGAGGATGTTTTCTAGGGATCCATTTACAAAGTTCTCGAACAGGGAAGAGTAATCTGCGAATGCGGGAATTAAGTCAGCGGCTGCCTGGAGTGGAATAGAGTTGGGGGATTGGCAAAAAGGGCACAAGAAATTATACCCTGTAGCCTGATCTTGATAGTAGTTAAGAGGACATGTCCACCGGTTTGTCAGAACTCCTTGAACTTCATGCTTGAAATTTATACAATTTTATTATGTGTAAACTATACTTCAATAAAGTTGTTTAGAACTAAAAACATGAAATTGTGTTTTAAATAATTAAAATATTATTAGTGTCTGGTTTTACGTATTTGTTAAGAAGAATTCAGTCAAATTTATGAGGAGAGTGGTCCTGTATTTCTAGGGTGTTATATTAAACCTTAAGGAGGCAGTTCCTTGAATAGTTCACCTTTGCAGGTAACAGTGCTGGTGAGATGCGGAAATCATGTGGGCCGCCCTGTTCTCTCCAGGAAGCGCTTCCTAACATCTGCAGCCTTCACTTTCAGCCGACTGGTTTCTATGTTTAACACATGGACCAGCTTTATCATATTACTTTTCTGTGTTTTCAGAGGCTGAAGTACTTGGTGTCTTAAGCTACATACACATGCCTTAAAAACATGAATGTTCTTATTTTGGATTTACTTTCCAGAAAGACTCATCTGAGTCCTGAGAGCAACCTTTCCTCTCCGTGTGTCTTGAGTCCACAGCGCGTGTTTACTATCAGTGTCTCTTCTGCGTTGTGTCAGGATGTCTTGCAGACGAATTGTTGACATGATTGTCGCTAGCCTAGTTCTTTGAGGAAAAACATAAGCTTTCTTATTAAATGGTCTTATTTGTAAAGTCCTGGTCACTTTCTTGGGGGTTGGTTATAGCTTATAGTTCATGGAAGATATTTAACCGCGGGGATATAAGCGATTTTTTGAATGGCCAAAGTCTGCACTAGTTGATGTATTATAAAAGTTTAAGCTAGTATCAGAATGTCTTTTTTGGAGGTTCTAAGGGGCATTATTTTTATTTATTTATTTACTTATTTATTATTTTAGAGAGAGGGAGAGAACAAGAGCGAGTAGGGGAGAGGGACAGAAGGAGAGAGGATCCTAAGCAGGCTCCGTGCTTTCAGCACAGAGCCTGATGTGGGCCTCGATCCCACAACCCTGGGATCATGACCTGAGCCTAAGTCAAGAGTTGGACACCCAACAGACTGAGCCCCCCAGGAGGGACGTTATTTTTCAAAGACTGAGCTCACATGGCAGGTGAGGGAGGGACACTGTTACTGAAGTATCAACTTTGTGTTTATGTGGCATAGACTGTTCTTGAAAGAGGAACTAAGTGATTTTGTTGAAAAACAAATGAAAATTATTACCTAGTTTATAGTTCTTTTTTTTTAATGTTTGTTTATTTTTGAGAAAGATCGGGGAGGGGCAGAGAGAGTGGGAGACACAGAATCCTAAGCAGGCTCCAGGCTCCGAGCTGTCAGCACAGAGCCAGACGTGGGACTCCAACTCATTATGTTAGATAATGACCTGAGCGAAATTCAAGAGTCAGGCACTTAACTGACTGAGCCATATAGGTGACCCAGAAATTATGTTTAATACAGTCTTTCCACGTCATTGTATTATCTCCTGAAAATTTTAACCTGTTGATTTTAGGGGGAAAATTGTAGAAAACAGAGTCTCAGATTCTAATGGCAAGAGGATATTTAAAACAGTTTTAAAAGTTACTTGTTTTCTTTCAGTATCTGCCTGAGAAAGTCACACCATGTCCTCTTAGTTGATGAATCCTCATCTGTGATTTCTGAGTTGTGGGCATTCAATCCCAATTTCTATGTTGATCAAATTTTCAGTAATAAAATCTCCCTTTTAATGATGTCCTCATCACAAAAGGTGAGGGCCTTATTTTATATTGTCTGGTTTAAATTTTTTTTACTGTTTATTTTTTGAGAGGGAGAAAGAGAGTGTGTGTGAGTGGGGGAGAGGCAGAGAAAGAAAGAAGACACAGAATCCGAAGGAGGCTCCAGGCTCCTAGCTGTCAGCACAGAGCCTGACTCAGGGCTCGAACCTACGGACCGTGAGATCATGACATGAGCCTAAGTCAGATGCTTAACTGACTGAGCCACCCAGGTGCCCCTATATTGTCTGGTTTAAAGGAGTAAGCATATCTAACTGGAGCAAGAAGATGATGAACGTAGGTACTACATACAGACAGCTGTCTGTTGGGTTAGTTCAGCTTTTCACACCCAAAGATTTCTGACTTGAAGAGTTCAGATACTTTTACTATAAAGTTTAATAACAAGTACAGTATATGCCGTGTCATTAGGTAACTTAGTAAGACTAATTAAAGCAAATAAAATTCAGGTAGTTTGAGGGGCGCCAGGGTGGCTCAGTCAGTTAAGCATCCGACTTTGGCTCAGGTCATGATCTCACGGTTCGTGTGTTCGAGCCCTGCATTGGGCTCTGTGCTGACAGCTCAGAGCCTGGAGCCTGCTTCCAATTGTATGTTTCCCTCTCTCTCTCTGCCCCTCCCTTGCACGTACTCTCTCTCTCTCAAAAATAAATAAACATTAAAAAATTTTTTTAAAAATTCAGGTAGTTTGGTTCCTAAAACCCTAACAGGGTCCACACGTTGGATAGTGTTCGTTTACTTGCAAACGTTAATAACCCTTAGGGTGGAGACGGACTCTACAGTGGTTGGGTCTGGGCTCTGGGCTCCCGTGCCTAGGTTCACAAGGCGATTCTGCCGCATTGTCATTGTGCAACTGGGGACAACTTTTGTAACTATTACCTAGTTTGTAGTTTTTTTAAATGTTTGTTTATTTTTGAGAGAGAGCAGGGGAGGGGCAGAGAGAGAGGGAGACACAGAATCCTAAGCAGGCTCCAGGCTCCAGGCTCCGAGCTGTCAGCACAGAGCCGGACGTGGGACTCCAAATTCAAGAGTCAGATGCTTAACTGACTTCGTTCTCAAGTTCATGACGGGAGGATAATCGTGGCACTTGCTTCTTCAGAGAGGTGTGAGGAGTAAACAAGGCGTTATTTATGGAAGTGTTACTGACGTCATCCACACACAGTCACATGATGAGGGTCATTTGGTTGTCCATGTGAGTAGATGAGACACAAAAAGAAAATCTAGTTGGCGAGTGGTTTTCACTTCATCATACCCTTCATTTGTTGTTTTTCTTGGCTTCTGTTTTCTTCCATTGGAGATCCTGTTGAGTAATGAATTAGCCAGAACACGGAAAGTGATGTCCTTCACCAGGTTTGCAAACTGGATGGTAGGTAACTACTGGGTAGTCTGGGAGACTGAAACTTGACTGTAGTTAGACTTAAATGAAAACAGCGATAACCAAAATGACCCAGAACTTATTAAAAAAAATACTATTTGTTCTAGAGCAGTTGTGGTTTCCTAGCAAACTTCAGAGGGAGGTACAGAGACCTCCTCTGTGCCCCCCACCCCGTCACAGGCACAGCCTCCCCCACTGCGGACAGTCCTCACCAGACGGGACAGTGGACGGACTCACCCTGACACATCGTCACCCAGAGGCCATAGTTGTATACACTAGGGTCCGTTCTTGGTGTTATACATTCTGTGAATTTGGACAAGTGCACCTCTGTCATTATAGTGTCACAGAGTATTCTCACTGTCCCCAAAACCTGCGTGCTTCACTGAACCCCTCTTTCTGTTCCTCCTAAACCACTGATCTTTTTACTGTCTCTATAGTTCTTCCTGTTCCAGAATGTCTTATAGTTGGAAGGGTACAGTATGTACCCTCTCAGACTGGCGTCTTTGACGTAGCAGTATGCATTTCAGACTCCTCCGTGTCTTCTCATGGCCTGAAAGGTCACTTCTTAGTGCTGGATAATGTCCCCTTGTCTGCAGGGACCACAGTTCATTTGTCCATTCATCTCCTGAAACACATCTTGGTTCCTTCCAGAATAGGCTTTTTAAGGCAGGATAATAACTCACCTGAAAAGTTAGAACAATATGGAAGTGGTGAACCATGATCTCAAGTGATCTCAGGGTGATCCCAACAAAGTTAACTGTGATCTCACTTGTGATCGAAGCTAATATTGTAAGAACAGAGTGATGAGCAGGGGCTAATGTTGGGGGCTTTGTCTGGGAATCTGAGCTTTAGGTCAAGGAGATTTTGTATTTGTCTTGTTATTTTTAAAATGGAGAAAGTAATAGCATATTTGCGAACGGATGGGAATGACCCAGCAGAGAGGGAGAAGTTTCTAAGGGTCGTTCGACAGTGCTCTGTACTGGCGAGAGGAAACAGTAGCTGGTGCACGAGGCTGTGGTTAGTTTTAGACGTGTTGAGACATGATGACAGTTTATATCTAGAAACAGGCAGGTTATCAGAGAGCTGCATGTAGGCGCTGGGGGGCCGGAGGCCGAGATGTTGCTGCTGGTTGCTTGTCATTCCCAGTAATCTGGGAGCCCAGGTCATCAGCCCAACATTAGGATGGGGGAGGATTTGTGCGAGGTTTGAAGAGCCAGGGCTCGGATGGAAAAGAAGGAAATAGCAACAATGACAAGAGACGAAGTGTAGGTCTCCTTCGAACCTAAGACTGACAGCAGACGTCCTAACAGATGCCAAGGGCTGTGGGCTAACCCCTCCAGAGCCCTGAGGGAGATAATTTAAGAGTGAATGTGGAAAAAAAAAAAGAGTAAATGTGAGACCTTTGGAGATCTGCAGAGACGGAGCAAGCGTACCCTCCATAGATTTCTGCCCAAAGAGCTACAGCCTGGAGGGAACTCCAACCCGGATGCCAATGCCAGAGGCAAGAATCAATACAAGCAAAGAAATGGGTAAATATTTTGGTCTATTTAAATAAGCATTAATTGTAAAAAGTAAATATTAAAATGTAACATTATAGACTTAAGTATATGTACTAATAGTATGAAGAATTTGGAGCACAGGTGCTAACATAACAACATGCTGAAGTTGTTGTGCCGCCCTTCCGGGACAAGCGAGGACACACAGAGCCCTGTGATCTCACCTCCTGTCAGCGGCCTGGATGGTTGGTTCCCGAGGGGAGATCTTAGGTGTGGGGTAACCTTAACTGCGCTATGTGAAATTAGCAGGTGCCGGAGATATTCGACATTACCTTCCAAGTATTCTCAATATTAATACTCTAAATCCTAGACTTACCAGGCACTGGAGACATTCCCAGGCTCTGAGATGTTTGCTCCGAGGCTGGGGAGAGGGCCGCTCCTGGGCCTTGGAAAACGTGTGTTTGGCACTCCGCAGACCAGACAGCAGTGTATATAAACATCGATTTTGTGCTTAAACACAGTTCTCATTATCCTTGTCTCCTCCACAGCTTGTGTCCAGCTCAAATAAAACCCGGCATATGTGCTGTGTGCTCCTACAATCCAGATCCCTTTTATGGAAAAGGAAAGTCTGCCTCTTTCTTCCCCTGATCAGGAAGGGTGAAGACAATAGGTGCTGGGCCACAGCTGAGAAATATGCTCATGTCCCTTATTGAAGGGCTGCACATCTTTAGAAATCACCTGAAACGTAGAAGGTATTCCGTTACCTGGCAATGTGAGGTTTTTAATATGTTTTATTTTTCCAAACGTAAAAAGCAATCTCCCAAGAATAAAGTTTCTGAATTGTCAGATAGAAAATATAGTTTTTTTGAGCTTCCTGAAGCTCTGCTCTTGATTGATCGTCGTGAGAAGTCGTTTCTCACTGAGCCCTTTGATCTGAACAGTACCAAATGGGCTGTTTGTACACGAAGCACTTGACGTTTATTACGTAAGGCATTATCATTCTTGATGTGCAAACAGGCTAGAAATTCACTTCTTAACCCTTTCCTCTTAATATGATACTTTATATTACATTTAGAAAGGATCATTTATCTCTAGCTTATTCAGGGACCTATGTTTTACCTAATAAAGTGATTCCTAGTTATTGGATTATATTATTGGAATCTTATACCTCTTTTTAATTATATTTGAGTAGAAAAACAAAATATACTCATGTTGCAAGTGATGTTTGCTGGTAATACAAATCAAATTATTTAAAGACTGATTTTATTGACGTTTTAGATGAAGATTTTAGTGTTAACATATAATACAAGAGGAATTAAGTAGCTACCCCGTAAATCCTTTTAGGGGTAAGTTGGAGCATAAAAATACAAAAATAAGTTAGATTATGACATATGAAGTGTTCTGTTGGGTTAACATTTTATATTTTACAAATAGTTAAGAAATATTTTTTCCCTTCAATGTTAATACTAAACCAGGCTAGTCTGGGATACATATAACTAATGCTCAGAGTAGAAAATCTACACCTGTGGCAGGATATGGGATGGTAACAGTGTTTACACAACTGGGTGGTAATGTCACTTATTATGAAGCACATTTCCAGAATCATGTAATGAGCCTCATTTTCACACAGCCATTAACTTTGGCTTAGAAATGCTAATTAAAGAATAACTTCATTTTTCAACTGCAGACTGTCTGTATAAACAACATATAGCATCATTTTTGCTATCCACAAGCTCCGAGTACATAAATTTGATCATGAGTAGATGTTGGCTGATTTCTGAGGAAATAGGGACTTTCTGTAAGACTATTTCTTATTTATAATTTATGCTTTCATTGCATACGCTGTCTGCTCTTAGTACCAGACTGAGTTTCCATTACACTTTATTGCATTTACATGGGCTCTTCTGTCATGCCTTAATAAAATTATAAAATTGACTTAATTGGGTCTATATGAAAGCTTCCTTTATCATTAATAATTCCATTTATTCCACGGGCTTATTAGTTTTGGATAACTTGAGTGACTTCATTAAGATTTGCACTAGAATATGAATATTATTTGAAAAGTAAGCATGAGTAAAAGCAAATTTAAAAATGTACACATAGGACTTTGTGGACTAAAAAATACATACTTGATTCAAAAGAGTGAATTGTTCCCATTAAATATGTTGCTATGGTATTATCTGTAAAAATATATCATCTGAAGAATTTAATAGGCAGTGAGTGGTTTCATCCTTTTGTCTAACTTTTGAGCTGTCTTGTGCCCTTAAACTCTGGAAATACCAAGATGGAAGGCTTATTTTCTGTGCTCAAAGATTTTTGTTTCCTTCTGCCTAGGGAGAATACCCAGCATCAGTTTGTAATTACTTAAGCCTCCTACGTGAGATGGCAGATCTACTTAGCATGTACCTAGTGCAATCTTTATTATTCCCTCAACTCTTTAAAGAACTCTTTAAAATGGATATTAAGTTATAAGAAGGCCAGGAAAGAGACTGTAGCAGATACACTGTGAATCTGTTTTTACTCCTGGAGAAACCAGTTCAAAATGCTCTTGGAGGACTTATTTTTTGCTGGTTTAAACAATTTAATTTCTAAGATGGATGTGGAGTCGTGGGATGTTTGTTGATTTGAGGTTAGTTATGGAAGGTTTTCACCTCAGTATTTTCACAGCACTAAGCATGGTGACTAACCTATCACAGGTACCTCATAAATATTCATTGACTTACTGAGTGAATCAATCTTTATTGATTGATAAAATAGTGACTATTCATTGGCAGACAAGGGGAACCTTCTAGCAGAGTGAGAGCCGAGGTGGCCAGAGTTCTGAAAGGCTTTGCCTTGTTGGACAAGAGAGGAGTTTGGTATAGACGAGCAGTCTAATCAACAGAGGGGCTCACGTACGGAAGGGAGTTGGTTTGGCTCTAACGTGACAGCCTGGTTGTTACACGGATGTCTGGCCTGGGGAGGATTAGTTCAGCTCTGTCAGACATAGTGAAAGGGGAAAGAAGCCAGGGCCACCGTTCCCCAACCAGCGTCATCTGGAAGCTTATTAGACTTATTAGACTTATTAGAAACTCACGTCCCTAAATGAGACTCTCCTCATGAGGAGTAGCGGCAGCCTGGGTTCTGAATGGGCCATCTAGGGATTTGGGATCAGCAGGCTCGTAAGGGAACAGCCAAGGATCAGGAATTTATTTATTTATTTATTTATTTATTTATTTATTTATTTATTTTGAGAGACAGAGAGACAGCCCAAGCAGGGGAGGGGCAAGTGGAGAGCAAGGGGGAGAGAATCCCAAGCAGGCCCCACACTGTCAGCACAGAGCCCAATTCGGGTCTTAAACTCACGAACTGTGAGATCATGACCTGAGCTGAAACCAAGATTCAGATGCTTAACTGACTGAGCCACCCGGCGTCCCTTCTCAAGAATTCTTTCTTGACGGTTTGCTCCAAACCCAGACATCTCCACATCAAAAGTGTGTGATGCCCAGAGAATTAAATCAATATCAGTTGGATATTCTTAAGCATTATTTATTTTGAAATCAATAATCTAACAAATTTAATTTCTCCATGCCAAAAATATTTTAATGTAAAATACATGGAAGCCTTTTCCAAAATCAAAGACCATTTTCTCCTGGTCAGTGCTAGAGACCTCTGAAGAATTTTTCTTTGACCTTTTCTTTTTTCTTCCTTTTTTCTTCCTTTTTTCTTTTTTGAGAATTCTGGGGAGTATTACTCTTCTTTTTGTGGTATTAATATACCACACTTTGCAAATATACTGTGTCCTGATGGCCTCACGTGGGTTGGGAGACCCTGATTCTCCTCATAGTATTCTCCAACAAAAAAGTCCTTGGGATGGGTTACGTCCGAGAATGACGTGGGGTAAATGAGTTTGAGTCATTTCCTGTCAATTTCAGTTTCTGATCCAAGATAAATTTTCCTTAAGATTATGTCACGAATGATACCTTACATGTAGAGAACCAAGAAGTCAGGAGGAGATGGGTCAGGAACTATGCGGAGTGTTTTACTCCTGGTAGTTTGCTCGTGTTCTTAGAATTGTAACTCTTTCTTTTTTCTTTTTTTTTAATGTATATTATTTATTTTTGAGAGAGAGAGACAGAGTGAGAACAGAAGAGTGGCAGAGACAGAGACACACAGAATGTGAAGCAGGCTCCAGGCTCTGAGCTGTCAGCACAGAGCCTGACGCGGGGCTCGAACTCACAGACTGCGAGATCATGACCTGAGCCGAAGTCGGACGCTCAATGGACTGAGCCACCCAGGCGCCCCAAATTGTAACTGTTTCAAGCTCATTAGGAATTATACAGCGTCTTGTCCTGTTCATAGGACTCTCATAGACATAGCTATTTTTAATCCAGCAAATAAAACCTGTATGCCACAAGGATTATGTTACTGCTCTCCTTTTATGATTCAGTATCCCATGGACATGTTTGGATGCAAGCACATTTACTTGCTCTTACCTTGGGAAAGCTATTTATCAAAGCCCTGTTCTGTAGTAGGCACTGCGCTGGTGAGCAGGAGAGCTCTGGTCAGTAGGGCCTTGTTTTCAGCGCCGTCCTCCACATTGCAATGTGGACCGAACACAAAAGAGAAAACTGAAATGACCCAGCCAGCCTCACCATCAATACAAACACCCGAGAGACCATAAAGTGATCGGGGATCAGAAGTTGTGAGTAGGACTGGAACTGTGACCAGCCGGTCTCCCGTCCAGAAGCAGGACGGTGCCGGACTGCTGCTCAGCCGCCACACAGCCGGCCCCAGGCCCACTGCTTGCAAGAACGAGTGGAAGTGAGAGCCCGTCCCACACGGACGCTACATGGCTCTGCCGCTGTCGTGGGGCCATGGTGTTACTGGAAGTCATGAACCAGGGGAGGAACGTGGGGGTAAACACAGAGTTTAGTGACCAGAAACCAAGGCCCGTGACTGCTGGCTACACTGTACCTGATGCCAGCGCAGAACCGGGGCTTTAAAACTCGGTTATCTGCTGCAGAGCAAATAAGTGAACAGAGTCAGGCCGGGGGAAGAAGTGCAGGCCACCATGTGGGCACATAGCAGGAGACAGAATAAAAAACACCTCCCCTGAAAAAATGGTCCTGCAGTGCTGACTGCCACAGCACGTGTTAAGGAACATTGAGTCCACTGCGCTGCAGCCTGTCTCTCCAAGGTTGGAAGAGAAGTACGTCTGGGACAGCGCCTCACGTAAAAGAGGTGTGTCTGGGACGGCCCCTCTCTGCCTGTCTTCCAGAACTGATGAAGGACAGGGGTCCACAGATCAACAGCGCACTCCAGGTATGAGCCGTAAATGCAGGTGCGTTCATGTCTTGAAACTCTGCGGGACTACGTCAGACATAAAGAGAATATTACAGTGAGCAGGGGAAAAAGCCTTCACTGAAAGCCTGAAATGCACTGGCTGTGCCGGGAGACAGGGAAGTCATAACCGGGCGGTGCTGAGGAGAAAGAACAGTGCGGAAAGTTTTGTACCCTCCTAAGTTATTATTCCAGGATGAGAACAAAATTAGGACAATTTAAAATCCATAAAATAAGAGTGTTCACCATTAGGGGCACCTGGGGGGCTCGCTCAGTTGAGCGTCCAGCTTCGGCTCAGGTCACGATCTCACGGTTCGTGGCTTTGAGCCCCGTGTCGGGCTCTGTGCTGACAGCTAGTTCACGAGCCTGGAGCCTGTGTTCAGATTCTGTGTCTCCGTCTCTCTTTGACCCTCCCCTCTTCACACTGTCTGTCTGTCTCTCTCTCTCTCTCTCTCAAAAATAAATAAAAGATTAAAAAAATTAAAAAAAGTGTTCACCATTCACATAACCTCCCAGAGGAAATATTTAAAAAAATGGAACCAACAGGAAGAATGGTTATCCCAGAAGGGTTCTGTGGGGGAAGTTAGGAAACAACACTGAAGTGGATGAAATGGGTCAGAGCATAGCAGTCCTTCCTCATCTCTGAGAACGTGCGGACATGATTCGTTCAACAACAGCATGAGTTTAATTGCTCCACCTGTAAAAATACAAGCTCTTGCGGTCCTGCAGGTCTCCAGTTCAGGTGTAGACCGTGAGTGTTGGGCGGAGAAAGGGGAGAAAGGCCTCTGTGAGCCCGTCATCTGGAGAGAGATGAGGAGATTCTGCTATAAATGAGCACTATACTTTTCTTCAAAATTTAAAAGGAACTGAATTAGGAGCTTTTTTTTTTAATTCCATGTTCTCAAATTGTGTTTTCTTCTTTCCTGGTGGTTAGGTAGTTTGAAAGCCTCCATCTCTGTGTTATTTTAACTTAACGGTAAAACCTATTTTCCCTTTGTCCCTCAGGTGATCCTCAGACTACTTCGGGATTAGTATACACTAAGGATGCGATGGCAGCAGAGTGTGTCTTCCCCAAAGCCAGACCTGTTGCTGTTTCTCTTTGAATTGTCCTGAAGATACCTGTTGGAGCCCAGGAGCAAAGAGAGGGAGATAATTTGCATTCAGTTTGCTCAGGGGCAGCACTGGGTGCAGCAGGGGCTAAGGAAGTGTGTGTGTGTGGGGGGGGATGAGTCCTACAGGTGGAAGAGACTGTCCCCTGAGGACAGCAGGGACAGGACTTCCAGCCCCCGTGAGTCTGGGATTAAAGTGGATGTGATGGGGCTATAAAAACAACTAGGTTGGAATCCCCAGAACATGGTGCTCGAGGCCGCTTCGTCACATCTTCGTGGGGACTCATCGGTCCGCCCAGTGTCACTATGTTTTCCACTCACATTTCTTGTGACAGTAAGTTGTGGAAGCCAAGCTGACCGCTCTGCAAGATTACAGCGTGGAACCCCGGTGTCCCTTCTGCCTCCTGTGTTGTTGTCTCCCCCTTCCACTCCTTCCCTGTGTCCCCCCTTCCGTTCCTGATCCCCTGTGTCCCCCTCCTCCGCTCCTGCTCCCGTGTCCCTCCCTTCTGCTACTGCTCCCATGTCCCCCCCCGCTCCTGCTCCCCTGTGTCCCCCTGTGCCCCGCTTTCTCTCCCGCTCCCCTGTGTTGTCCCCCCCTCCCGCTCCTGCTCCCCTGTGTCATCCCCCTCTTCCATTCCTGCTCCCCTGTGTTATCCCCCCTTCCTCTCCTGCTCACTTGTGTTGTCCCTCCTTCTGCTCCTGCTCCCCTGTGTTGTCCCCCCTTCGCTCCTGCTCGCCTGTGTCGTCTCTCCTCCTCTCCCCCCTTCTGCTCCTGCTCCCCCTACGCCTGAGCTCCAGCTTGTTGCTTCTCTGCCCTGTAGGCAGCGAGCACGTCTCAAATTTTGTCGCCTTCATACCGTGGCAGTTGTCGCCTTCCATGTTCCTGTTACCGTTTAGGGGCAGCCTCCTCTGTTAATGAAGCCATTCTTTTTAACTTTGGTCCCTAGGCTCATTAGACAGCAGAAGAGTAAAGCCAAGTGCACTGGAGTCATTAGCTCCAGTAAACTTTTGTTGAACTTGTTTGGCAAATGAGGTTTCACTAAAGTGTGAGCTGGAAAGACAGCCGAGGGATGGGAAAGAGCATTCGTGAGTACTGACGCGCGCCAGGATGGGGACAAGCTGGATGCAGCCATGACCTTGGACTCTGACATCCGCAGGACTCTCACCCTGCATGACTAGATGTTTATAGCAGGGAGGCTGAAGAAAAGTAGTGTACTTAAGACTTGGAACTGTACTTTAAAGTTGCGGAATAAAGTAGAAAGGAGTGATTGGAACTTAGCGCATTAAAAAGATTTATTTCGATGCTGTGAAAAGTGTTGCCCCACCGTGTCTCCTTGGTCCCTGGTCGTCACTGGCATTCCCTTAGAAGGGTTACCTAAGAAAAGGTTAGAACTAAGATATAAAATTAAGACTAGATCATTTTTATAAAATGTTAAAGAATTAAATAATGGATTAAGTTTGTTTTTCATGAATAAAATAATTAGCTTTCATATATCAAACTGTTAGCTTGAATGTATCAATTCAGAGTGGAGGTGTTATTATCAGACCTCTAGTAGCCATTATTAACTTCCAAGTTAGCTTATTTGAAAAGGAAGTTGGTTCACAAAATATTAAATCTACTCGAAGTATATTTTTTATCTGCTCAGCAATAAGATTTTACCCTGTAGCCTTCTTTTTTCTGTTTTCGTCTGCTTTTGTTATTTAATCTTTCGTTTTAAAAAAGAAGTCCTAAGATATTAGCATTAAACATTCAGTGAAAGAGTACATGAAAAATAAAATAGGAATCTGTTAATAGCATTTGTCCTTGAGATAACTTTTATAAAATTTGGGATTTGTACAGACACTCCCTATTTCTGTGTGATTGGTCCGCTCCTGAGCCAAGCGGGGATAACGAGTTTTGTTCCCACTTTTGCACTTCATGTTTTTAAAAAAAGAGATCTAAACAACAAACAGGTCAGGTCTGCTTGTATAAGCTGTTGTGTGCTCCTCTCAGGCCAGCATAGGCTTACTCTGATGCCAGAGACCCAAAGAAAACTGTCAAAATCTTCAGGCTTGGGGCGCCTGAGTGGTTTAGTCGGTTAAGCGTCTGACGTCGGCGCAGGTCATGATCTCACAGTTTGTGGGTTCAAGCCCCGCATCGGGCTCTGTGCTGACAGCTAGCTCAGAGCCTGGAGACTGTCTTCAGATTCTATGTCTCCCTCTCTCTCTGACCCTCCCTTGCTCACGCTCTCTCTCTCTCTCTCTCAAAAATAAATAAAACATTAAAAAAATTAAAAACAATATCTTCAGGCTTGCCCGTGTATTTGAAGTTAGTCCTGATCAAAGGCACTAGGACTTAAGTTTTTAAAAGGAACCTTTTAAAAATAAAAGCTCCTTTAGGGAGACCGTACAAATGCAGCATTGAACTTTTTAAATATAGTATCAGAATCCCAAAATGCAAGTGTGTTGCTATACACAGCCTTTTGAAATATATTACACCAATAACATATTAGTTTTATTCTTCGAAGCTGGGATCAGAAAAGAAGTTTTCTTGTGGCCCTGTGAAGTCAGTGCATTATTATTAATTTGGAATCAGGTTTCTTTGGACCAGCTCGAGGGGCTTTGCTTCAGAGACAAGATGTGAGCACCAGGACCTCCTCTTTCTGTTTTCTCCCCTCCACTTCTTGAGAAGGACACATAGTTGTTACTGAGAATAAGCTCTGTCAATACTACCTCCCTAAGAGATAATGCTGAGAGATCTTGTAAACTTAAGTCTTGGACAGTGTCAAAAATGTGATGAACTTAAGATTATAATAGCAAAGGCTCAGCACCTTTTTTTTTTTAAAGATTTTATTATTACGTAATCTCTATACCCAACATGGGGCTCGAACTCATGACCTCTAGATCAAGAGTTGGGCGCCCCTCTGGCTGAGCCAGCCATTCACCTCAAGACCGAGCGTCTTTCATGTGCTCCCGGCTTCACAGGATCTGAGCTCACCCGTCTTTGTCCTGGACACGGTCTCTGAGTCCCGGTCGCCAAGTGTCAGCATCTGCAGTAGCCATCGGTGCAGATACAATCAGAGGTTAGGAAAGGCAGTTATTCTCAAAAGTTAGGATTCTTTGATGGAAGTAAAAAGTATGTTTTAGCTTTATGTAAAATTAGGCCCAGTTTTAGAGAGTTGTGACATTTCCACTTGTTTCTGTACAGGGTTCTGAGCTTGATCCTTGGTGCTGGATTGGACTTCTGCCACACCGGCAGGGTGTGGACGGGTGTTACTCAGGCATGCCACTGGCCAGGAAGGACAGAGCCCTGCATTGCCTGACATCCCATGGGGATGGCGAGGGGGAGGGGCTGTGTGACTGTACTGTGTGCAGGAACGTGGCTTGAGGATATCGAGGGGGTGGGGGGTGAACTTAGGAATTCCTGGGCGAGACGAGCTATCCAGGGACTCGAAGACTATTTGGGGACTGAACAAGGCAGGTGGCTTAACTCAGGAATGAAGCAAATCACCCCTGGTTTCATTTCCCCAGTTCCTGAATTTTTTTTTCTTCTTTCATTCTCCTCTGACAGATGTTTGCAGATCTGAATACTGGGTATTTCTAATCACATTGTGATGGCTACTTCTTTTCTGTTTCCTTTTAAGGCCGAGGTCCTGTTGGTGGTAGCCAGTTGTTAACATAATTCACAACTCTGATACAGTGACCTGCTTAGTAAATAAAGCATGTCCCTTATTTTGTTGCGGTTGCTTTGTAATCAAAGTGACCAAATGCCCGTCTCTGGTGTTTCTTTGCAGATGCAGTGTTTGAACCCAGGCTTCTCACATGTTTGTCCTGGTGATTTTCCTCATACCATTAGGTTATGAGTTTTGTTGTCAAGGAATAGAAATGCTTATATTCACTTCAAGTATTTTCCCCACTACATTTTTGTCAAGAGTTTTGTGGCCTGAGAACCTGGTACAGGTTTACAAAGTTGTGGGTTTCTCTTCTGTAAAGATGCTTCAGGTTAAGGATGCCCCAGGTGACCGCTGTAGGTTTTCTCCGTCCCCAGTCACCGCACTCCAAGTCTTGCATGGCTGCTCGCGTCATGGTGTGTACGTGGTGGCCTGGGATGGGCTTGTGGTGCCCACACCCCCTTGTCCCCAGAGCTGCGTTCTTACAGCCCGTGCACAGGAGGTCCGTTCCGGGTGACATCTCAGAAGCGTTCCCCTTCAGGGACAGTAATGGCCCCTAGAACCTGCCTCCGCTTTACCTTCTGCAGCAAAAGATGGCTTGTTCTTGAGCCTCACGGTAGAGCCCACCAACCTTGAAGGTGTTTGTTTCAGTGTTTTTGGGGTGGCTTGCCGAGCTCAGGGACATGCGTATTTAGTATGTTAAGATACCCTCTACCGTCCGTGACCTAGTCCTGGTTTCTGATGTACCCCAATTGTAAATGTAGTCTTCCAGCCAGACGTATGTTTGGAGTCTAACAACAGTGCCATGCTGCAGTATTTTCAGATTTTAAGGAAGCCTAGTAAAATACTCTATCTAGTGTGTATCTCACAGTCTTGAATTCTGACACGAATAAATATGCTTGCTTCTTTTCCATTTGTTATTACGTCCCTCATTTCTTACCTCTTTAGAGCCATGGCACATTTTTATTTCATATGTACTACCTTCTGAAGCCAGACACGGCAGGAGTTTCATCATTTGGGACTATTTGAACTTCTAAATAACTAATGAGTGTGTTTTCCACATAGAAAACTACTCCCGCTGCATTTGTGAAATACCATACCCTAATGATGTCTTCTGTCTTAGAGTTTGGGTAGTTTAAGGTTCTTTTCTTGCCAAAAATAATATTACCACATATTACAAAAAGTATAAATCAGTAAGACTAGAATTTTCATTTACTTTCTTCCGTGGAACTTCGTTTTATATCAGAGAACGTGATGTCACTTAAGTGAAGCCTGCAGCAGTGATGATAGGTATTTGTAGGCAGGTGGCACAAGTGTTTTCCCACAAAGTCTGACTTTGGGAAAATTGCGTGTCTTTTTATTTCGTGACATAAGGAAAGTATGTGTAACTTTCTCCACAAATATTAGAAGTCTGACTTGTAGAAAATTTCAGTGTATTAGTCACAATTCCACTCTTAGTCTATGCATGCCACATCCATTTAGGTGTATTTACGGTCTGGTACCAGTGCCCCTGACACCCTCACAGTCATTCTCTGATGAGGTTAAGGAGAAGAGTCTTCGTTCTCGGAGCCCATCTCATAACAGGAACATCTACTGTAAAATAAAACCTCTTATTGTGAAATCCTATATTGCAAACCAGAAATACTTTGGAAGCGCTCCAGGGCCCGTGGGCGCACTATGCTTTGTCTTTAAATCATCATGCATGACAAGATTATATTCTTAGATGATCTACAGCCTAGTTATTTTGTTATGGCTGAAATGTTCCAGCTTGTTTTTGAGAGAAAACTAGCAAATCTGGGCCTCCTGTCCTGCTCTGACATAACACATTGTTCCTGCTTCTAGTGGAGAAAGGCTGTCCTCTCTTTACACTGCTTGCGACCAGACACGATGTTTCCCAGAGCTCCCACCTGAAGCCTGTGACAGACTAACCTCCTTGACGTGGCTTTTACATTGAAAAAGGTGTTTTAATTTTGGTTAGGTTAAGGAAGGCTCAAATTTTTGTCTATTTTGAGTATTGCATTGTCAGATTTTTTTATTTCTCCATAGAAAAATAGAAGGCTACCTTTTCTCTGCAAGTTACTAATCCCTGTTTGTTTTGCTTTAAAATATCTTCTGGAGCCCCTGGGGGGCTCAGTCTGTTAAACGTCCGACTTGATTTAGGCTCAGGTCATGATCTTACGGTTTGCGAGTTTGAGTCCCATTTGGGCTCTGTGCAGAGCCCGCTTGGGATTCTCTTTCTCCCTCTCCCTCCGGCCCCTCCCCCATCTCTCAAAATGAATAAATAAACTTAAAAAAAAAATAGCTTCTGATATTCCCTAAAATTTTTAGAAGTGTATAGATTAATAAGTAAATTTTATTCCTGATGACCAAAATGCTTTCTGGATTATTGATAAAATAGATATAGTGTCCTAGTTTTTAATCAAATCAAGCAAAGAATGTAATGAAGAATAACAAAGATTTCCCAGATCCACTTGTTTCCAGGACTCCATCACTGATGCTAGCGTGAGAGATCAGTCTGCAATTAAGCAGGAAGTCTATTGTCTATTAAATTTAATGGTTTGCTGTGAGAGAAAACTTTTATTTATGTTCATTGTTTAAGAATATGTTAATGCCAAGAAAAAGCCCACCTTAGAAGCAAAACAAAAATAAACCTTTAAAGAACTTCTGAAGATAAGCTCACATACTTGTTACTGGAGTGACCTCTGCTGGTTTGGATAAAAGTGTGAAAGGCCTATTCCTTACACTTCTTGTTATTTAGCAACAATTTACTACCCGGAATTTACAAGCAGACGATAGTGCAATATATGCACTTGTACTTGAAATACACTTAATATCGGCTGTTGTTTCTTTCGCGTAACCACAGTGGAAGTGGTCTTTGGGGCTCATAGAAATCAGCAAGAAAATAAGATTTAAATACTAAAGACACGTTTATTCAGTTAATAAATAGTGATGTAACAAAGTAAGAATGCAATGGTAACAAATTGTAAAACATCAATTTTTTTTCAATAAATATTTGTCAGGTAACTTATTATGTACTAGATCTTGCTGAGGGGTATAAAAATGGTAATAATAGAGTTTGTGGGGTTAAGTGTAGATTAAGGGGGTAAAAGAGGTGTAAAAACAACCAAGATAAGAAACTAACATGAGCTAAGTGTTGTAAGAGACTCAGGGTAACTCAGAGTGGTAGGACGGAGCTTCTGGCCTGGGTAATCCGGAGAGTTTCATGGAGGCGGGGTCATGTTGTCAAGAGTGGATGGGCCAAGCGGATGGAAAGCTGGGGAGAGGCTGTTGTGGGGAAGAAAGCGTGATCATGAGAAGCTGAGTGTGCGCATGTCCGAGCGCCGTGCACCCTATGGGTGGGGACCCTGGGTAGCTGTGGTCGGTGGGGAGTTTAAACTTGACCCATGGGCAGGGGCTGCTGCTCTGGTCTCGCGGCCGGGGGCAGCGTGGTTAGATCAGCTGGTGATGGTGGGGAGTCCAGAGGCCCTGGTTGCGGGATCAGGGCACGCGGCGGGGTGGGGGGGTGGATAGGACGTGAAGGAGGTGCAGTAGGAGAGGAAGGTGCCCGGCTGTGGCTGCGGGACAGGTGACTGAGGGTGGACAGTGGTGCGGAGGGGCAGGGGTTGAGGGAAGATGGAGTGAAATTTGGGGCTCATGTGACTGAGAGGGTGAACACACACAGGAAATCAGGACATCGCTTGGGGTTGAGACATGATTATACAGCAACCCCCATCCCTGCGTTGAGCTTTATGCAGTTTCAGTTACCGGCGCTCAGCCATGGTTGATGCTCCTGCTGACAGGCGGCCTGGCACCTGTCCCCAGCCACCTGGAGCCTGGCGCTTGTCCCCTGGAGCCTGTCCCTAGGCATCCATCCCCTGGCGCCTGTCCCCTGGCACCTGTTTGCCTACCCTCTGGTGCCTGTCCCCAGGCACCTGTCCCAGGCACCTGGAGCCTGGCACCTGGAGCCTGGCGCCTACCCCCTGGTACCTGGCACCTGAAGCCTGTCCCCTTGCACCTGTCCCCAGGCCCCAGGCACCTGTCCCCTGGCGCCTGTCCCCGCACGGGCGTGTCCCTCTCACCCATACGCATAGTGAAGAGGGATGCGGGACAGCGAGGTGTTTGGAGAGGGTGCTGCATGAGCAGGTATTATAGGTGGTTGTGGCCTCCGCTTTGCCTTATCCTGGTTCTTGCTGTTCATCCCCACCTTGTGCCCATTTATAAAGGAGCCTCATCGGGGGCATGTCTGTGCAGGAAGAACAGTTACTGGGGTTCATATTGTCTGCCGATTCCCACACCCCTAGGGGTCTCGATTGCATCCCCCACCGACAAGGGGGGGGCAAGTGTATTTGAGATTCTTGATTTTGAGCTGCTGGCAGGACACAGGGCTGACAGGAGCCGTGGGTATTGCCAAGATTTAGAATACAAGAATTACGAGGACCCCCGAGAAAATGGACTTGGGGTCCCAGAAAGTGGATATTTGAGTAGTGGAGACTGAGGGAAGAGAAGATTCTTGCAGGGACGTTAGGAAGTGGAGAAAGTGAATATTGACAGAGGACCATCAACTTCTGTTTCTGAAGGAACAGTTTCATCAAATGGTGGGTGAGACTGAGAAGGAACAAGAAGGGTGGCCCTGCAAGGAGGGGACAGACGTCCCATCAAGGAGGGGACAGACCAGACGGCCTAGCAGCCTGAACACTAGCAGGACACACAAGGGTCACTTTTCTGGGCTGGGAGAAACTCAGCAGTTTTGCAAGGGAATGAAGAAGCAGCTGGCAAAGCCGAAGGGATGAAGGTGGTCCTGGGAGGTCCCTGGGAGGGAGCGTAGGGCACAGGGGTGCCTGGGGGCCCCCTGCACGAGCCCACACCTGCCGCCGCCAGACAGCGCTCGGTCTTCTCTGTGCCCTTAGGTGTGTCTGCCAAGCGCTTGCTGACATTTCAGCGTCGTTTGTTTTATTTTTTTGAGAGCGACTGAGTGGGGGGGGGGCACAGAGAGAGGGAGAGAAATTCCAAGCGGGCTCTGTGCTGTGAGTCCCCCAGCCACCCCCTCCCTCCCTGAAGCAGCATTCTTAAATGAAGTAATTAAATACACAAATCAGTGACTTGGTTAAAGATATAAATAAGAATTTGCAGGTTTATGAGTTGGAGAGTGCAGGTCTTTGGCTTCTATGACACCTTAACTAATTTAATGGGTTTCTTGGGGCAATTTATGGGGTCAACAACGATAGACCCCGTGTTTGCATTTCTTGCAGCAGCGAGCTCCGTGAGGTGGGATTAGCCACTGTGATAAACGAAACCAAAGTCCCGTTCAATGATGAAGAGATTTCAAATACCTTCATTTTCATTTTAACTCTGTATTTCTTTTTTTGGAGACTTTTTGGTATTACGGTGTTTGGCATACGTATGACAATGAGTCCACATACCCTGTGATTTCAGAGACTAAGGTTTTAATGTATTTACTTGAGTGAATGCTTCTCTTCCCTGTTGTCTGTTTTCCCCCAGGATGGGCTCTTTTGTATGTAAATTTAGAAGGTACGTGAATAAAAGTTACCTTCTTACCCTTGAGGAGCTCATACACTCTATTTTTTCTCCATGTTTACAACGGTTTTATTTTTATTTGAAGTGCAGTTGACATACAGTGTTAGTTTCACAGGTACAACATAGTGACTTGACGATTGTACAGTGTCTTTATTGTGGTGGCTCAACACCTGGGTCTCAGGTCAGCAGCCTCGGCATTGCTTGGGGACTTGTAGGAAGGCAGGTTCTCAGGGTCCAGCCCGGACCCCAGATCGGACCGATGGGGGATGGGGACGCACGGCCGCCTGCTGGCCAGCCATCCTGGAGGCTCTGACACACGGGACTTTGAGGACCACTGGTCTAATGGCCACATGTCATACTTTCCTTAAAACTCCTTTTATGGAGATAAAATCCATATTCCACCAAAATTCACCATTTCAAGTGTACAAGTCAGCGGCTTGTGGAGTAGGGGAGGCCGTGCGCTGTCACCACTCTTGGTTCCAGGACATTTTATCCCCAAGAAGAAACTCTGTACCCGGTGGTGTCGCCCCGGCCGCTCATCTACTCTCTGTCTCTCTAGATGTGAATAGTGGGACGTGTCACATACGTGCAACCACACGGTGTGTGACCTTTCCTGTCGGGCTTTCACCTAGCACCGTGTCTGCCTCGTGTGTCTTTTTACGGCTGAGCAGTGCTCTGCCGTGCGCGTGCGTCTCGTGTGTGCATCACTCACGGACATGTGCGCTGTGTCCTCGCGGTGGTAAACAAGGCCGCCACGCACATCCACGAGCAGGTGTTTCGGTTCTCGTGTTGGTCGTGGTGTCTGTGCTCCACACGGTCACACAAGCGCCAGATCAGGGAAATGCAGGGTTAGGTGCCTCCAAGCCTTGGTTGTGTTCTGGACGAGTCAGTACTGAGTTGTCTAGTGCGTGTTTGTGTCCGAAGACCCCTTACCTCACCCACGTTGCCGACACGGAGGTCGAGCTCACACGTGGCTCTGCGTTTCTCCGTAGAGCACAGCCCACCTTGAGCTTAGGAACAAGAGGCAGCACAGCACGCTGCCCTTCGGGGCCACTTGAAGCGGTGGAATTGTTGGGGCGCCTGGGGGGCTCAGTGGATTAGCGTCCGACTCTTGGACTTGGCTCAGGTCATGATCTCACGGTTCGTGAGTTCGAGCCCCACATCGGGCTGTACGCTGACAGCACAGAGCCTGCTTGGGATTCTTTCTCTCCCTCTCTCTCTGCCTCTGCTCTGCTCTCTCCATCTCTCAAAATAAATAGACTTAAAAAAATTTAAATGGTGAAATTGCTAACAAAAAGCACAGAAACATGAACAACGTAGCACTAGGTAGAGAAAAGAACACTTGATACAGTATGCTAGGCAGGGCGTCACCTTGTTCAGTGCACCTGGGTACATGAATGTTGCAGGACTCGAATTTTCACGTATCTGAAATACCGTGGAAGAACCCCCAGGACATGAGGTTACAAGTCAGCTTGAGCGAGGAGGCGAAATTTGCAATCTGGGACCAGGGACACAGATGACCCCCTGTGCTTGCTTGGTATGTCGTTGCTTAGTGTGTGTGCAGACAGCGAGACCTTTCCTTCCTTGCCTTGTGCCTGCCTGCCTGCCTCCCTCCTTCCCTCCTTCCTTCCACCCTTCTTCCCCCTTGCCTCCCTTCCTTCCCTCCCTCCCCTCCCTCTCTTCCCCCTTCCTCCTCCCTCTCTTCTTCCCCCTCCCTTCTTCCCCCCTCGCTTCCTCCCCCTCCCTTCTCCCTTCCTTCCTTCCCTCCCTCCCCCTTCCCCCCTCCCCCTCCCCCTTCCTCCCCCTTTCCCCCTCCTTTCTTTCCCCCTTCCCTCCCCTCTTCCTCCTTCTCCTTCCTCCCTCCTTCCTTCCTCCCCTTCCTTCCCCCTTCCTTTCCCCCTTCCCTTCCTTTCCCACTTCCTTCCCCCACTTCCTTGCTCCCTCCTCCCTTCCCCTTCCTTCCTTCCTTCATCCTCCCTCCCTCCCTTCCTCCTTCCTTCTTTCCCATTAAGCCATCTCAATGTTTCTCATGTGAAATGGTATCTCATGCTTTTATCTGACACCTTCCATAATTATTAGTGATGTTGAGCAACTTTCCATGTGCATATTAACCATTCATACATTTTCTTTAGAAACTGTCTATTCCAAAATTTTGACTATTTTTAGATTATATTATTTGGGTTTTTATTGTTGAGTCATTAAGTTTTTCTATATTGTGGTTACTAGCCTCTTAGATACATGATTTGCACATATTTTCCCCTCTTCTGTGGGTTGTCAGTTCATTTTCTTGATAATGTTCTTTGATGTACTAAAGTTTCATTATTTTAATGAAGTCCAATTTCATCTATTTTTTTCTTTGATTACTTGTGCTTTTGGTGTTAACTTCTTTAATTTTGAACGTGCCATATTTATATAATGAATCAGTAGAGCCTGTTGAGAAAGTTGTTTACACATTTTTAATGAAAAAGTCTTGAAAAGTTAGATTTCACAGTTTCAGTAGGTTATCACTTGTTTGTCAGTGGATGTAAATGTAAAGTATTTGTTTGCAGATACCAGGTATTTAAAAGGGTTTTACATTGTGGTTGTGGAATTTAAAATAATGACATCATCAGGTCCACAAATGTATAAAAAGTAGTGTCAAATTCACTTAACAAACTGCTGTTTTGTTTAGGAAAATGGAAGGGAAACACATAACTGCTTGAAACATAACTTTCCTCTTTAATAAAGACGACTCTGCCTCTTTTAAAAACTATGAACTTTCTGCCCTAAAAGCTGGGTCTCAAGAGCCATTTGTGAAAGAACATAAGAATCCCGGAACTTGGAAATAAACATGATTGGTGTTTATTTGTGTTTAGCTGTAGTAGCTGTAGTGTCAGAAAACTGAATCTGTAACACTTAAGTCAGCGTAAGCAAGCAAATAATATCAGCTAAATAACTTTCAATCCAAAAGATCAAAGGAAGTGATAACTAAAAACAGCCCTTGTTAACAGTTTCCCCATAGAAGGCGGAAAAGGCTAGAAATGACATGTCCCCTTCATATCCTGGCTCGTTGACCTTGTGCTCAGATCCAGCCCCTGTGGGTTCCAGCCCTTAGCAGTTCTGAGACCCTCCCCCTTGGGGTTGGGGAGGAGAGACCTCTCCTGCCCTGTCGCAGGGCGAGCACTGCAAGTCCAGCCCCTGACCCGCCACCGCCCAGCCCCGAGCCGCGCTCTCTCAGCTGCCGCTCTGCGCTGCCCTCGCTGCTGCGCCGCATGCTGCACGGTTCCTCTTTGCCCCGAAGGTAATTGATTCGCTTATGTCTCTTTATCTGTGAATTTGTTATTTTGAGAGTTTGTTTAAAAACTGAACTTTTGTTCTGTGCTTCTAAGATCGGATTTAAAATTTAGGCTCTTAGGTTTTTTTTTTCCTCAGTGAACTCTGAATGGCATGTTAATGCATTAAAGTCTTGCAGCTTATTTGAACTTGAGTCTAGCACTGTAAGGTAAGGTTAGCTGTTTCTTAGGTTTATTAAAATGTGCTTTCTTTAGTAAGTGGGGAGGGAACCTCAGATTTAAAGATTTATGTTGTTTCATACTTTGGGAGTCTTCGTAGGCTCTGTCTAAATGAGAGAATTTTGAAAATATGTGCTTCTCTCAGCAGGCGGTGTAAAAATAGGTGTAGAACACTAGGAATTACTTTAATCACTTTTGTGAATTAAATATTGTAAAATGATGGTAAAATTTTAGCATCTTCCAACCTATAAAAATAGAAGCTTGGTGAAGATTGAATCCCTACTTGTGAGTGAAGTTTCCACAGCAAGATTCATTCTTTTAGCAGTGTTCATCTGAAATACACAGGCTGGGACAAACCGTCAAGTTGTATTTGAATCGATTACCTTTTTTTTTTTTTTTTGCATTATATGCATTGTAATTGTGCAGAGGCCACTACATTGTCATTGGATTTACTAGTCAAAGCAGAAATCAGAATATGTTGGCCATATTTACTTTTTTTCCTTTTCTATGGAATATATTTGACATACAACATTGTGTGTTAATTTGGCACATTTGCACGTTGCAGCCCTGAAAACCGTTGTGATGTTTAGTGTTTCTATCGAATTACCTAGTTATCCTTTCTTTTTAGTGTTCGGGGTAGTTAAATCTTAGCGACTTAGCAAGTTTGAGGACTGCACTCAACTGTCGTCACCTGCACTCATCGCTCGGCATTAGACTTCTGGCTCTCTAACAGGTATTCTTGTTGAAAGGCAAAGAATGAAATATGCCCTTTTTACCCTCAAGAGGGTTCTTTTAGGTCATAGTATTTATAATTAAGAAAACTCTAGTTCTCTTTGAAGCCTCAAAAGTCACTAAAGTATGTAAATAAGTACCAGGTGTGGATGGTGCACTTACTACTGTCCATGGTTTTATGTCTGCTGACATGTTTCTGCTTCTTAAAATGTTAAAATAGTCTTTTCTCATTGTGTCATCTCGTTTTAAACTTTGCACCTCTAATAGACTAAATGCTTTCATCCCCAGGCTTGAATATTGGAGTATTGTATTAGATTATACTTCATCCGTAACTTTTTGTTTTAGCGTGCAAAAATAAGGCAGACTATTTTTATGCGTTTTCTGTGCTTCAGGTAGCTTACATCTTAGAGGTGAATTGTAGGATCGTGAGCATGAACTATCTGCACTGATGATGAAAAATGTTTGTGTCTGAAATGATGGACCTACAGAGCAGCTTAGGAAACACTTGTTCTCTTCGCCTGGCCCAGAAGATAATACATGTCCCAGCACTGACCCCCCCCCCCGACATGTTAACCTGATCCCGTCCATTTCATAGTTGATACTGAACCAACCAGCCACTGGTGGCCACGTGTGCCAGCGGTTTGCACACCCATCCTGTGCGTGTGCGTGGCGGCTGGCCGGGTGGGAGCAGCCCACCCATCACCCCGAGCGCGGCCGGCGGCCTTGGCGCACGGGCTCCATGAGTGCGGCCTGTTGTTTACACTGGCAAGTCCTGATCATACCCCAACCCGGGAAGTAAACGTGGGTGTGGAGGGCAGGTGTGGAGGGCAGGACAGATGAGCCGCCTGTTACAGATCAACTTATAACATATCAGAAAGCTTACTGTATATAAGTTCATCTTAAACTCACATTTCAAAGCTTATGTGGTTCCCTATTAGAGTTATTAGAAATTACTAACCTCCTTATCTCGCTTCTGTAACTTCGCCCACTTGCTAAATAGATAACTTAGGTTGCAAACCGCTCCCCCACCCCTTTTACTAAGATCCGGCCAAGGGCAGGCCAACACGTAAAAAGTCACGTAGTCACTGCCTCACGATGTTAGGTGTTTAACTATGATTGGTCATTTACAAGACAAAGAACCTTAAAATGACATATTTCCGTCAAAACTAATGTCTATGTGTCACAACATAATTGGCTACTATAAAATGCTCTAAATTGTAATTGGTTAACAAGATAATGATGTATTCTGCCTGGCTGAAATCCATAAAAACTCACTGCTGCCTTTGTTCGGGGCCATTCTCTGCACTTTTCTTCTTAAGATCAGGACATCAGGTTTGGCCCGGCTGTGAATAAAATCTTGCCTCGCTTCTATTTGGCGTTTGGTGGTCTTTTTCGACAGCACTCTGTTTCACCGCCTAGCCTGTCAGCCTCCTTGGGAAAAACACAAAGCATCTAAAGTAAAACTTAGAGAAGCAGGACTGGGAAGAGGGTGGCCTTTGTTCGCTCTTCTTGATTTCTGTTCTTTATTGTTCTAATCACCAGCAAGCAGGCACACGTGCAGATTCCAAGAAAAACCTTCACGGTGAACATAGTAGGAGCTTAATATATGCTTGCTAAATAAGGACATTCACCTGTGTAACTGAAAGACATGATTTGATTACCTTTGCGAGCAAACAAGTTCCCACATCGCCGGTCAGTGTGGTTTCAGCTCATCCGCTACATGTGGGCAGGCAGGTAGAGGTCACGGGCACTCACAGTGATGGGGGTAACAACAAGAAGGTTTATGAGACTTGCGCCCTGGCTCTCACTAAGAGTGAATCTATGGATCCAGTTCAATGAAGAAAGCCTTTATGAAGTTGATGTTTTCCTAAGCTCGAGGTAAATCTCAGATCCTTTAAGCGAAAGTGTGTCTTCAGTTGTGTTTCGTGCAGACACGTGGAGGGGTTGCGATGTAGACCGAAGGGCACCCTTGAGACGCTGTTTGCCGGACTCAGGACAGAGCCCGTCTGGGGAGCAGCTCTGGGAGATTGGATTTGCTGCTTCGCAGACTTCACAGAACAGCAGGGGTGGAGCCTGCTCTCAGACACTTGGGTTTGTGGGGACTTGTGGGGAAGGCGTATATCATTCTAAGATCGCTGTTGAGAAAACAACACGTCACCTTCAAAACCAAGCAAGCTCGAGTTCTTTATGGTGACCGAGCTCAGTGTTTGACGTTATGGAAGACGTTTCAAAAATTCCCTCACATTCTTCCACCTCCCAGGATGTGGGAGTAGAATTCTCTTGGTTTGATTGATCTCAGAGGTGTGTTTTCTCTGAGTTTCTGAGATGTGTGAGGTGTTAAGACTGTCCTGGCGTCCTCAGGCTTCCTGGTGGTGTGCTGGGCGCGTCAGTCCAGGTCAGGGACGAGACCCTGTTTCTGCTGGGGGGTTCAGGGGCTTGGATGGGCTTCTCCGCTGTGAGGTTGCCCGTTTTGCCATCTTACTTGAGGCAGTGGTTTCAGGGGAAACCTTACAGCCTGAACATGGACCTGTCCCATCAGGAGGGTCCCACTTGTCACCGGTGCATGTGAAATTCTCACTTGGCTGGACGTGAGGGGAGATGCAGGCCTGGGGTCTGACGGCGTCTGAGCCATGGATTGGAGCATTTAAGTGCTTAACATGCCATCAGAAATCTTTTCCTTCTCTTCTTTCTTTCCTTCTTTCTGGCACAGAACTTTTGGACACATGCTCTTTTAATACAGTGGCTTGGGACTTCATTTCAAAGATTGACAAGGGGTCAGAGGACCTAATCTTTCTTGAGGGTTAAATAAACTCAGTGAGGTTGGCTGGATCTTTTTTTTTTTTGTAACTTATTTTTTTAATGTTTTATTTATTTTCGAGAGAGAGAGAGAGAGAGCGCGCGTGAGCAGGGGAAGGTTAGAGAGAGAGGGAGACACAGAATCTGAAGACAGATTCTGAGCTAGCTGTCAGCATAGAGCCTGATACGGGGCTCGAACCCACGAACTGCGAGATCATGACCTGAGGTGAAGCCGGACGCTTAACCGACTGAGCCACCCAGGCGCCCCAGCTGGATCTTCTAACCTCATTCACAGGATCTGGGGTAACTGTGATGTGTTCCCTTTTTCCCATCGACCCATGTGACTGTCTCACTGAGGCTCTCTCCCTACAGCACCGTCGCCCCCACGCCTTCAAACATACTCTTTTCGTTGTTACTAAGAGAAGACAGTCAGAACACTCTGAAGCTCGTTTGACATGAAGGACCAGTTCCAGATGCTGTTGAGGGTGCAGCACCATTTTGCACGTTAAGCAATATTTTCTGAAAGTTGAATACTTTTTTTGCTTGTTGTTATAACTTGCTCAGCATTAATTATCCAAAGTCTGAATCTGTGAGTCTCAGCCCTAGCCACACCTTGGGATCATCTGAGGAGCTTTTAAAAAATGCTGATGACCTGCAGCCCATTACAGTCTGAATTAAATCAGAACGTCTGGGGCCATGGGCCTGGGTCTGTAAGGTGTTTGTATTACTCAAGTGGTTTAATGTGCAGAAAAGGTGGAGACGCTGGAATAGACCTGTAACTTTGTGAACATTTGTTGTATTTATTACGTTCCCTACTCCACTTGTTGCACGGTCTAGGGGAACTGAGTGTCTTGGCTGGCTCCTAGGTTAATGATCACCACTTACTGGAGGGCTATCCAGAACTTTTTTGAAAGACAATTGGTTGATACTAATATATAGAAAACCTCTCTGGGTTTATTTTACATATTCTTAGTTACACCAGTGAGTTCATCTGACATTGAAACTCAAAGATACAAAAGGTCTCCTTTCTTAGGGCCACGGGTGTGTGTGGTGAGTGTGGGGAGACGTGAGTGTGGGGAGTATGGTGCGGGCTGATAATTTTTGTGGATGAACTCAGAAGACAGATACCTGGAAAGTATCTTAATAACTTCAGCACAGCAATAGTGTTCTTGAAATACAGATTTAGGAACGTAAGTGTTTATGGTAATAGGGTGTTCTTGGCTTGCATTTATCCCAGACTGTAGAAGATAAGCTTCCATTTTACATTTCTCCTCCCAGGTAGGCCTGTTACCAAAGGCACATGGGACAGAGAACAAAGGAGAACAATGAGATTGGAAAGCATGGTCACTTACCCACCTGTGCGGGGCTCTTCTTTGGCAGCCAGGCCCCCGTCTGGCAATAGGACTGCTTTCCGCATTCAGGGTTTTCAGGTTTGCTGTGACACCGTGAGATCTTCCTGAGTTACTTAACTTGTATAGATTCTTGTTGTAAATCTGGGAGGGGCAATTATGAGGCCGATCCCCCCCCCCCGCATCATTAAACTACATGTAAATACCATGAACAGTTTTTGTAAAACCGAAACACTTAACAGTTACAGTTTATGGACGTGATTATCAGTGTAGAGTGTGTGTATTGAAAGAGGATGGATAAGAGCGATTTCATTGTCAAAGGTGGTGTTTGTTACCATAAGTCAAAACCACCTTCTTGATAATGTAAATTTAACAGACCAAGAGCTGAGCTCTCACTGTAAAATAGTGACCTGTGACCCTCAGATTTGCCGGGACTCAGTCACTGAGCTTCTTCGTGGTGTGGGGAGAGCACAGCGGTGTCCCGCAGGCGCTTGCATGCTCCGTGGACAGGCGCTCGGGTGTTTGCCACTCTTTCTCCTGGACGTGGCTGCCAATGTGCTGCCACTTATGAGAAACAGAATGATAGCAATACTACCTTATTTTTGTAGAATTCTTTATAACATGCGAAATTCCCATAGGTGATTAAGTGCAGATCCTGCTAAGCATTCTTATTGAAGGCGAGTTTATTGGTAGAAAGTTCATGAACTCAAACAAAAATAAGACAATTTAATTTGTCTCAGAAGGAGAGAAGATCATATTTCCTTATTAAGACCCATCTTTTCAGTTCCTTAAAACTGGTGAGTAAAGATACAGATTTTGCTGTCAGGTCACAGCTACGATTTGAAATCGTCTGAACACCACATGCCAACAGGGATTGGCCCCCGGGCTTGCTCTTCATGTTTGCATCACATGACGCATGAGTGGAAGGCACTTCCGAATTCCCTGAAATAGGGGTCTGGCACTCTTGGATGCTGAATTGTTCCTTTCAAAACCACCTTGGGAAACACTGAGTTCAGAGGCGAGTTTTCACGCAGACCTTCATGCTGAATTTTGTATCAGTAGCCTCTGGCGGTCCTGTAAAAGCTCTTGAACTTGGCGCTGCCCCGGAGGCATGTAGCAGAGAGCCTCACTTTCAGAGGCAGACTGGTCTGAGGCTGAATCCCAGTCCTGTGATTTAGAGGAGTTAATGTTTCAGTACTTTGACCCTCAGTTTTCTCTGTACTATCTACACAGAGGTATTGGGAGGAAACTGCTTGACGTAGTGAAAGGACAAAAAATAGCCCTTTAAAGGGAAAAATCTCCCTGGAGACCAAACCTGGCCGATGCCCTCCTGTAGACCTGCTGCAGCCAAACTCTGCAGCATCGTTCCTCATTAGCATTGGGAGAAGCTCTTTATCCTCTGGCCACAGCTCTAATATTAGTAGGTCGACTTGCTGCCAGTGATCAGAAATGAGGCCATCATTTGGGAGAAGCATCAAGCCATGTTAGAGGAACCATTTCATGTTTAAACAAATTTGGCAAATCATGGACACAAGTATTCCCCAGACCGGATGCCTTGAGACCTGGTGTGGAAAGGGGCCCCCGGTGTCTTTCTCTGCCCATCTTCTAAATCTGGTACCACTGGAGAGAAAAAAATCATCTCACCCATTGAACTGGGCACAGAACTTTAATCCATATTTGTGAGTTGCACAAGAACAACTAAAATCAGATTGGTTATTTCTGTGCACCTAACAGTTTACGGGTTATGAAACAAGCCATACTTAAACTTAGTTACCCACTAGAACGTCTACTTAAAACGTGTTACTTTTCTCTGCTTAATCAGAACAGCAGGCTTGGTTTCTCTGTCTGTTATCATTCCCCCACTTGTTTGCTCCATGCCGCTTTAATTGTGCGTATTTTGCTGTAACCGAGGCCTCGATCTCTGGTAGCCTCCACACCCAGTTTTGCTACACAGAGTGTGTTGCAGGGGCCAGCAGTGTGGGCACATATTGAGGCCCATGGCCTCACTCCAGATGGACGCTATCAGGATCCGCATTGTAGCAACATTCCCAAGTGATCCTACTGTGTGAGAAGCACTGGGTTAGAGTTCTGTGTTTTATTCAGTGAAACTGCCATGGAGAGCATTGCTCTTCTAAAACAGGTGACCGCGGACAGCACGGGATCCTGCTCGCACTCCTGTCTCACCACTTACTGGGACGTTTGCTCTTCTGAATCCAATGAAGCAAAGGATTGTTCTAGAATACATTGTGTGCGCTTGTGGAGTGTCGTTTAGCAGAGAGCCCTCAGGCGCTTGGCATCTGAGACTGTGTCCAGTTCTCTCTGTAGCCAAACAGAGGGGTGATGGCTGCCACACCATCCTGGGCATGAGTCGAGTAGGATCATGTGTGTGAAAGTTGGGGGGAAAGCCGCAGCGGTCCCACCTGGTTGGCAGTGGTGATGGCTGTGCCCTGCAGTCCCTGCAGTGATCGGAGCAGGTGCGTGCAGGCCGTCCACCAGTACAGTTAGATTCTGGCTGGCAGCTTTTGGACCCTGCAAGCGGCGCCGACTTCCAGGTCCCGGCAGCTGCCACAGGTTTTCACAGCAGCTCTTGACGTCTGTTTGCGCTCCAGTTGTCACCTCATAGCTTGATTGCATCCTTTATGCTCATGCCACTGAATATATTTGCACAACTGATCATGCAGTAGAATATCCAATGAGATGCTGTTTTGTTTTGTCTTTTAATATGGTCATTTATTCCTCTTATAAAAATATGTAACCGCTTGTATTGTATTTAGTTCTATTAATGCTGTTTTGTTTTGTCTTTTAATATGGTCATTTATTCCTCTTATAAAAATATGTAACCGCTTGTATTGTATTTAGTTCTATTAATGGTATACGTTATGTGATTGTGTGTTATATTACACTAAAGGTGTAAGTGTTCTGAGTCCCAGACCAGATGAAGGAGGTAATTAGGTGATCCCTGTAATCACATGAACTCCGACGACTCTTCTCTCTGCGTTGAAACACGACCAAAGGGTCTGTGGTGTCTGTGGCGCGTGCCTGCGGCCGGTGGGGCTGGGACATCCTGCTCTTGGTTTACAGATGGCTTTGGCCTGACAAGTAATTGTATGTTTCCAGAAACCTGCCAGAGGTGATAAGATAAGATACATTGAAACCTTCTCCTGAATACTTTGTACTCATCTCTCTTTACTCCTTAGCTTTGTTTTCATTTCTTGCTTTATCCAATTACTCAATATATCATGTAGTGTGTTATTTGAAGAGTGCAGGTACATATCAGAAGATAAACAATTTAAAATGCATCCAGTGAATGGTGGGGCCCGGGCGGCTCGGTCAGTTGAGCGTCTGACTCTTGGTTTCGGCTCAGGTCATGATCTCAGGGTTCTGGGATCAACCCTGCATTGAGCCCCATGTTGGACTCTGTGCTGAGCATGGAGCCTGCTTGAGATTCTCTCTCCTCTCCCTCTGCCCTCCCCTGATCGTGTGCACCATCTCTCTCTAAATAAAAAAATATAATAAGATAAAATAGATAAAATGCATCCAGTGAATAAATGTTTGGTTATCTTTTAAGGTAAAATAACTTTGTTCCTCTTCTTATATTTTAATGATAACTACCTTTTGCTCATTATTAGTGACTGTGCTAGAAACTTTATATGTTATCTTATTAGTATTTTACCACTATAAAGAAGACACACTTATCATAAAAGTTGTACGTGGTACAGAAAGTGAAATGTGAAGTCTTCTCCACCCTTCCAAAATTCCTAGTCCAGCTCTCCAGTGGGAAACAGGGTTAGCATTTTCTTATGTCCTTCTAGAAACTATGTGTGTATCCTAATCATATGTGTATCTCTCCTGTTTTTTAATGAAATGGGTGGATTCATACCATATAGGCTGTTCTGTGGGTAGGTTTTATTTACACATAAAGATGTACTTTGGACTTCTTTCCATAGTATAGCCTGAGCTAACTCATTCTTTTTTTATTGTGCAGAATGCCCAAGGTGCAGATACGACAGAATTTGAGTCTGTTACTGATGATAGTTTAGATTGTTTCCAGTTTTGAAGTGTATCCAGCAGGTGACTTCCTAGTACTGTTTTGGGTCAAAGGATGAGAGTGTTTAAAATTCTCATTAGTAGCAGCACGTTGCTCTAGTAGATGGTTGCGCTAATTTGCATTTCAAATTTAACTCTGAGAAGAACCAAGGCTTAGGGACTGTAAGAGTGTAAATAATTTGACCCAGTTTCTCAAAGGTAGAAACTAGTAGAGTCAGCTTTCAGACATAGATCCACTCGCAAGGTTTCTTCTAAGCTTCAGATGTCTTCACCTGCCGTTTTAAAGCATAATTTTGGCTTTAGAGCCAGGAAGCATTATTCCTTATTTTTTTGTATTCTTAACACTCAAGCAATTATGATAATTCTTCCGTTATAAATACACAGCCCTTTATGGTTTTGAATATTGATTTTAATGTCTTGCAAGTTTACCAAATTCATCTATTCTAACATTTTTTTGGTAGAATCTTTCAGTTTTCTATATATATCATGTCATCTGTAAATAGTGACAGTTTTACTTCCATTCTGATTTGGATGCCTTTCTATCTTGTTCTTGCCTAATTGCTGTGGCCGGGACTTCTAAGACTGTGTTAGATAGAAGGGATGAGACTAGACTTCCTCCTTTTGTTCCTGGTGAAGGAAAAGCTTTCAGCCTTTACCATGGAGTCTGATGTCAGCTGTGGGTCTGTCACATATGCCTTCTATTATGTTGACATGTGTTCCCTCTATACCCACTTTCTTGAGAGTTTTTGTCCAAATAGATGTTGAATTTTGTCAAAACCCTTTTCTGCATCCGCTGAGATGACTGTATGCTTCTTACCCTTCACATGGGTGGTGGTGAGTCATGTCTGGCTTGTGAGTATGGACCACCCTTGTATCCCTGGAATAAATCCCACTGGATCGTGATGTGTGATCTTTTAATGTGTCGTCGAGTTCAGTTTGCTGATATCTTATTGAGGATTTTTGTATCCACGTTCGTCCAGGATGTTGGCCTGTAATTCTCTTTCCTTGCAGTGCCCTTGTCTGGTTTTACTGTTGGGATAATGCTGGCCTCATAAGATGAACTTGGACGTGTCCTACCTCTTCTAAGCCCTTTATGATTTTCAAAACATTTTATATGCTCACCGTGGTCCTAGGAGATGGATATTGGTTATTATCCTGATTAATACATGTGAAGAACTGAGGCACAAAGAAAAGAGAAAAGAGAAATTAAAATTTAAAAAGCAATCAGAACATAGTTGTTGGCCAAAGGCCGTAGAGTCCCCAAACTGCCAATGCACGAAGATGGAAACATGCTCGTAGAAAAGGTGACTTGAAGGCTGTGGGACTGGTGGCTTTGGATGTATTGATGCCGGCGTGTTATGGTCATGAGCAACAGGAAGATAACACTAACCCTTCTGGCTGGGGGGCCCCATCGCACCCCAAGCTGGTGCCTCAAGCTTCCTCTTAGCTGCCTCCGGCCCTGGGAAAGTGGGCAGTGACCATGGAGTCATTGTTTACAGGTGTTCACTGTGTTTGACCCATCCCTGGCTTTAAACTTCACCGTAAGTACTGTTACCACCACTTTTGTGATCGTGTGGCATTACACTTGTCACCATAGTGTCATCTTACCATGTTGGCTCTTCCACTGTCCCATCAGCTTTCCTGTTAGCTCTGTCTTCGGCTCAGACCGAGTTTTTTTCTCATCTGTTTCAGTTTTAAAGAAAGATCTTTCCCTGTATGGACATGGGGTTCGTCCTTGACTTCAGATCGAAACTTTGCTGTCTTCCTGACCACCTGAATTGCCATACAAATGCACCTACCAAGCTTCATTCGTAGACATTTCTTACAATAATTTCTTTTGTTTTTGCTTTTAATTATTTTTTACTTAAAATTCACAACTTACTTATAAAGTCAATTTGATTGTTCCTGTTTTATGATTAAAGAGACTGAATCATAGAACACTCATATGACTTACTTCAAATACAAGCCAGTCAGAGTTCAAATTATTCTTTACTTTCCACTGGTTCTTACTTTATCAGAAGACGTCTCCAGGGGTGCCTGGGGAGCTCCAAGTTTGTTGAGTGTCCAGCTTCAGCTCAGGTCATGATCTCACGTTTTGTAGGTTCAAGCCCCGCGTCGGGCTCTGTGCTAACAGCTCAGAGCCTGGAGCCTGCTTCAGATTCTGTGTCTCCCTCTGTCTCTGCCCCTCCCCCGCTCATGCTCTGTCTCTCCCTCTCTCAAAAATAAACATTAAAAAAAATTTTTTTTTTAAAGTCTCCAGGTTAAGGACCAGGTTACATTCCAAAAATTCATTTGTAAGTCAGTTACTTGGTGTTTGGACAGCATTTTACCAAAGGGAGTAGGGGGAGGGGATGTTTGAAGGGGTGATTAGGCCCCTGGCTGCCCTACAGAAATCTATTTAGCTCTTATGTAAGTAGCAGATGATGCATTTGCAGCAAAAATAAGAGAAAATGATCATTGTGATTCTGGTTACAAAGTTCTCTTTCTCAGGAGAAGCATACAATTAGAAGACAGGGAAACACGTGGAATCGGAGAGTCTCCAAGGGATGCCACACCACGGGGAGGGCTGCCACAGGCTGTGACATTCTGTCTGAAGCCTAGTTTCTTGATAAGCTTTGAGGATCTGGGTTGTTGTTAGATAGTTGGCTGTGACTAGCATCTGTAGGATTGATGGACAGATAGACTCTCTGAGGATAGTAACGAACCTGATGGTGAAAACAAACCAAAAAACCAGAGAATGTGTCCCCTTGGATCCCCTGGTTGAGGAGGAGGGAGGTGTTGGGATCCCCAGGAGTGGGGGCGGCTGCACCGAGTCCTGCAGAGAAGGTGAGGGCCCTGGGTGGAGGGCGAGGACCCGTGACTGTGTGTGGAGTGTTTGTCCCAGGAGTGTCCGGTTCTGGGAGCCCGAATCTCACACAGCCAGGCCACTATGCACTCCAGGAGACAGACAAGGATCTGAGGTTTCAGTTGGCTTTGAAAAAAGTCTAGCACCCATTCGACATCCTCTGATGTATGTCTTACTGTGTTTGGAATATTTGCATCAGCTTTTTTTGTTGTTGTTACAGCAAAAGGGGGGATACATTCTTCAGCAAAAGGAAGCTGAGGTATCAGAGCCTCCCTGAGGTGGCCTTGGGGTGAGACCCCACCTCCAGGTGGCCTTGTGGTGAGACCGTGAGATCATGAGTTGAGCCAAAAGCTTAACCAGCTGAGCCACCTGGGCACCCTGACATAAAATGTTCATAAGATTATTCAAATTATTTTAACCTGCACAGTTTACTGCCCTCAGTATGGCCCTTTGTTTTGTCTATAACGCCTGTGTTGTCACACCCATGCCTGGTGGAGGGTTCAGGGGCAATGTGGGTGCCCCTCCCTCCCCTCCTACACTGTTCTGCCTGCTCCCCCGTACTTCCAGTGGGGACAGGGACGGGATGGGGACAGTACTGGGACAGGATGGGGATGGGATAGGGACGGGGACGGGACTGGGACAAGACTGGGACAAGACAGGGAGGGAGATGAGGACTGGGATGGGGATGGGATGGGAACAGGGATGGGAACAGAGACAGGATGGGGAAGAGGACTGGACAGGGACAGGATGGGGACAGGGACAGGACTGGGGGAGCAGCGGGTCTGAAAGCAGAGGTGGGAGGTGCAGCCGGAGGGGCTCTCCGGACACACCGAGCATCCCAGTCCTCGTGCAGATGCTGCTGTGTTGCCCCCACTCTCTCCTCGCCGTGGACAGCTTCCTGCCCCGTCTGCCTGTCTGCCCGCCTGTCACTGGATGGTGTTCTGTCCTCTCTCTCATAGGGCCGAGAAACTGGAGCGTGGCCGTGAGCAGCGGGAGCTGCAACTTTGTGGTTCTGAGCAGTGGCAGCCCCAGTGCCCTCACGACCTGCAGTGGGGACCTCACCGCCCGCCAGCTCCCGCACAGAAGCACCCAGAACAAAAGTGAGCGTGAACGGATGCCCTCGGGTTAACGGTGTGGTGAAGTCATCTCTCCTGGCCGCCAATGGCCCGCAGCGAGCTCCCGCCATGTGCCGCTGCCCCTCTCACCCACCCTGTCCCCCGGAGCCCCAGCCTGACTCCGGCCCGGTCCCCTGCTGCCCGTGGCCACGCTCCAACTTCCTGGCGGCTCTCTGTCCACACCGCGCGCCCACCTGCCTGCCGCCTGCAGCCCCCGGCCTGCTTCTGCCTCCACCGCCCGTGGCCCGGCCGCCTCCTGCACCAGCCTGTGCCGCAGTTCGCAGCCAGTGCCAGGTGAGTGCCCGGCTCCCCACTCGGAGGGGACCAACGTGCAGCTGAGATGCGCTACCGATTCTGTCTGCCCAATCCCCCCAGACCCTCCCTCCCTCCCTCCTCGCTGGCGAGGCTGTTCCATGGCCCCCATGGCCTTGGCTTCCAAAGGTCAGTCAAGCTTGTACTGTTTGCCATTTCTGCCTCCTTGTGGGGGACACGTTTGCGATGCGGCTGCCCACACCCGAGTCTTGATAGTGACGAGCCTTTATGACAAAGGAGCAGGAAACCAGTGGCTTCCTTCCTCTCCCTGCATGCGTGTGCTTGGGGTGGGCCTGCTGTGTGCGGGGGTCAGACCTCCTGAGCGCATGGAACCCACAGGCGTGCCGCACAGAACCTTGGAAACTGTGCATCGGGAAGCATTTTGGGGTCTGGCAGACTGAAAAGTCGTAGATGCGTCTGGTCCTTCCAGTCCCGGCACATGGCTCCTGTCCGTGGGCAGCGCAGGCCAGCGATGTCAGTGTCTGATGACACACTATGTGCTCGCCGAGACCAGGTGTCACCTCCCATGTGTAGGTGAGCAGTGTTTCAGGAGCAGGAGCGCGTGCTCCTTTCCTGGCAGGCGTCCAGTTTACCTGCGGGAGGAGCGGCGGTCTGGCCCACAGGCTGGTCAGCGCCGACCCTCGTGCGGTCTGCACGTTGGCCCACGTGGTCTGTTTCTGGGGTGACCGGGAAAGGCCGCTCTTGCCGCCGTCCGGTCCTGCTCTGCATCGGGACCATGTGTTGGTTTAGCCTGCTCTGAGTGCTCATGGGACTGGAACCCTACAAGGATTTCACATCTGGTGCTTTCAACTCAGCATAGTGTTCTCAAGACGCACCAAACTGCTAAGTGCCTTGTTTCCCTTTCTGTTGCTGAGCCGCTATCCACTGTCCACGTGTGACAAATGCACTTTTACTTAAAGAGTTGGTACAGACTCCAGTTATAAGTCCTGGGGATCTACTATATGGCATGGTGACTATGGCTGATAACACTGTATTATATACTTGAATTTTGTGGGTTTTTTTTTAAAGATTTTATTTCTTTCTTTATTTTTTTTTACATTTATTATTGAGAGAGAGAGACAGAGCATGAGCATGGGAGGGGCAGAGAGAGAGAGGGAGATACAGAATCTGAAGCAGGCTCCAGGCTCTAAGCTGTCAGCACAGAGCCCGACGCAGGGCTCAAACCCACGAACCGTGAGATCATGACCTGAGCCGAAGTCGGACGCTCAACTGACTGAGCCACCCAGGCACCCCTAAAGATTTTATTTTTAAGTAATCCCCACCCCCAACATGGGGCTCAAACTCACAGCCCCAAGATCAAGATTTGCACACACCCCACACTTAGCCAGCCCATGTGTGTTATATATTTGAAAGTTGCTAACAGAGTAGAGCTTAAAAATTCCCATGGAAGAAAAACTTTCTGTGACTATATGTGGTGACAGATGATACTAGGTTTTTGGGGGTGCTAATTTCTCAACGTATACAAATATCAAATTAGGTTGTGCCCCCAAACTAATACATTGCTATTTGTCAATTACACTTAAGTAAAAAAGAGAGTCAGATCCCAGTGGGGATCAAGTAGTAAATACTTTTCACCTTTATCGGGTTCTGGTTCCCGTTAACATTACCTGGTTCCAGTGTTTTAAAACGAGGGGAAAAGGGGCACCTGGGTGGCTCAGTTGGTTAAGCATCTGACTTCAGCTCAGGTCATAATCTCACGGTTCGTGGGTTCGAGTCCCGCGTCAGGCTCTGTGCTGACAGCTCAGAGCCTGGAGCCTGCTTCCAATTCTGTGTCTCCCTCTCTCTCTGCCCCTCCCCTGCTCACTCTCTGTCTCTCTCTCTCAAAATAAAAAATAAAGACATAAAAAAAGAAAAACAAAAAAAAAAGAGGAAGAGAGATGGGGAGGGGTCACAGGGCTCCGGGCCTGAGGGACATTCCTCTCTTCGCATTCCTGTTGTTTCTATACACACTGTCCACATCAGGGGTAGGGGTTTTCAGTCATAGGACTACGGACCGGGAGGGGGAGCGCTTGCCAAAGCCACTTCCCGGGGTGGGGGTGGGGGCTCCGGGACCCATTTCCCAGGCGTGTCCTGCCAGCATTGTGTTGCGTGGCCAGCTTTCCACTTTGAGTTAAATGGTGTAAGTAATAGACTTTGAAATTATATGGTCGTCAATATGGATGCTTTAGAATCAGCAGTTATGTGGTTGCAGGGTGTGAGGGGAAACGGTTCTACATTTTGAAGCCGATCCCTCCTTTAAAAAACTTAACAAAATATTAAAGCTACGGGCAGGGAACCAATCTTGTAATATGAAAGGTGTGCAGTGTTTTCAGCATTTCTCAAAAACCTATTTTTAAAGGGAGGGGAGTTCTGTGTACATAGAACTTTAGAATACATAGAATGGCATTAAAAACGGATAAAAATACCATATTTGTCCATCAAGAAAAGATAAAGAAAAAAGTGTGACACTTTTCAGATTTAGAATTTTTTTCTCAAGAACTTGAGCCTTTTGATCCACTACTTGTAACCAACATAGACTCTTTCAAGGATGCCTGTGAAGGAGGGGTCTGTTTCCAGCTGTGTCCGGGACACACTTTATTGTAAGACGTGTGCTGCCAAATTTCCTTCCTTGTTTCATACACTTGCTAATTTATATTCTCAGCAGTTTTTACTGGGTACTCTCACGTGCCAGGCATCAAAGATGTCATTCTAAACAAGTTGAGACTGTTTTGCCTCACAGAGCCATAGGTGGTGGGAAGGAATAAGGGAAGCAGGGACACACTGGCAGCCGTGATATTGTGAGGCACAGACAGCGTGCAGACATGGGCAGTTTGTCCGAGACTTGCCCAGAGCAGGAGCCCAGCTGCCGCCCTGCACGGTGTGCCTGGAGCCTGGAGGAGGGGAGCGTGGCAGCGAGAGGGGAGGGGCCCCGACCCCGACCCCAACCCCAGGGGCCCTGCAGAGCACAGGAAGGCGATCTCTGGACGTCATCCTGAGCCTGGGGCCAGGCGACATAGATTTGTGTGTGTGCATACATCTTTTTATTGCAGAAAAATATACCCACTGTACAGTTGGCCACCGTAGCCACTTTCATGGGCACTGTTCAGTAGCAGCAAGTTACACCCACACTGGTGTGAAATCACCACCACCATCTGCCTCCAGAACATTCTGCATCTTCCCAGACTGAAACTCCATGCCCATGGAACACTGTCTCCCCCTGGTCGCTCCCCAGCCCCTGGCGCCCACCATCCCACTTCCCATCCTTGACGCGGACGGCTGTTGGCACCTCGTATGCGGATCACTCGGTCTTTGTCCTTCTGTGACTGATTCACTCCTCGTGGTGACTTCAGGGCTCATCCGGGTTGGAGCATGTGTCAGAATTCCCTTTTCAGAGCTGGACAGTATTCCACAGCACGTGCTCACGTGTGTGCCCACACATCTGGTGATGGACACGTGGGCTACTTCCACCTTTTTTCTCCCGCGAATAATGCCGCTGTGAGCCTGGGTGTGCAAACACCTGTTTGAATTCTTCTCATTCTCTGGGGCACATTCCCAGAAGTGGAGTTGCTGGATCAGATGGTAATTCTGTACTTAACGTTTTGAGGAACCGCCAACTGTTCCCTCAGCTGCTGTGCTATTCTGTTCCCACCAGCAGCGCACACCCTTGATAATGTGTAATTTCACTGTAGCCGTCCTAATGGGGATGACATTGTGGGGGTTTAAGCATAAAAGTTACACAGCCACAGTCGCATGTGGGAGAAGCCCGTCACCTGCCCTGTGGAGAGTGGCCTGCACTGACGGGGGCCCGCACTGCCAGCATGCTCATTGCAGGATTTCAGGTGAAAGATGGTGGAATTTAGAGAAAATATCATGCCAGAAGGGCTTACAAGGGAGAATCTACCGGATTTGGCAAACGGTTGGATGTGGAGGCAGGAAGTAAAGAAGAATCGTGGCTGGTGCTCAGTTTCGTGGCCGGAGCAGCCGGGTGGGCGGGTGGTGAGACCCTTCACCACAGTGGGAGTCGCTGGAAGCAAGCAGAGCTGAGGCGCATTGGCAGCGACCGAGGGACGCTCTCTCGCATGAGGGAGGTGCTGGGGGTGACGCTCCTGCCCCAGTGAGGCAGCAGCACTGCTGGGGGCCGTCTTCAGAGGAAGACCGAAGCCCTTGGACCCGGCTCAGTGTGTGCGTATTGCCCAGTTGTGCTCCAGGCAAGGTGCTAACAAGGTGCAGACAGAGGTGCCGTGTCTCTCAAACCAGGGAGCCGCCCGAGAAGCGACCGTAGGCGCAGCCGTAGCTCCTGCGTTGGGGACAGTGTGCGCAGGACATCCTCACTGAGGAATCCTGAAACCGAGGCTGCCACGTGGCATCCTGCTGCCTTCCCTTGTCCCCTGCCCGACACGGGAAAGCTGTTGGAACAGCAGCCAGTCTGTACCGTGAACTTGCACTCAGAATCTTTTCCGTTTCCTTTTGTGGTTTATTGTGTGTTGCCTTTTCATCGATAATCTCAAATAGTCTGTGACGACTCAGTTACTGTGTAGGGCTTAGTCAGATAACATCGTATACCTCAGATACCTCAGTTTCCTCATTTGGATTGTGAATAAGAATAGGGTTGTGGATAAAGGCTGGATACTCAGGCATAAGATCTAAAAAGCCTTGGAAACTTTTTCTTCTACTCTTGAAGTGCTACGGGAGTTGCTCACCTGCAAAAAAAAATGGGTTTTGGACATTGGAAAACAGGTTGAGTGGTACTACGATCCCTAAGAGAAAGGAGTCCTGTGATTGTCCGAGTTTACTGCCTTGAAGCAGTTTCCACACTGCAGTGCCGGGGCTGGTGGTGGGGGGGACAGAAAGGAGCTCAGTTGTCTCACTGAATCGGGGAGGCAGAAGTCAGTGGCCAACGTAGCTAGGATTTCTGAAGCAGAGTACGAGAGAAGAAGAAACTA
>CM053562.1:10045574-10059651 GCA_028646485.1 Cryptoprocta ferox
TGGGGAAAATATAAAGCTCGTCGGTTATGTGGCTTGCCAGTGGTCACGCCGCAGATAGGTGAAGTTCTGGAAACTACTCTCTCGGGGCTCATTCTGGTTCTTTCTGTTATCCGACACTGAGTGCCTCATCTGCCTTGGAGCACCTGGGGGGCCACTTGCCAGGCTGCTCTGCCCTCTGTCATGGCCACCTTGTTAACAAGCCTCTTTCGATTCACTTTCCAGTTCTGGCTTTTCTGCTGTCGTCTCCTGTTCCTCAATGCCACCACATTTTTAAGAGACAGCCCCCAAATATGGAGGGGGATCAAAGCATTTCATTCAGTAAATATTTGTTGAGTACCTACTACGTGTCAGACACTATTAATGGAGCTCAGGATGTGAAAACGATAACAGAGAAGGTCCCTGTTCTCCTGGAGTTTACAGGCCAGTAGGGGACACAGACTGCCCACTAAGAAAAGAACAAGAAAATGCCAGATAGTAACGAGAGCTACTAAAACAGCTTAGAGTCAGTGGGTTAGGTGATCAAGAAAGGCTTCCTGGAGGAGGAAACCTTCCAGCTGATAAGCACAGAGCCCAGGAAAGGTCGGGGATGTATGCTCAAGGCAGAGGAAGTGTCCACTGTAAAGACCCTACAATGGGACTCAACTTGATGTTTGAGGAACCAAGAGAGTCTAATACGGCTGGGTTTGGTGGCCCGGGAAGCCACAGGAGGAGGCTGGCATATAGGCAGAGGGCTATATTTGGTGGGCTTTATAAATATTTATGTGTCCTGGCTCGTGTTTCTAATGGCTTCTTACCTGACCTTTGAGGCTGTGAAAGGTGGCGGCCTCAAAAGTGTGACTCCAGGACTTGTTTTTCTTGAGTGTCTTCAGCAGCCTCTCCCCCTCATTCAAATATATGTAGGCCTGCAGCTGGCACAGGGACCCAGAGGGTGGGGTCACTGGGGTGGCCCCAGGGGATGCCCAGCCTCTCGGGGGGGAGGCCTGCAGCCTCCACCGCCACCACAGGTCCTCTTCCACCCCCACCCCCAGCTCCTGATGAGGAAAGGGCCTGGGCAGCACTGGGTGGGCAAAGCTCCTGGTGAAGACACTGGCCCCTACATGCCCCTCTTTGTCCACCGGCTCACTCACTCTGGAGGATGAATCTGGGCAGCTTCCTCCTCAGAGTAATCCCCCCCCCCCCGCCATGACCCCATGGCCCTATTGCCAACAATGCACCCACCCCCTGCCCTTGATGGTATCCCCACATACCGCCCCAGGAGCTGGGCTCTACTTTTGGAATGAGTTAGGAACCACCCCCATTTCCCTTAAAGGTAAAGCCCTGAGCAACAATCCCCACTACATTTTAAGCCTTTTATGACATGTTAGCAGGACACCCTTGGTATGTGTGAGTGCCAAGTCGAGATCATACTTGAAGAGTAAACTAAGGGAGGGCAGTATCCTCAAGTCTCATACGGCCAAAGGGATATGAATGGGAGGCAGAAAAGGGACACATGAGTTGGCCACAGCCCTGGTCCTACTAGATTTTTTTTGATGGGAGAGAGGCTACCAATGGCACATTCTGGGTATCTTGCACCAAGGCTCTGTGTCCAGTAATGGCCTTCCAGACTATTCCCCACTCCCTGCTAATTGAAAACAGGGTATTGCACAGGCTTGGCAAGTTGGTTCCCAGGGCTACCTAAACCTTCTCTTCCTGGGACTCACTGGCCATATCCCCCTTTGCTCTATCTACCTACCTATAAATATATATATATAAATGCTGTCCATAGAGGTGCCTGTGCGGCTCAGTCAGTTAAGCGTTCAACTTCGGCTCAGGTCATGATCTTGCAGTCCATGGGTTCAAGCCCTGTGTCGGGTTCTGTGCTAATAGCTCAGCCTGGAGCCTGCTTCAGATTCTGTGTCTTCTCTCTGTGCTACTGCCCTGCTCTCTCTCTCTCTCTCTCTCACACACACACAAATAAACATTAAAAAATGTTTTAAATGCATTAAATATACATATATTATATATAACATATGTATAATACGCATGGGAGACTTTCATCTTTGGAGCACCTGGGTGGCTCATTCGGTTAAGCTTCTGACTTCAGCTCGGGTCATGATCTCATCGTTCATGAATTTGAGCCCCGCATCGGGCTCTGTGATGACAGCTCAGAGCCTGGAGCCTGCTTTGAATTCTGTGTCTCCCTCTCTCTCTGCCCCTCCCCTGTTCGCACTCTCTCTGTCTCTCTCTCTCAAAAATAAATAAACGTTTAAAAATTTTTTTAAAACAAATAAACGTTAAAAAATTTTAAATGCATTCAATATATATAATTATAATATATATATAATATGCATGGGAAACTTTCATCTTTAACATAAATCCTGAGAGAACTGGGGCTAACATTTTTAATGATTAAATTTTTAAATTCTACAAACATCTAAGGAACAAGGGTCGATTAGGCTGTTGTGATCAGAAGCAGCTGTAAATGTGGAAGAGACCACCAGCGTGGATGCAACCTGCAGGTGTGGCTACTCAGGTATGTGAAAGCTCTTTCTGAAGCTGTCTGAGTCAGGTGAAGGCCCAGAGAGGGGCCTTTCCTGAAGTGAGTGTATGGAATGTTAGTCTAGCCAGCTGCTCTATGAAAAGTGACCTAAGGTCAAAGAAGTTTGAGAAACACAGTGTGCCCCAGATCTGGCCTGACCCTCTGGGACTTCTCCATGTATCCTGGCAAAGTAAGCCCCGATATATCTGCGGTAAAGAAACCTATTTAGCCTTATTCAGCTCAGTGCTTCCCAACTTCCTGAAGAGTGAATTCTCATTTCATTATCCACGTATCAAATCTGCACACTCCTAGGGACATACTGCCCTGGACTGTTATTTACAACCATCCTGGAGAAACACTAGAGCTTTGGGTCTAAAAGTATGTATGATAATTTAGCACAAATCATGAGAAGACCAAAGTGGGTGAGCTTCTTTGGGGATCACAAAATTAAAACCAGATTTGTACTTTTATCCAAAGACCTATAGGTATTTAGGGAGGACAGAAGGCAAAGGCCACTGGGACCTGACTGATGAATACTCTGCTGTAACAGAAACATTGATACCAAGAGTCCTTTCTGCTTCGTTTCAGGGATGAGAGATGACCCCCCCCCCCGCACCCCATCACTCCCATGTATGTAGAGAGTTCGTGGCAAGTTTCCAATGGTGGCAATATTTTAAGTGATGTCTGATGCTAGTTTCAATTTTTTCTAACTTTTGTTTTTCAATCTCAGGTCCTTTCACTTCTAAGCAATTTGATTTTCAGAGGAAAGGGTGCTGGCTGGCAGGAGTCAAGAGCAGGCAGTAATTTCAAAAGCACCCCTGCAGACTCTGTGGTCTCTAACTTGTTGGGGATGGGGGAAGGGGAGGATCCGGGTAGAAACACCTTACCATGTAATTATCACCCAAGATGAGATAAGCAGATGTAATTTCTAGAAAGTAATATAAGGCTTTGTCTTTTTCTCCCAAAGCCACAAAATGGTCAGCCAGAGGCATGATTACCATCTCTAGAATCTCCTCACACTGGCACGACTCCAGCAGAATGAGGTCTTCCTCAGATATCCTCATCTTTGTTATGATGACGTCAAAGAAACTCAAGATCTTTTCTCGTATTTCTTCAGGACTGTCCAAATGAGAAATAAATAGTAGTCATAACTTAGCAGTACACTGAGCTTTTGATAGGAGACTATCTTTAAAAATGAAGAAAAGAGCAAGATAATGAAACTTAATGTAGATAGTACGGACAGAACTCACCATGCGTACCACCCCCCCCCCAGAGCTCCCCAACTGGTACCTGAGAGGTCCAAAGAACTGACCAAATGATTTTAACAGTGTTCTGAACTTAATGACAATTATCTATGCCCTACCTCCTAAACAGTGACATATGACTGTACCTGAGGTTTTCAGGAAATAGCTCAGATTTCTTAGGAATCTCTATTTTGGAAAAGGTGATCTCTTCTTCAGCTAGAAAATAAACAAAGGAATGAGTTGCATGGGTCGGAAAATGTTCCATGTGGCAGAAATGTCCGGTGTCCATCAAAGACTCCTGTTCCTCTCTCACAACATCCTGGTTGCTGCCCAGCCAGGAGCTACATTTCCCGGTCTCTGTTGCATCTTAGGCGAACCCGCATGATTAGTTTAAAATGGAATGATACCAGAAGTAATATATAGTGCCTCTGAGCTGAGATGGTTTGGTATCCTCTCCACCCTTTTCTTCCACAGGAAAGCAAATCATTGTGAGAAGCTAAGGGATAGCAAAAGGACAAAATGGCAGGGACCTGGCTCCCTGGCTTCCTGTGTGCAAGGCCATTTGTCAACACTTTCATTGGATCATTACATATGCACGAAACAAAATTATTTTATAGTGTCACTGGAGAGGAAGAACTTCCTCTGCCCTTGAGGGATCCTTCTAGCTGAACAAAGAATCAAACTGACATGAGACAGATTAAGAGTGAAAATCAAATTAATAATGTCCATATAGGGAACCCACACAGATGGAAATTCTAAAGACAGTGAGGCAACATGAGACTTACGTGAGCTACGGAGAAGGCTAGGGGTCTGAGGGTACAAAGTGGGGAAAGACCATTTTTGCTGGAAAATGAGAGGAGGTGTTTGGAAACCAAAGGTTGCTGTATTATGCAGATGAGTTTCTTAGGTAAGAAGGAAGCTCTATTAATAGCTCTCTTCCTGGTAAAGCAGGCTGTTGAGGGGCAGGTAAAGAGCTTTTTCTGAATCTGCTGGGTTTGGATTGCTTTTACCTCAAAATAATGTTCATGTCCAAGTGGGCCATCTTGGGGTGAATTGCCCTTGGCCCTGGCAGTGTTAAGGTGCTGAAATCTTGGGGTTTATTATAGATGATAACATCATCTTAACTAGTTTATCCTTCAACAACTAAAACTATGAATTAACAATCTGTAGTGGAGAAATATAGACATTTAAATGTATAACCCAAAGGCTATACACTGGCTATAATTAAAGAGCAGAGAACCTTGAATTTAAAACCTTGAGTGTATCCAGACTCCAATAGATTAAAAACGTCCATAATGATTTTTTTAAGTTTATTTATTTATGAGAGATAGAGACAGCATGCGTGGGGGAGGGGCAGAGAGAGAGGGAGACACAGAATCCAAAGCAGGCTCCAGGCTCTGAGCTGTCAGCACAGAGCCCAGTGCGGTGCTTGAACCCACAAACCGTGAGATCATGACCTGAGCCGAAGTCGGACGCCCAACTGACTGAGCCACACAGGCGCCCCTTTAATGATCTTAACACAGAAAACAAATGAGGATGTTTGGATCTAGCCACTTCTCCAGGTAGGAGGAAAGAAGAACCCTAGAGAGGGGACAGGACTTGTCTCAGATCACCTGTTAGGGATGGAGTAAGACTAGAACCTAGGTCTCCTGGCTCCAAAGCAAATGCATTACCCTACACGATGTGTGAAACAAAGGCAGAAGGAAATGGCAGATAAAATTAAATTTCCATATAACCTGCAGCCCACTGACAAATACTTGAGTCAGGCAGAGTTTCTCAGGAACTCCCTACTGTCTTAATGCTAATGCTTTGCTAGAAGGAAAAACAACCTTAGTCTGACAATAGCTAGGCCCCCAGTATCCTGTGCGTCTTCTTTAGCATACAAAAGTCTCATTGGAAACGTCCCATATTTTACCCCGGTCCCCATCCCCATAGTATATAACCAGTCTCTCCTCAAGGTCCGGGACAACTCTTTCTGTCCAGGGGTCCTGTCCCCAGGCTTTAATAAAATCACCTTTTTGCACCAAAGACATCTTCAAGAATTCTTTCTTGGCCATCAGCTCCGGACCCCGGGAACCCCACTATCACCCTAAAAACCTCATCATTCAGCTCTTCTGATTTCTAAAAAAGCAGTTTAAGCCCCTAGTTATCACCTTCTTTTGAAAAACTTTCTGTGCCCTTGTCGCCGTAGATTTAGTGTCCGAACTCACATGTGCCCTGTGTAGACCTCTATCACAGTCCTTTTCAGTGTAAGGAATGATTTGCCCACCTCTCCTACATGCCAGTGAGTGTATTTCTAGCTACCAAAAGCTGAATAAATTGAATTATGCCTCTCCTTGTACTTCTCTGAAACTGTTCTCGGAGAGGTCACCAGCGGCTACCAGTGGCTACCATGCGGCCAGATCCAAAGGTCACATGTTTGTCCACATCTTTTCACACAACTTGGCAGCATTAAATACAACTGACTGCTCACTCCGCCTTTTCATCAGCTTTTGGGACAACGATTCCCTTGGTGGCTTTCCTCACTGGCCGCCCACTTTTCTGTCTCCTACCTTTCCAGCAACATTCCCAATGTTGGTAAGCTTTGGTTTGGTCCTGGGCTCCCTTCTCTATACACATTTTTCCTAGGTCATTTCATCTGCCCATGACTATAAATTCCATTCATATCCAGTGACTTTCAATTTTTTAATCTCTAAACCCTTACATCTACCCTTAACTGCAGACTCATATATCCAAATGCCCCCTTGGCAACTTTTGTCTGAATGCCTAACGGGCATTTAAAAATTAACATGATCTGGGGCGCCTGGATGGCTCAGTCAGTTAAGCGTCAGACTTAGGCTCAGGTCATGATCTCGGGGTTTGTGAGTTTGAGCCCTGCATCAGGCTTTGCCCTGACAGAGGGGAGCCTGGCTTGGATCCTCTGTCTCCCCCTCTTTCTGCCCCTCTCCCATTGGCGGGTGCTCTCTCTCTTTCAAAAATAAACATAAAAAAATTAACATGATCCAAACAGAATTCTTGAATCTCTCTTCCATAAGCCTATATTCACCTACATTTTCCTGATCTTAATAAGCCCCAGTGCCAGAGATCCATTTTCTCAAGGCAAAAACCTACGCTGTGTTCTTGATTCTTTTCTTTCCCCCATTCAGCCCATCAGGAGGTCCCATTAACTTTTCCTCAAAACATACCTGAATCTATCTTCTTCTGTCCATCTTTACTAAAATGCCACCCTAGTCCCCCACCAAATTTTATCTGGACAAGTGTGAAAAATTGATCTCCCTTCTAGTCCTAACCCCTTAATCTGTTTTCTACAGAGAAGGCAGGATAACTTTTTCTTTATTTACTTTAATTTTTTTCAGAATAAGTTTTTTAAAAGATGACTCAAGATTTTCTGCGGCAAAACCTGTTGGTTTCCTACCTTAACTCCATTGTCCCTTTTCTCCTTAGTGATGGAATGCTACTTCCTTACAACCGGATATAGTCATGTAAGTTCTCGGTAGGACTTCTAGAAAAGTCCTTAAAAGGGAAGGGGCATCCTTTTCATTTCTTTTGGTTTTTCTCTTCTGGTCTTAAATGTAAACATGATGGTTGGAGCTCCAGCAGCCATTTTTGGACCAAGAGTTTCTGAAGCTCATGAAACTTTCATATGAGTCCCAAGGATGAGACAAACATTTTACACGAGAGAGAAATAAATTTAACAGTAAATAAATTTAGACCACTCCAGCTGGGTCCTTGTTATATACATCCAATACTAATTCTAATTAATACATCTCCGGTGTGTTCCAACCCACTTAAAATAAAATTCAGACTATTTATCAAGGCCTATAAGGACCTTTGATGGTTTTATTAATTAATTAATCTGTTTATTGTCTATCATCAGCCTTCATGAAAATTCAAATACATGAGAATAGACACGTGTCTCTCATTTTTAGCATGATATCCCTGGTACTTAGATCACTGCCTAGCACATAGTAGATACTCAAAAAATATTTGCTGAATAAAATACACATTTGTTGAAAAAATAAAAAAAGGGGGCACCTGGGTGGCTCAGTCGGTTAAGCATCCAACTTCAGCTCAGGTCATGATCTCACAGTTCTTGAGTTTGAGCCCCACATCGGGCTCTGTGCTGACAGCTCAGAACCTGGAGTCTGCTTCAGATTCTGTGTCTCCCTCTCTATGTCCCTTCTCTGCTCGCACTTTGTCCCTCCCTCTCTCCCTCTCTCAAAAATAAACATTAACAAAAATAAAAAAAATAAAATGCTATTCCTCCATTAACATCTATATATATACACATATATGTATATTTTTAAAGTTTATTTATTTTGAGAGTGAGTGCACGTGTGCACACATGGTGGAGGAACAGAGAGAGAGAGAGAGAGAGAGAGAGAAGGAGGGAGAGAATTCCAAGCAGGCTCTGTGCCCGACATGGGGCTTGATCTCACAAACTGTGAGATCATGACCTGCGCCGAAATGAAGAGTTGGATGTTTAACAGACTGAACCACCCAGGCGGCCCAACATCTATATATATTTTTTAATGTTTCAAATTGTAATAGTGATAGAATGAGATGCAGAGACAAGCAGTATTGGCTAGAAAAGGAAACAAAGTTGGGGAGGGGTGCCTGGTGGCTCAGTCGGTTAGGCATCTGATTCTTGATTTTAGCTCAGGTCATGATCTCACGGTGCATGAGTTCAAGCCTCAGCTTGGGCTCTCCTGACAGTATGGACCTACTTGGGATTCTCTCTTCTCTCTCTCTCTGCCCCTCCCCCACTTGCACACGTATACACGTGCATGCGTGCACTCTCTCTCTCTCTCAAAATAAATAAATAAGCATGAAAAAACTTTAAAAAGAAGAAATAAAGTTGGGGAATACAAGATATGGTTTTTGTCATTATGTCATCTATCCCTTGGGTGAATCACATTATTTGTTGTTCTCAATTTTCTTCATTTATGAAGGAAATATTTGATTAAAAGTTCCCTACCTTCAAAGAGGATCTGTAAAAATCAAAAGCAAAAACTATATACACAACATGCTTGCAGGTTCTCAGAAGAAAGGAGAAAAGCAAAGATACCACTTGCTCATCTTGGGGTTTCAAAGACCTAGAAATAAGACTTCAGCTTCAAGGTGATAGATTGAATGCTTTTGTTTCTCTCCTGTATCTCCAGGTCTAGGACATTTTACCCCGTTAAAATGAGAAAAAATAGGGGTGCCTGGGTGGCTGAGTCGACTGAGCGTCCGACTTCAGCTCAGATCATGATTTCACTGCTCGTGAGTTCGAGCCCCGTGTCAGGCTCTGTACTGATAGCTCGGAGCCTGGAGCCTGCTTCAGATTCTGTCTCCATCTCTCTGCCCCTCCCCTGCTCTCTCTTTCTCTCTCTCTCAAATATAAAACAGATTAAAAAAACAGAAAAATTTTTAAAAATGAGAATAAAATACATTTTAAAAGTATAAACCCACAACGTGTAAATTAGAAAGGATCAATTCCTGTCTTAGGGTCTTTGTGCTGTCGTCTATCTTCTCTGCCTGAATGCTCCTGCCTAGCTTCCCTGAGACAAAATCCCTCACTTCCTTTGTCTTTCTATAAATCTCACCTCTCAAAGAAGGCTTGCTTCCCTAATGGCTCTGTGTTCCTAGTTTCCCTTGCCCTAACTAGTATTCTTTTCAGTTTTCTTCCTTGGGATGAAATTTACGCCTTGTGACATACTATAGATTTTACTTCTTTATTATGTTTTGTTCTCCATTGTCCGCTTATCCACAACAGAATGCTCTTTTGTTCACTGATGTATCTTGGGGACTCAGTATTCATTGAAGGAGTAAATGAAACATTGGATGGGATTTCTTTTCTTGAGGGAGAGAGAGGCAGAGAAAGAGGGGGACAGAGGATCCAAAGCGGGCTCTGCTCCAACAGCAGAGAGCCCAATGCAGGGCTCAAACCCATGAACTGAGAGATCATGACCTGGGCCAAAGGCAGACGCTTAACTGACTGAACCACCCAGGTGCCGCTGTTGGATGAGATTTCAGCACATGTTTGGAAGACAAAGGAGCGAGAGGAGTGGTTGCTGATGAAGTAGGTAGAGCGAGCTGAAGGACAGAGCCCTGGAGAAAGTCTGTAGACTACGGACTTGATCTTTGGGGATCAAGACTCATGAAAATAACAGCGTTAAGAAGGACTTGAGGATTGAGAGAGAATTGAAAGGAGAATTAACTTCTTCCCTATCTAATCTATACCTAACGCCATGTCTTTGAACCTCTTCCAATTACACCTGATCTTTGGACAACACAAAGGTTTTGGGACCCCTGCCCTCCCTACCCCCTGCAGTTGAAAATTCACATATAACTTTTGACTTGCCAAAAACTTTGCTTAACAGCCTACTGTTGACCGGAAGCCTTACTGATAACCTAAAGTCGATTAACATATTTTTGACATTTAACATATTAAAATATTATTTAAAAATCATAAGAGAATACATTTATAGTACTGGACTGTATAGGAAAAAGATCTGCATGTAAGTGAAGCTGCACAGTTCAAACCCATGTTGTTCAAGGTTTAACTGTATGTCCTTCACCGGGTATTATCTACAGGCGTAAGGTTCAGGGAGTAATGGACAGAGCATCCAACCACAACAGACAGGATATTATAAAGAAGACACTGCAAAAAGAATTATCCTGGAAACTTGAGGGGAAAAAAACTTTCATTAAGAATTGTATTCACAGTATATTACTTGGTTCTGTAATGAATAGCATTTATGTGGTCTTTATAAGGATTTATCTTTTTTTTAATTTTTAAACATTTATTTATTATTGAGAAACAGAGAGAAAGACAGAACATGAGCAGGGGAGGGGCAGAGAGAAGGCGAAACACAGAATCAGAAGCAGGCTCCGGGCTCTGAGCTGTCAGCACAGAGCCCAATGTGGGGCTCGAAACAATCTGTGAGATCATGACCCGAGCTGAAGTCGGATGCTTCACTGACTGAGCCACCCAGGTGCCCCTGTAAGGATTTATCTAATGATGATAATATAACAATACTGGGGAAGAAGGCCTGAGGAGTAACAGGCCAGAGTTAAGTCCTCACCCTGGCATTGCTGTATCTGTTGACCATAGTAAGAAAACAGATAACGTCAGAATTTGAGTTTTAAGAAAGCTGTATAAACACACCATTTCGTATATGGAGGCAATGACTGGAAAGAACAGCTATGTTAATATGTTTGCCCCTAAGAAGAATGACTGAAAGTGTGTGGGACACTGGGGTCTTGGGATTATTGTTTCTGCTGTAAAACTTGTAGGAAAATGGTTAAAAAATTTTTTTTTCATTTTTATTTATTAGAGAGAGAGTGAGTGTGAGCAGGGGAGAGGAGCAGAGGGAGAGGGAGAGAAAATCACAAGCAGGCTCCATGCCCAGATTGGAACCTGATATGGAGCATGATAGGAAAATTTTTAAAGTCTTTATTTAACAATGTCTAGTTGATAGCCTTTTATGCAGGTGAAAAATTCTGATTTTCTTACAGTAGAGATTCAGCCTCATGCAGGTGGAGGTGCTGATGAAAGTGCAGACACCTGGTAACAGAATCGCCAGAGTGAAATTGCTAAGGTACATTAGACAATCCCCCAAATAACGGAAGTTACTTTCTTTGACAACCCTAGCAGCCTGCCTAAAACCACTGCTCAGATTGACTGCTGCCAGGTGATTTTACCCCCCAGCGCCACCAAATATGTGTAATTACATCTAGAGAGAGAGACCGACTGGTCCCACACAGTCTGGAATCTTGCTTCCCCTTTCTCTTACCCCCCTCAGTCAGCTCTCTCCTACTGGTACTTTCGCTGGTTCCTTCAACATGGCCTTTTGCAGGGAGGCGGGGGGAGCCCCAGAAGCTTCTTAGGTTTGCACATGCGTCCGTCTGTCAGCCCTCACCGCAGGCCCTCTGGGCGCCTCTTTTGTTGTAGTCTGCCCTTTCCTGGTCCTCAAGTCCTTCCTAAAGGTTATTATGGGGTCTGGGTGGCTCAGTGGGTTAGACGTTGGACTTCAGCTCAGGTCGTGATCTTGCGGTTCGTGAGTTCAAGCCCCGCGTCAGGCTCTGTGCTTGGCATCTGGAGCCTGCTTCAGATTCTGTGTCTCCTTCTCTCTCTGCCCCTACCCTCCTCGTGCTCTGTGTCTCAAAGATAAATAAACAGTTAAAAATTTAAAAAAAATTATTTTCAGAGCTCCTGGGCGGGCCAGACAGGTGAGTGTCCAACTCTTGATTTCAGCTTAGGTCATGATCACAGCGTCCTGGGACTGAGCCCAGTGCTGGGCTCTGCACTGAGTGTAGAGCCTGCATAAGGTTCTTTCTTCCTCTCTGTCTCTGCTCCTCTCGCCTGCTTGTGCGCTCTCCCTCTCTAAAAATTTGAAAAGTTGTTATTTTCTCGAGTCTTCCATTCCAAGGTGTAGGGGTCTTCTCATACCCCTCACAGCTCATGGGCAGAACTTCAAATGACTCTTGACGGGCTTCTTCCCCCGTCTGATCCATGAGGAACCTTCACGATCCAGACTCTAAGGCTCTGAACTGAAAGACTGATTTCCCTGTTGTTGTTTTTTTAACATTTGTTCATTTTGGGGAGACAGAGACAGAGCATGAGCAGGGGAGGGGCAGAGAGAGAGAGAGAGAGAGAGAAAGTTGCTTTTTCCCTGCTCATGTACTGAGAGGGCAGAGTCTCCCTCCCTCTGACTCACACCCCTGTGGTATCCAGGCCTTGCCCAGCGCTCCCACCCTGCACTTTGGGAAGCTCAGGCGTGCTGGACAGCACGAGCTTGACAATTAGACTGCCTGGTGATTGAATAAGGTCTATCACGCATTCTGTGGCATTGGACAAGTTACTGAAGCTTCCAAAACCTGTTTTCTTGTGTATAAAATGAAAATAACCCTCCACCTTGAAGGTTGACATGAAGATCAGTGAGAATGCATGTGAAATAAAGAATGAATGAGAATAGTATTTATTTTTGTACCTACTATGTGCTAGGCACTTTACATATGTTTCTTCCCAGTGTGTCATATCCATAAAATACAGGAATCCTGTACTTTTAGCCTCTGCTTTCCCCACCAGATTTTTCCATAATCACGAAGGCCTTGGCTAGGACATGTAGCCCACTGGCTCTCCCTGGTTGCCCACAAGGGGGGCTGGGATTAGCGTTGCTACCCTTAGCCTCACATCCATCATGTCTACAGTAACAGAGTCCTTGGGCCCTTACACTCCTTGAATCCTGTGTTTTCCCAGATCTCGTGGCTGACTTGTGCTATCAGATTGTAACTTTCTCACTTCACAGATGGTCTTGAACCCCTGTCCTGAGCCAGAGCCCCCTTTTCTGGGCTCCTGACCTGCTTAGCCCTGCATAATTCTAACCCCCACTCACATTTTTTCTCTCCTGGAAACTTGTTTCAAAAAAAAATTTTTTTTTAACATTTATTTTAGAGAGAGACACACACAGAATCGGAAGCAGGCTCCAGGCTCTGAGCTACCAGCACAGAGCCCGATTCAGGGCTCGAACCCACAAACTGTGAGATCACAACCTGAGTCGAAGTAGGACGCTCAACCAACTGAACCACCCAGGAGCCCCTGCTGGAACCTTGTTTCAAACTTGACTGACAGAGCAACAGGATTCTTATCTGCCAAGAAACTCCCTCTTGCTCTTGTTTCCGCTTCAACGTGTGAGACCTGTCCCACTCTCCCCCTGAACCTTCTATTCCATCCCTTGGTGTGAATTAAGCTGGGTCAGTTTTATCCTTCTGGATATTTTCCTTTGAGCTCTGGTTGCACCCCATTTTACTAGACTCCTGGTCCCCAAACCCTCTCTGACAGTCTCACAGCAAGACTCTTTCCATGGACTCAGCCACTCATATGTCCCCCTCGCCCCCACCCCAGTGACATAAGGTACTCAAGTCTCGCCCTTTGTGGAGGGAGCCCAAGCCTCGAGGGGCGTGAAGCCCTCAAGGGCCAGACCCACGCCCTTCCCCAGGAATAGTTAGGACTGATTGGTGCCGGAGTCCAGATCCAGCAGGTCCAGGGGTCCCTGAAGGATGGACAGTGTTGGTGAAAAGGAGAGAGCCTCGAGTTTCTTTCTGATCATCAGGCAGGCATCTCTGCTCTGTTTTTGTGTCTTTATTTATAGGTCAAGTGATAACATGACATCAGAAAATAGAAATTTTTTACAGTGACTAATTTTTTGTGATAAGATGTTTTAATCATTGAAAGTGATGACATTAGAAAATAGAAATTTTTTATAGTGACTATGTTTTTATGATAAGATGTTTTAATCATCGAAAGTGTACAGAAACAAGTTTTACA
>CM053562.1:10059751-10072073 GCA_028646485.1 Cryptoprocta ferox
CTTATAAACTATAAGAAAAAGAATGCTTGTTAACAAGTTGCTTGAGAAAGCCTTTTCTTTGATGTAAGCACAATGGAGGCCCTATGTGTGTTGGCCTTGGACCTGGGTTTCCCACATTCTTATCCATCCTCATAATTGAAGCCAGTATAAGGGAGAGTATTTGTAGAATGTGGACCTTGGGAAGGGACTGTGTTCTGACCTTGTCTTCTATTTTTTATGTCCAATTTAGGCTCCTTTTCTCCGGGCCAGACTTAAATGCAATTCTTGTGTTTTTAACCCCTTCAAGTCTATGTTTTGGGTCTGCAGGGCTCATTAGAAGAGCCTTTTGTCAAACATCTATAGTGTTTTGATCTAAAATCTCTTATGCAGGGACAGGAAAATGTTTTTTCTCATGGGGTAACTGTGTGGGGAATATCGGTCTGATTTGGAATGCTGTAAGGCCTAATTAATGACAACAGGCTTATTTTTAACATGAGCAGTAGTAGTAGAAGGAGATACCAGTTTTGCCTCTCATGGCAGGAGCCCTGCAAACGTCTGCCATTTCCTCACTGTGACATGTCATCCAGCGAGGCCGAAGCGGCTCCCAGCAAATTGGAATAAAGTAAGTTTACCTGTGAATCTGTGGGACTTAGCCATCTTCTTAATCGTATGTAGGTTCAGAGTGTTGAGCCGGATGTTCACCATGAAGTGGTGATAGGGGATAAAGTCCCCACTTCGGCAGTGGTCACACCTGTGGGCATTTTCCTCTAAAAAGTGGGCACATTTCAAGTGCATGGTTTTCTTCTGCTCCTTCAGCCACAACTCATAGGCCGTCTTCTGCATCATAGGCCTGCAGAATCGAATGATGTAGCACTTGATCACCTCGCTTTCCAGCTCACGGAGCTGGGGGGAACAGAAAGGCGGTGGATCAGCCACCACTCCGCCCCCCTCCCCCAGCTACCAGATCAGCTCTCTACTCAGGCGTGCCTTCAACAAAGAGGAGATGTGGGTCACCTCCAGGGTTCCACTCACCCATCCCTTCGCTGGGCTTCAGAGACAGGGAGTGGTAGTTCATCTCAAAAGAGGCTGAGTTCTGTTTCAGAGCCATTCGGAGCTCTTTGCCATTCCGGAAGCAATCGAAGATGTTGGACTTCACTAGGGTAGCCAGGGCCTTGATCATCATCTTCATGTCCCAACAAGGGAGAACCTCGAACAGCTCTGTAGTGAAGGTCAGGCCGATAATGGCAGCACACCTCACCATCTGGTGGGACAGGCTCATGCTATCCAGCTGAACCAGAGAGATTCCTGCAGGTGAAAAGCCACATGGGAGGGGACTAGTCATTTGTCTGGAGCAAATGCCATCTAGAGATGGACAAGTGTCCTGCTCTGCGGCATTTGCTTCACAGAAACACGGCCAAGCAAAACCAGATGAGGGATTTGCCTGTTGTCTACACCATAAGCAACGTGTGCTGGGCATACAAGAGAGGCAGGTGCTGCCGTCTGAAATATGCACTGCATGATGGCCAGATCAAAGTAAGACGGATTCCGAGGTGTTCTGGTCTTGTGCAAAAGTGTGACAGGGTGTGTGAGAAGAGGGGAGGTCACAGTGGGCCACAGTTGTCGGAGGAGAGAGCCCGCCATCAAGGAGCTAGGTTGGCTTCTCCAGCTGGCCCTTGTCTGTCCTCGTCCCTGACTCCTCCTCCTCCCAGCAACAAGCTTCCTCTCCACCTGCCCAGAGACTCATTCTTTCCGGTGACAGTCTGTTAGTACCACCTCTAAGCTCATGACCAAGTGCCAGAGAGCTCTGAGCTCCTGGTTTAGCTTCTCATCCAAGCTCAGGGGTCATGGTCACATGGCTTCCTGGATATCTTGACCAGGATGTCCTTCTATTACATCACCCACACCGGGACGAAATCTGAATTTCTCAACTTGCCCACAGAACTGTAGAAGCCTCGCCTACTTTTGCAGACCTCGCCAATGAACCAAATGATGCTTTTGGAAGACTGAGGACCTTGAGGTGTCCCGAGGTCAGCCTTCAAAAGTTTTTCAGTTATTTATAGATGGCATGGATTGGAGCCAAATTCATACTAGAACATTGTTTGAAAGGCATTTTTCTTTAAAAGACTAATAATGGAGCTCGGACATAAATTCCATGTTCCTCATTTCTTTTAAAAGTAAATGGCAGCAAAAGTTTCAGTATTAGATTTTTTCTCTCGTTATCTGGCTTTGGTTTAATGAAAAATGTACTACACTTCATTCTTTTATGCAGTTGAACAAAACTTAGTTCCAAGCAGATTCCTGAAAATGCCCAGGAGAGGAGGTAGGTCTCCAAATTAGAAGCAGATAAGCTAAGCCCACCATGGAGACTTCGACTGCCTGGGGCAGCACAAGACAGACAAAAATCTCAGTCTATTATGACCTTCCTTTTTCCCTTTTACACAGGTATCCTAGACAAAGAAAAAGGGGAGTCTAGGTCCTGGAAAGCGAACACCCGGTCAAATTGTCTTTACCTTTTAATGATGCTGGAGGTGACAAGTTTTTCAATATGACACCACTAGCCTGGTTACAGACTTCCTCATTTCCTTCCTCACTACTGAGAGTAAATGTATTTAATTCCTCTGTTGGCCTACTAAAATTCTCTACAGGGAGAGAACAAGGAAGAAAAGTTGAGAGTCATTTTTCTGTTCTCTTGATTTTCCAAGAAACTTCAAGATGGATCTTATGAGAGGAAGTATGGGCAAGGATGTGTGTTGGCTCACTAAATATTTTGGGATACTGTTTAAGTGAACTCATATATGAAAATCTAAATTGACTCAAAAATGTTCTGCCGCCCCCAAAGAATTAGTGTAACTATTGGAAGTCTTCTGTGGTACATGCAGTTTACAAAAATTTGATTCAAAGATAATCAGGATGTGTCCTATGGTGACATATATTTGCATGCACGTTCAAACATCCACACTCAGATGCAAACTCATTCTGTGGGAGACTACTTGACTTACAACATGTTTATCAGAGAGAGATGTTTAAAATGGTGAGGTTGGGGATGCCTGGATGGTGGTGGCTCAGTCGGTTAAGTGCCCAGCTCTTGGTTTCAGCTAAGGTCATGATCTCATGGTTCAATGAGTTTGAGCCCCACATCAGGCTTCGTGCCAACAGTGAGGAGCCTGCTTGGATTCTCTCTCTCTTCCTATCTCTCTGCCCCTCCCCTCCTCGATCTCTCACTCTCTCTCAAAATAAATAAACTTAAAAATTTTTAAATGGTGAGGCTGAATAGTAAACTTGCTTAGTAATTTTGTCTCCTGGTACTCTAAAATGCATCACTGACTTATCCCTCCAGTCATTCATGCAACACCTGAATTGTAAGACATGGTGATATGTGATGTGGAAATATGAAGGTGAACATAGCTAAGTTTCTAATCTCCTGGAGAGGTAAGATATGTACATAAGGAGCTAAATCTCCAGGCAGTAAACATGTGCCATGTGAGTGGGCTCAAATAGTGTCGAGAGGTCATTACCAGTACAGTACAGACTTTTCCTGCACCATAGCCCACGAAGACTGTACATATGAATAATGCATGTTTCCCACCTCAAAGAGCTCAAAGTCTATAGAGAGAGTTTCGTCAGTAACTAATCATAATGCCAGGATGAGTGACTTAAAAGCTAAAAAAGCAAAGAGTAGCATGTTGTAAGAATAGAGAAGAAAAAATAATTCAGTCTTGGTGGATTCAGAAAGGCTTCATGGAGGAGAAAGTCTTTTGATTGAACCTTGAAAGATGAAGGAGTTTTCTAATTGGAAGACAGAGTGGCGATCAATGCAAAGGCATAGAAGCCACAGGGCACTTTGCAAGTTAGGGGAGCGTAGGGAAACCAGGGCAGCTAAACTACAGCATGTGGGATGCTGGAGTTGCTACTGTGGGACATGTATTTGGAGAGACAGTTTGGGAGCAGAGTGTGGAGGGCATTGAATGGCACACTGTGAAGTTTGTACTTTATTCCAAAATAAAGGGGAACTATCACAGGTTTCTGAAAAGGGGATAGTAGTAATCTGCCAGATACTTTTAGGAAGGTAACACTGGAAGTGTGTATGGGAGAGGCAAGAGAACAAGAGAAGGAAGACGGCGTAAGAAACGGTAACGATGGATGATCAAGAAGTAGGACTGGATAGTGGTCTGCACGGCATACTAATGAGGGGGAGGAAATGTATCTAAGCAAGGCAGTGATGGAGCTGAGAGATGAATGTTGCCAGTAATCAAGCTGGAAGATACAGGAGATGCAGTATGGGAGGGAGGGTGATGCATTAAGGTTAAGGAGGTTGAGTTTGAGGGGGTCTAGAAGATGATCCAATGGGCAACTGCAAATATACTATCTGGAATTAAGAGTGAGGCTGTAGTTGAAGATCACATACACACACCTACACACACACACACACACACACGAAGCTAGGGAATAGGTGAATAACTGACAACGCCTAGGGAGAGAAAAGCAAGCTAGCAAACAAGAGGGCTAAGGAACTTGAAGAATGCGGTCATCGGAGGAGTAGGTCCAGGGACAGAAGCCAAGCTGAGGACTGGTCAGAGAGGTTAGGTGGGGGGACAGGAAGTGTTCAGAAGCAAAGAGGGTAGGTGCGAGTGTGTTTGAGTACATCAGGAATAGGAGAGTGGGGTTCAAGGGCACGAATGGTCCGTGCTCTTTTATGCTTTTTCATTTCCCTTTCTAGGACCTAGCAACTGTGAGGACCATTCTTTCAATCACACAACAAATATCAATTGAGCACCTCTAGGTACCGGGCATTGTTCTAGGGCTGAAGATTCAAAAGCGTACAAGATTTCCTGCCTCACAAAGCTTAAATTCCAACAATGGCAGAGAGACCATGAACAATAGATAAATGAATTAATAGGATAATGTCATAATGTGATTTAGTTGTATGAAGATATAAACCCAGTAACAGAGACTAACAAGAAGGTGCAGGGTCAGGGAGGCTTTCTTCACATGGGCCATAGCAGAGAAAGTCGCCCCAAGCAAGCCTCAACTGAGCTCAGGGAGAGAGGAGCCAACTGTGCGAAGGAGGAGAGGGGACAGTGGTCTGGGGCAGAAATGCAGCCCGTGTGACTGCAGCACATTGCAGAGAGCTGATGAGGCCAGACAGGTGTGGAGTCAGAGCCTGCGGACTCTCCGGTCCTGGTTGAGAGGCTGGATTTCACCACAAGCTCAATGGGAAACCACTAAAAGTGGTGTGTGTAGGTGTGTGTGTGTGTGTGTGTGTGTGTGTGTGTATGTGTTTTCGGAAAAGATTTTTATTTGGAAAGTTTCAAACTCATCAAAAGTTGTAAGAATAAAACTGTGTACTCTTTATTCAAAGTCATCTACTGTGAACATTTTGCCTCATGGGCCTTATCCTTTATTTTCTCTGTATGTACATATTTTTTCTGAAGCATTTATATGCAAGTTGCATCATTCATGCCCCTTTACCCCAAATCCTTACTCTGTATTTCCTGAGAATACTGAGATCTCTTACATAACTAGAATACACTTATCAGCTTCAGAATATTTCATGTTGAAATAGTAATTTGCTGTCCATATGCCAATTTGGTCAACTGGCTCAGTAATGTCTTTTAGCATTTTTTTTCTTCCAATATAGGATCCAGTCTAGGATCATGTATTGTATAGAGGTTTTTTTTTAATTTAAGTGAAATTAATATCCAAATAACCATTTTAATGTTTGCAATTCACTGGTATTTGGTTCATTCACATCGTTGTGTAACTAAAACCTCTCTCTAGTTTCAAAATTGTTTAATTGCCCCAGAAAATACTGAACAGTTTTAAGAGTCACCTTTTTTGAAAAGAGCTTTTCACAGACACTGAGTAAATGTTGAGTAAACAAATATATAAAAATGTAGGAACAATATTGCTCTGTTGTATTTATGTTTACATATTTTCTTTTATTAACTCATTGGTTAATGTATTCTTGTAATGGACTTCTCTAAAAATAATTGTCCATCTGATAATCCATTACCCTCCTAAAACTAACTTGGTCAAGAAAAGCCTATTCTGACTACTTTTAAATCATGATTACCCAGAATGGAGAAAAAAATTTAAAAAGCAAACTTACGTCTCTCATTCCTTGAAAAACAAACATCTTAACTCTTATCCTGCTCTTGTCAGACAATTGTCTGTCTCATTTCTCCTTTAGATGTGACTACACTGGCTGTGTGGTCCTGTGGTTATGTCATTGTACACAGAATGAGAGGCAATGGATGAAGCCACAGACCGACAGTACATGGAGGGGTATGGGGCCTCCATGGAGGGGTATGGGGGAGTTTCAGGTAGCAAGAGGAATTTTTTTGTGAAAATTCCCTTATTGTCCCCTGTAGGTGATGATTTTCTATCCTGCTGTATGTAGAAAACCAGCACCATAAGCTCCTTTATTATAAATATTCATCTCAAGATGGTACTGGGTTTTCCATCTACATACTCACCCTTACACTTGTCTCAGAGGGAAAAGTTGTTATTCTGCAAGCTTAGCAATATTAATGTGCACAGTGCTTATAGCTATAAAAGCACCATCACTTGAGACTTCCATTTCCAGAAAGATGGAGTAGACATGTTTTCATTTATTCTTCCTGTTAAATACAACTAAAAGCCCTGCCATTATATATAAAGCAAATATAAGAAGACTGGCTAGGGAACTTGGGACCCAAGGAATAACAGAGAGGTTAGTTTCTGGAGTTCTCTTTTTGCCTTATATCTCAGTCTTGGTCTGAAGAATCTTGCAACCCAGAAACAGCAAGGATTGCAAACAATAGCCTGCTCTTTCAGCCAAAGGACCAGGAAAGGGGCAACTAGCAAGACAGAAAACTTTTGGACAATAATCATTTTACTCCAGCCAAACAAAAAAACAAAAACAAAAAACCGTAGCCCACTCGTGCTCCCACCAGCAAAGCCTGAAGGATCAGCCTAGGTTTTCATCCCAAAAGCTGAAAGAGAAGAACTGTCAACCCAGAATCCTATATCCAACACAAATATCTTTCAGGAATTAAGGGCAAATCAAGATATTCTCAGATAATGGGAAATTAAGACAATTGATAGCCAGCAGACCTACCCTAAAAGGATGAGTAAGGGACAGTCTCTAAACAGAAAAGAAATAATAAAAGAAGGAACAGAGCATCTGAAAAGAATAAAGAACAGTATAATCAAAAATATGGATAAATACGGTAGATTTCCCTTCTCCTCTTAACATTTCAGAATCAGGTTTGCAATTTAAGCAAAAATTATAACAACTGCCTTATGCAGCTCTAAATGTATGCAGAGACAATGTTTAAGATAATTATAAACAGTAGATGGTAAAGGAGTAAAGAGGGGTATGGTTTCTAATCTTAATTCAAACTGTTAAAGGGGTGATACCAGTAGACTGTTAACATATGATATATTATGTAACAGCTAGCACAACCATTAAAAAAGCTATACAAAGAGATATCCTCAAAAATCCTGTAGACAAATCAAAATAGAATTCTAAAGAATGCTCAAATAGCCAAGGAAGGCAGGAAAATGAGAACAGTAGCATGAGGAGAAGAAAAGGAAACAAAAGATAAAATGTCAGACTTAAGCCCTAACATATCAATTATTGCATTAAATGTAAATGGTCTAAATATAGCAATTGAAAGATAAATCACCTGAGTATATTTAAAACATAACTACATGCTGTATACAAGGAATTCACTTCAAATATAATATGATATAGGCAAGCTGAAAGCAAAAGAATAGAAAAGATATATCATGCAACTATTAATCAAAAGAAAACAGGAGTACCTAGTATATTAATACCAGGCAAAGTAGACTTTGGAGCAAAGAAAGTTAACAAAGAGAAAGGGATATCATATAATGATAAATGGGTCAATTCATCAAGACAAATAGGAATGCTAAATGTTTATTCACCCAAACAAAAAATACGCAAAGCAAAAACTGATAGAATTAAAAATAGACAAATCTACAATTATGGCTGGACACTTCAACATTTTTCTCTCAGCAATTGATAGACAGAAAATAGTCCAGGATATAGAATTCAACAACCATAGGAGCTCTTGGGTGGCTCAGTGGGTTGAGTCTTGATTTCAGTTCAGGTCATGATCCCAGGGTTGTGGGATCAAGCCCCACGTCAGGCTCCATGTGAAGCCTGCTTAAGATTCTCTCTCTCCCTCTGCCCCTCTCCCCCCTCATGCTCTCTCTCTCTGAAAGAAAGAAAGAAAGAATGAATGAAAGAAAGAAAGAAAGAAAGAAAGAAAGAAAAAGGAAAATTAAAAAGAAAGAAGAATGCAACAACCATTAATCATCAGGATCTAACAACATTTATACAGCATTCTACCAACAAAAGAAGAATACACATTCTTTTCAAGTGCGTATGGGACATTGACCAAAATAGATCTGTCCTGTGCCTTAAAACAAACTTCAACACATTTAAAATAAATTGAAACTGAAATCATACAGAGCACATTCTCTAAATATAATGGAATTAAACTAGAAATGTATAACAGAATGATAACAAGAAAGTCTCCAAACACTTGGAAACAGCATTCTTTTCAATAATCCATGACTAAAGAGGAAATCTCCAGGTAAATTAAAAAATACATTGACTCAAATAAAAATGAAAATATATCAAAATTTGTGAAACATAGCTAAAGCAGTACTGGGATGAAAATTTATAGCGCTAAAAATGGGTACACAAGAAAGAAAGAGTATCTCAAACTGATAATCTAAACCTCTGTCAATGAAGAAGAACAAATTAAACTCAAAGCAAGCAGAAGGAAGGAAATAATAAAGATAAGTGTAGAAGTCAACAAAACAAGGAGCTGATTTCTTTGGCAAGATCAAGAAAATTGACAAATCTGTAGTAAGACTAGCAAAGAAAAAAGAGAGAAATTACAAATTACCAATACCAGGAATGAAATGGGATTATCACTACAGAATTTGCAGACATGAAGAATATGTATTAACTGAATACTGTGAACACCTCTAAACACATAAAGTTGAGAACATAGATGAAATGGACCAATTTCTCAAAAAGAACCGACCACAATTAATAGAATATAAAATACATGATTTGACAAGCCCCATAATTTTAATTTAAAAACTCCCCAAAAATATGTTGAGATTTTTCCTTAATTTTCCTTGTCTAGTAAGAAAGCTGGGAGTTTCGCCTCTTAAAGATACTCCTGTCTCCCAGGAGAACCCTGCCCATCCTTCGAGCTTATGAGTTTATATGAAGAAAAGTCTTCTTCAGGTCAGAGCAATGCACTTCTTGTAACATTTGTAAATAGCCCTATCATTCAGAGTGATACCATTTCTACATTTGATATGCTTATATTTCTGTAGGATGTATATAGTTTAGGGAAACTACGGTTTCACTGGAGAATTCTACCAAACATTTAAGGAAGAATTATCTCCGACTTTACAAAATTTCTTCCAGGAAATTTCCTCTAGAAGAGGAGGGGACAGTTCCCATTTCATTTTACAAAGCTAGTATTGCCCTGATGCCAAAACCAGACAAAAACACCAAATGGGAACCTGGGTGGCTCAGTTGGTTAACCGTCTGACTTCGGTTCAGGTCATGATCTCAGCGCTTGTGGGTTTGAGCCCCACGTCGGGCTCTGTGCTGACAGCTCAGAGCCTGTGGCCTTCTTTGGATTCTGCCTCTCCCCCTCTCTCTGCCTATCCCCCACTCATGCTCTGTTTCTCTCTGTCTCAATAATAAATAAAAACATAAACCAACCACGATGAATGGCTCCTTTGAACAGTGGGACCAGTGACCATACTGAAATAGGCACCTGCAGATACATCTTGCAGAAACTGATGAAGTCTGGATCTGGGGAATGGACACGGATGTCGGGACCTCAGGAGAGAAACAGATTAGTCACGTGTCCAGTTCTTTGGAGATGCCCTTGACATTGAGGTCTAGGCAGACCTTGTCATGGATGTCCTTAGGCTTCAGGGCTCCGAGGGTGATGTAGGTGGTGTTCCTGTTCTTCATTATGGCGCTAGCAGCTGGACAGGGTATGTCAACGAAGGGGGACAGGGAGGGACATGATGATGAAGATAGGAACAGTCCAGATAAGCTTCTTCATAAACAACCACAGGCTGAATCAACAAACTGGGCCTCATCGATGATGAAAATAATCCTTTCCTCTTTCACTGTCTGCACGAGGTGGAGACACAGAAAAATGCTGTTGGGACTTTGGATTTTTATTCACGTATATGGATATGCATGTATATCCACTGAGGTCTGTGGTGCTAAATTAAAGTCTTCTTTCCAATTACTTTGTATTGATTTAGATTCCACTAAGTAGGAATTTGTGGCAATTGGGACAAAGCTGGCTGGAATGGATTTTCTTACTTTAGTGAAAGCTTTGTGTAAAGATAATGTGTAGGATAAATGGGGTTGTAGCCAAGTAAAAGCACCCACTACATAAAAATGACTGATCTGTTTACCACAAGTCATTTTAACCTATCGACAAAGAAGATCTCCTGGGGATATTCAATCGATGTTTGTTCAACTGACATGTATTCAACGCATATTGACCGAGCACCTACTGAGCTATGTGCTACATGCACAGTGCTGAAGGAAACGAACCTCGTTCATGCCGTTCTAGCCTGAAGTAGGGTCTATGTTACCTTGAAATCAGATCACATGTCCCTTTCCTTGTGTAGGCTACCTTTCCCTAACTAGTCTGAATGATTTATTCACTCATTAAGCATTTATCATGCATCTATTAGCGTCAGGTATTGTTCTAGGTGCTGGGGCTACAGGAGTAAACAAAACAGGAGCTTACATCTCAGTGTCAGACCCTTGCAGAGCAGGCTCTGTATTCCACTGCATGAGCTGTTGAAATGGAGAAGACCTTCCCCATTCTCACTGCTCCACACGGCTCCTTGGCTCCCTTGGGGAAGAGACTGGATTAACCCATTCTTTCCCTCTAAATTTTTACAAACAAAAGCAACAAAGGCTACTTTCAAATTTCAAATTTCATAAGACAATCTCATAAGACAGAGACAGAGTGTGAGTGGGGGAGGGGCAGAGAGAAAGACACACACAGAATCCAAAGCAGGCTCCAGGCTCTGAGCTATCAGCACAGAGCCCGAGGTGGGGCTCGAACCCATGAACTGTGAGATGGTGAGCTGAGCAGAAGTTGGACATTTAACTGACTGAGCCACCCAGGTGCCCCGCAAAGTAAGTATTATTGATTCAGGCACCTCATGGAAACTCCAAGAGTTTCCCAGAGAACCTCCTGTGGTGTCAGACTCAGAGAAAGTGCTCAGTAGATGTTTGTTGAATGAATCCATGAAAAAGGAGTTGAGTTCCTTTATCCCCATTTTATAATTGCTGCCTGCCAAAGAAGGTCGTGAATAGTCCTCAAATATTAACAATTAAATGGCACATGTGGCACTGGAACACTGGGCCCTGGCTTCATGGCCCAAACGTTCTTTTGATTGCATCTTTTATATTCTCTCTTTTCATGGAAGAGCTTTTAACTCTTCAACCTTCATGGGGACCCTTTATGTGAAGACATGTATTTTTGTTGTTTGTTAACGTGAATTTTTCTCATTACTGCCAACTCCCCAGTCAAGCACCGCAGACCTCTCCTTACCATTCATGGTAGCTTTAATCCTCTACTTTCTGGAATGCATCCTTATCCCATTCTCCCTCTCCCGTCGCTAAAATTATTCTCTTCAAATCTCCAACTGGCCTCCTTTGTGCCATTATCTCAGATTTCATCCTCCTATATATCTCTGCAGTATGGGAAACTTGGTGACAATTCACTTTGAGCCAGAAGCCTTACCTCTGGAAAACAAGGGATTTTCTCCCACCACTGAACATCTAAATCCCCCTCAGTGTTGATTCTGGGCTTTAAGGTTCCCCAGTGTTCTTCTATGTTCTTTCCAAGGCACACAGTCTTTCGCCCCGGTTTGTTGAGCCCCAGGCAATGTTAAGTTCTCTCGAAATCTCAGAAATCAGGTTCAGCACTCCTTGCCTCCCCAGTCCCCCTGGCGCTACAGGATGCAGCCAGTGGAAAAGCCCGCTGCTGCCCAGGACAGAGAGAAAGAGCCTCTGGGGGGGAGGGTGGCGGAGCGGGGACTTACTGAACAGGTTATTCCAGGTCATACTGGTCTTTTCCTCCACCTCCATTGGTTGGAAAACAAGTATCCTGTGATGGTCAAGGTTTTTAAGCAATTCCTCACAGTAAAATGGGATCCCACAGCTTCCCTCCACCAGGTACCTGCAGTGGGAACAAAGACCGCCTGTTTGCACCAATGAACCATCTTTTTGAAAGGAAAAATATTTGACTCATCTGAA
>CM053562.1:10072173-10105274 GCA_028646485.1 Cryptoprocta ferox
CTCTGAGCTGTCAGCACAGAGCCTGACATGGGGCTCCAACCCATGAGCCGTGAGATCATGACCTGAACCAAAGTCGGACGTTTAACCAACTGAGCCCCCCCAGGTGCCCCAAGGGTTGCTTTTTTCTTTACTTTTTTCCTTTCTTTCCTTTTTTCTTCTTTCTTTCTTTTTTAATTTTGAAGAGAGAGAGTGAGAGCAGGGGCAGAGGGAGAGAGAATCCCAAGCAGGCCCAAGTCGTGGGGCTTGATCCCACAACTCTGGAATCATGACCTGAGCCGAAATCAAGATTTGGACATTTAACCAACTGAGCCACTCAGGTGTCCCTCATTTTTTAAAATTACATAAAACATTTACATTTTTTTCAAAGCCGAAACTATATAATCAGGTACATCCTCAGTCTTACCTCCTTTGCTGACCTTATAAATAACCGTGTCAGTTACTTTCTGATTTATCCTTTCAATGTTTCTTTTTCTTTTTTAATTAAAAAAATTTTTTTTGAATGTTTATTTTTGAGAGACAGAGAGAGACAGAGCACGAGCAGGGGAGGGGCAGAGAGAGAGGGAGACACAGAATCCAAAGCAGGCTCCAGGCTCTGAGCTGTCAGCACAGAGCCTGACATGGGGCTCTAACCCATGAGCTGTGAGATCATGACCTGAACCAAAGTCGGACGCTTAACCGACTGAGCCACCCAGGCGCTCCCAGAGATTTTATTTTAATTCAAGTATAATTAACAACATTACATTAGTTTCAGGTGCACAATATAATGATTCAGCAATTCTATACAATTATTCTATACATTACTCAGTGCTCATCATGATCAGTGTACACTTAATCCCCTTATCTATTTCACTCATCCCCCATCCATCTCCCCCTGGCAACCACTAGTTTGTTCTCTGTATTGAATAGTCTGTTTTTGTTTTTTTCACTGTTGTTGTTTGTAAATCCATGTTTTTTAAGATGCTTTATGGATACTTGTAATGCAAACAGTCCAAAATCTGACATTTTGAAGTCACTCATAATGCCTTGCTTATTTGTCCAAAGTGGAGAAGGAGAAAGTTGTTATAAACTTAAGACAATGTCACAAGCTTATATTGATCATTTATAATGTGCCAGGCACTGTGCTGCTCATTAATAATATAAAAATGAATCAGGCTCCCTGCCCTACGAAACTCACAATCTCCTGAGAGGCAGAGAATCGCATACAAGGAACAAATTGTAATACTATATGGGAAATATAATAAGAAATATGTTCAAAGTGTTACAGAAGCAGGGAGGAAGAAGAATGAGTCATGCCTCATGCTTTGGGGAGTTTTCACCAAAGAAGTGACCTTGAAGGATGAATAGCATTTCTCTGGGTTAAAAAACAACAAAAAACCAAAACACTTTTGACTTTTATGTCATTAGCATTGGGAGTGATTTGGGCAGTATGCAATTCCATTATGCTCTGGCAGTTACGTAGAGGGTGGCCTGGAGTGGAGAGGTGTGAAGCACAGAGCCTGGTTGGGAAGCCGTGGAAGTAGTCCAAAGAGACAACTTGGGGCACCTGGGTGGCTCGGTTGGTTAAGTGTCCGACTTCGACTCAGGTCATGATCTCACAGTTCGTGGGTTTGAGCCCCGCATCGGGCTCTGTGCTGACAGCTCAGAGCCTGGAGCCTGCTTCAGATTCTGTGTCTCCCTCTCTCTCTGCCCCTCCCCCACTCATGCTCTGTTTCTCTCTGTCTCAATAATAAATAAAAACATAAAAAATTTTTAAAAAATAAATTAAGTGTTTAAAAAAAGACAAAACAAAAACAAAGTGACAGAACTTGAATGACAGCAGTGAAGAGAGGACGGAGACATTCCCAGGGGGAACTGAGTAGTTGTAGTAGAAATGGCAACCGGCATGGAAGAGAGCAAAGATAACTTTAAATGACGCATAAATGAATTTGCCATTAGCTAAATCAAGGATCAGAATGAGGAAGAAGGGGCCCTGTGGTAGGAAAAATAAAATTTCATATTAGACACTGAACTGAACGTGAGTTACTACATCCACGTGTTACACATGGAAGGTTCTTGGAAATATGGTTCTGGTGCCTACGAACGAGGTGAGGACTCGAAAATAAGTTTGGTGATCATCGACATACAGTGAGTTGTCATGAGAGTACTCAGAGAGCGAGCTAAGATGGGGGGAGCGTTTCTGATAAGGAGGCACTTTTCCAAGTGTGTTTACACAACCGTGTGAGCCAGGTACTACTATCTCCCTATTTTATAGGTGATTAAACAAAAGCATAGACAAGTTAACTTGCTCAAGGTTAGCCAGGTAGCAAATGATAGGCCTGCGGGTTCAAATGTTGGTAGTCTGACTATGGAGCCTACACACGTGACCAGGTGGACACAGCACACCTCTCACAGAGCGAGAAGAACAAAGGGCTGGTTTTAAGGAGAAGTCAAACTCCCAGGAGTCATGTTAAAGGGACCCCTTTCAAGCACAGATAAATTCTGAACAGACTCTTGATTTGAGGTTTGGAAGGAAGAAAAGAGAATGAGATGCAAGATGTGTTAAGATAAAGCTTTCACACAGGTCAAAGCCTTTTACCGGTGGCGTCTGAACCCCTTGGGCCACCTCCCTATTTGCCTTGCCCACTACTTGACCCGCAGCCACTCTTACTTGCTCCAAGATCTTCATAACAATGCTTCCAACTGCTTTTGCTTTCTCGACATGGTCATCTTGGAAACCTCTCATGAAATAGGGAACTGTACAAAGAATTGGAAGAATTTTAAATACGGGAAAATAGCAAAGGGAGCTACTAGCTGTGTGACTTTGGGCAAATCACTTTCCCATTCTGTGCCATCAAATCCTCGTGCACTAGATAATTCATAATGTCCTTTCCAGCTGTCATACTCTATGTCACTGAATCTAGTTAGACACAGGAAGCAACAGGGCACACTCTGTCTTTGCACTGGCAGTCACCTGTGGAGGAGGGACTCTGTGCCCTGGACCAGCTAGTCCAGTGTAGCTACAATGGGAAGGTGAAAGGAAAACCAAACAGCAAGTTTTGGATTTTCTCGAGTACAGTATTTCTAGATACCTCCAATGCCTCAGGAAGGTGGATACTCATTCAAAGACTTTGGGACCATTTCCTCATCACCCAGATTCGCCATGTGAGAAAGGAAAAAGACAATAAATGGCAAAGAGATGCTAAGGCATCAGACCAGGGGCCACTGCATGGGCCCTTGTCACTCCTTCCTGCAGGTATCAAATCTAGCAACTCACCTGGACATGGAAGATGTCATTCAGAAGACAGTGGAACTTCTCATCCAACAGTATCTTGACTTTATTTTGAAGGTTGGTCTGTCATTCTTTATAATGTTTACAAGTATCCAGACCTAGTACATTGGCCATGAATATCTGGATGGTATTGATGGAAGCTGATCTTAGTCAACGCGATAGCAATAGTCCTGTTCATAACAAAGCCAAGAGGCAGAAGAGAGTTCTTAAACATATTTTTTGAAAATAATAAAGAATGAAGGAATGCTCTAGTATTTCCATATTCAGTTGTTACACAGAAATCTCCTATATTATCTGGAAGCTGTTCTTTACTCCTGCTTCAGATACACTCCCTCATTCTGCTATGTCCCTGAGCCCTCATAATTGACCCTGGCCATACCCTCTTTTTGCAGTCCTACCCCCACCATCTTGCTCTAGGCCCTCAGACTCTCACCCACACTGTTGAGTAACATGCTACTACCCTTGCCCGGCACCATGATTCAACACATCACCTTTACAGAAGTCTGACGTATCAGGATAGACGCCAATTCCCTCTCCTATCTACAAGTTTCAGTGGCTCCCAATGCCAAAAGGTAGAAGTCTGAACTTTTATGTGACACACAAGACTTTTCCAAGTCTAGTCTTGCCACTCTGCCCAACAGTCCATCTGCCACCGACAAACTAGTGAGAAATCCCTGCATACCTAGAGTGGTTTCTTCTCCCCAGCCTGGAAGCTTACCACTCCTCACAGCCCCTGGTAACCCCTCATCTCCTGCTTATCTGCAAATCTCAGCTTAGGTGGATCCTCCTGGAAATCTTCCCCAGAGACCCAAGGTTGCATTACATACAAGGTTGGATTTGTCCTAGCTCTTGCCATATGCTGTTGCACACCTCTGTCCCTGTCCTCACTGATCCTATTTTTATCATCTCTCTTTCCTCTTCTGTGAGAGATCTTTGAGGGCAGGGATCTGATATTACTCATCTCTGGGGCATTGGCACTTGTCATGGGTCGACTCATGTGCTCCCCACCCCCAAATTCCCATGTTGAAGTCTTAGCCCCCAGTACCTCAGAACGTGACATTTGGGAATAGGGTCATTACAGATACAGTTACGTAAGTTGAGATGAGGTCATAGTGGCATAGAGTGGGCCCCAAATCCCAAATGATTGGTTTCTTTATAAGAAGGGGAAAAATGGACACAGACAAAGCACAGGGAGAACATTAGATAAAGGCAGAGACGGGACGATGCTTCTACTAGCCAAGGAACACCAGCAATTCCTCGCTAACTACCAGAAGCTAGGGAAAAGGGCGTGGAATGGACTGTCCGTCACAGCTGTCAGAAGGAACTGACCCAGCTGTCACCTCGGTCTCAGACTCCTAGCCTCCAGTACTCAGAGGCAATACATTTCTGCTTATTAAGCCACCCAGTTAGTGGTATTTTGTTACGACAACTCTAGCAAAAAAATATAGCCCTCAACAGTTCCTGGTACTCAATAAATGATGGAATAAATGAATAAATAAATGTCTTCTGGTTATTATGAATTATCTCTTTAGCAATGTTAAAGATATTTACAAACTGGCCTTTCTCAGGCTTGACATTGCAAAAAGAGAAGAGGGGCACTTGGGTGGCTCAGTCAGTTAAGCATCCGACTTCGGTTTAGGTCATGATCTCACAGACCGTGGGTTTGAGCCCTGCGTTGGGCTCTGTGCCGACAGCTCAGAGCCTGGAGCCTGCTTTGGATTCTGTGTCTCCTTCTCTCTCTGTCCCTCCCCCGCTCACTCTCTGTCTCTGTCTCTCAAAATAAAATAAAGACATAAAAAACTTTAAAAAAAAGAAAACAGAAAAAAGAAGAAATACAGTTAATATACGGTTTATAAGAGCCTTGAGATTCAATGGTGAATGAATACGAAACACCATCATCATCATCTCAGTCACCGTCACTGTTAATGAGAATCACGCTGTCTACTGCCTTGAGGGCACCCCATGGGCTCTCCCAGAGAGCCCTCATAACATTTCTTGTATGAAAACACATGAACGGGGTGAGATAAGTACATTTAGCTCTGCTTTCCAAAGGGGAATTCAGAGGCCCATCATTCTCTATCTCTGCCAGCCAGCTGGATACATTTCTGTGTTTCTTTTGCAGACCCAATCTAGCCTTGCTCTCCACGTCCATGCCAGGAGTTCTTAAACTATCTGCACACTGGGATTACTGAGGAAGCTTTAAAATATTCAGGTCCCACCCGACGTTAAATCAGGATCTTCAGGGGTCAGCCCAGCTTCTCAGTTTCGTAGTTCAATCTGTTTATCATTAATTATTCACAGTACAGAGGGCATGGCACCCAATAACTGATAGCCTGTGGGTAGTTTACATAAGGCAAGTTACACGAAGGAGAGGGACATTACAGTAAATGAAACTTTTAAGGACATCAGGATTCTCTGAGTTCTGAAGAAATGATCATCACAAGACACTCACCTGTGGTTCTCACCTTGGGCCAGATATTAAATTTCCATAAGTAGTAGCTGGCTTTTTCCATATCCTGAAAATCCTTCATACATTAGGACTCGGCTACAGTTGGACACCAAAAATTCCTTCATACTACATGTGAAGTATTTGATCTCCTTATTACGTCCTGTTATTTGCATTGTTTAAAAAGGGAGCAAACCTAATCAACATAAAATAGTCTAGACATATAAAACAAGCACACAGTGATACCACTCCTACAAACACCTTTAGAATTTCCACGGAACTATTCATGAACGTTCTTGAGATCCTGTGCACTTAAAAAATTTTTGAAACCTTTCTCTGGAGCTTTCCAGTTAACAATGTGGTTTTACAGTTTTTAGTTGATCCCCACACGCTGTGAGGACATGTATTTTTAGAATGCTTATCATAATGTCCATTTAATTTTAGTCGAGAAAACTGAGATTTAAGGTAGCAAACTGCTGGGATTACACACCCCAGAATTAAACCAGGGTTGTCTGACCTGGGTGCTTGTATTCTTTTCCTTTTTTTTTTTTCTTCTATAGCAAACTAGAAGTAATCTATAGATTATTACATTGGGAAATAAATTTATTCAAGTCAACATTCCTACATTAAATGATGATGGAAAAATATTTATATTTCTAATTCTGTGAAAGAAACTTGCTGTCTATAAATGAGAAATTATCATTATCTCAGGGCTACTGGAAACATTATCAGTGCTAGGAAAATTGAATTTGCTTTAAAAAATCATGTGTATATTATTTCTATCACAGGAACAACCTATATTATAAAATATAGTCGTTTTCTGATTATGAAACACAACATGCTTGCCATGAAAAACATGGAAAACTCAGAAGAAAATAAACAATACCTTGGTCACAGCCCTGACACTTCTTTTTCTTACATGTTTTTAAATATATGTAATAGGACGCCTGAAATCTGAAACCCAGCCCACAATCACGGGAACTTTTCAGGGCTGGTTCTTCCTTCTTTGCTGGATTGGTCACTGCTGGGGGCCCATTTTGGACACCCGTTCACAGAGTAAACACACAACCAGGTATTGTCTAATGTCTAGTGAAAACCAGGACCATGACTTTACGCTTGGATGTTTTATACAAAGCAGCTAAGTGTTTACTTGGTAATGTAAATTTCTGGGCATGATTCAGTGAGAACCACTCCACAGACTTTATTGCTTCATTTGGGGGAAACACTCCCTTTCTGAAAATGTATTTGAACTTCAGTATTGTGAGATGTGTCATGTTCTTCTTTGGCCAGAACCTCACATAGGTAACTCAGAAGATGGAGTCCAGAAGGCCACAAAGCGGCATCTTCCAGCTCTCAACCATCTTTCAGCTGGACTCTAAAACAAAGTCAAGTCTCCTTGACTTGAAGTAATGCACCTTGTTTCTATCTCAACAAGGTCCTAATATCTGGGACAATTTTTGAGTATAGTTTTGTTGACATCTATGCTGTTAGTTAGCATATACGATTTACTTACAGGAACTCTTGTAAAAGAAGGGTATTTCCAAGAGTCCTCACCTCTGACAGTTTCTTTCTGGCTAGAGCTTTAAGGAATGGCATGTGAGCTTGATCTTTACCTCACACTGATGGATTCAGGGCAAAGAGGCGACCAGACCAGACTGAGAAACATATACAGATTGCACCAATGTGTCTTACTATGGCTGTCAGATTGAGTCCTCAATCTTATACAAGGGGATTAGGACTTCAATTTGCTGTCAGTCACTATCACAATGATCATATCGTAGGAGGGGAAGTAAGGCCTCAGAGGAGGGTGAGGGTGAGCATTCCTTCTCCTTTCCAGTCTTTGAAGGCTGGAAATCTGTATTTATAAGAAGTGATTAGACTCTGAAAAACACACTGCTGCTGATCCAAGTACCATTGTAGTTCTGGAACTGCTGCCTTCTTTTAGGTTCTGCTGAAATCAAAATTCTGTCCTGATATTCCCCCAAAGTGTGGGACAGGGCCTCTTCCTGATTGTCTTAACACAGTTAGGACCAGGATATAACTTATGATGATACTTTTAGGGATGTTCATCTAACAGAAGAAAATTATAAGTGTTCTGGAAATGGCTGTCTTCAGAATCCACAGGCCTATCCTGACGATGGTCTCTTCCCCCAGAGGGTGTATCCCTACCTCATTTTAGGCCCCCTTCCCTATCTAGTCTAGTCTAGTCTCAAGTTAGCTTTCTCTTGATAGTCTCCCTGACACCAAGAATCACAAAGACATCACCGCCACTGCCAGATAGATCATATATCTAAACATAAAAGGTAAAACAAAATTTCTGGAAGAGAATCTAAAAACATATCCTCACAACTTTTGGGTGATGATGAATTTCTAAACAGTATACAAAAGCACTAACTGTAAAAGACTGGTAGCCCGGATTACATGAAAATAAATATTCTGTTCATTAAATACATCACTAACAGGGTAAAAAGGCAAGCACAGGATGGGAGGAGTTACGTACAGGAAAAACAAATGACAGGGACCCATTTCCAGAATATATAAAAAATTCCCACAGATCTATAATAAAGATTACAACCCAACTGAAAAAAAGGCAAAAGATTTGTGCAGATGCTTTACAAAAGATGATACCCAAATGGCCAACAAATATTTGAAAAAGGAACTCAATCATATCAGGGAAACACAAATGGAAATCACAATGATACCCCACTGTATATCCACCAGAGTTATTAAAATTATGAAGACTTAAAACTCAGTTGTTGGTAAGGATGAGGAACTCTCACAACACTGTTGGTTAGAATATAAGTAAACACAACCATTTTGGACAATTATTTGGCATTACTACCAAACCTGTGCCCTTTGTCCTGAACAGTTTCTGCTTAACAGAAACACGTACATGCGTTCACCAAAAGACATGTACAAAAATCTTTATGACAAAAAACCAAGGACTGTTAACAACTCAAATGTTGTACAAGGACAGAATGAATAAATTGTTGCTTATTTATGAGATGGAATACTACACTGCAATGAAAATTAGTAAATTACAGCTATATCTAGCACTGTGGATGAATTTCATAAAATAGAGTTGATTACAAGAAGGCATATGGAATTACACAATGTATGATTTCCCCCATATGAACGTCACAAACGGGCCTGAGTCATCTCAGGTGTTAGAGGTCTTGGGGAAAGAGTGACAGATAAAGCATGTGAGCGTTCCTGGAGTACCGCTATTTTTCTATTTCTTCTCCTATGTTTGTTCGTGATAGTTCAATAAGATGCAGACTTAACACTGGTATACTTTTCTGTATATTTTGTTAGAGTTCAATAAAGAAGCTTAAAAACCAAGGGCAAAGGGTAGCCCTCATTTCTGTTGCATTTGAGGTATGCCATACCAAACATGCTGAAGAGAAGAAAAGAAAAGATGCTTAGAGTCAGAATAGGGAAATATCGAGGGCAAGAGTGTTTAATTCTTAGTTCCCAGAAAGTCTCCTTTTTGATCTATAATGAGAATCTATGCCTTGACTCAAAGGTTGCAGACACCAAGGGGAGGAGGAAAGAGAATTTCTTCCCTGGTAATAGAGGGTCCAAACAACGTACATAGACTTTTCATAGTGCCTGACATAGTGTTCAGTAAATGCTTGTTGAGTCTGCGTTGGTAGAATTGAATCCCTTTCTAGGGAAACCAGTCCCCATCATGGGACCCTTAGACGTGGATGTGGTAGATTGTCTCACATCCTAGGAAGATTCCACCAAGTGCTCAGATGGAAATAGCCCACCTTGGTGAGCACATGCTGTGTGTCTGGCAGTTTCAAGTGCTCTACCCATGTATCACCCTTTACTCCTGACAAAATCCTTATTAAGAAAGTACTGTTATATCCATTTTACAAATGAGAAAATTGAGGTGCAGAGAGTTTTATTTGCCCAAGATCCAATGGGGAGTGGGGACAGGAACAGAGGACCCTGACTTCCTGACAGAATTAGTATCTATAACCAAATCAGTGTACATACGCTGGCCCACTGTGTCTTCTGTGTTCATACACAGCTAATTTTGTATATTGTATATGTTGGTCTTCCCCATTAAATTGTGAACTTTCAGGGCAGGACGCAGGCCCTGTTCATATATGTATGTGTATTTCTACACTGTCTTATTTGCAGAAATGTATAGAAAACCGAGGAGAAGGGCAGTCTTTGGGATCAGATGGTCCTGAATTTCTGTGGGAGACTGTGTTAATGGCTCCACTTCCTGACCCCTACTTGTATCTATGCCCTGGGGTCTGTCACTCTGCAGAGCCTTCCTGCTGCGGGCTCATCATTTTGAATGCTTTGCCCATGGGATGTAGGGGTTTTTTTTTTAATCTTTATTTTAGAAAAGAGAGAGTGAGTAGAGGGGGGGAGAGAGAGAGAGAGAGAGAGAGAGAAAGAGAATCTCAAGCAGGCTCCACACTGAGTATGGAGCCCGATGTGGGACTCAATCCCATGACCCTGGGATCATGACCTGCACTGAAATAAAGAGTTGGACGCTCAACGAACCGAGCCACCCAAGTGCCCCTTCCAATGGGATATTACCAAATATGTCACAGAGGCTTGACAAATGCTTGGGCATTGGGCTTGCTCTCTCTTGCCCTTCAGATGTTGCCATGACAACATGCCTGGGCCAGTCTGATGGAGGATAACACACATAGAGCCAAATCGTCTCATTTATGTCAGCCAAACTGCCCACCTACCTCCTCGTCCCGCCCCCACCCCTGCCATTGTCCTGGATCAGCCAACGAACTGCTGAACCCCAGGCATGTGAACAAGCGTAGGCAAGATCAGCCAAACCCAGTCAAGATCAATTAACTCCCACATATTTGTATAAGTCAATATTTACTGTGGTATGCCACTAATGTTTTGTGGCTGCCTGTAACACCACATTACTGTGGCCTTTTGAAACTTGGCTTTTTGTTTACTAGATTTATGACCACAGACAAGTCATCACATCTCTGAATCTCAGTTTTTAAATTTATAAAGTGAAGATAATAATAGTTTCTACCCGATATGGTTGATACTAAGAATAAATTACATATTTTGAGATAAAGTACCTAATACTTAATAAGTGTTACAAAAAATTACTATTATTCATTCATTTATTCAGACAGCATTTTATTGATGGTCTATGCATGCCAAGTACAGTGCTGAACCCTGGGAATACAAAGGTAAATAATAAAGACTCCTTGAACCAACTGCAGCCCTAATTCTGTTATCTGACCCTTTAAGACCTAGATTCTAGCCCGCTAATATAAAGAATAATACCTTCGCACTTTCCATGTTACTCATTCATTTACTTGTTATTATTGAGCGCCTACTATGTGCCAAGCCCTGGGCATATAAAAATGAACAAGAAATAGCTACTATCGTCAAAAAGCTCATAATGTAGTAAGAAAATCTATTAGATCAGTAATCATGATGGGTACGTGCTGGAGTTACATAGAGGAGGAAAATGCTAAGTTGACTGTGGTTGTCCCAGTAGACTGGGGAGGGGGTGGGGGATGGGGAGGACAATCTATTTAGACAGAGGAGAGGGCACAGGAGGAGACAAGGTTGGAAGGGCAGGTGGTTGTATGTCATTTTGAGGGATTTGAACATTATCATGAAAATGACCGGAAGCCACTGAAGGATTTTAAGTTCCGAGGTGATACATATGTATCTCAGCTGGGCTTCTGGGGAACATATTTCACTGAAGATCTAGAGTAGAAACAATATCTTATACTCTTGTCTACCCATCAATGCCTGGCACATAGTTGGTATGATCAGTAAATACTTAATGGTTGGCCACTGTGTCCATCTGGGCCCAAAAAGATACCCAAGTGAGGGGTTCTCTGTTCGGTCTGCACCACCTTTGAAGAATCGCCCTTAGATTATCAGAAGTGAGGGCAGAATGAGATCATCCACCGGGCTACACTATTAGTAGGATAGAGAAAGATGAAGGATTTTGAAATCAGGGCCTTGTTCTGGGGAAGGAATAGATTTCTATTTCATAAATTGGATTTAAATCAGACATGGGTGACTGATGGTTTTTGCTATCATGATTTCCCCACTTCTTTACTAAAAAAATACCACAAAATCAATGCCCCACACTCACACTTTCTCATTAAGTCCCAAACACTGATAGACAGGTCCAGGATCTGCAACGCCTTTCTTGACTTTCTTTGGAAGCTTTTTGAAAAAGTAGTTTGGGAGGTTGCTGCCATTGTAGGTGACGGAGTCACAAGTCACGATTCCTGGGTAGTACATCATCATCCGGGCAGCTATGTTGACTCTTTGACCAATTACTAAAACATGAGGGAGGAGGGCAAAGACCAGGGAGAAAACAGCCATTGAACTCACAGAATGCAATCTGGAACATACTGTTCCCAAGTGGCATGTTCAGTCTTTGTTCCTCTTGCCTCTGATGATTGACACAGAAGTCTCACCTTCAACTACCCATATTTTGCCGATGGCTGTTTAAAAATACACAGGGAGTAAACTCAATTAGCTATCGGCACAGTTTCTACCTCTCCTGGGAGGCCACGGGGGGTGACCTGCTCAGAGATAAAGGCGCCGTGTGTGTGAAGAAGGTTGTGTACTCATGGTGGCCACAGACCTGGGCTCACAGGTGAGGGGCAGCCAGTTTTCTGCTACAAGACAGACAGGCAGGAGGGTGGGCCAGTGCGGCAGGGGGACACTGACCTCCAAACGAGGCACAAAATCACACCTCTAATGCTCCTATGTGTGCAATTTTTCATTTCATTTCATTTTTGAAATGAGTCACACCTCCATTTGTCAATTTCGTAAGCGTGAGCAAATAGGGCTGGAAGGGTATATGTGTGTAAGATTGGCCCAGGAGATATATTAAAGAGGGATACACTGTATCCCACAGACAAGCTGGATCCAAGCTCCACCCCCAGCTCTACTGCTAACTAAGTCACCAAATTACTTGGGCAAATTCGTACTTTCAGACGCTCCCATGCCTCCATTTCCTGATCTGTAAATGGGGATGATAACAATACCCCTCTCAGGGGGCAGTTCATAAAGATTAATGAGTCAGTTCATGCACATCACTTAACAGTGCCGGATGCCAGTAAGACCTCAATTAATATTACTACTAGTTAGGGGCACCTGGGCGGCTCAGTCAGTTAAGTGACTGACTTTGGCTCAGGTCATGATCTCATGGTTCTTGAGTTCGAGCCCCGCGTCGGGCTTGTGCTGACAGAGTCTGGAGCCTGCTTTGGATTCTGTCTCTCTCTCTCTCTCTTTCTGCTCACATTCTGTCTCTCTCTGTCTCTCAAATATGAGTAAATGTTAAAAAAATTTTTTTAATGTTACTCCTAGTTAGGTATTAAATATTGCAATTTAACATAAACATAAGCACTTTTTTTATTTAAAACATTTTTTTAATGTTTATTCATTTTTTGAGAGAGAGACAGACAGACAGAGAGACAGAGCACCATCAGGGGAGGGGCAGAGAGAGAGAAAGACACAGAATCCGAAGCAGGACCAGGCTGTGCGCTGTCAGCACAGAGCCTGATATGAGGCCTGAACCTAGAAGATCATGACTGGAGCCAAAGTTGGATGCCTAACTGACTGAGCCACCCAAGCACCCCTTAACTTAAACACTTCTGATCAGGATATTTCTTCTTAAAAAAACTGATTATGAAAAAATTTGACCGTACAATAAAGCATAGTATCATCAATCTCCATATGCCTGTCACCCAGTCCCAAAAGCCACAAACCCGTGGCCAGTCCTGCTCCATCCTCACTCCCATCTACTCTCCACCTTGCATTATTTTGAATAAAATCTCACAGGGGTGCCTGGGGGCTCAGTCGGTTAAGTGTCTGACTTTGGCTCAGGTCATGAATTCCTGGCTCGTGAGTTTGAGCCCGGCATCGGGCTTGCTGCTGTCAGCACGAAGCTCCTTTGGATCCTCTGCCTCCCTCTCTCTGCCCCTCCCCCTCTGTGCGTGTATGTGAACTCTCTCTCTCTCAAAAATAAATAAAAATTTAACAATTTAAAAAAAGAAAATGAGAAAATCTCAGACATTCTTTCATTGCAGACATGAATATTTCAGTATTTTAGATGTATTGTTTCTGAATATCTTAGATCACAATGCGGTTGAGGAGGGAAGTCAAAGCCATGAAATCTCAGGATAACATATACTTTCTATTCTCATTTATCAGGAATACCAATATTCTTAATTTCTTTAGGAATTTTTAATAGGAATTAAGAGGAGTAACTGTCTAATGTTAACAGGAAATATTATAAAGGTGCCCTCATTCCATGAGCTGACAGCCTCTACCGCTCCCCTCAGATGGGTACTTAGGTCTGACACTCATGCATAGGCCCGGACATGCACACTTTGCAAGTGACGAGCTGCCAATGGGCAAAGCTGTGTGGCTGGGCTCCTCCCGGAAGACTCCGACCTTCCGGAGGGCAGGGCCCCTGTCTCCCTTAGCTCTGCCCTTCCTCCCACGAGGCTAGATGACAAGGCGCAGAGAGAGGAGTTAGCTCAGCACACCTGTGTATTCATGTCTCACAGAGTGTCCGACCTTACCGCAGAACGCGATCCTGCTGGTCACACCACCTGCCGATGGAGACAGTCCTGGCGCCTGGGAGAAAGCAGGAGAGTTTGTAAGGGGAGGGCCAGGAGCGGACAGAAGGTGGGGAGGGAGTTGTAAGGGGAGGGCCAGGAGTGGACAGAAGGTGGGGAGGGAGTTGTAAGGGGAGGGTCATGAGCGGAGAGAAAGTGGGGAGGGTGGGGACATGAGGATGAGTGGGGTGAAGGAACAGGCAGGGGGGCAGGGAGGATTTTCTTTCTTTTTTTTATTTAAAAAATTTTTTTAATGTTTATTTATTTTTGAGCCAGAGAGTGAGTTGGGGAGGGGCAGAGAGAGAGGGAGACACAGAATCTGAAGCAGGCTCCAGGCTCTGAGCTGACAGCACAGAGCCTGACCGGGGCTTGAACTCACAGACTGTGAGATCATGACCTGAGCCGAAGTCGGACGCCCAATTGACTGAGCCACCCAGGTGCCCCAAGGGTTTTCTATAAGTAACTGTCTTCTCTTTTGGGGAGTTTAGGGCGACTGTACAGGGCCTGGAGGTGTGAAGGAGGCACCATTTGAGACACAGAACTGAGTTCTTAGAAGTGATAAATCGGTTCACTTTTCTGCTATTTTAAAATATCCATCTGAGCCCCTTTTCTGGAAAATAACCTCTCACCACCCCAAGGGGACTTGCATTGCTGAGTGACATTGTAAACATTGTAACCAACTGAACAATGTTCTGGAAAGAACAAAGTCATAAAGTAACTCAGATAGTGCGGTGTCAAAAGCTAACTTAGTTAATATGTGAGGGTGGCTGCATAGATACATGACTAGGGGCTGACATGGGGGGAATACTGAGAGCAAGGGGGTGGTAAGTAGAACCCTGAGTTGGGGGCGTTGGGGTGCTCAGGCGAGGCAAACCTGAGGGCCTGGGGCTCTTCGACAGCCAGGGCTGGGGATGAGAAACCTTCTCTTCTTAACAGTTTTACTGAGAGTGGATCACCTTGAGGTCAGATCAGTAGATAAATTTCCAACCCAAGGACTCATTTGATCTCTCACTTATTAAAAATCAATCCAAGAGGCACCTGGGTGGCCCAGTCAGTTAAGCATCCCACTCTTGATTTTGGTTCAGGTCATGATCTCATGGTTTGTGGGTTCGAGCCACGCATTGGGCTCTGCGCTGTCAGCACAGAGCCTACTTGGGATTCTCTTTCTTTCTCTCCCGCTCTCTCTGCCCCTCCCCCACTCACTCTCTCTCTCAAAGTAAATAAACTTAAAAAAAATTTTTTTTAATCAGCTCAAGTCTCCCATATAGTGTTGGTAGTTCAACTTCTACCAAGAAGTAAATCAGAGGATAGACAGGCAACCCAGTTAGGTTTTCTTGCAAACCTGCTACGTGTTGACTTTTTAAGAGTGTCCTTTCCTGCACTTTGCCTTCACCATCCCTCTGTTGCTGCATCAAGGCTGGGTTGGCCCCAAGGAACAAACAGAGGGCTTCCAGTCAAGGACAGCCCTTTCCTTACCTCCTGTTCCCTGACCCTTTGTCCTACCTCCCCACATGCTATAAATAGGTCAGGGACCACCAGATGGGAACAGGGTCAACACTCGCTGGATTTTGTGAACCTGAGAGCAGAAGTCAAATATTTCCACAGCACTTTCCAAAGCATGAGTGACCTCATCAGGAGCCTTTTCCCCAGGGAAACCAAAGACACCGAGGAAGGAGCAGCCCTGTGAGGGAGAGAGTCAGCACACACAGCTGGCAGACGGCCATCTTTAAACTGAACCAGCCAAAAGGCTGCTGGAAGGAGGCAGCAGCGTTCACTTTCTGAGTCACACTGGACCACGATTTCTCTCACATCTATTTTATTTTTAGTAAACGTCATCTGACGTCTAGTGCAAGAGCAGCAGGGCTTTAGCCTGAGGAGGGCTTGCTTTTCTTCAGACACAATGACTTGTGCTGGGCTATTTGTGGGCGCCCACCTGTCTCTCCCCCTGAGGCCAAGGTCTTAACGCTACATGCTGCTAAGTTTAAATCTGAGAAACAGCAGAGAGCAGTGGAAAAGGCACCTGCTCTTCAATCAGAAAAATCTGTGTTCTCAGGTCACTTCACAAGTGTGGAAACTTGGATAAGTGAATTACACACAGTGAACTTCATTTATCAGTCTGCAAATGGATGTAACATAGACCTTCCCAAGGTTTCTTTGGCTACTAAAATGAAGGTTCTACGTATATACACGTACACATGTATAACTTTGCAAACTACTTTAGAGTGTATATGTACTTTACATAGTATATTACATATATTCTGTATTTTGTATAGAATATAGACTTTTTTTTAATGTTTATTCATTTCTTGAGAGAGAGAGAGACAGAGTGTGAGCAGGAGAGGGGCAGAGAGAGAGGAAGACACAGAATCCGAAGTGGGATCCAGGCTCCGAGCTGTCAGCCAGAGCCCCACGCGGGGCCCGAACCCACGAACTGTGAGATCAGGACCTGAGCTGAAGTCAGACATTCAACCCACTGAGCCACCCAGGCGCCCCAAATATATACTTTACAGTATATATTTTTATAAACTTAGTGTTATAAGCTTATATATAACATTATATACATATATAATGTAAACTTGATATACAGTTATACTTTGTAAACTATAAAGTTCTTTTCAGATAGTGTTATTATTCTTAAGGATAAAGACTTAAACCGAGAGTGCTTTTTCTTGGCATAAACTTAACTCTTCCAAGCAGAGATTAAATTCTGAAGCTTGGCTATCTTAGTATCAATTACTTAATTACTGAGTCAGATGCTGTTGTCAATAAGAAAAGAGCATAATAACTAATGGATGATGGGCTACAAATTTCAGTCTGTATATGTGATATATCCTGACGAAATGCAAAAGAGACGGCCTCTATTTCTTTAACCCTCTCCAAAAAGAATCTAAGTGTCAGATCCTAGTTGGCACTGGCCTCTGTCTTGATGGGATAAAGGAAGCCCTGATTCAGGTCTGTGCAAAGACTGGAGGGTAACCCTTTCTACCAAATCCTCAATAAATGCTTCTCAAATTAGTGAATGAGTGAACGTGGGGCAGTGATTTAGTGCTCTGCTCTTAGGATGCAAAAACACTTGAGATGCGGAATCAATTCTCACAAGCATTTCTGTGGTAATTTGGTAACCATATGGTTTTTCTCTGAACTGATTAAGAGCAGATTAAAAGGGGGGTGCCTGAGTGGCTCACTTGGTTAGGGGTCTGAGTTCGGCTCAGGTCATGATCTCACAGTTCGTGGGTTTGAGCCCAACATTGGGCTCTGTGCGGACAGCTCAGAGCCTAGATGGAGGCTGCTTCAGATTCTGTGTCTCCCTCTCTCTCTCTCTGTCCCTCCCCAGCTTGCACACGTGCTCTCTCTCTCTCTCAAAAACAGATAAACATTAAAAAATTTTTTTCAAAGGAGCAGATTAAAAATACCCAGAAATGGGGCACCTGGGTGGCACAGTTGGTTAAGTGTCCAGCTCTTGATTCATCTCAGGTTATGATTTCATGGTTCGTGAGTTCTAACCCCACATTGGGCTACACACTGACATTTGAGACTGCTTAGGATTCTTTCTCTCTCTCTCTCTCTCTCTCTCTCTCGCCCTCCCCACTTGCACATACTCTCTCAAAACACCCAGAAGATAGATGCCCCCCTCCACCTCCCTTCCCCTGCTGAAGCTGGAAGGGGAACTGGAGGTATAGATATGGCAGGTGGGGATTATTGGAAACAGGCTCCTGGAGTGTGATGGTTACTAAACACTTGACCTAAAATCTCCGGGAGATGTCTTATATGCTGGGCTAGAGATGTGCACACAGCGAGAGCTAGTCAAGCATAATGCTTGAGAGCAGAGACTGGGAAGGCAGACTCCCTGGGTTTGAATGCAGCCCACCACCTACTGACTGGATGATGATGAGCAAGACTTAATTTCGCCTTGTCTCAGTATCCTCATCTGTAAAATGGGGACAACAGCAACAGCACCTACCTCTTAGAGTAGCCCTGAGGGAGGAAATGAGTTAATGTGTATAAAGCATTGAGAACATAGTAAGTGCCATAGCCATCATATAAGCTATTTCTAGAATTATACATAAAGATGGATATTTTTAGTGTCTGTTAGAGATATTTAAAAGTGTCTGTTCTCTCTCTCTCACCAATTTCCATAGGCGTGAACACTAATTTTAAATTATTGGTAGGTTTCCACCACTGAGTTCATATTTACCTTGTCAAACATGAAGACTTTATTGATTTGGCCTCGGAAGACCCTCAGGACAGAACTGATGTGCACACAGAACTGACGTGCACACAGACATCCTGGATGGCCGAGCCAATGACTTCTGCTTTTGCCAGGTTCACGAACATAATGGTCACTGGGCGCAGCTCAGACAGATACCCCTGAAGCTGTTTGTCATCAATCTGCGGAGTAGAGAGCAGCTTTCTTTTGCCTGCGTCCTTGGCAGCGGATTGTGTGCTGCAACTCCACCCCCATAGAGTTATCACTGGGAGGCAGCTAGCCTTTTGCAATTTTCTGGGGAGCTGGAGTTACCCGAATGCATGAGGTACAACGTGGCAGAGTCAGCCCAAAGTCCAGCAGATGGAGATGGAATGCACCATCAAAAAATCTCTTCCAATGTGAACTTACATACTTGCTAGTTTTGGGCCAGCAACCTCACCCCTGCCCCAACTGCTAGCTCCCTGGTGCCAGTATGAGCCACCCCAATAACAGAGAGAAGTACTGTTCCTTTTGGCTCTCTTACAATTTAGGGCTAAGAACAGCATATTACGGAATCCAACCTTATATTTTCACAGTCTGGGACCTTTAGGAATACTTTCACATTCTATCCCTCTTTATCTTCAAATGAAATAAAATAGGCATTATGATCCTCACTTGACTGATTAGATAACAGAGACGTGGAGCAATAACAGAAGTTTCCCAGGGTCACACAGAACCCAAATCTCCAGGCTCCTAGTCTGATGTCCCAGTTGCAGCATGCCCCTGCGTCCCCTGTGGAGGTATTTATATCATTCAGCTCCCCTCTTCTGTCCACGCCTATCCACCACAAGCCCGGGGAAAGGAGAGTGTTCCCAAATCATGCCTGCCTACCATCATTCTTGAATTTTGTTAAATTGAGTGCATAGCAAACCAATGGGGGGAAATTTTTGCATTTTCTCCCTCAAAAGCACAAAAGTATTGGATCCTTCATTGACAGGATAAAACATATCTTCTAGGGGGCACCTGGCTGTCATGGTCAGTAGAGCATGGGACTCTTGATCTGAGGGTATTGAGTTCGAGCCCCATGTTGAGCTCCACGGAGCCTATTTAAAAAAACAAGAACAAAACAAAACAAAACAAAACACACACACACACAAGTCACTATATCTTCTGGACAAAAGGAACTGTGAATAGGGAACTGTGCCGTCATGCTTCCTAACTGGCTGGGGTAGTCCTGGCTTCAGGTGATTTTATTCTTTTCCTAAAAGAACAATTCCTAACTAATTGATGCGATGATTTCTTTGATTTCTCCAATAAATCATTAAATAAGAAATTAATATTAAATAAATAAATACTATTATTAAAGGTCAAATCTAGTAAATAAAGGAGTTAAAAATTACTCTATTAGACTGGGTGATTCTGAGGTTTGATCTGAAAAATGCAACCACTGCATCCCCAAGTATCTCTATAGTTTAGGAGCAGGGAGGTCTGGGTGCTGTTACGAAAGGCCTGTCTTTCGTCTCCTTTCAGCCCCCTTAGCTGTACCTCTTCACCCGGTGTTCATGATTGCTACCCACAAGTCCTGGTGATGCATGGAGTCTATCTTGCATCCCGTTCCCAGAGACCTTGCCCTCCGCTAGCTGCAGCTGAAGAAGCATAATGTCTTATATCTCTTGGAGGTAGGGAGGGGAGGGCTTTATGGAGCTTCAGAGATCTTGAGGAGTCAAACAGTGCAGAGACTGGAGGTAGTGCTTCTAAATTGGGCTGAAGGTGGTGGGGTGCATTCTGATACCATTTCAACTCACATTGTGAAGGCAGCTACCCACTGTTCAGGCTTGCCTACATTCTCCTCCAGGACACAACTGCATTTTGATGGAATTAAGGATTAAAACATGCATATATTAGGAAGGCATACATCCTGTGCAAAAAAAAAAAAAAAATGTAGGATTCAGATAGAACGAGGTTCAAATCCTGCTACATCTCTTCCTTTATAACCTTAGGAAAGTTCCTGGTATCCTTTCTCACACATAAAATAAGGATGAAGATATGTAGCAAGAATTGTGAAGAATAAATACATGAAATAGCAGAATGCCTGGCATATGGTGAGTGCTGAGAGACAGTTATGATTCCCATGAATTAATACACTTAAGAGAGCCTAGATCTAAGTAAATACAAAGGGAAAATTTTAGGGGGTTGGATAGTTATGGGCATTCTAATTATCTGTATTGTTAACTCTTGAAGCTCAAGATCTAAGGTAAGTGACGTAGAGAAACATGGTACCAATGTTAACTCACTTGAGATCTTTCTGTTAATTGGCATATAGAAAGGGTGACCACAGGTTCTTGTTTGCTTTGGAAAGACAGTTCCAGTCTCAGTTTATAAAACACAGTCCCAGTTTATGCCTATTGTCACAGTGTGATTATGAACAATGCCTCCTTTAACTCTTAAAAGCATCCTGATCTGAAAAACTAACGTTGTAGTCACCTACACAAGGAGAACGTCAGCCCCATCTCTTTTTAGTTCAATGAAAGATTTTCCTAGTTACTGGTTTTCTTGATCTTTCCAGTTGTCTGTGATCCCCAACACCCCAAAAGCCAATAAATTAAACTGTGAAAATAACTGCTTCAGTATGCTTTCCATCACATACTTTTGGAGGGACAACTCCAACTCAGGATTGGAGTCCAGCATGCATGTAAGCCTCAGAAGATCTAAGAGAGAAGAAGGAGGGGCGGGGTCAGAAAAGGAAGCATGGTCTGCAGTGCTGGGGACCAGAGTCTCCCAGCCCCCATTCCCTTGGACGGTGGTTTTCACGGTTCAGTCAGAGGACTCCGGGACATCCAGCAGCCCAACAGAACCAAGGGAAATCCAATGAGGAGTTCTTTTTTTTTTATTAAAAAAATGTTTCTATTTTATTTTTGAGAGAAAGAGAGAGAGAGAGAGAGAGAGAGAGCCATTCTTGAATTTTGTTAAATTAAGTGCAGAGCAAACCAATGGGGGAAATTATTGCATTTTCTCCCTCAAGAGCACAAAAGTATCAGATCCTCCATTGACAAGATAAAACATATCTTCTAGGGGGGATCTGGCTGGCTCAGTCAGTAGAGCATGGGACTCTTGACCTGAGGGTCTTGAGTTCGAGTCCCATGTTGAGCTCCGTAAAGCCTACTTAAAAAAACAAAAACAAAAACAAAACAAAACAAAAAACAAAAGACCATATCTTCTGGACAAAAAAAAGGAAGACTAGAAGGTCAAGGACAGATTCCCTAGAATCACCAACGTTTAAGCAATGAGAAGGAGGGTAAGCAAAGGCACTAAAAACAGGTGGCTTAAGGTATAAAAGCAAAACCAGGAAAGAATATTCTTGAACCCAAGGAAAGAGGAGAAGGCAGTGTCCATAAAAAGAGAGTAATTGAAGGCCAACCAGCTAGGATGAGGCCTGAAGAGAGGTTGTCTGCCTTGGCAAGTTTGATGGTCACTGGTGGCCTTGACCTAAACAGTCTCAGTAGACAGGAGAAGTGGCTAGAAACTAGATGTCGTGGCTCAAGACTGAAGAGTAGGTGAACACACGAGGCACATGCAATTTTCACCCAAATTTATTGGGTGAATACATAAATGAGAAAATAGAAGAGGAGGTACAGACATACGGACTTCTAAGAACTTTTGTGGTGAAAATTAGGAGGGAGAAGTATGGTTCATAGAAGTTTCATTTTTCCTTTCATCACGGGGCAGACTTTTACATGTTTAGAAGATAAGGGACAAGAGTCATTGCCAAAGCAGAGATGGAGGGCCTGAGGAGGGTTGTACTTGGAATCACTGTCATGAGGAATGGGAGGGAGGTCCCCTTTGTGTGCTGCTGGGAGCTGTACTGAAAAGGCCAGCTGCTTACAATAGAGCCCTTGGCATTGGTAAGACCCTCCTGAGCACTGGTAGAGGTCAAGGCTCTTGTCCATGGAGCGTACTTACTTTTATGGTCACCAGAAGGATAATAACCCATGAAAGCCATACACTTGGTGAAAAACTCATTAAAGTTAAAATTAGAAAGAAAAAAAGAGAAGTTTTTGGTTATTCTGAGGGTTTTCTGGTCCTTTGAATATTTCTCAGCAGAAAGGGCAGGGAGTATGCTTTTAAATATCCAGGACATGGTAAACAGAGACTGGCAGACTGAGACCACAGGGATCTATAATTTGGAGGTGATCATATTAAAAATCTGATTAGTCCTTACGATCTCAATCTTCGGTGTTTATACCGATGGCCACACCAGGGGGCTCACCGTGTGCTTTAGCACTCTTAGAACTTTCTTCTTTTTTTTTCCTTCATAACGTTTCAATTTAAATAAAACTTGGTTAAACTATATGTCATTTGTTTCTTGTATTTTTTTTAATGTTTTTTTTTTTTGAAAGACAGAGAGAGACAGTGTGAGCAGGGGAGGGTCAGAGAGAGAGGGAGACACAGAATCTGAAGCAGGCTCCAGGCTCTGAGCGGTCAGCACAGAGCCCGATGTGGGGCTCGAACCCACGAACCGTGAGATCATGACCTGAGCCGAAGCCGGACGCTTAACCGACTGAGCCATCCAGGCGCCCCTGTTTCTTGTAAGTATTAAAGGACAAAGGGAACTGATGCCCAAAATGTAGTTGGGAGCATCAGCAGTAATAAGATTCATATCAATCGTATTGATATCCAGAACCCCATGGTATGAAACATGGAGAACGGTACCTCATTTTTGTGGTATTCTTGCCTCCCACCCCATACGAGTAACCTTAGTCCAAGAATGAGAAAGCATCAGGCCAAACCAAATGGACGAACATTCAACAAAGTGGCCAATACTCTTATTAGATATCAAGGTCACATAAGACCAGGAAACACGGAAGAACTGTTATAGACTGTAAGAGACTAAGTAAAAATAACAACAAAATGCAGCGTGAGATCGTGAATAGAAACCTGGAACATTCCACCTACGTAGGGTGTTAGCAGGAAAGTGGTGAGGTCCAAATATGGCCTTCAAGTGGTGAATAGGATTGTACTGATGGTACTGTTTTCTGGTTTTGACTACTGCACTCTGATTACGAAAGATGCTAACATTCCGGGAAGCTGGGGAAGGGGTATATGGAAGCTCTATTAATTTTGAACTTCTCTGTAAGTCTACACTTAATTAAAATTAAAACAATTTCAGGGTGCCTGGGTGATTCAGTTGGTTGAGCTTCCGACTCTTGATTTCGGCTCAGGTCATGATCCCAGGGTTGTGGGATGGAGCTCCAAGTCAGGTTCCGTCCTGAACCTGGAGCCTGCTTAAGAATCTCTCTCTCTCCCTCTGCCTCTCCCCCCATTCACACTCTCTCTCTAAAATAAATAAATTAATTAAATTAAAACAAAACAATTTCTAAAGGTGTAAGGAATGATGGTGGCAGACGGGGATTGGGACGCCACGAGCCAGCTGGGTCAGGCAGCCCGGGCGGCGCTGCAGGAAGAATGACAGTGTAAGGGTGGCGGAGCGATGCACAGGGTAGGAGAGTCTCTCGCCTGGGCCAGCAGCTACCTGGACCCTCCCCTTCCTCTCTGTTGGCCTCGCCTCCATTCCTGATGAAGCTGGTGGCACGGCTCTCCCTCCTGCTACACACGCTTAGCGACCAGATTTTCTTAATGACCCCATTCTAGGGACAACTCTGCTAATGGTCAGTCTTCAGCTTCACCACAGTGTCTGCTTCTAGGCAGGGCTGCAGGGAGTCTCTCTTCCCTCACTAAAGGGCTGCCCCTCTCCACGCCTCCCCCTCAGCGATCCCTGGCCCTGAGTTAGGAGGGTGCTGAGTAGTGACACCTCCAACGACAACCCTCTGCTCCTAGGAATAGGCAGGGGCCCCTTCCTGTTCCTTAAGCAAGGGCACACCACAGGCCTCCACACCCAAAGTCCACATCTTTCCTTAGCCCAGAGAAACCCAGTCATTTCCTCCTGAACGCCAGGCCTTGGCTCCTGGACTAAAGCCTGGTGAGTCTAACTCAGGCTGATGCATCCAGTCTCCAGCGCAGGACCTTCATGGGACCAGCCTTCCCAGTGGTTTTCCTGCTGGGGCGGGGAAGTGGGGGAGGGTACACCCTGGCACAGACCGACAGAACTTTCTGCAGGCAGCAGCATCGCACCTACCTTAACTCCCCTCTGATCCGGAATCCTCTCAATTTTGATTATGCTGCGGTCACAGCAGTTTGGTGACAGAATGACGTCATTCATCTGTGCCATGCTCTGGGCACAGCACACATCGTCCACCGCCTGACCAATCACCAGAAAGTAGTTGCGCATTTCATCTCTGAAGACCAACATGGTGATGTGGCCGACAGCCAGTCCTGGCAAGAAGGCCCGCGCAAGAAGTTCCAGGTTATTCCCCAGAAGCACTGGTTCTTGGAACCACAGTCAGAATGGACCTCAGAGCCAAACGGAGTTTCTGAAACTTTACCCAGGAATCCGAGAACGCTTCCGTGGGCCCAGGCCTTCCAAGGCGCCTCTTTCTCCCACAGCTAGAAAGTCAGCTACTAGTTTTCACCTTTCTGTGACACTGACCTCTCTCGATGGCCCTATCAGTCCCCAAAGCTATTTTCTTTTCTTCAATGAATTTGTACTTAAGAGCAACAGAGAACAACTTTAGTGATTCTTTTTGGAGAGGATTTGCATTTTATCAGAGGTTGAGGCTTTAATTAAAAAGAAACCAGGGGTGCCTGGGTGGCTCAGCTCAGGTCACAATCTCACAGCTCGTGAGTTCGAGCCCTGCGTCAGGCTCCGTGCTGACAGCTCAGAGCCTGGAGCCTGCTTCAGATTCTGTGTCTCCCTCTCTCTCTCTGCCCCTCCCTTACTTGTGCTCTGTCTCTGTCTCAAAAATAAATAAACATTAAAAATATTTTGGGGAGGGAGGCACTTGGGTGGCTCAGTCGGTTAAGTGTAGGACTTCGGCTCAGGTCATGATCTCACGTTCGTGGGTTCGAGCCCCGCATCGGGCTCTGTGCGGACAGCTCGGAGCCTGGAGCCTGTTTCAGATTCTGTGTCTGCCTTTCCCCTGCTCACACACACTCTCTCACTCTCAAAAATAAATAAAGACTAAGAAAGTAAAAATAAAAAAAATTTTTAAAAGAAACCCTTAGGTTGAATCTCAAGCAAGAGCCAGAGGGGTAAAGGTTTGGGGAAAAGGAGTAGGTATTTAGACAGTCAGGTGTCCCATCCCAACAATGTGCCCTCTGACTGTTTTCAAGTTGAGAGTTGAAGATTTTGGTACCAGAGCAACAAAAGACAGAATGTTGCAAAATATGACATGTACACAAAATGTATGTATGAATGTATAGTGATACATAGTTCTTTTAAAAGTCTATAAGTGATAGCAGTAAGACTTAAAACAAGAGCAGTAATGGTGATAAAAAGGAGTATTTCGTGGAGTGGTTATTATGTGCCAGGTACTGTAGTAACTACCTCAATTTACTTTTCATAAGAGCCTATGAGGTAGATATTAGGATTAGCCCAAATTTTACCTGGTATACGAGGGAGCCAAAACTCATTCTGGCTATCCTAGTTCCCAAGTTCAAGACATGATGGGCGGGCTGAGCCACTATGTTACCACATTTTATGTTTTCTCTTGCGGAGAGAGATTCCTCAGGGGTTAGGACCCATGTCCAGATTGCTCTAGCGTCTCTCCTTTCTCAAAGCTTACCTATCTTGACCTGGACATCAAGACCTTCTTCAGATTCCTGGGTCTCAAACAATCCATGCATCTCCAGGCTACATTTAATTACCACTGTGATAATGTTTTTCAGGTGCCTTCGTTCCATCTTCCACAGGGCAAGTAGTGCATCACCTTAAAGAGACAGATACATAGAGGGCCCATGCCCTGCCCTGGAGATCAGTCTGTTGTGTATGAAATCTGTACAGACACTTAGTCCTCGAACATTCCTCAAGGTGCTCTCAGCACTCCTTCCTTACACCCCTCCCATCTCTGTGAGCCCCCATACCTGAAAATTTTAAGATGTCTCCTCCAAAAATCAACACTTTTGAGAAAAGAAGAAAACAAGATAAATCAAACTCCAATTTCTTTTTTGTTTTTAATTTTTTAATGTTTATTTATTTTTGAGAGAAAGAGAGAGAAAGAGACAGAGTGTGAGCTGGGGAGGGGCAGAGGGAGAGGGAGACACAGAATCAGAAGCAGGCTCCAGGCTATGAGCTGTCAGCACAGAGACCGATGCGGGGCTCGAACTCACGAGCTGTGAGATCATGACCTGAGCTGAATTCAGATGCTCAACCAACTGAGCCACCCAGGCACCCCAAACTCCAATTTCTTAAAGCTAATAAGAATTCATTCTTCATCTGTGTTATAGAAATTAGGTCAAGAGAACATCAGTTCAGAGTTTAAACTCATACTAAAGATGTCTCAGACAGATCACTTATACCCATTGGTAGGATGCCCACTGAACGAGACTATGTACATACTCTGTTTCTGTGAATGGGAAGAGATAGGAAAGCAGGTGGGGTTTCTGGTGGGGTTTCTGGTAAGGCCTGAAGACAGTGAGCTATGCCCATGATAATGCTTTCTCCTCATCAGTGGAGTGCTTGAGTGGCAGGGGGCGAGTGGAGGAGTGACAGGACTTCGTATGCAGTGAGAATCAGGACTGGGAAAGCACAACTATGGTCAGCTTGGATTTTATGACCAACTTGCATTTTGTTTACTTAGGCTTCACAAGATATGTGGGCATTGTTTTTTCCTATGTGTGTGTCGTCACAAATTTGTTGAGCACCGTTGGGCTGAATGGGATGCAAAACAGGAAGTAGATACAGTTTCTGCTCTTAAGGAACATTAACTTTGGTCTAGTAGGTGCCATTAAGATAATACTAGAGAACCTAGAGCCCGATAAGACTAGACCCTGAGTTTACCTTAATAGAGTGAACGTTTTTCTTCATGAATAGTTCAAATTAAGAATATACACAAGATGGCAGGCAGAGGTTGAAAAGTCAGTTGTAAGTGCTTCTGACTCCATCGTTAGAAGACAAAGCACTAATAAGGGAGGTTTAAATCACTCACCTGTTCATATAGCATTCTCTTAATGACTACAGTTGGGTTATGCTGATGCTCACTTTTTTTGAGTCATTGATTATAACTAAAGTTCTTTACAGGTAATGTCTATTTCAGTGTTTTAACTGGTCCAAAACGTTCTGTCCCTCAGTCTGTGTTATTTTCCAAAAAAGACTGGCTTCCAACACATTTCATGAGGAAAATACAGATAAGTGCTCTGTCAGGCTATAATCAAACAATACAGGAAAACAATGAATTAAACATACGTAAGTCAGAAACCCATGGGGACACTTACTCTCCACTATTGCACTTATGTAGTGGTTGAGGATTTCCACCAACTGCTTGGCCCCTTGGTCCATGTACATGGCCGTACTGAACTTCTCAGTCATTGAGGTAAAACCTGTAAGAAATGTCCACCTAGTTTCCTTGGCTGCTTGGAGGAACCAAACAGAGGTAGGACAAGAGGAACTCACCAGAGACCACTGGGCTCTAGCTTTTAAGAGAGGGCAAGATTTCTTCTCAGTGATAGTCAGCAGCCTCCCTTATTAATGCTTATTATCTTAGGGGTCAGGGAAAGAGGCCAGCTACTTCTTCCCTCCAAATTTCTCACTTTGGACATGAATGACCACAATTCCTTTAGCTGGTATGGAACTTCCATCCCATGGTATTGACAACACACAAAATGTAAATGCTTCTGAAGAGGTGACAAGTTTACTGTCAAGATGTAAACAACATCTGGAGGACCATTTCCTGAGGTCAAGTCTGCCTGGGATGTGTGTGGGGCTTGGGGGCTAGAGTCAGTGACGTTGGGTAGGGACACTGGAGTCTAAAGTTCCAGGCATGGGACTGGGGCATCTTAAAGGCTTGCCCATGACTGGACATGTGGGGTAAGGGAAGATAAAAGGGCCAGGTACACAGGCTGTCCCTCCTCCCTCCCGTTTTCTCCGTAGGAATATCCATAATAGTGCAAAAGCTCAAAACTGGCACCCCACTCTGCAATCAAGCTCTGTGTGTTTCACCCACATGAAAGAGTCCTTTGGTGCTTGCCTGAAATATCAACAAACATCAGGACTCCAACAAAATAATCCACAGAGGGCCACTTCGGAGAGAAGTCTCCATAGACAATGAGGTCTGGTAAATGAGCGGCTAGTCTGACAATGGCCCAGTCCTGCAATTCTTCTCTTCGAGTGTTCATGGTCAAGGCGAATATTCAGGAATTTATGGTCACAGGAAACAGTACCCAACTAGACCTTCTACAAAGAAAAGCTGAGAATGGAGGAAATCTGACATATTCATTTACTCATTTTCCTATTTCTTTTTCTCCACTTGTTTTGTTCTAAACTGTGAACTACTTATCTAAAGGATTGAATAGTGATGATGGCTGATGTGTTAAGTCATTTCTGAAAAGGGCCACTTTTCTATACAGTGTGTACCCCTCACACACTGGGCCTCCAACCCTGAAGAGCTGTTACGTAAATGAGCACCATTACAAACAGGATGGGGTGAAAGAGGGTAGCTGAATGAGTCCATCCATTTTCATCAAGGGAGAGCACTCGGTGTACAAGTCACATTGAAGAGGGGCCAGTGGCACTTTTCACAGTCTTCACCCCTTGTCCTTCTGTCTTCATGGTTCATCCTGCTCTCTCCCTCCCTTTTGTTCTCTCATCTTTTCTCTCTCCTTTTTGAAAATTAAAAAACAAAAAGTGTATGGAAAGAGCCTAAATGTCCATCAACTGATGAATGGATCAAGGAGATGTGGTTTATATATACAATGGAATACTATGTGGCAATGAGAAAGAATGAAATCTGGCCATTTGCAGCAACGTAGATGGAACGAGTGTATTATGCTAAGTGAAATAAGTTAGGCAGAGAAAGACTGATACCATATGTTTTCACTGATATGTGGAACAGGAGAAACTTAACAGAGGACCATGGGGGAAGGGAAGGGGGAAAATAGTTAAGGAGAGGGAGGGAGACAAACCACAAGAGGCTCTTAAATACTGAGAACAAACTGAGGGTTGATGGGGGTGGGGGAGAGGGGGAAATGGGTGATGGGCATGGAGGAGGGCACTTGTTGGGATGAGCACTAGGTGTTTATGGAAACCAATTTGACAATAAACTATATTAAAAAAAGTGTAGACATGAGTTTATGTGGGTGAATATTTACATAAAGGTGAGTGGCAAAGTGGAAGTATTACATACAAGCAAGAGAGTAAGTGTATTTAAGGTATAGTCTTAAATAGAGAAAATGAATTCAAAGCTGTGTGTGTGTGTGTGCGCGCGCGCGTGCGCACGCATGTGCAATGTTTTAAACTGTAAGTAAATGTTGAAATTTTAATCTATTGCCCAGTTAGTTCTAAGAAAACCAGAATTTCCCAAGGCTTTCCTTTAGCTGTTGGGGACAACTAAATGTTCATGCCTGGATGTTGTAAAAATCATGCTCTACCACCCTGAACAGAAATAGCATACCCAACATTTTTTCAGAGCAATCCAAGTTCCTGGAATAAGTGATACAGAAAAATAAAGAGCTAAAAAAAAAAAAAAGGAACTGTTACTGACTATCAGGGAGCAATTGGTTGGTAATTTCAACCAGACATAGGTCATATTGGGATACATGAGAGCATTAGAAGGAAAAAGTGAGACATGTTTGTTAAGTTTATTTTTTGAGAGAGACACAGAGAATGAGAGAGACTACATGTGCCCATGAGTGAATGGGGGAGGAGCAGCAAGAGGGGGACAGAAGATCCAAAGCGGGCTCTGCACTGACAGTAGAGAGCCCAATATGGGGCTCAAACTCATAAACTATGAGATCATGACCTGAGCCGAAGTTGGATGCTTAACTGACTGAGCCACCCAGGTGCCCCAAGACAGTTAATATTAGTATTTTTAGCAAACTTTAAAATGTATAGAAACCTCTAAAACTGAGCACTAAATATTAGGTATTGAATATCCTTTAAAAGGAAAAGTTAAACTCAAATGTTAAGAAGTGAACAACGATAGAGAAATGTGTAAGTAAGGTTAAAAAAATAAAAAACTCAATAAAAACCACAGCATGTATCAGGAACAATTAATAGATCACATGTAAGTCAATTGCAGATAGTGAATTTGATAAGTGTTTTATATGAACTTATAGGAAGTGTGGGAGAAGATTGAATTCCCAGAATAAAATGAGACTTAGGAAAAATGCTGAAGTTAAGAAAACTTAGAGGGAGTTTTAGGCTTTATTAAAAGAAAGGAAATCATTAAAAGAGGGATAAAGGCAAAGTTTCTGCCTTCTTCATTATGGAGAATTGAAAAGTGTAACAAATATTGCTAAGAAAGAATTGAATTCCAAGTTTAGAAGGTAGTGATAAAGCACCCAGTCATTTAAAATAAATCCAGATAGGAGGGAGGCCAAGATGGCGGAGAAGTAGGGAGCTCTGTAATCTTGCCCACCTGCATCGATTGAACTGAGAAGGACTGAAGGGACAATACTCTGATTTGCAAGTGAGGGAAGAGAAGAAACAGACTCCAGAAAGAAGACAACCACAAAGATGCCTGAGTGAGTGACTGTGAACTGGAAATTGGAGGACAGGCCGGGCCCCGGAGGTGCAGGGGGTGGGAGCCCCAACCCAACACAGGGAGATCTCGCTGTGCCCTGGAGAGACAAGGGGAAGAGAAAGAGACACTGAAAACGCTCATAGAACTGTCTCTAAAGAAGAGAAAAAATTTGCCCCAGGACAGAGAGAGACATTGTCTCCCCATATATAACCGCTGGGGTGGGGAGAGAAATCCATCCCATCTGGCTGGCGAATTCTTCCTTGGGCACAGCACCGGGAAAGGCTGCCCCCGCCACCTGCGCGATCCTGGCTGGGAAGCCGGACGCCAGCGGGAGCGCATCTCATCTCCGGTGACAGTGTTGAATTCCATGGTCTAGGATTTGGAAGTGAGGCGGAGCTTGGAAAATACAGTTTGGCTCGCCCACAGCACCGGGAGATCCGACTCAGAAGAGCGGCTTGCAACGCTTGGTTCGAGGAGAGCTTGAAGAGCCGCCATTCTTCTCCCCGCAACCACCAAGGCGGGGCCTCGGAGAGCAGTCCCAGAGACCTGACCTACCTACACCAAACCAGGTCCATCCCTACAGGAGAGCTGCCTTTTTTTTTTTCCTTTTTTCTTTTCTTCTCCTTTTTTTCTCCTGCCATCCAGATATATTTCCCTTATCTCATTCTTATCTCTCCTCTAGGCTGGTTATACACTTTTAGACTGTCCATAGTCTTTTGCTGTCTTTGTCCCACCCTTGTTTTTGTTTTTGTTTTTGTTTTCTTCTTTCTTTTCTTCTCTTCTTTCTTTCCTTTTCTTTACTTCCTTTTGCCTTTTGGTTTGCTTGTTTGTTTGATTTGTCTGTGCGTTTGCATGTTTTTGTTCCCTTTATGTTAGTCTGTTTTCCTTTTCAGGGCTACTTCATGAAACAAGCCAAAGTACATATGGTGGAGAGTCCCAAATATCACTGACTAGGGAAGTAAAATAATCAAAGGCACAACAAAAGAAACCAAGAGACACCATTAAAACAACACTTTCTGAAATGACAGCACCTGGACAGTCAATGAGCCTCCTTTAATAGAGCAATACTAACAGGTGCACAGTGCATAATGAGTTTTTAAAACTGACAAGAGACAGAGAGCTAGCCAAAATGACAAAACAGAAGAACTCTCCTCTAAAGAAACTCCAGGAAGAAGTCACAGCCACAAAACTGCTGAAAACAGATTTAAGCAACATAACTGAACAAGAATTTAGAACAATTGTCATAAAACTAATCGCTGGACTTGAAAAAAACATCAAAGAAGCTATTGATACACAGACTAGGGACCTTCAAAATAGCTGTGACGAGTTAAAAAAGGCTATAAATGAGGTGCATAACAAAATGGAGGCAGCCACTGCACGGATTGAAGAGGCAGAGAGGAGAATAAGTGAATTAGAAGACACAGTTATAGCAAAAGAGGAAGCCGAAAAAGAGAGAAATTGATACAGGAGCATGAAAAGAGAATTCGAGACTGAGTGATACAGTCAAATGGAACAATATCCGTATCATAGGAATTCCTGAAGATGTAGAAAGAGAAAAAGGTCCTGAAGGGGTGCTGGATCAAATTATAGCTGAAAACTTCCCAAATATGGGGAAAGAAATGGACATTGAAATCCAAGAGGCGCAAAGAACCCCCTTAAGACGTAACTTGAATGGACCTTCGGCACAACATATCATAGTGAAACTGGCAGAATATAAAGACAAAGAGAGAAGTCTGAAAGCAAGTGGGAAAAAAGGGCCCTAACATACAAAGGGAAACCTATCAGAGTGGTTACAGATGTTTTTAACAAAACTTGGCAGGCCAGAAAGGAATGGCAGAAATCTTCAATGTGATGAACAGGAAAAACATGCAGCCAAGAATCTTTTATCCAGCGAGCCTGTCATTCAAAATAGAAGGAGAGATAAAGGTGTTCCCAAATAAACAAAAATTGAGAGAATTCATCACCACCAAACCAGTCCTACTAGAAATCCTAAGAGGGACTCTATGAGGAAAATCTTGCAAGGAAT
>CM053562.1:10105774-10145271 GCA_028646485.1 Cryptoprocta ferox
GCAATAGCACTGCTGGGGATTTGCCCAAGGGATACAGAAATGCTGATGCATAGGGGCACATGTACCCCAATGTTCATAGCAGCACTTTCAACAATAGCCAAATCATGGAAAGAGCCTAAATGTCCATCAACTGATGAATGGATTAGGAAGATGTGGTTCATCTATACAATGGAATACTACATGGCAATGAGAAAGAAAGAAATCTGGCCATTCGTAGCAAAGTGGATGGACCTTGAGGGTGCCATGTTAAGCGAAATAAGTCAGGCGGAGAAGGACAGATACCTTATGTTTTCACTCATAGGTCTAACAGGAGAAACCTAACAGAGGACCATGGGGAGGGGAAGGAGGAAAAAGAGTTAGGGAGAGGGAGGGAGACAAAGCACGAGAGTCTCTTGAATACAGAAAACAAACTGAGGGTGGAAGGGGGAGGGGGAAAGGGGAAGGGGGGTGATGGTCATGGTGGAGGACACCTGTGGGGAAGAGCACTGGGTGTTATATGGAAACCAACCTGACAATAAACTATAAAGTTAAAAAAAATTAAAAATAAAATAAAATAAATCCAAGTAGCCAGCCTCAGATAGCCTATACCCACAAATACTGAAAGGCTGGACAGTTATAATCTCAAGAACAAGAGGGGAGCTGGAAAACTGAAGACGGGCACATTCTCTTCTGAATTTCAAAAGATGAGGCTACAGGGGTGCCTGCGTGGCTTAGCTGATTGAGCATCTGACTTCAGCTCAGGTCATGATCTCACAGTTTGTGGGTTCAAGCCCTGTGTCGGGCTCTGTGCTGACAGCTTGGAGTCTGGAACCTGCTTCAGATTCTGTGTCTCCCTCTTTCTCTCTGCCCCACCCCACTTGTGCGCTCCCGCTCCCTCTTTCTCTCTCTCTCTCTCTCTCTCTCTCAAAAATAAATAAGTAAACATTAAAAAAATTTTTTTAAAAGATGAGGCTACAGAAAACAGAATGGTAAATATAATTTATCAGTCAGTATAAGCTAGGTTATGGTTCATTAATAAATACTCCAAAATCACCGTGATTTGAAATAACAAGGGGCTATTTCCTGTTCATTTCTTGCTCGTGCTACATATCTTTTGTAGGTCATCTGAGGCTTTGGTCTAGTGTTGCCTTCACTACAGGATCCAGGCTGGGACATTCTGGCTGCCAAGACAATGGGAAAAAAGGATTAAAGGAACAGATTCATTCTTGAAGTGTCCTTCCAGGAGTAATAGATTTCTTCTTCCACTCACATGACATTGGCCAAAGAAAATTATGAGAACACAATGTCAAGTAAGTGGAGAAGTGCGATTCTACCATGTGTGTAAGTGGGAGACAGAGCTGGAATATTTGTGATAATCCAAATATATGTTACTATGTGAGCACTTAAATAAGCAAGAGGTGATTTAAAAGGAGTCAAATTGGATTCAGAGCCAAGAGCAAAGTTATTTCCTTTTTGAAGAGTTATTAAATTTATAAGTCAAGAGAATGCTGTAGATTAAGTATATCTTGACTTTAACAAGATTTTAATGGCCAAATTTCTCACATCCTTATGGGTAAGATACAAAATTATAGGAGTGACTAAAAACATAGTTATCTGTTAACACAGTTAACACTCCTACCTAAAGGATACTGATTTGTGTTGTAGTGTCCATTTAGAGGGAAACCTCTATGGGCATTCTAGAGGACTTAAAGGTGTAATTGGAGAGAGCCAATGAACTGAATGACAGAATCAGGATCTTAAAATGTCTTAATTGACTAAAATAATAATGAAACTTCAGAAGAATAAACGCAAAGTACCTAGAATTTTAACAAAATCAAAAGCATAAGCACATGGTGTAAAAAACTAGATTTACTGAAAATTCCATGCTATCTTTTAAAAAACATTTTTATTAGGGGCGCCTGCATGACTTAGTTGGTTAAGCATCCGACTTCAGCTCAGGTTATGATTTAATGGATTTGTGGGTTCAAGACCCGCATTGGGCTCTGCGCTGTCAACTTGGAGCCTGCTTCAGATTCTGTGTCTCCCTGTGTCCCTCTGCTTCTCCCCCGCTTGTGCATGCGTGCGTGCTCTCTCTCTCTCAAAAATAAATAAAAAACAAACATTTAAAAACATTTTTACTTTTTTTTAAGTTTGAGTCTTTTTTAAAGTTTATTTATTTTGTGAGAGTGAGAGAGAGAACAAGTGGAGGAAGGGCAAAGAGAGATGTTCAGAAGATCTGAAGCGAGCCCAATGTGGGGCTCAAACCCATGAGCCCCAAGATCATGATCCAAGCTGAAGTCAGACACTTGCTTAACCAAATGAAACACCCAGGCGCCCCTAAAAAACATTTTTATTAAAGCGTAACATGTGCAGAAAAATGAACAATTCGTAAGTACATATGGCTTTATGAATTTTTATAACGTGAACAATAGATGTAATCGCTACTGATACATCTTTCTTGAGAAAGACAACATTACCAGCACTACAGAAGGACCTTTCATGCCACCTCCCCGGCCTGCCCTCATATTTCTTCCCAAAGGTAATGCCCTATCCTGATTTCTAACACCATAGATCACCTTTACCGGTTTTTAGACTTTATATAAATGGAATCAAACTATGTATATACTTATGTTTTTCTCAAATGTTTGTGATATCCATCCAAATTGTATGTATATCAATAATGTCCTTTTTGGTGCTGTATAGCATTCCACCACCTGATTATATATACCACAAGTATTTATCCATTGTACTATTGGCCTAGGGATTGTTTCCAGTTTTAGCCTATTAGAAACAATGCTGCTAAGAACATTCTTGTACATGTGTTTTGGTGAATACATATGTGCATTTTGCTTGGGCAATTATGTAGGAATGGAGTCGGTGGGTCAGAGAATATATGTATATTGAACTTGAGTAGATCCTGCCAGTTTTCCAAAGAGGTTGTACCAGTTTACAGCCTGCAGTCAAGATATCAGATTTCAGAAGCTCTGTGTATCCCAGCCAACACTTGTTATTGTGGGTCTTTTAAATTTTTGGCCATCGTGGTAGGTGAATGGTGGTATGTGTGGCTTTGTGTTTCCCACGTGGTACTAATGAAATAAAACACCTTTTCATACGCTTATTGACCATTTGGATACAATGCAATCTTAAGGTACCCAAGGACTGTTCAACTCTGATCAAGAGCATTGGGTTTAGTTCTACCCACTGTATTTAAAGGTCACTAACAATGGAACATGACTGACGGGAGACTGGAAATGTCAGGAGACGATGACATTTGGGTGAAAATGCTAGCTGTCTTCAAATATTTGGAAATGTGAAGTAACAAGGAGACCCCTTGCTCTCCACAAGCGAATCCCTCAACTTTCCCCCTCAGGTAGGGATTGGCTGTGGCTAAGGGGGAATAAAGTTCATGAGAGAGCTGAAGAATGAAAGGCAAGTTGGCATTTTTTTCCCTCAGTAGAGGAGTTCGGTTTATCAAAGAATTGGCAATCTTACTGGTTTCTGTAGGCATGGGCGCTCTGAAGAGCTCTCTCCACAGATGTGCTAAGTGGCCACCGAACTGAGGCAGGATTGGGCAGAACTGAGCAGGGCTGTAGCTCCATTCTCCCCTCTCCTGCTGCTGCTCCCTGACTTCTCAACCTTGTTTCCTTTGGCTACCATTTGTAAGACTGCCAGAATTTGCACAATATATAGGACAATCAGTTAAATTTAAATTTTTTTTAAAAATTTTTTTCATGTCTTTATTTTATTTAGAAAGAGAGAGACAGAGAGTGAGCAGGGGAGAGGCAGGGAGAGAGGGAGACACAGAATGCGAAGCAGGCTCCAGGCTCTGAGCTGTCAGCACAGAGCCCGACGCAGGGCTCGAACCCACGGACTGTGAGATGATGACCTGAGCCAAAGTCGGACGCTTAACCGACTGAGCCACCCAGGCGCCCCAGTTAAATTTAAATTTTAAATGGACAGTGAGTAATTTTTAAATATAAATATATCCCAAACACGGCATTTTCTCCAGCAACCCTGCTTCCAACCTGTCCATTCTGGCGATACCGTCCCCTCCTCGTATGCATAATATAGACCATCTTGCTCTAGTTCGAACACTGTGTGGAAAGTGGGTTAGACTTCTTTTTTGTTGCTTCAAAAGGACCAACTAGGATCGATGGCTGGCAGTCACCGGGAGCCGATTCTAAACAGTGTGACGTCCCCAACAGGACAGGCTCAGGAAGCGCTGGACTTCCTCACGAGAGGCACAGCTGCCTTGCCCACCAGACTGTAGTGAATCTTGTATTTAACGGAATGATGATTGTTAAGATTCCATTGTTTTAAATAAGGTGATTTGAGGACTTGGACAGTTTTTTCTAAGTTTATGATTACCAGGCAAGGAAAGTAGATGCATTTGGGCACTAAGATGACAAACGTATGAGGAAAACCAGAATAAGAAAATGATTTGCCCATGGGCTGAAGAGGCAAAGACATCTAAAATGAATACCGGAGGGTTTTTCTTAGGGACATTCATAAGAAGACAATAGACAATTTCTATTTTAGAAGACTTAGATTAATATTTACTTTGTGGCACATACCACATTTTAATGTACTGATAGGTTGCCTCAAAACAGCACTGTGAGGTAGGCCCCACTCCCATTTATAGAGACAGAAACTGAGTTTCAGAGAGATTAATTTGCCTTGGGCCGCACTGCTCGAAAGCCCGGGTCTGTGGGAGTTAAATGCCCATGTTCTTTCTATCACACCTGCCACATCCCATTTGTATATGTTTTATTTTTGTTTTTGTTTTTTAAATATAATTTATAATCAAATTGGCTTACATACAACACCCAGTGCTCATCCCAACAAGTGCCCTCCTCAATGCCCATCACCCATTTTCCCCTCTCCCCCACCCCCTTATTATATGTTTTATGACCTAGAGAAAAGATGCACTTAATTTTAGAGTACCTCCAATGTATGGTGATAGCACTGTCATCAATTATTTGGCCAACTCAATCACAGTCAATAGTAGAGCATGAATAGAGCGGGCACTGAGGACGCATGAAAGCATTGAGGAATGAGAATATCTCAAAGACTGAAAGAGCAAGCAGGTGGATGAGACCCCAAAGACATACCGAGAAAGAGTTTCCTGAAAGAAAGGAGTGTGTTGTTTCATTCTACTTAAAACTCAGCAGTATCCAAAAATGAAAATGAAATTAACGATAAGTTATATCCATTATGGTTTCTCTAAATATGTCCTCTAGAAACTTCTAAGAGATTTCAGCTTTCATCCGGTTTTTCGCTACTGTGTAAAACCAGGTTTTACAAGAGTCCAAAGAGGAGATATTCTGAACTTAAAGGGATAACGTAGTTAGGAAAGCTTGCCAGACCACTCTAGCCGAGGCAACGTGTCCTCTGAGTTCTTAGGGCACTTAGTGTCAATAAATTTATTAAATGTGCCTTGTTTTCTATTTAAATATTCTCACTTATCTATTGATCTGCTTATGTCTTCCTGTGCATTGTAAAGTCCTCTGTTTTAGAGACCATGTTCTAAATGTCCCCATTTCCTCCAGAGCATCTTCCTACCACCCCCTCACATGGTGGAGGTGCTATGTGAGGAGGCCATTGTGTGAGCAGTTGCAGGAGGTAAATAAAGACGGCAAGCATCCAGAATAAACACGATGAGGCAACACTTAAGACTTCAAGTTTCTAACCTCACTTAAAAGACACAGATGCATACATCATATCTATGTATCTATCAATCATCTATCTATCTATCTATCCATCCATCCATCCATCCACCCACCTACCTATCTGGGCTTCCTAACCCAAGGATTCCCCACTTTCCCCTAAGCTCCAATACCTGTCTTCTTCCCAGAGAGCAGCCCTCACCTTTACCTTTGCAACTATTCTTCCTACTGGGACTCCACATACCTCCTCTTCCTCCAAAGCTGAGGAAAAGCCAGAGCCTGGATCAGGTACTAGATCTTTCAGGAGTGCAGAAAACAGGAAAGAGGTCTGGGTGACATTAGTCTGGGTGACATTATTCTGAAGACAGCAGAAGTGTTATGTCCATTGGAGCTGACCCATGACAGTTTGTCTAAAGCCGTTTTCCAGGCCACACCGTCATCAGAAGCTCATTGTTTCACACTCATCGACTATGCTCTGATTGGCCGGCACTGCCTTCCCCTCCCCCACCAGCTCCTACAGGGACTGGCTCTTTCAGGTTGTCTGGTTGGACAAGTTGGGCAAGGGTCAGGAGAGTGATATGACCCCAGAGTATTCTTCACAACTCTTTCTCTCGACCTTTGAAGAGTGGTTGAAATTAGGCAATAGTTAGTACGTGACTATTATAAAGCCACCTATCTCCTGAATAAGCAAACACCCAATTTTGGTTATTGATTATGGCTTTTACCAGGACTATGAAATTTACCAGTTATAATGCATTCAGTACTTATCTTTAGGGATTTCTGTGAGGCAAATTTTTGAGGAATTACATACCTGTCTTTTTTGATCGGTTAAGTGCACACTTCTAACCAAATTTACCCAAAAGGTAACTTGTGGTCCAACGTGGCACTGGATTTGGGTTTCTTAATCCTATGTGACACTGGCAAAATATTTTAAGCATATCTTCCAATAGCTTAAATCATGTTTTGATTTTCTAGCTCTTATGTATGTCACAACTACAATCAACATTTAGTGACACATACGTAAAACTTGAATTTAAAGAAGTTGAACTGAAAAAGCAAGGACTCCTTTTCAAGTAAAGCCCAGCCCTATAATTAAAGTTACTGTGTTCCAAAATGTAAAACACAGTTGTCTTAACGGAGGAAGAGATTCCTTTAATTATGTCTGCTGAGAAAATGTTCTGAAGTCAGTTGTGGAAACCGGTCTTAATATAATTAGAATCATACGTCATATAATTAAACAGACCCCTTAGGGAGGAAGCCTGTGTTAACACCAGTGCTATTTGTGTTTCGTTATGTAATGTAAACAAGCTCCGGTAGAAACTGTTTTGCTTTATGGAGAGAAACTTGGGCTCTGAGGTCAATCCAACCTTTCCCAGTTGTTTGAACTTTAAAAAGAGACAATCTGTTTACTATGGAGAAATGATAGCATTGATGTACTTTGAGTCAATGTTGCTTTGAAATGAATGCCAAACCACTAAAAGATTAGGTTAAAGAATTTAACTTCTTGAGCATTCTCCACCCTCTGGCCCCCCACCCCATGGAGCTTGTTTTCTGCTTTAACCCATTAAAGTCTTAGAAATTTCAATAGTTACTACCCAAGTTGTGCAAATAGGGGTAACAGGGTCCACGCTTTTTGCAGGTATACTTTGGACTAAGAAAGTACTTTTTGGGTCTACCTTCCATGACTAAGCTTACCATCTTCTGAAACTTGTTACATTTAATTTTTTGTTAAAACATGATCTTGATCAAGCTTTACAACAATCTTACCAAGTAAATACTCTCCTCACCCCATTTTACTCTTGAATATACGAAGGTCCAGAGACAATGGTTGATAAGGTCTCACAGTTAATATGTAGCAGAGTTGAACTGAAACTGAGGCCTGTTAAGACTTGGCATTTGAGACCTCACCTAATGAAGTTTTCAGGACCAGTTAGAAATTCTGATATAGAATTCAACTCAACTAGACTGGTCAAGTGATTTGCACCAAAAAGTACTTTTATAGAGCTCAGTACCTACATTGGTAGTAAGGACTTCTGGTATATAAATTCTAAGTTTTTTAAAATAGTTGTGAAACCAGCCAGTGAACTGTGTGTTTCAAATGTCAGCAAGAGTTTTCAATTGGGAACTTACTAGAGTGATTTAATTTTTAAGGTTCAATAATGGGATGGATGAGAGTTTTAGGGCATAAATAAAGGATGAGCTGATGGTCTGTCGATGGAACTTTTGAGAACCAAGAGGAAGAGAACTGTGATTCCATCTAGATGTTACAATTAATTTGACTAAGTGGGCCTTAGGAGAGCCCATTTAGGAAAGAGCAGGTTTTAATGAAAAGAAACATCAGTTCAACATATACATTTTAATAAACTTTTTTGTGTCTATGCCTTATTTCATAATAGACAGTTTTCCTAAAGGTTTAAGCCTAGGAAACACATACACACGTGTGCTCACACATGCCAAACTAATTTAACAGCATGGTTTATACAAAGAAAGCAGTAATGGGGCACCTGAGTGGCTCAGTCAATTAAGCATCCCACTTTGTCTCAGGTCATGATCTCACAGTTTGGGAGTTTGAGCCCTGTGTTGGGCTCTGTGCTAACAGCTTGCTTTGGGTTCTGTGTCTCCCTCTCTCTCTGACCCCCACTGCTCATACTCTCTCTCTCAAAAATAAATAAATCTTAAAAAAAAGTAGTAATTGGACTCTTTAGGACCTCTTCAGCCTATGTCAAATTTTCTAATCTTTCTCCCTCAAAAGTGGATTACATGGAAGGGATAAATGATAAAGTGCAAGGTTTTCACTTCTAATTGCCAAATTTTGATCAGTTATATGTATTATTTAAAAAGTTCTTGGGGCACCTGGGCAACTTGGTTGAGTGTCTAACTTTTGGCTCAGGTCATGATCTTGCAGTTTGTGGGTTTGAGCCCCGCATCGGGATTTGTGCTGATGGTGACGGTGCAGATCCTGCTTGGGATTCTGTCTCTCCTTCTTTCTGCCCCCTCCCTGACTTACGCACACGCACGCTCCCTCAAAAATAAATAAATATTAAAAAATAAATAAAAATAAAAAGTTCTTTTGTCAGTGGTTCTTCAAACTTGGAAATAACCTGCTATGCTGATTCCTCTGAGTACAGTTCTACCCAGGACGGGCTCTACTAGGATTTTTAGAAGGGAGCTCAAATCACATAGATTATTATTTCCAGCACGGAGTTATCTATGTCCAGTGTCTCTTCAAAGTGGGGACAAAGGTCACAAATGTTTACAGAAAGCTGACTTGGGGCACCTGGGTGGTGCAGTGGGTTAAGCGTCCATCTCTTGATCTCGGGCCAGGTCACGATCTCAGGGTTCAGGAGTTGGAGCACTGATGGCACGAAGCCTGCTTGGGATGGTCTCTCCTTCTCTCTGCCCCTCCCCCACTTGTCCGTGTGTGTTCTCTTTCTAAATAAATAAGTAAACTTAAAAAAAAAAAAGCCAGCTTATGTCCCAGGCATTCTACTAGGCATTTTGATTTTCCCAAAGTCATAGATTATAAATCACAGAGCTGGGATTCCAATTTAGGATTCCCAAGCCTTTTCTGCCACATTATATCAATTATTGACTATAATTCAAAAACTTAGAAATCCTTTGTTACTCTGAGCTATAAAAGAACTGCTAGCCATTCCACTACCCATTTCTCACTCTCTTTCGCTCGATTTCCTTTTACTTCTAGCTGTTTTACCATCCTTCCCTGTAGAAGAGATAGTTTAACCTTCCAACTATCTCCTGTTGAGTAGTATAGAGGAAAGCCACGGGTATGTAGGAGCAAGTATGATTTATTTTGGGAAAATAGTAGAAAAAATGTTACTAATATCCATAGATACATTCCTTAAGTCATATATAAAGAAACACCATTATTAAAAGTTTGCTTTATTTTTCTGTGGAATTGAGTATTAGCCCCCAGTTTACAGTCTGTTTTTTTATGCCTTCCAAACATTAGCACAGTTAATATCACCTTATCAATAACCAAATAATAAATCAAATTAGTCCCAGTGGTTATGTCCACATCTAGATTGTTCGGGTGGTCAGGAACTCTTATTTGTTTGCTTTAGCTTTTAGTTCTTGGTTATATCTATAAAGGAAACAGAAAGGAAATAATTACGCATCACGACAGAGAACTATTTATATAATAAAAAGGGACTGGGGAGTATATTCCATGTCTTCTTTCTCACTAGTCAAGAGTCTGTATTGTTTTAGCCATAATCTTCTCAGGGGTTTGTGGGTAAAACAGGCAGAAGGGAAAGTGAACCTAAGGATTTTATTTGCATCTGGTCCAACTGCCAAAAAGTTAACAACAACTGACAAATTGTTTCCTATACAAAAGTATTATTTTGGTTAGTATTTTCATTCTTGACTTATAAATGTATAACAAACATGTAAACATATAAATAAAATTTAGCAAAATGTGGTCATCTAGAACTTTATTGTATAATCACAGAACATCTTTCCTAAGAATAAAATAAACTGGGGATGAGATCCTGTCTAAGCACTTTAGTGCTTAAAATATACTTCTTAAAAAATAAAATATACTTGTGTGATGTAGGCAGGCTACTGAGTTATTAGAAGGCTGTAAACACTGGGTTAGCAAAGAGTAAAGCTATGGCTTATTTCTTCAATTCTCATTAATCCAAAGAAGAACTGACCACAAAGTCAGTCTTTCCCTTCTACAACACCAGGAGCTTCAGTTACTATTCTTCCCAAATTGTAAGGGTGGAGAACAGAAGCACAGGAAGTAACTTATTCCATGAAGTCTACCAGAACCCCCAGGTTTCTCAAAAGGTTCTGCTTTCAAATATTCAACGGTGTTTGTCTAAATGCTCCAGAGTCCAACATTTATATTTTGAACTAAATCTCCCAATCTATTGCTGTGATGGAAAATAGTGCCAAAAATCCTCTTGTCAAACTGTATCTGAGCTTCTGCCTTAGAAATAATAATTCTGAATCATGTACTTAGCATTTTCTTAGCTCTACTATTAAAAGTATTATAAGGTTAAAATGATATGGTGGATGAGAAAAATACTCGTGAATAAAGTCACTGTAAAATCGAAGTTTATATTGATATAAGTAAGCTGTAAAAATGCTTGTCAGGTATACTGTAGAATGAGTGAGTTATTCATCCATCCATTCTGTGCTAGAGGATAATGAAAGGATTAACTTGTAAAGCTAGGGAGAGTAACGATGAAAAAAATGAAGATGTATTATACTCTGCAGGACAGAAGGCCTTCTGAAAGGAAGGTAAATTATAACCAAATATTTTCTATTTCTTTATTGAGATCATTTAATTTTTTTTTAGCAAAAGAACATTGTCTTGCAATTTAGGAAGGTTCTGTGGTTCAAACAAAGCCAGAGCCTTCCTCTACGATGAGCTCGACATAGTGTAAACCAGTCATTGACAATGTTAACAACTGTGTGCAGGCAAGCTTCGGAGAGCATGAGTTCGGTTCCAGACCACCCCCAAAAAAGTATCACGATAGAGCAAATCAAATGAATATTTTAGCTTCCCAGTGTATATAAAAGTTATGTTTACACTATGCTATATTCTATTAAATGTGCAATAGCAGTATATCTAGGAAAAATGTACATACCTTAATTTAAAAATATTGCTAAAAAATGCTAACCATCATCTATGCTTTCAACAAGTCGTAATCTCTTTGCTGCTGGAGGGTCTTGCATCAATGTTGGTGACTGCTGACGGACCCGGGTGGTGGCTGTGGAAGGTTGGGGTTGGCTGTGTTTTCTTAAAACAGGACAACAATGAAGTTGCCACATCAATGGACTCCTTCACAAATGATTTCCCTGTTGCATATGATGCCATTTGATAGCCCCCACAGTAGAAGTTCTCTCGAAACTGGAGGCAATCCTCTCAGACCCTGCTACCGCTTTATCAACTAAGTTTATGTCATATTCTAAATACTCTGTTGTCATTTCAATAATCTCCACAGCACCTTCACCAGCAGATTCCATCTCAAGAAACACTTTTTTTGCTCTCCCGTTAGAAGATGAGCAACTCCTCATCTGTTCAATCCTGAGATTGCAGCAGTTCAGTCCCATCTTCAGACCACTTCTTATTCTAGTTCTCTTGCTAGTTCTACCACATCTGCAGTGACTTCCTCCACTGAAATCTCCAACCCCTCCGCGTCATCCACGAGGGTTGAAATTGACTTCTTCCAATCTCTTTACTTTGCCAGATCCATCAGAGGAATCCCTATCTATGGCAGCTATGGCCTTACAAAAGGTGTTTCTTAAAGAAGAAGACTTGAAAGGCAAAATGACTCCTTGATCCGAGGGCTGCAGAAAGGATGTTGTGTTAGCAGGCATAAACACATTAACCTTGTTGTACATCTCCATCAGAGCTCTTGGGTAACCAAATACATTGTACATGAGCAGGAATATTTTGAAGAGAATCTTATTCTGAGCAGCAGGTCTCAACAGTGGGCTTAATATTCAATAAACCATGCTGTAAACAGATTGCTGTCATCCAGGCATTGTTCCATTTCTAGAGTACAGGCAGAAGAGACTGAGCATTATTCTTAAAGGCCCTGAGGATTTTTGGGATGGTAAATGAGCACTGGCTTCAACTTAAAGTCACCGGCTGCATTAGCCCCTAACAAGAGAGTCAGCCTGTCCTTTGAAGCTCTGAAGCCAGATGGCTGGGCTTCTCTGTAACTATGGAAATCCCGGAAGGCATCTTCTTCCAATAGAAGCCTGTTTCACCTCCACTGAAGATCTATTGTTTACTGCAGCACCTTCATCATCTTGCTAGGTCTGCTGGAGGCCTGGCGGCAGCTTCTCCACCAGCACCTGCCGCCCTACCTCGCACTGTGTGTTGTGGAGATGGCTTCCTTCCTTGAACCACATGAACCGACCTCTGCAGGCATCACGCGTTTCTTCTGTAGCTTCCTCACTTCCCTGAGCCTTCACAGAATTGAAGAGAGTGAGGGCCTTGCTCTGGATCGGGCTTTGGCTACAGGGAATGTTGTAGCTGTTCCATCTTCTACCCAGACCACTAAAACTTTCTCCATGTCAGCGATGAGGCTGTTACGCTTTCTTATCAATTGTGCATTCACTGAAGTAGCACTTTTGATTCCCTTCAAGAACTTTCCCTTTGCATTCACAACGTAGCTAAATGTCTGGCACTAGAGGCCTACCCTTCGATCTGTCTTGTCGGCTTTCAGCGTGCCTTCCTCACTAAGCTTAATTATTTCTAGCTTTTGACTTAAAGTGAGAGATGTGCAATTCTTTCACTTGAACACTCAGAGGCAAACTGTAGGCTTATTAATTGGCCTATTTTTAATATTGTTGCGTCTCAGGGAATAGGGCGATCCGAGGAGAGGGACAGGGATGGGGAATGGCCCAGTCGATGCCGTCAGAACACACATGTTTATCGAGTAAGCTCACTGCCTCATGTGGGCATGCTTTGTGCTGCCCCCCAAACAATGACAGTAGTAACATCAAAGGTCACTGATCACAGACCACCACCACAATATTATAATAATGACACTTTTTGAACTATTGTGAGAATTACCAAAATGTGACACACAGACATGAAGTGAGCAAACACTGTTGGAAAAATGGTGTCGACAGACTTGCTTGACGCAGGGTTACCACAAACCTTCCATATGTAAAAAGTGCCACATCTTTGAAGCACAATGAAGCAAAGTGAAACAAAATGTGGGACGCCAATCAACAGTTTAAAAAATACTCATGGAACACTTTCTGACAAGACCCGTACTCACTCTCAACATCGTCTGCAACCACAAGATAGCCCAAAGCCCACACTTGGTCCCATTTTATTATCTATGATTGGAACTGAGTGACAAAATGCTCGTGGAGAAAATTACTTAGTATTTCACGAATCATGTATGCTGTCTTAAAACAGATTCCACGAATGAGCTATATATCTAGATATTACACAGCTGGATTTAAAACCTAGGTAGCAAACATACTGCTTAACACTTTTAACTTAAACCCCCAAATTATTTCTAGAAATTTCTGCCTCAGGCACATTCCATCTTAGCATCATACGTGAGTCTTTAAAAAAAAAAACAAAAAAGGCACCGCCATCTGGATGGCTTTGGAGGCCGATTTCTCTGTCTACACCTTTGGTAGGCTTACCTCCAAATACGAAAGAGCTGAGACGCTCCTGCTGCCCCCACAAAGAAATTAACAGCAAACAGACTCCAGTTTTTTGGAATAATTACAAGTGAGTATCTTGACCAAATAAACCCTGTTGAAACAAAAGATTTTGTTTTTTAAATCACAGAACTGCTGCAATATCCTTTGAACACTCAGTATTACAGCTGAATAATTATAAGGCTGTGACAACATAAAGTAGGATAAAGGAAAAGCTGTACTTTGAGTCTTTAAAAAAGTCACTATAATTCAGTGTTACACAAAATATTTAGTTCTTACGTCAATAGGGAATCTCTATAGGGCAAATGAAGATAGACTAACTTTTCTCCTGCCTATAAAATATGTTCATGGTAAAAAAAACCAAACAAATCCAAAAACCCACGTGGATGCTTATTCACAATAACCCTCTTAGCTAATAATTTCCCCAAGAGAACACTGTTAATTCCTTTGTGTGTGAGTGCACGTGTGTTTCAGACATTAAACTGTTAAATAAATTGATGTAAAACAAAATAAAAATATGGAATGCCCTAAATGGAACACAGAAAATATTCATTTAGTTTACCTGTAGCCATGAGGACAGCAGACTGAGCTGTGCTGAGCTTCTCTGCGGGTCTGGCCATGTCCGCCAACCCAGCACACACCAACCCCTAGAAATACACATTAACACACAGCAAGAAAAAGCACATCATGAGTGTGCACTAATAATTCTTAATTTAATTAAAAATTAAAAAAAATTTTTTTTTATTATTTATTTTTGAGAGAGAGAGAGAGAGAGAGAGAGAGACAGCATCAGCAGGAGAGGGTCAGAGAGAGAGGGAGACACAGAATCCGAAGACAGGCCCCAGGGTGTGAGCTAGCTGTCAGCACAGAGCCTGATGTGGGGCTTGAGTCCACGAACTGTGAGATCATGACCTGAGCCAAAGTCATATGCTCAAACGACTGAGCCACCCAGGTGCCCCAATAATTCTTAATTTTAAATCAAACATAAAATTTCGCAGATTTCCAAATGATAGTAGCTACAATTTTAATGCCTACGCATTAAGAACATGTATATATATGATCACAAAAAACTACGATGAATTCAGGAATGCTTTTTGAATTTGTGTCTTGTTAACCACATCAAGTGGCCTCATATATTTGAAAATTAGTAGTGTGTGTGTGTATTCTTTTTTAATTTCATTTAAAAAATAAATATTTTTGAAAGAGATTAAGAGAGAGGGGGAGAGAGACAGACAGAGCATGAGCAGGGGAGGGGAAATAGAGGAGACAGAGTCTGAAGCAGGCTCCAGTCTCTGAGCTGTCAGCATAGAGCCCGACGCAGGGGTTGAACTCACGAACCATGAGATCATGACCTGAACAGAAATCAGTCTCTTAACCAAGTGAGACACCCAAGCACCCCTGCGTGTGTGTATTCTAACAAATGATATTTCACATATGAAATTACATTTACTCTCATTTTTTTTTTTTTGAGAGCAAGTGCATGCATGAACGGGGGAAGGGCAAAGAGAGAGGGAGAGAGAGAATCCCAAGCAGCCTCTGCACTCAGCACACAGAGCCTGACACGGGCCTTGATCTCATGAATGTGAGATCATGACTTGAACAGAAATCAAGAATCGGATGGATACTTAACTGACTGATCTGACTATCCAGATATCCCAAAGTTATCTTTCCTTTTGAAAAAATGTTTATACCTTTTTGAGAGAGAAAAAATGAGCATGGGGGAGGGGCAGAGGTGGAGGGGGGACAGAGGATCTGAAGCAGGCTCTGTGCTGATCGCAGCCAGCCCAATGAGGGGCTTGAACTCATGAACCGTGAGATCATGACCTGAGCTGCAGTCAGACTGAGCCACCCAGGCGCCCGCAAAATTATATATTCTTTATACATGTTGGAAACCACTGGTGTGGTGGACGCCTAAAAGCTATTTACGCATTAATCTAATTTGTACAGATTCCTCCTTTCATGTTTTTTTCGACGTTAATTCTTTTTTAAAAGTGGAAGTGTCAGAAAAGCTCTGTTATAATTTTAATTTCTTGGTTGGATAATTTTTTTTTAATGTCAAAGTACATGGTGATTTCTTCTCTGCTGTGTGTTTAACACTGCTATATAATCACCCTACTAATACCCCTATTGTCAGCATCACTCAGAAAGTTTAGTACTGAGTCTTCACTGGGGCATTGGTTATGCTGCTCTATTGCAGAGGTAAGAATATGTAATAAAATAATTTTTATTGAAAGAAAATTCAAACCTACACAAAATAAAAGATCAGTACAAAGAAACCCTACCTACATATCACCCAAGTTAAAATTTTGCCACATTTGCTTCACCTCCCTCCCCTCTTCCCTTTCTTTTATCCTTTAAGTATTTATTTTTTAATTTTAAAAAAATATTTATTTTTGAAAGAGAGAGACAGAGCATGAGCAGCGGCAAGGAAGAGAGAGAGGGAGACACAGAATCTAAAGCAGGATCCAGGCTCTGAGCTGTCAGCACAGAGCCTGATGAAGGGCTCGAACCCACAAACCATGAGATCATGACCTGAGGTGAAGCTGGACACTTAACTGACTGAGCTACCCAGGCACCCCTATCCTGGAAGCATTTTAAATCAAATCCTAGCTGTCATTAAAGAATATGTTTTTAAGAAATTAGTTTTAGGTTTTATGGAGTTTCTGAAAGACGCTCTTACATGGGAAATATAAATCAGCAAAGGACTTTGCTTCTAAGTAGGACACAGACATACTTCTGAATTTATACACCAATTTAAGCCAACTACAAAGGGTTTTGAATTGATAAAGTCAGTGGTTCAAGAAAGCAATGATTCTGATTTAAAAGGGGGCAAATGGTTAAGCAGGAGTATAACCAGGTAAATCATGGCTAACACTGTTTTGCCTCTTGTTAACTTTCCCCCACAGTCCTGTGATTTTTCTCCCAAATGCTTCCTAATCATCCTTCCTACATTCTTCTTCTAGGTCCTCATGTGTATTTTCTCAATTTCATATTTGTTCTACCTCTGCAGGGTGGAATACTGCCTTTGGAATGGGGAAAACAGGCTGATTTCTACTATTAATCTACTGGGTCCACATATTACACTGAGGTTTGCTGGATAGATCTATGAACACTATAGGCTACATTCTAGCATTTTCTTTTGGAGAAGAAGTCAATGGTCATGATTTTATTTATGCTCACAGTATATACTTTATTTTCTGGGACATCTTAGTAATTACTCTCTCCCACGAAGGTTTTGAGCTCTCTACTTCTACATTATTCTACACTTATGTAAATTAGCTTAGAAAAATCTCACTGTGGGGAGCTTAGGTGGCTCAGATGGTTGAGCTTTAGGGCTCTTGACTTCCGCTGAGGTCATATCTCCCATGGACCTGATCTCATGGTTGTTGGGATTGAGCCCTGCGTTGGGCTCTGCCCTGACAGCATGGAGCCAGCTTGGGATTCTCTCTCTCCCCTTCTCCCTGCCCCTCTCCTGCGCTCCTTCTCTCTCTCTCTCAATAAATAAACATTTTAAAAAAGAAAAAAAAAAAGAAAATCTCACTGTGAATCTAATCTCCATCACTTACTAGCTGTGTGACTTTGGTCAGATTACATAACATATTGTCTTAAATTCCTCATGTATAAAATGAGAAAACTAATAGCTACCCTTGCAAAAGTGTAATATGCACAGTGCCTGGTAAACATTATCATTAACAACAATAACAGATAGTAGCTTTTGTCTGCAGAGCAACAGAGAAAAACGAATATTAGTTTTCTGTCCTTTCCTGCAATACTAGCCTTAGGTTAGGAGGCAGAAGGCCTGTACTCCTTTTCATCTTTACTATGAGCCTTATTCAAATAATAGAACTATATAGATTTATTTAGAATAAACAATAAGACTATGTAAAATACTCTCTAACATACAAAGAAAATACCAGGGTAGATCTACAGTGACTATTTTAAAGGTGGTCATGTAAGTGTTTCAGTGCACAGGCTTCGGAGTCAAGTAGGCCTGGGGTTTCAAATCCTGATTGTGCCACTTACCATGACCGTATATTCAGTCATCTAGCTCTTCGAACCTCAGTACCCTTACCTGGAATATGGTAATAATATTTACTCCTCAGATTTTTTTCGGGTGAAGATCAAATACGAGACAATGTATCAAATAATCGAATACAGCTTGGCATCTGGTGGACTCAAGAGCTCCCTGTTTCCATCAGTTAAAAAATGTTTTTCAAACTGTCTGAAGCCCAGGACTGTGGTTCTTTTTGGCATCCGATTATCTCCACTGGGTGGGGCAGATATTCCTCAGGTAATATAAAAATCTTTTTCCTCTCTTTCCTTCAATATTTTCTCATTTATTAAAAAAATTCTTGGGCGCCTGGGCGGCTCAGTCGGTTTAACGTCTGACTTTAGCTCAGGTCACGATCTTGCGGTTTGTGGGTTTGAGCCCTGCGTTGGGCTCTGTGCTGACAACTCAGAGCCTGGACTCCGTTTCAGATTCTGTGTCTCCCTCTCTCTCTGCCCCTCCCCTGATCGTATTCTGTCTCAAAAATAAATAAACATTAAAAAAATTCTTATGACACTTTTAGAGGAGTGTTAAAAAAATGATGCCACTACAGAATATTCCAATTCCCAAATGCTTAGAGACAGCAAAGCCCTCAAGATTTTAAAACAATAGTTAATTAAGATGGAACATAAATAGTTCCAGCTGGAAAAGCAAACAAATAGGTATTAAAAATCTGCATGGTTAATATTAAAATAGCTTAATTTATTCTTGAGAAGAGGAAATAAAAAATTAGCTACACAAAAATGGTCTATTATTTGAGAGTTGAGTATAACACTGTTTGTACAAAAAGACTATGAACAAAAATAAAAGCTCTCTTAAGTGACCTTGACAGCACAGTTTCCCAGGCTGGCCAATGATCGCCATTCCTGCCATAAACAAGCTAACACACGTCGAAAGGCGTCCTAGACACTGATGATTCTTCATTCTTTATTGCATTCATGAATTTTTGCTCCACTAGTTGAACTGAATTTTTATCACCTTTGCCCTTAAACCTCATGTAATCTAAATAATTCACTGAGCTATTAGGTAATCACATGAAATATGAAAGAGGGTTGTCACTTCTATGCAAACTAAAGTGACTGCTTTGGAAAGACTGAATAAAGGCAAGTTGCTGAAGCCTGCTGTCAAATGCGGTGTGAACAAGACAGATATAAAAAGACTGGGTGGGAAGGCCATAAAGATCTAGCAGATTTCTGTTCTTATACTATTATGAAAGTGTCTGTGAACTTGCTTTGCTTTAAACAAAACTAAACTTGAAAATTTTTAAAACAGTTTATTTTTTTAAAAGTAATCTCTACCCCCAACGTGGGGCTCAAACTCACTACCCTGAGATCAAGAGTTGCATGCTCTACCAACTGAGCAGCCGGGCACCCCTGAAATGGAAATTATACAGGATGCATGATAGCATAATTCATCCAAAACAGAACACGTGGAAATGAGTGGATCCATACACACAGAGAAGCTTTAGCCTTATAGATGATTGGCAAATGAGTATCTCTTAAGTTAAAAGAAAATATTTAAGGTATATAAGTGTCATTTTTTTAAAATGTTTATTCATTTTAGTCTGAGTAGGGGAGGGGCAGAGAGAGAGGGAAACACAATCCGAGGAGGCTCCAGGCTCTGAGCTGTCAGCACAGAGCCCGACGTGGGGCTCGAACTCACGAGCTGTGAGATCATGACCTGAGCCGAAGTCAAGACGCTTAACCGACTGAGCCACCCAGGCGCTCCAGCATTGTTTTTTAGGATTATCCATTTTGATCTCAATGATTAATTATTTGGTTTCAACAAAAGTAGTTAAGAAGGACTCCACTATAGTTAAATGTCTTAACAAGTATAATGTGAAATTCTTAATACAGAACATATGTACCCTGGAGTAGTAACTGTTGTGTGTCATGGAGAGACTAACATAGATGAATTATTATCATCTGGTGCTATGCTGTCATCAGGAGACTATGTATGATTTCAACATGAACTTAAAATAGATGTTTTTAAAGGAGACAGAGAGTCAACAAGGCAGTTGGTATATATCATACTGTCAATGTTTCAAAAGAAACACCAAAACTATTGACAAAATCAATAAACTTCTAAGTTGTGACAAACTTGAAGTCAAAGAGAACACCCAAATTTATAATAAATCGGGTAAACCATTCTTACTCTTTTAATAATGGTGCTAGCAAGAATAGTTAAGCAATCAATTACACTTTACAGACAGAGTTACTATATAATTTTCAGTGCTGATATGGAGAGAAGAGGAAGAAAAAAATATGCTTTCCATTAGTTTTTTAGTATCATACTAGTTTTGAATGCTTTTTTGCTTTGATGTGCATCTTAAATAGACAACACATTTTAACAGTAAAAAATAAAAAAGAAGCCATTCACATATTATACTAACACGGTTTCCTTCAAATGGACCATTAGTGTTAGTCGCCAAAACTTTTAAGTGTTTTTTTTTAACCTGTTCTATTGAAATTTTAACCTGTCTCACTCTCAACTGTTCTATTTCTGCTCTGCAGGTATCACCATTTACATTAATCATTTGTACAGCTCATAAAACTTACATTTTGGGCAACGGAAGTGGGGCCTGTCCTTGCCTTGCTGGTATTCTTCATTGTGCATTTTGTCCATTATGTCATGGCACCTAGATGGCTACAGTCTCTATTACCATTGAAAAAGCATCTGAAATCCCATTCTAGCCATGAAAATTAATATATAAACATATTTATTCAAACTAAACACAAAATGATGTGTGAGGTTGAATGCAAAATGAAAGCAAATCTTATCTTTAATGGTTACTGTAGAATAATTTCAATCATGTCCTTATGATTCTGAATCCCATTATATTAAGGAAAGTAATTCAAGTGAATGCATGTTTACAAATATTAGTAAGACAGCTTACAAGACAAACTGTGTTGTAAAAGTTTACATTAAAATTCAGTCTGGGGGCGCCTGGGTGGCTCAGTTGGTTAAGCATCTGACTATAGCTCAGGTCATAATCTCGCCATTTGTGGGTTCAAGCCCCGTGTCCGGCTCTGTGCTAACAGCTCAGAGCCTGGAGCCTGCTTCAGATTCTGTGTCTCCCTCTCTCTCTCTCCCCTTCCCCTGCTCACTCTGTCTCAAAAATAAACATTAAAAAAAAAATTCAGTCTGGACCCTAGAATTCTTGTCCTGAGTCTCTTGTGAGGAGTCTGCCCTATTTTATTTTATTTTTTTAATGTCTATTTATTTTTGAGAGACAGAGAGAGACACACAGAGTGTGAGCAGGGGAAGGGCAGAGAGAGAGGGAGACACGGAATCTGAAGCAGGCTTCAGGCTCTGAGCTGTCAGCACACAGCCTGATGTGGGGTTCGAACCCATGACCCTTGAGATCAAGACCTGAGCCTAAATCAAGAGTCGGATGCTTAACTGACTCAGCCACCCAGGCGCCCTGAGTCTGCCCTACTCACAGAGTTCTACCAAACAGGAATGGGGACACGAATGAACAATTTTCACCTGCTTAATGAGAAGTGGGGTATATACACAGACAGAGGTGGATTTCCAAACTTCAATTAGCTCTCCTGGGAATAAATGTAGGCTTGCAATGGAATGATGGAATTTAGTGTACAGTTACACTGAGGCATCTCATTCAGTTACAGGACAACAAAAACATAGATCAAATGTCTGTTTAACTATGTCACATGAGAAGGAGAAAAAAATCTGTGGGAAAAACATTAGTAAATGTACATAATTCTTGTCTTTAGTAAGTTGAAAGTAAGTGAAAACGATGTAGTAATTACTCATCAAGTCAGGAAAAAATCAGAACGAACTGCAGAGAAGCACGTGAAGTCAAGGTACTGTTATTTACAACGTCAATGACTGGCACTTATTCTGAAAAAGGCTTACAGCCATGGGTGATAAAACGCAGTATTACTTTCCCTACCTCTATAAACGAGCAGAAGCATTAAAGATGATTAAAACTTAAAAAAAAATTTTAATGTTTATTTTTAAGAGAGAGAGAGAGAGAGATGAGCAGGGGAGGGGCAGAGAGAGAGAGGGAGACAGAAACTGAAGCAGGCTCCGGGCTCCAAGTTGTCAGCACAGAGCCGGACATGGGGCTCGAACTCATGGACTGTGAGATGAAGACCTGAGCCGAAGTCAGACTCAACTGAATGAGCCACCCAGGTGCCCCTAAAACTTTTTTTTTTAACTGATAGGAGATTTTTGCAATATATTGTTAAAAAGAAAACCACAGGCCCAAAATGGCATCTCTTAGGCCAAGTCACCAACACCTAATGTAATTGCACTTTCAACCTCCCCCAGAAATGTTGTCTTAACCAGTCAGTTAGGAATTTTCTGGTCAGTACCAAAGAGGTACTCTGTTACATAGGCCTCCTCCCCATCCCCAAAGAACGATGAGATAATTCACCTACTAAGACTCTTTTGTTCCCAGGTGAAGGTGACCTCACCTGGAAATAATCTTTTTTTTTTTTTTTTCCTGTTTATGACTTCTTTGTCCTGCCTTTAAAAACTTTCTCTTCTGTAACCCTTGGGAGCCTCCCTCTACTGGCTCAATGGGACACTGCCTCATCCATTAATCATTTAATAAAGCCAATAAGATCTTCAAGTTTAGTTGGTTGAATTTTGCTTTTTAACAATACAAATAATTTAAAAAAGAACTGCTCTGTAGTTCTCTCTAAAATGCAGCTCAGGGGGCGCCTGGGTGGCTCAGTTGGTTAAGCGTCCGACTTCAGCTCAGGTCATGATCTCATGGTTTGTGGGTTCGAGCCCCACGTCAGGCTCTGTGCTGACAACTAGCTCAGAGCTTGGAGCCTGTCTTCGAATTCTGTGTCTCCCTCTCTCTCTGACCCTCCCCTGCTCACGCTCTCTCTCTCTCTCTCTCTCTCTCTCTCTCAAAAATAAAGTACTAAAAAAAATGCAGCTCGGAAACACTACTCTACCCTAGTCATTTTATAGATAAGGGGACAAAACGGCAGATTTAACTTACCTAAAGTCATAAGATTAAGGGACAGCCAATACTAACATTCTCAACTACTTAGATTTACAGCTGAGTTTCTGAAATTGTTATAACAACTTAAAATCTTACATTTAAGAAAATTAAAATAGCCTACAAGTCAACAAAAAACAACTTGATTAAAAAATGGGCAGAGGGCTTAAGCAGACTTTTCTCCAAAGATATACAAATAGTCAATAAACACAGGAAAAGATTCTCAGCATAACTAATCACACTAGAAAATGCAAACCAAAACCACAAGTGACCACTTCACATCCATTAAGATGGATATTATAAAACAACATGAACAACAAAAGTAACAAGTGGTGGCAGGCAACATGGAGAAACTGCAATCCTTGTGGATTGCTGGTGGGAATGTAAAATGGTGTAGCTGCTGTGGAATACAGTGTGGCAGTGGCTCAAAATAATATTGATCCAACAACTCCACTTCTGGGTATATGCCCCAAAGAACTGAGAGCAGATATTGGACTAGAGCGGATATTGTATGCCATTGTTCACCACAGCCAACAGGTGAAAGCAACTCGAGTGTCCATGAACAAATGAATGGATATGCAAAATGTGGTGTCTATCATGGAATATCACTCAGATGTAAAAAAAAAGAAAATTTGACACATTACAACATGGATAAACTTAGAGGGCACTGTGCTAAGTAAAGTAAGCACGAGAAGACAAACACTGCTTCCACTTACTTGGGGTGCCTAGAGTAGTAAAATTCATACGGACAGAAAGTAGAATGGTGGTTGCCAGGGGGCAGGGGCACAGGGCAATGAGGAGTTGTTGTTTAATGGGCACAGAGTTTTAGTTTTGCAGGATAAAACGAGTTCTGGAGATTGGCTGCATGTGAATGTACTTAATACTAAGAGAATGGTTAAGATGGTAAATTTTACGTGTAGTTTACCACAATTAAAAAAATAAAAAGCCCAAAGACCAGTACTTTTCATATTTTAGAAGGCATCACAATCATTTAGAGGTCCTGTAAAACAAAATTATTCGGCTCCATCCCCAGAGTTTCAGATTTAGCAAATCTGTGATGGAGCCCCAAAATCTGCATTTCTTTAAAAAAAGAAAAGAGGTGGATTCATGACCTGAACCGAAGTCTGATGCTTAGCCAACTGAGGCACCCAGGCGCCCCTAAAATCTGCATTTCTGACAAGTTCCTAGGCAGTGCCAATACTATAGGTCTAGGGAGGACACTTTGAGAAGCGCTGCTCTAGGCCAAAACTGGCCCCTTCAACATAAAATCAGTGATTTGCTTTATCATTTCCACAATTGTCTCTTTTCATTTTCAGCTAAAGGAGAACTTCGGGAATGAAAACTCTGGCATAAGGTAAAAAGCATTGTCTTGGCAGTCAGAAGTTCTAGATTCTACCATGTATTAAATATACACCCTGGGATAATTTTTTCTATTTTTTGAGACTAAACTTTCCTTGCCTGTGTTTTGGTGTTGGTATCATCAGTTCATATACTAAATTAATAATAAAAATTAATTTGGGGGATTCTAATTAGTTTAACATTTCACTTAGTCATAAAATCTTAGAATGAAGTTTCAAGTTCCTAGGCCCACAATTACAAGCTTTTTGGTAACAAATATGTTCCTAGAAGGCCTCTTATCTAAGGAGTTCAGAACTCATGTAGGTAGTATGCTTTATGCAGTAAAAATGACACATCTGAGATTATTTGCATGAAATCATCTTCAGACAGACCATGAACATTAATTTTTTTTTAATGTTTATTTATTTTTGAGAGAGAGACAGAGAGAGCAGTGGAGGGGCAGAGAGAGAGGAAGACACAGAATCCAAAGCAGGCTCCAGGCTCTGAGCTGTCAGCACAGAGCCCAGTGTGGGGCTCGAACCCACAAACTACAAGATCATGACCTGAGCTGAAGCTGGAGGCTTAACTGACTGGGCCACCCAGGCACCCCCAGACCATGAACATTTAAAAAGTACATTCTTCATAAAAGTTACTTCAAATTAATAAGTTCCTTTTAAAGAATATTTTTTTTCAGTAGCTTCTGCAAAACTCAAGACTTACCCATTTCATAATTGGAGCCCAGAAAAAAACTGTTTTGGGACCTGAAAAAAAAAAAAGAAAAAATTTAGAAATAACCCAACTATTTTATACATGCTTTTAAAATTCTTCTTAATGTTTATTATTTATTTTTGAGAGAGAGAGAGAGAGAGAGAGAACCCACGTGCATGAGCGGGGGAGGGGCAGAGAGCAAGGGGGGAAAGAGGACCTGAAACAGGTTCTGCGCTGACAGCAGTGTGCCAGGGACTCGAACTCATGAACTGTGAGATCATGACCTGATCCAAAGTCAGCTGCTCAACTGACAGCCACCCAGGTGTCCCTAGTCCTTAATAATTTCTTACCCCTCTCAAACTAATTCATTGTTCTTACAGTAAAATTCATTAATTCAATGTAATTTTAATACAAAGATATATAAATCTGTAATAGTGTACATTACATATACAACTGGTTAGTTGTGGATCTATTTACCTATCAAAATGATGACCCCCTTGAAGCTAGTGGCTAAATGGTATTCATACTTGTACCCCTACCACCTAATAGCTGTTGAGTAAAGAGTTAGCCAGCACAGCTGGAAGCAGTTTATATTCACCAGTTTAGACTTTAACTTTGATATATATGTGTGTATCTAATACACATACATATATGCAAACGAACACTTCTTTAAAATCAGAAGTTGTTTTTATCCTGCTGACACTTAATATATTGATAAGCCTGGCTTATATTTTACAGAGTTTTTAAGTAAGTTTGCTGATTTTCTAGACTATTTAAACCTAGTCCTAAAGTCCTTCTACAATCTAAGTCTCATTTTCTGAATCTTCAAAGGACCTGGATACTATCTTTAGACTAATAATTCTTCAAATTCTAGAAGATCATGGCACAGAGTCTGTCTTTCCTTGTGGGCCAAACTGATTATAATGCTAAACTTCATTTTCTCACCTTCATGTGACAGCTAGTCATTTCCATGTTTTCCTATGTACTTTCAGGTTTTCCGTATTTTTTTAGGTTAATTTATTTATTTTGAGATAGAGAGCATGTGCGAGCCAGGGAGGGGCAGAGAGAGAGAGGGAGGGAAAGAGAGAAACACAAGCAGGCTCTGTTCTGTCAGCGCAGAGCCCAACACAGGGTTCAATCCCATGAACCAAGAGATCATGACCTGAGCTGAAATCAAGAATGGGTTGCTGGGCTCCGTGCTGTCAGCTCAGAGCCTGGAGCCTGCTTCACATTCTGGGTTTCCCTCTCTCTCTCTGCCCCCTCCCCAGCTCACACTCTTTCGAAAATAAATAAATAAAAAAAAGTCGGTCCCTTAACTGACTGAGCCACCCAGGCACCCCTCAAGTTTTCCATATTTTAAATTGTAGTGCCAATCTGGACACAGTACTGGAATGGTTATTAGGAGAATTAAAGCTATTGAGGAGTTCTAAATTTCGCTGTTCTTTTTAAAAAATGTTTATTTATTTTTAAGAGAGAGAGGGTGTGAGTGAGTGGGGGGACGGACAGAGAGAGAGAGTGAGTTCTAAATTTTGATGTTCTTGTAACTGACTGAAAATCTCTATATTTTCGCAGTTTCTGGGTTACTGTATTTATCTTTTATCTGGTTCCCTTAGTTTTGTACTGTTCTCATCACAACTCCCATTACACTTAGAACTCTAGCCGCATAATGATCCTCTCCTCTATATCTTGAGCAAGAATTGGTAACAATTTTCTTTCTATGGTTAAGAATATGTTGGAATTTTAAAATAAATTTAAAGGAACTAAAGAAATAGAAAAGAAACCACGAAGACACTGAGTATAAGAATATAAATTTCAAGGGGCGCCTGGGTGGCCCAGTCGGTTAAGCGTCCGATCGGCTCAGGTCATGATCTCATGGTTCATGGGTTCGAGCCCTGCGTTGGGCTCTGTGCTGACAGCTCAGAGCCTGAAGCCTGCTTCGGATTCTCTGTCTCCCTCTGTCTCTGCCCCTCCCCTGCTCATGCTGTCTTTCTCTCTCTCTCTCAAAAATAAACATTAAAAAAACTTAAAAGAAAAAACACAATATAAATTTCGAATCCTAATAAATTACATTTTAGCCCAGGTCACTGGTTCTCAACCAGGGGTCATTTTGTCCCTCAGGGGACATTTGCAATGTCCCAGGACATTTTTAGTTGTCACAACTGTAGTGGTGGTGACACTGCTGCTACTGATACCTACTGGGTGGAGGCCAGGCAGGCTGTTAAACATCCTGCGATACACAGGACAGCCTCCCACAAAACATCAGCTAGCCCCCAAAATGTCCACGGAGCAAGGGTAAGAAACCCTGGCCTAGGTGGACTGACAAGCTAGGCAAACACGCAATAGTTTCATGCTGTTTAGTGCCTCTAAACCTTAGCTTATGCTTAGACTAGCCCAGTATTCTGCCTTGTCTTCATCTGGTTAACTCCTAGTATCGTTCAAAAACGTGATCGCACCTCCTCAAGGAAGCCTTCTTTAACATCTCCAGGTTACACCAAGCAGCTCGTATATTGCTCTATTGTTTTCTGGACTTAACAATATCTATTTACGCATCTGTCACTTTCACCAGACAAGGTGAAGACAAGCCTTATTTCTTGGTTTTCCTTAACAAATAATACCTGTGAACACAACTGAATTGGATTAGCCATATCCAGGCCAGGTGTCAATCAAAGATATTGAAACTTTAGGTCTGATTAGATTCGCCTTGACACTGCTTCATCCTCAGGGGTAGAATCTGCTAGTTACTCATCCCCAGGGACGTCAAGTTCCATTACATCAGGGCTGTACCAGCTTTTCACTCACTAGTTACTCTCCTCTTAGATCATGACACTCCCCTATCTGGCTCCTGAAAATTCTTCCTGTAAGTCTGATGGCATAATGTACTGATCCTATAAGTCAATCTTTTCAAACTCTCTCTTTTATTTATCTTGAGCTTCTGCAATGCCTATCAGAGCACTCTTGGTTTATTTTTCTTTGTCATTTACAAAGTCTCTGAGTCATATGCAATATCGATTACTATGTTTATTTTTTATTCCCCGCATGAAGCTTGCCTTCAGCACACAAGTGTAAGTCAGCACAATGTTTTGGTCTCTGGCTTGGAACTTCTCAGCCACTCCTCTCTTCCTATTTCAAAACTGATGCTTCTTCCTCTGCCACCTTCAAAATGGTTTCCAGAATAAAGCCTCTAGGTTCTGGTGTCTTTTTGAGCTTAAATATTTGATCTTTCAGAGTTAATGAACAGTCAAGCTTTTCAGTAAGTGTTTGCTTGGTAACTAATTTACTCAACTGCCCCAAGCTAGATGATAGTTTTAAAATATTAACTGCCCTTCTCCTTTACAACAAAACCAAAGAAAAAACCCCTCAAACCTGAAATTATGGTTGCTAGAACCTGGACCAAAAGAGGTATGAATATTTTAGTGAATAATTTTAAATAAAACAAGCCCTCCATTATTTTCACAACTGCTAAGCACTTGAATTAAAAAATATCATTAGCAAATATATATTATAAGACACTCTAAATTTCCAATATTTCTGAGATATCAGAGGATGGGGACAAGTGACACAAATAATCAGAGTTGGATATCTATAAATGCAAACAGTGTTTCCTTCCTTGTTAAGAAAAGGAAAATAGTAGCTTAACAAAACCTGTGACCATACAGTGGACTAACAAAACATTTTTTTTTAACATTTATTTATTTTTGAGAGACAGAGAGAGAGACGGATCATGAGCAGAGGAGGGGCAGAGAGAAGGACACACAGAATCGGAAGCAGGCTCCAGGCTCTGAGCTGTCAGCACAGAGCCCAATATGGGGCTCGAACCCACGAGCTGTGAGATCATGACCTGAGCTGAAGTCGGACACTCAACTGACTGAGCCACCCAGGCGCCCCTAACAAAACACCTTAAAGAAAACTTATTTTAGTTCACTTTTCCATTTTATCTTAGCTAATCATTTTGTACCTTATGAGGAAATAAGTAAATTTAGACATGTATGATTTCAGGAACAGGGGCTGTCTTCCTGAAAACCACAATCGACAGTGCAAATGGTAATGAGGAAACATTCCTACTTCCTCCAACATTTGTAAAACATAAAGTGTTGACAAAACAAAGCATTTGGAAATAGATATCAAACAGTGAGAACACAATTTTGTCTTGTCATATTGTCTTTCTAGACATGGTAAAGAACAGGTATATGTTCTATACAACGACACAGCTATTCCTTTTATAAAAAAATATATAACAAGACATCCTTCAATCAACAAACAATTTTTTTAAATGTTTGATTTATTATTGAGAGAGTGTGAGCAGAGGGGCACAGAGAGAGGGGGACTGAGGATCTGAAGGGGGCTCTGCACTGACAGCAGCTGAGCCCCATGTGGGGCTTGAACTCACAAACTGTGAGATCATGACTTGAGCTGAAGTCAGACGCTCAACTGACTGAGCCACCCAGGTGCCCCTAACGATTCTTTTTCTAAAGTTTATTCATTTATTTTGAGAGAGTGAGCGAGAGCACTTGTGAGTGCACAAGTCGGGGAGGGGCAGAGAGAGAATCCCAAACTGGCTCCCCGGCTTGTGGGCAAGCTGTCTCCCTCAAAGTAAATAAATAAACATTTTTTTAAAAACCCCTAATTATCTCATTTTTTTATACTCCCTTGTATGAATAGCTGTGTCGGAAGCAACTGTGTGGCTCAGATGGTTGAGCATAAGGCTCTTGGTTTCGGCTCAGGTCATGATCTCGCGGTTCATGGGAGCCCCCAGTCAGGCTCCTTGCTGCCTCCTCGGGATTCTCTCTGTCTCCCTCTCTCTCTGCCCCTCCCCTGCCTGTGTGCTCACCTGCACTCACTCACGCTCTCTTTCAGAATAAGTAAATAAATACATAAACATTAAAAAAATAATGAAATAATTATGATACCTGAAGGGATTACAACACCTTAAAATCAAGATAATCAGAAATATAAACAGAGTATCTAGCTAACATTCATTACAATGAATGAAAAATTTGAATAGGTAGAAAATTTGAACTGCTGAATATATCCTGAATAAAAATCACCTCTTATGAAATTTAATTGGGAGTCCAAGATGAGGGAAATGTGTCCCCACCAAATATAAATGTACAATCTTTTGGACGAAGAATTACCTAATAAGTAATACAATTAAGTAACATTTCAGTAATTCTTAAGTTTCTTAGAAGTCTACTCTTGGATATTAAAAAAGGCCCCAAATGCTGACAATTTGGAAATACCAAGCATTAAAAAACTCCATATATATTTTATATTTAAAACTATGACCTATTTTCCAGCATAACAAAGAAATACAGAGAATAATACAATGGTCATTTTCTCTTTGATATTATAGGTTTGTCTCATTTTATTTTTTTAAAGTTTATTTATCTATTTTCGGACAGAGAGAGAGAAAGAGCGCGCGTGTGCGAGCGAGCGCACGAGTGGGAAGGGGCAGAGACAGGGAGAGAGAATCCCAAGCAGGCTCTGCACTGTCAGCGCAGAGCCTGACAGGCTCGAACCCATGAAGCCGTGAGATCATGACCTGAGCTGAAAGCAAGAGTCAGGTGCCCTTGGGTTTGTCTCATTTAAAAAAACTTTTTAAACATTTTTATTCATTTTTTGAGAGACAGAGAGAGACTGTGAGAGGGCAAGGTGCAGAGAGAGAGAGGGAGACACAGAATCCGAAGCAGGTTCCAGGCTCTGAGCTGTCAGCACAGAGCCCGATGTGGGGCTTGAACCCATGAACCGTGAGATCATGACCCGAGCCGAAGTCTGCCGCTTAACCGACTAAGCCACCCAGGCACCCCTGGGTTTGTCTCATTTTAAAAGTGAAACTGATTTTTTTTTTTAAGGTTCAAACTTTCACAGAGGAATCTGAGAAATTCTCCAAGGGAATGACATAACCAATATGTAAGAGACATACATTTTCACAATCAGCAAAATCAAAAGGGAACAGATGGAATGGGAAAGATACTTGCAAATGACATATCAGATAAAGAGTTAGTATCCAAAATCCATAAAGAACTTATCAAACTCAACACCCAAAAAACAAATAATCCAGTGAAGAAATGGGCAAAAGACATGAACAGACACTTCTCCAAAGAAGATATCTAGACGGCTAACACACACATGAAAAAATGCTCAACATCACTCATCATCAGGGAAATACAAATCAAAACCACAATGAGATGCCACCTCACACATGTCAGAATGGCTAAAATTAACAACCAGGCAACAACAGATGTTGGCAAGGATGCAGAGAAAGAGGATCTCTTTTGCACTGCTGGTGGGAATGTAAACTGGTGGAGCCACTCTGGAAAAAAGTATGGAGGTTCCTCAAAAAATTAAAACTAGAACTACTCTATGACCCAGCAATTGCACTACTAGGTATTTATCCAAGGATTACAGGTGTGCTGTTTCAAAGAGGCACATGCACCCCAATGTTTATAGCAGTGCTATCGACAATAGCCAAAGTATGGAAAGAGCCCAAATGTCCATCGATGGATGAACAGATAAAGAAGATGTGGTGTATATATATACGATGGAATATTACTTGGCAAGCAAAAAGAATGAAATCTTGCCATTTGCAACTATGTGAATGGAACTAGAGGGTATTATGCTAAGCAAAATTAGTCAGAGAAAGACAAATATCATATGACTTCACTCATATGAAGAATTTAAGATACAAAACAGATGAACATAAGGGAAGGGAAGCAAAAATAATATAAAAACAAGGAGGAGGACAAAACATAAGAGACTCTTAAATACAGAGAACAAAAGGGGGTTGTTGGAAGGGCTGTGGGTGGGGGATGGGCTAAATGGACATGGGGTGTTAAGGAGGACACTTGTTGGGATGAGCACTGGGTGTTATATGTAGGGGATGAATCACTGGAATCTACTCCTGAAATCATTATAGCACTAGATGCTAACTAACTTGGATGTAAATTAAAGGAATTACTGTTAATGTAATATTATATAAATTCTACCCAGAAAGTGTGTCATTTATTTTATGAATGATTCTCCTTAGGAAAGCCTTCCTTCTTGGAATAAATAACTTTACATATATGCAAACATACACACATACAAATATTGAATTGAGAGCGTCTCTATGTCCCAGTGTTAAAAATAAAGTTTCTTATTCAATGTTTTCACTACCTTTTCCTGTCCCTTTCATACCATTTCTTTATGGTTTGCTGCTTTTCAACAACATTCCTCAACATTCTTCTAAGTTCCTTATATTAAGCAAGTTTGCTATCATGTGACCAACTACTTACAAATCCTTAGAATTTGTAAAGGTTACTCTTTGACATGGATATGTACTGTCAAAAATTGCTCATTTTATTTGTACCAAAGCTAGTTCTGATTTCCCACTAAGAATGTGAATGGGCTACCATATTAGAGCCATATAATCTTTATATCTTTCATAAGGACTTGGAAACAGCCATCACTCAAATAGCACACAGAATATAAAGGGTATATAATAATTTTTAAAATGTAGATTGCAAAGACATCCAGACAGCTAACAGACACATGAAAAGATGCTCAACATCACTCATCATCAGGGAAATACAAATTAAAACCACAATGAGATACCATCTCATACCTGTCAGAATGGCTAACATTAACAACACAAGAAACAACAGGTGTTGGAGAGGGTCCAGAGAAAGGGGAACACTTTTGCGCTGTTGGTGGGAATGAAAACTGGTGCAGCTACTCTGGAAATCAGTATGGAGGTTCTTTAAGAAACTAAAAATAGAACTACCCTGTGATCCAGCAATTGCACTATTAAGTATTTGCCCAAAGGATACAAAAATACAGATTCAAGGGGGTATATGCATCCCGATGTTTAGAGCAGCATTATTAACAATAGCCAAACTATGGAGAGAGCCCAAATGTTCAACGACTGATGAATGGATAAAGAAAAGAAAATATATACATACACACAGATACAAACATATACATACATGAAAATATATACATACACATAGATACAAATATATACATACACATATACACATTGGAATATAACTTGGTCATCAAAAAGAATGAAATCTTGCCATTTGTGACAACGTGGATGGAGCAAGAATGTATTGTGCTAAGCAAAATAAGTCAGTCAGAGAAAGACAAATACTATATGATTTCACTAATATATAGAATTTAAGAAACAAAACAGATGAATATAGGGGAAGGGAGGGAAAAAGAACAGAGGGAAACAAACCACAAGAGACTCTTAACAACAGAGAACAAACTGAGGGTTGATGGAGGGAGGTGAGTGGGAGGTGGGCTAGATGAGTGACGGGTACTAAGGATGAGCACTGAGTGATGAGCACTGGGTGTTGCATGTAAGTGATGAATAACTGAATTCTACTCCTGAAACCAATATTGTTGCACTGTATGTTAACTAAAATTTAAAGAAAGAAAAAATAAACTTTCTCTACATAAAATAAAATAAAATAAAATAAATAAAATATTGATGGAAAACAGGCTTTGGTGCAAGGCCAAAGTAAAATAATAGGTGAAAAAACTAGCTAAAATAGTTAATATGCATTTTAGGGTTGATACAGTTTAAATTTACATTATTCAGTTACAAAGAATCAATGACTCTTAGATTTAAAAAGATAGTTGAAATCATCTAGTTCAGGCACTCTTCTCATAAATGAGGTCAATGAAGCCCGGAGACATGAAAATTACCGGTGTAAAATACATAGCACAGCAAGGATTAAAAACTAAAATCTCCAAATCCTAACTTAACAATAATTACATAATTTTCCCCAATGAAATCTGAGTTTCTTGAAAGCTTTGAAATGAAGAAATGCCCTAGTAAAAATACCAACTTCTAGATTATTACAGCTAAAAAGGACCTTAAAGAAAATCCAAGCCACATTATTTTCTTCTTACATTTATTTTGAGCATGCATGAGTGGGAGAGAGGCAGAGAGAGAGGGGAGAGAGAGAGCCAAAGCAGGCTCCAGGCTGTCAGCACAGAGCCTGATGTGGGGCTTGATCTCATGACCCTCGAATTCATGACCTAGGCTGAAATCAAGAGTCAGATACTTAACCAACCGAGCCAGCCAGTTGCCCCGAAGCTCCCTTACTTTAATAGATGAAAAGGAAAAGCATTCAGATGTGAAGTGATTTGTCTTACACCAGGTAGTTCCAGATGGAGCGAGGAGCAGAACGCAGACCTCTTCGCTGCTCCTCTTCTGTCTCCTACGTCACACCGCACTTTAAGCATTTTCATACCCTCATATGACTTGGAGATATCAAATTATTTATAGCTTTCCTTAGGGCTTGCTTCTCCTTTGATCTATCTGTTGAATCAAACTAGGTGAGGCATAAATAGTGTTAATTTCTTTAAAATCAGGTTTGTGGACAAAAGATGTGTTATGTATCAAACTAACAACTACAGCAAGGATGGTTTCCTTTCATGATTTCTCCTAAGGATATAAAACCTCTGTGGGTAGGGATTTTTTATGTTATTTACTAGCATATCCCAAGTGCCAGGGCAGTGCCTAATAGACAGTAGGCTCTCAATAATACTGAAAAATTCAACTTACTGGTAGCTACTGGTTTAAAGATATCCTACTTTCATCAATATCTTACTGTTGTATTTGAAACCCCAACTTTTCATTTTGGCTCTCATGCTTTAAGTTTAAGGGTAACAGAGGTTATTACTGCAAAAGATAAAACATATATCTATATACTTAATGTGCATATAAACAATATTAGATATATACTTAAGACTATAACTATATATTATACATGACACAAATGTGATACATCATATAATCAGATATCTAAATATCTATATTATCTATCTGAGACTGACATTAAAATTCTTCAGATAATCTCTATAGCAAGAAAATAAACTGTTATAACAAATGCTAAAAAACTGTTCATTCATAACTATGTGGGCATCTACACTGCTTATTTGATCCATGTTTGGCTTTATTTACATGTAATAAAACAATATATACTCTGAACTAAGTTGTATTAGACTATCTAGTATAACACCACTTCTCTTAGGGGTGGCTCAGTTGATTAAGCATCTGACTTGATTTTAGCTCAGGTCATGATCTTAAGGTTCATGAGCTTGAGCCCCGTGTCGGGCCCTGTGGTGACAGTGTGGAGCTTGCTTGGGATTCTCTTTCTTCCTATCTCTCTCTGCCCCTCCCCCACTCACACACACACACTCTCTCTCCAAATTAATAAATGCATTTACAAAATTAAAATAACATTTCCTTTACTAATTAATTTTTAATTTGTATGATAAAGATAGTCCCTTATGAATACTGCTAACATGGGTTCATTTAGTATGTTTTTATTTTAAAATATATTTAGGTCTTTAAGATAAAAAGGAAAAAGCAAGTCTCTTACCTGAGAAAAATACAAATATTATTAAGATGTTAAAGTAACTTTTCCTGTGAGCCTTCCAACAGAGAATATCATGGAATACAGAGCAAGATATTCTCAGCAACAGCACACTAGGCATTGCAACAGGTTTCACACAACTATTTTTTCAAAAGTTCTTCCACTTTAGCCAAAATGTAACTCAAGAAAAGCAAAGAAAGCTATGGTGAGATACATAAGATGATACGGTTCAAATACCTGTTTTATGGGCTGACTTAGTTGAAGCATAGTTTTTATTTTTAGTATTTATTATTATTTTATTTTTCCAAAGTTTTACTGAGATATAACTGACACATAACATTGTATTAGTTTAAGATGTACAACATAATGTTTATATTGCAAATTGCTACACTAAGTTTAGTTAACATCCATTGCCTCACTTAGCTACGATTTTTTTCTTGTCAGAAAAACTTTTAAGATCTACTGTCTTAACAGCTTTCAAATATATAATATAGTATTGTTAACTATAGTCACCTGTTGTAGATTATCTCCCCCAAAAGTATTTATTTTATAACCAGAAGTTTGTGCCTTTAGACCACCTTCTATGACAGTTTTTGGGTTCTTTAGAGCTGTGGTCTCCTAACTACTTTTGAACATATGCCCCTATCATTAAAAAACAAAATTTTTTGAGCACACATCCCCTACATATATATTGTATATATTTATAAACTATATACATAACTTACATATATGTATATACATACATACGTTGACTCCACAGAACTCAATGCTTTTGTATGTATAATTATATACATATAGCTATACTATATATTTTTATATAAGATGTATAGACAATAGAAATTTTAAAAGGATAAAATAATAGAAAGCCTTAATAGAAGCTGTATTGTTTCTTCCTACATTCCAATGTTTCATTTTGTGCATACCTTGGGACAATTCATCCTATTTTGGAACTCATAAATACAAATGACACTCCTTCACTAATAACTGTTTTTCCCCCCCTCAGCAAAGCTTTTAAGTAAACACTGGGTAGCGTGATTTCAAGGTTATTTCTCTGACAAATACCTGGAGTAGGGCTATGCGGCTGGCCAGTGTAGAGTCACATACTTTCATGGTCAGGAGGTCGTGGTCAAGAGGGACATACCTTATGAGAACTGAACTTGCTAGAACACACATTTATTTAGAACTCTATTCTTACTCTACAGAGGTAGATCACAATGTGCCAGGAAGAACACATAAGTGAATGATGAAGGCCGCAGGTCTAACTACAGTATATATCGTTATGATTTTATATGACATATAATATATATAACAATACTGTAACTCTAATATATATCTAGATAAAAACATTTTCTTGTTACCTATCTGGACATTCTGCCAGTGATAAAATTAAATTTCAAGATTTTAGAACCCACAATGCATGATATCCAACTGTTAATATCCTAGCCTTGCATATCATTGTAAAACCCTCCAGTGTGTGAATTTAATCGAACGTTTATCTGAGAATTCAATAACATACTATTATACAAAATAGTATACAAAAAACCTTGAATATTCACTCTGATAATTCTTGGAGCAATAATCAATGCTTCCTCAGATTTCACTCAATACTAATGAATCAAGAGTTATATTTTTAATGCTTCTCCATTTCTACATTTGTGTGCCTAGAACTTTTTAATCACAAATAATTTTGTAGTGATAGGTATTCTTATTTTATATATATAATGTTTATTTTTGAGAGAGAGAGAGAGAGGGAGAGAGAGACAGAGTGTAAGCGGGGAAGGGGCAGACACAGAATCTGAAGCAGGCTCCAGGCTCCGAGCTGTCAGCACAGAGCCAGACACGGTTGGAACTCAGGGACTTTGAGATCATGACCTGAGCCAAAGTTGGACGCTTAACTGACTGAGCCACGCAGGCGCCCACCAGGGATACGTATTCTTATTGCATGTATTGGTTAAAAGCTTAGATGGGAGAGAACTAACGCCTGTTGAGAGTCTAAACGTAAACGCTTTGCTAAACATTTTATAGCCGTTATATCATTTAATTTTCACAACAATCCTTAAATGATAATTATTATCCCCATTTTATAGAACAGAAAAATAAGGCTTCGGGGCTTTAAGATCAAGGTCATGCAGCCAAGCTTTAAACCTACCCGTGTCTGGCTTCAGAGCCTATTCTCCTTCCCCTAGCACACAGAAAAGGGGTTACAGTAACTGAACCAATCCAAGAATATCTACAATGAAATGCACCATCTATAAATGAAAGGTAATTTCTCTTGATTCTGAAAGATGACTGAAGTGTTGTAAGTAGTAATTAGAAGTATGTTAAAGCCAAGGCCCCAGAAAATATCACTATAAAACTACCCTCCACTTTTGTATTAAAATTGTTCCTCCTCTACCCTGCCCTTATCCTACAGACCAAATACAAGGCTTATGACAGTCAGAGTTGACTCCATAGAATTCAGTCCACTCTAAAGCCTGGATTATTACCGAAGCATTGCTCAACCCTTCCTCCTGAAAACCTTTGTCACAAAACACAGCACAATTCTAAAAAATTGAGTACTAAAAAAACTAAAAAGCAAATAAACCAAATAAACTTCTTAAAGAATTCTCCTTAAACTCTCTTAATTTTAAATATGTATATATATAAAAGATATATACATAAGATCAATTTTATAATGGGTACCATACTGCAGTAAATACACTAAAGCATTAATATTTACTTCATACTTTAGTATAACATTATTATACCATTCATTCCATTATCAAACTGGAAATCAGAGCCAGTAATCATCTCAGACTCCAGAGAGGCTTCCTAGTCAAATACAAGGGGGAAAAGATAACTTTCCTAATGATACCAACTGCAGAGAGATACTTGACTATGTATGAAAAGAAAAAAGGATCACTTTTGGGTTGCACTCAATCAATTTATAACACATTTTCTCATTTGCTACATCTTAGGCTGGAAAGCGACCTCAGCATCTCTGGTTTTAGTTTCCAGCCAAGTACTTACTATTACTGCCCCCTTTACAGGAGAGGTAACAAAATTCTAGACCTTGAAGAGTTGGAAGGATTAGGATCTTCCAGTTTCTTAAAGAATTCTTATTTTTCAACCAGAGGAACACTTTTTTCCAACAGGACAAAGGAGAGCCAACATGTGCAAGACATTTATGAAGAATCAAACACATATGTTACCTTTAATTCTCACACTGGGCAGATTTTACAGAAATGAAAATAATCTAGGATTTCGCCCAAGGTCACACCTATAGGAACAGGCAGAGCAGAATTAAATCCGGGTATGTGCACACGAAAAAGTCTAGGGAGCGCTTGCTCAGTAATTTCATTTGTAAGGAAAGACTTAAACAAACTGGACCTATGAGACGAGGTAGGTCACCGACTCTGAAACCCGGGTAACGCATCTGCAGGCCTCTGCCGGCGGGAGCTGGAGGAAGTGTGTGACCTTTACTCCAAACCCTGCGGTGCGACAAGCCGGCTCTGCTCGGCGTGGGTCAATCTACTCCTACTCTTGGAGGGAAAGAGGAGTGAATGAGAATTTCGTGGGGGTCCACACCGATTCGTGGCCGCGGAAACGGAGAAGGAAAAACCCAGAGGCCCAGTCTGGGTTTGGGTCGCGCCTAAGAGATGGGTGGGGTGCAACAAAGGTCGGGAAGGGCGCGGACTCGAGAATCACAGGTTTAGGAGAGATGCGGATGGGGAGAAAGCGAAACGCAGGGACGAAGGGAAAGTGAGACAGATTCTCTTGAAGAGACTGGGGCCGTGGGTGATGCTTCCAGCGGCAGGACTGCCCGTGGCGTCTAAAGGTCTATTTTCGAGGAAGAGGGAGGGAGACAGTTATTCTGGATCTATTACCTGCTGGGTGGTTGTAAAACGGCCTCAATTTCTCCGGCAGCATGAGCTCCACTTTATCGAGGACTCGGTGGTAGGTGGCCCGAAGGCCCCGGACGCCAGCGGCTGACATCTCTGCGGACGAGTGGTCGTGGGCGGCCGAGTGGGACAGTGGCCGCGTGCTCCTTCCTGGATGACAACGAAGGGCACTCGTCACTTTCTCCAGCCACAGCGCCTCGCGTCCTTCTCTCCCCTAGCGTGCACTTCCCGCAGCTCCGCCAGCCCCCCTGCGAACCGCCGGGTGGCCGGGACCCAGAAAAGACCGAGAGGGCGGAGGCTTTGCGACCGCCCGCCCCAGGCCCGCCTCCTTCCCTCCCGCTGCGGAAAGGAGGCGGAGTCACGGCA
>CM053562.1:10145371-10161001 GCA_028646485.1 Cryptoprocta ferox
GACGCCACACAGTGCTGCAGCTTCGTTTGGAATGAGTCTCGTGACTGAGAGACTTCACATCTCCGCTTCTTCTCTCTCTAGTCCTCATTTATACATAGAGATTTCTAGGATTTGGCTACAGTGTCCCGAACTCACTCTTCTAGGGTGAGGGCAGCCGTGGCGCACACGGGCCTCAGTCCCGGGGGTGGTCGTCATCTCGCGAGAAACGCTTGGAAGGGAGGGTGTTGAGAACGAGGAGAGGGAGGAGTCGCGGCCGCCTCCGCCTCCTCCTGTTGGAGGGGGGCCGAGGGAGGGGACTGTTGCTGATCTCTGGATGTTCTGGGTAGTCTGAGGAGGAGAGTATGAGGCGAGCTCCGGCCCGGGCGCGGCCGGGCTTCGGGGGCGAAGGCGGCGCCGCCATCTAACTCGCTGCGCTCGCGAGGCCCGGCGCGCGGATGGTGCCGGTGCGGCTCGGGTGTTGATCCGCGTGTCCCCTCCCCCCTCCTCCCCTCCCCCACGCGGTGGTCTCCCCTCCTACCCCGCCCGGCAGAGCCATGTCTCGGGGTGGCTCCTGCCCACACCTGTTGTGGGACGTGAGGAAAAGGTCCCTAGGGCTGGAGGACCCGTCCCGGCTGCGGAGCCGCTACCTGGGTGAGCGGGGGCCCGGGGGCGGAGGCGCTGAGGTCGCCGCCCAGAGGTGGGGGAGGGGGCCGCGCCGCCGGGGCTGTTAGAGGTAGGACAGCGCCTCGTCAGGGGCGCCTCGGAGACTCTGGGGTGCTGGGTGGACGTTGGCCGATGGACCCCTTGCCGGTGTCTTCCCACGGCCAAGTCCCCCTTGCACGCTGGCAGCCGCCGCCCTTGCTGGGTTTTTCTCGGGGGCCTTAATGGGGGTGTGGAGGGGGGGCAGACGCCACTGGCCAGGAAAGGTGTTGGGGTCGTTTGTGGAGTGGGATTTGGGAGAAGACTTGCCGAACCTGCCGGAGCTGCTTCGTTTCGAGCCAAAGTTGGCGCTTGTGCTCTTCCCCCAGCGCTCTCCCCGCTCCGCCGAAGGACTAAGTTTTTGTTGACAGCCCCCTCCCCTCCAGTCCCCAGAGGGTTTGGGTGTCGGCTGCGACGCGGTGACCACCTTCTGGGACTTCACGCTTCAGGCAGACTCCGCGTAAACTGTTCTGCGGCTCCGAGCCAAAACCTAAAAGTGATAGCTGAGCTCTCCCCACCCCCGCGCGCTCTCCCTGCTCCGCTGTGTGTTCAGTTCGTTTTGACCGCTTTAAGGAGGTGTAGGGTTTCACGTTCCTATTCCCACCCCTGTGAAACGCACTTGGCATTTACTGTTTCTCAGTTAAGCTTTCTAAAAACAACCTTCGACACTGGAGGAAACAGTGTTCCGCTCTTTTCGTGTTGGTTACAGTGGTTTTGTGAGGATTCTGGGTCAAGCTGAGCTAGCTAAAAAAGTCCAGGAAGGTGGACGTATTTATAGTAAGGGTCTTTTTTTCTAATGCCGTCTTTCAGCACATTTTATTCTCGTTTATTGGAAGATAAGACATCATTTGAAAGTTTTTATCTTTGCGGTTTTGTCACTTTTGCCAGGCAGGTATTCGGTGATGGCATACGGTTTTGCCTTCAAGTCATTTTCTTTTAGAAAATGAAATCTCCCTACACCTAACGGTTCTGGTTTGTAAATTATTTAAGAGGACTGAGCAAGCATTTGTTTTTCCCATTCTTGTTTTTTAGTGTTTCAAGTGACATGTGAATACATTCTCGTTGTACAAACTTAATAAAAATGAAGCAAATTCCTGATTCCCTCCCATTCCAGTTTCTCTCTCTCTAACACACACACACACACACACACACACACACACACACACTTGTAGAGGTAACACTGTTATCTGTTTCCTGAATATTCTTGCAGACCTTTTTCTTCGCTTTTTTACAAGTACATATGGAAATGCTATAGTTGTCTGTGTGTGTGTGTGTGTCTGAATCCTGCATATATAGTGTCGTCTTGTAACCGTTGTTTTGCAATTTGCTTTTCTACACTCCCCCTTGGATATCTTTCCAGGCAGTAAAAATAGACCTATTCAGTCTTTTAAATTTTTGTATAATATTTAAAGTATGAAGGTCCTGTAGTCCACTCAGACCTTTTTCTCTGAAAATGAACCTTGGCTGTTACTAAAGCACTGCAGTGAATATTTTTATACATACTGTGCGTTTGTTCTAGGGATAGGTACCTAGAGTGGTGATTAATTGTTTTAAAATTAAACATCAGTAGAGAGTGTGTTTTTTTAAATCATTAACCAAAAGAGATATGCAGTATTTCTTTTACTATTTATTTGTCAAGAAAGAACTTAATTTTCGCTTGATAAAACAAACTTGAACACTGTGTTCTGCATGAATAAATTTGTTTGGTCCTGAATTAGTTGGACTGTTTTAAGTACTGATCTGTATAGGTTTATGTATTACTGTTTTCTTTTGGTTCAGTTAGTTCAGCCGTATCTATGACAGTCAGTTAAAAGATGAATCTGTAACTTTCCTTTTTCCCCTTCCTCCTCTATCTCCCTAATGGGAACAGAGTTTGCACTGAGTAGGGGGGAATTGAAGAGCAAGAGTCCGCTGATTTCAGTAGAAATTCCAAATTATAGATTTTCAAATATCAGTATGTATATATATGTATATATGCAGTTCCTTAAATAATATTTTAAATGTGATAATAATATGTACTTTATAAATATGAACAGCATCCTTTAAAAGTAGTTTTCTAAGTATTTGAAAATGGCTTGTAAAGTAATTTCTTGGCCTCAGTAGACCTTCTATATACCATTTATCTAATTTTCCTCCACTCCAGTGCTAAATCTTGGCATAGCATTCAGGAAATAGTAAAGTCCTCACTAGTAGTGCCTGAATTAATTAGTTTTTAAAAAATAATATTTTGAAGTACTCCTACAAAATCTTTTATAAAGCCCAAGTTTAAGAGTTTAGAAGGTGGAGGTACCAGGGTTAAGGTTAAGTGTCCAACTCTTAGTTTCCGCGTAGGTCATTATTTTATGGTTTGTGAGTTTGAGCCCCACATCAGGCTCTGCGCTGACAGCTTGGAGCCTGCTTGGGATTCTCTGCCCTCTCTCTCTGCCCTCCCCCTCACGTTTTTCTCTCTCTCTCTCTCTCAAAATAAATAATAAAAAATAAACTTAAAGAGTTTTAAAAGGTAGATTCCTTTTTTGTTTTTGAGACTTCAGACATTTTGTTTGTAGATTATTTTTCCAATTTATTTCCATATTTGTATTTTTAATAATGAATTACTGATAAATAATTCACAGATAGAATTGACAGATTTTTCTTGTAATATTTATATTTCAAATTATTTCACCATAGCGTGTGTTTTTCCAGTAGTGGTATTCAGGCTATGTAGGTGATTTTAAATTTGATTCATTACTTCTTTTCCTCCTGTCAAAGAAAACTGCAGTTCAATAAAACATCTTTTTATATTGTGGGAATGAAGATAAATAATTTATGTTATTTAGAAGAAAAATATATATATTCACTTACAACTCCCAAACTCACAAGATTTTACCAGGATCCAGAGGCTAGGCCAGCTATTGTTATCTTTATGGGCCTAATCTAAATTTCAATGTAGTATTTTTTTTTTTAAAGAGTTACGAAGTCCAAAGTCAGAAACACCTGTAGATTTAAATGTTTGTTTCTCAAGATACTGTAGTGCTTTTGGGATTCAGTGATTAATGTAATAATTTGTTGGTCACAAATTTTAGATACACACACAGTGTTATAAACAATGCTGTAAAAGAAGCTATAGTTTCTGTACATTTCCTCTTTCTATTCATATTTCTCTCATTTTAAGTGGACTTGTCCACACTTGAATTTATACTTTCTAATCCTACTTTAATCGACAAAAGAGTAAAAGAACTTTTCAAGGGAGTTGTGTGCCCCAATGTTTAATTTAAAACATTAAATGTCTGTTTAATATAAAATGCTTAAGCTATGATTAGGCAGTGTCTTGGTGAGCTTGGGCTGCTGTGACAAAATAGCATAAACTAGGTAGTTTATAAACAACAGAAATGTGTGTCTCACAGTTTTGGAGGCTGGAAGGCTGAGAGTAGGGTGCCTACATCAGGATCTCAGTCTGGTGAGGAGGGCCTGCTTCCTGATTCACAGCCATCTTTTCGTTGTAACTACACAGGGCAGAAGCAGGGTCTCTTTTAGAAGAGCACTAATCCTAATCTAATAACCTCTCCAAGATCCCACCTCCTAATGCTAATCACCTTGGGGGTTAGAATTCAACATAGGAATTTTGAAGGGACCCTACCATTCAGACTATAGCAGGCAGCCATTGACAACTTTATTTGTTTATTTTTAAAGGTTTATTTACTCTTGAGAGAGAGCACAAGCAGGGGAGGGGCAGAGAGAGAGAGGGACAGAGGATCAGAAGCAGGCTCCGTGCTGACAGTAGCGGGCCTGATGTGGGGCTCAAACTCAGGAACTTCAAGATCACGACCTGAGCTGAAGTCAGACCCTCAGCCAACTGAGCCAACCAGGTACCTTCCAATGACAACTTTTAGTGGAGTTTGAAATTTCTATTTGTAAGGGAAAATGAATAATTTTTGGTTTTAGATTCTTCTTTAGCATATCCTGAATACACGTACATTACCTAGTTCTTCATGATGTGTTGCCAAGTTACAATATGTTATATAAGTCAGTAAATTCTGACTTTTGCTTCCTGGTTAGCTACTGGGGAAAAGTTAGTGAAATATTCGTATTTTGTTTCTTTATTTTTGAAATCTCAATGCAAATTGAAAGATGTCTGGTTTTACTAATGAAAAAAGACTGTCATATATGACAAATACATGTAATAGAGTACGCTGATAATTCCTGAAGATAAGACCACCAAAGGCATGTCAATCATAGCAGCTGCAGACAGATTTGAATGGCTCTACTGTGGATTTCATTCTTCCCTGGTATAGGATGAAAATGCTTAGAAGGGATAGGAGCTGCTGGTAGCACAGAGTTTATATTATAGGCATGTTCTAGGTCAGTGTTTCTAAAATGTTTGACCACGATCCACAGTAAAAATATATTTACATGGCAACTTGTGATACACATACACAACTAAAATAAAAGATTCTCCAAGTGGTGGTTAGCTTAACTATTTTCTATTCTGTATCATGCTAGAAATTGTGGTGTTGACCTGGTAGAATATTTACTGGTACATCTTGGCTTGGGGTTTGCAAAACTATACAAGATGGTTTATATATATACATATATATATATTTTAAAATTTTTTAACGTTTATTTATTATTGAGCGACAAAGAGAGACAGAGCATAAACATGGGAGGGGCAGAGAGAGGGAGAGACACAGAATCCGAAGCAGGCTTCAGGCTCTGAGCTGCCAGCACCAGAGCCCGACGTGGGACTTGAACTCACAAACCACAAGATTATGACCTGAGCTGAAGTCTGATGCCCAACCGACTGAGCCACCCAGGTGCCCCTAGATGGTTTATATTTTTAATAATTATAATTGAATGTTATAAATGTCAAGGTTAGGGTGGGTGGGTTTCAAGTACTTGTAGCATATTAAAAATTGTTTTTTAAACTCTGCTTATGGCAAATAAAGAATAAATAATGAAACTTTGCCCCTTGGGAAAGATAACTAGAGTAGGACCTTTTAAAATATTTCTTGGGTAGTAACTTGCACTAGGATTGCTGAATTGTGTAAGTGTATTTAACTTCATAAGAAATTGCCAGACTGCTTTCCAAAATAGTTGTACCATACTGCATTCCCACAGAACTTGGCATTGGGAGTCTTCCTAATTTTAGCCTCTCTAGGTATGTAGGTATAATGATATTGTTATAATTTTAATTTGTGTTTGATTTATTCTTAATGATTAATGATGTTGAATATCTTTTCATGGCTTATTTGCCATCCTTATACTTTGGTTAAATGTTCAGATTTATCTTTTTAATATTGTAAGAATTCTTTATATATTCTTGATACAAATTCTTAATCAGATATGTGTTTTACCAATATTTTTCTCCCAGTTTCTCCTATCTTTTCTTTTTCTTAACAGGGTCTTTTATACTTCATGCTTTCATCCTATTTAGGAATCTTTACCTAATCCAAGATCACAAAGATTTATATATTTTTTTTTTGCCTAGAAGTTCTCTATTTTTAATTTTTATATTTAGGTCTGTGAACAATTTTGAGTTAATTTTTATATATGCTGTATGGTAAGGGTCCACTTCCATTTTTTTGCATATGAATGTGTAGGTGTTCTGGCATCATCTGTGAAAAGGCTGTCTTTTCCCCTTTGTTGAGAATTAGTTGGCCATATATGTAATTAACTTCTCTACCATGTTGCATTGATCTAGCTGTCTTTATGGCAGTACTTCATGTCTTTATAGGGAATATTGAAATCAGCTAGGGCAATATTTCAAACTTCGTTCTTTTCATACAAAATTATTTTGGCTATTCTGTGTTCTCTTCATTCCCATATAATTTTTTTTTTTTAAATAAACTGTACCCCCCCATTCTGGAGCTTGAACTCATGATCCTGAGGTCAAGAGTCACATGCTCTACCAACTAAGCCAGCCAGGTGCTCCTCATTCCCATTTAAATTTTAGAATCAGTTTGTCAATTTCTACGAAAGATTACTGGGGTTTTGGCTGGTATCATGTAGAATCTATATGTTATTTCAGAGAGAACAACCATAGTCTTTACAATATTGAATGTTCAATCCATGATGGTTGTTTTTGTCTCCAATTATTTAGGTATTCTTTCATTTCTTTAATTGTTTTCTATTTCTCAGTGCATAATTTTACACATATTTTGTTATATTTATAACAAATAAAATGTTTTAAATATACATTTAAAATGTATATTTACATTTTAATGTAAATATTAAATGTTTTAAATACTATTTTAGATGATATTATTTTTTAATTTCAGTATCCAGTTGTTCATCATAGATATATTGAAATGCAGTTGATTTTTTTTTATTGGCCTTATATCCTGCCAACTTTACTAGACCTACTCATTACTCTCCCCCCCTTTTATTAAAAGTAAACTCTACCCTTAACGTGAGGGTTGAACTCGTGACCCCAACCAAGATCAAGAGTCACGTGGTCTACCAACTGAGTCAGCCATGTACCCCAATTACTTCTTCTTATAAATTTTTTTTCCAAATTTGGAGGATTTTTATGTAGATGATTATGTCACTGCATATTAAAACAGTTTTATTTCTTACTTTTTCACCTGTATTCCTTTTTTCTTTTTTCCTTTTTCTTGCTTAATTGCACTGGCCAGGATTGCAGTAAAATCTTGAATGGAAGTACTGAGAGTAGACATCCTTGCCTCATTTCTCATCTTAGAAAACATTTCAGTTTTTCACTATTAAATATCTCACTGACCATATGTTTTTTGTAGACACCCTCTGAAGAAATGTCCTTCTTAGGTTGCTGAGAATGTTTGTAATGACTAGCTGTTGAATTTTTTCAGGGTTTTTTTCTTACATCTATTAAGTTTATTATATGATTTCTCTTTCATTGATTCTTTTATTTTGGTATGTTAGCATATTGAATGATTTTTTATTGTTGAACCAACATTCAATTCCTGGGCTAATCCTCTTGGTCATGATAAATTATTGTTGATATATTGCTGGCTTGAGGTTTGGTAGGAATTTTGTGTCTATGCTCATAAAATTTAGTTTACAGTCTTCTTATAACTTACAAGCTTATAATTATAGCTTATAGTTATATTTTTGCTTGCTTTTGGTATTAAGATAATGCTGGCCTCATAAATGAGTTGAATGAATTCATATAGAATTGAAATTACCGTTTTCTTAAACATTTGATAGGTTTCATTGTTGAAGACCTCAGAGCTTGGAATTCTCTCTGTGGGAAGGTGTGTTTGTTAGTTTGGTTTTTAACTTGGGAGTTTTTCTTAACTTTTTATTTTGAGATAATTGTAGGTTCATATGCAATTTGATGTAGATCAAAAAATAATTTGGAGAGGTCTCATATACCCTTCAACTAATATTGCCAATGGTAACATCTTAGACAACTATATGACAGTATCACAACTAGGAAATTGACATAGATAAAGCCATGAACCTTATTCAGATTTCTCCAGTTATATATGCACTTATTTGTGTGTGTGTGTGTGTGTGTGTATCCTATGCATTTAACATTAATTTTAATTAATTTTAATAGATTAACATAGCACCACAATTTAGATAGGGAATAGTTCCATCACAACAATCCTTTGTGATAGCCTTTTATAGCCATAGCTATATCTCTTTCTCCCTACTGCTAACCACTGGCAACTAGTAATCTGCTTTTCATCTCTATAATTTTGTCAGTTCAAGAACGTTATATAAATAACATGTATGTTAATGTTATAAATAACAACATAGAATCTTTTGAGACTGGCTTTTTTTCACTCAGCATATTTCCCACTCAGCATATTTCCCTTAACATTTATCCAAATTGTGTATTAATAATTTATTCATTTTTCTTGTTTGTTAGTATTTTGTGATATGGCTATATGGTTGTTTAACCATTCACCTGTTGAAGATATTTGGATTGTTTCCGTTATTGACTATTAAGTATAAAACTGTTATGAACATGCAGTTTCATATGAACATAAGTTTTCATCTTTTGGGGAAAAGTGTCTTAAGAATTGCAGTTACCAGGTTTTATGGGAGGCACATTGTTTAATTTTGTAAGAAACTGCTATACTCTTTTTCAGGTATGGATATGCCATTTTACATTCTAATCAGCTGTGTGTGAGTAATCATTTTCTCTGCATCATCACCTGCAGGAGTGTTATCACTGTTTTTATTTCTAATTATATAGTGATAACTCAAGGTTTTAATTTACATTTCTCTAATGGCTAATCTTGAGCATCTTTTTATGTACTTATTTGCCAATTTTATATTTTCAGTGAAATGTCCCTTTGTGATTTTTTGCTCATTTTTTGTTTGGTTTATTAGTTTTTTACTGTTGAGTTTTGGGACTTATTTATATAATTTAGGTACTGGTCCCTTGTCAGGTGTGCAGTTTGCATTATTTTCTCCCAGTCTATAGCTTGTTTTTTCATTCTTTTCATAGAGTCTTTTGCAGGATAAATGTTTTTAACTTAAGTGAAGTCCAGTTTATCACTTTTTCCTTTTATGGATTATGCTTTTGGTATCATGTCTGAGGACTCTTAACCTATCCCTAGGTCCTAAAGATTGTCTCCTAGGTTTTTTTCCTAAAATGTTATTTAAGTCTAGGGTCCATTTTGTGTTAATTTTTATATGATGTGTGTGGTTTAGCTTGAAGTTCATTTTTGTGCCTGTGGATGTCCACCTGATCTAGCACTATTTGTTGAAGGGCTATATGTCTCCATTCAGTTGCTTTTGCACCTTTATTTTAGAAATGAGTTGGACATTTTTTGTGGATCTAATTCTCTATTCTCTATTCTTGATCACTGATCTGTGTGTCTGTTCCTCTGTAAATAATACCACACTGTCTTGCTTATTGTAGCTACATAGTAAGTTTTAACATCAAGTTGGGTGATCTTCCCCCCCTTAGTTTGTCTTTTTCAAAATTGTTTTAGCTGTTCTATGTCTTATGCCTTTCTATATGAATTGGTAGGACAAGCTTGTCCGTATCCGTAAATTACCTTACTGAGATTTTGATAGGAATTGCTTTGGATTTATATATCAATTAGAGAAGAACTGACATCTTTTACTGTGTTGAATCTTCTGATCCATTAACATGGTACACTCTATTTGTTTAAGTTGTTGGTGTCTTTCATCAGTGTTTTATAATTATCAGGATACATTATATTTATTTTTTTATATTTATGTTTAAGTACTTAACTTTCTTTGGAACAATTACAAATGGTTTTGTGTTTTAAGTTCAACTTCCACACGTTTATTGTTAGTATATAAAAAATGCAATTTTGTGTATGTGCTGATCTTGTATCTTGTGACCTTGCTGAACTCACTTATAGTTCTAGGATTTTTGGGGGGTATAATCTTGGGGACTTTTTACATGCAAAATCATGTCATCTTCCAATAGGGTCTGTTTTATTTCTTCCTTTCCAATGTGTGTGTCATTTTTCTTTTTTCTTGCAATATCACATTGGCTGAAACTTCCAGTACAGGCGTATCTTGTTTTATTGTGCTTCATTTTACTTACTGCACTTTGCAGATACTGCGTTTTTTACAGATTGAAAGTTTGTGACAACCCTGTGTGGAGCACCAGTTTTCCAAAAGCATTTGCTCACTTTGTGTCTCTATGTCACATTTTGGTAGGTCTTACAATATTTCAAACTTTTTCGTATTGTAATTGTTACATTGATCTGTGATCCGTAATCCTTGGTGTTAATATTGTCATTGTTTTGGGGCCCCACAAACTGTGCCCATATAAGACAGTGGGCTTATTAATCAGTAAGTGTTGTGTGTGTTCTGACTATTCCACTCACCAGTATCTCCCTCTTTTTGGGTCAACCTGCTCCCTGAGGACAACAGTATTGAAATCAGGCCAATTAATAACTCTACCATGGTCCTTTCAAGTGAAAGAAAGAATTGCATATCTCACTTTTTTTTAATGTTTATTTATTTTTGAGAGAGAGAGACACACACACACAGAACGAAAGCGAGGGAGGGGCAGAGAGAGAAGGAGACAACAGAACCTGAAGCAGTCTCCAGGCTCTGAGCTGTCAGCATAGAGCCTGATGTGGGGCTCAAACCCATGAACCATGAGATCATGACCTGAGCTGAAGTCGGTGCTTAACCATCTGAGCCACTCAGGCACCCCTGCATATCTCACTTTAAATTAAAAGCTAGAAATGATTAAGCTTAGTAGGGAAGACATGTTGAAAACTGAGGTAGGCTGAAAGGTGGCCTTTTCTGCCAAAAAGTAGCCAAGTTGTGAATGCAAAAGAAAAGTTCTTGGAGGCAATTAAAAGTGCTATTCCAGTGAACACATGATTGATAAGAAAGTGAAACAGTCTTATTGCTGATATGGGGAAAGTTTTCGTGGTCTGGACAGAAGATCAAACAGCCTCAACATTCCCTTAAGCCAAATCCTAATTCAAAGCAAGGTGCTAACGCTCTTCAACTGTATAAGGGCTAAGGGAGGTGAGAAACCTGAAAAAGAAAAGTTTGAAGCTAGCAGAGTTTTGTTCATGAGGTTTAAGGAAAAGATGCCATTTCCATAACATACAAGTGCAAGGTGAAGCAGCAAGTGCTGATGTAGAAGCTGCAGCAAGTTCTCCAGAAGTTCTAGCAAGATAATTAACAAAGGTGGCTGTAGTAAATAACAGACTCTCAGTGTAGATGAAACAGCCTTCTACTGAAGAGTCTTCTATAAGAAGATGCCATCCAGGACTTTCATATTTAAAGAGGAGAAGTCAATACCTGGTTTTAAGGCTTCAAAGGACAGGCTGACTCTCTTGTTAGGGGCAAATACAGCTGGTGACATTAAGTTGAAGCCAGATTTTGAAAATCTTAGGCCTCTATAGATTGTGTTAAATTTACTCTATCTGTGCTTTATCTACTTTATTTGTGCTTTAGCCTGAATGATAGCATTCTGTTTACAACATGGTTACTGAATGTGTTAAGCCCTCTGTTGAGACCTATTGCTCATGGAAAAAAAAAAAAAAGATACCTTTCAAATACTTCTGCTCATTGACAATGCACCTGGTCATCCAAGAGTTCTGATGGAGATTTACATCAGATCAGTGTTTTCATGCCTGCTTACACAACATCCATTTTACAGCCCTTAGATCAAGGATTCATTTTGACTTTCATGTCTTACCATTTAAGAATTACATTTTGTAAGGTCTTGGCTGCCATAGATGGTGATTCCTTTGGTGGATCTGGGCAAAGTAAATTGAATATCTTCTGGAATGGATTCCCTACTTTAGATGCAATTAAGAACATTTTTGATTTATGGGAAGGGATCAAAATACCAACATTAACAGGAGTTTGGCAGAAGTTGATTCCAACTCTCATGGATGACTTGGAGGGGTTGAAGACTTCAGTGGCAGAAGTGACTGCAGATGTGGTGGAACTGGCAAGAGAACTAGAATGAGAAGTGGTCCAAAGATGGGACTGAATTGCTGCAATCTGAGGATTGAACGGATGAGGAGTTGCTTCTCATGGAAGAGCAAAGAAAGTGTTTCTTGAGATGGATTCTGCTGGTGAAGGTGCTGTGGAGATTGTTGAAATGACCACAGAGTATTTAGAATATGACATAAACTTAGTTGATGAAGCTGTGGCAGGGTCTGAGAGGATTGACTCCAGTTTTAAAAAATGATCTCTTGTGAGTAAAATGTTACATTGCATCACATGCTACAGAGAAATCGTTTGTTAATGGAAGAGCCAATTGATGAGGCAAACTTCATTGTTGTCTTATAAGAAGTTGCCACAGCCACCCGAATATTTAGCAATCACCAGCCTGGTTAGTCAGCAGCTATCAACGTTGAGGCAAGACCCTCCACCAGCAAAGAGATTAGGACTTGCTTGCAAGCATAGGTGATGGTTAGTATTTTTTAGCAATAACATATTTTTAAATTAGATTAGGTATATATATTGTTTTTTGAGATATAATGCTTCGCACACTCAGACTACAGGATGATGTAAACATAACTTATCTGCACTGGGAAACTGAAAATTTCATTTTACTCACTTTATTGTAATATTTGCTTTATTATGATGGTCTGGAACTGAATCTGCAGTATCTCTGAGGTGCGACTATACTATTTTTTTTTTGGTTGTTGTTTTTTAATGTTAGTAAAAAGCATTTAATAAAGAAGCAGAGTTCTCTTGACTAGAGAGTAGGAAACTGTGGCATTAAAATGAGGAAAAAATATAAGATGGAGTTTTTTCATATAGAATAACTTCTATGTGCAATACCGTGAAATTTTTAATTTTGTTTTATTTTTATTTTCTTTTTAAAAAATTAATTTTTAAATTTATATCCAAGTTAGCATCTATTGCAACAATGATTTCAGGAGTAGATTCCTTAATGCCCCTTACCCATTTAGCCCATCCCTTCCCCCCCCCCCCATGATAGTGTTGAGATTGGGGATCCTTGTTATATTATTCCTGGTTTTAACTGGAAAGTGTTCAGCTTTTCACCACTAAATATACTAGAAGATACAAGTTTTTAAAAATATTTTTTAATGTTTATTTTTGAGAGAGAGAGAGACAGAGCTGGGAAGGGGCAGAGAGAGAGAGGACACGGAATCAGAAACTGGCTCCAGGCTCTGAGCTGTCAGCACAGAGCCCGACGTGGGGCTTGAACCCACGAACCGTGAGATCATGACCTGAGCCGAAGTCGGATGCTTAACCGACTGAGCCACCCAGGTGCCCCTAGAAGATGTAAGTTTTTTATAGGCACTGTCTATCAGATTGAGGAAGTTTCCTTCTATTCCTAGTTTGCTGAGAGTTTATGAATGGGCTCATCAGAGAAGCAGAGTCATTAAAAGATACACATACATGCACACAAAGATGTGTTACTGGTGTTTGATCTGAATATCACCGTGAGGGCTCATCAACTGTCTTTGTAAAGTTAGTTTCTTAATGTCTGAGCTTAACCTCCTTTGGATAGACAGTTGGGAAGGGACGATGGTTGTAAATTGGGGTTAGGAAGGACAAACTGGAACCGATGAAGACACAGGATCTGTGTTAGTTCTGTCTCCAAACTTACTGATGTTCTACAGGGGTGGGGTGTTCTTTAGGGAAAGCTGGCACCTTTGGTCATGGACCAAAACACACAATGTCCTCAGTATATGAAGAAGCTAAAGGAGGATCCATGGGAAGGTGGGCCTAGTTGCTGCTTGTTCCAAGAAGGTGAGCCAGCAGATAGGTAACAACATGTATAAGCAGCATGAGCTTTGCTCCAGCCTTCTGAGTGAACAGCTGTAATTGTACTTCCATCCACCAGTCTTGTGCAGAAATGGCTGGTGATTCATCCTAAGAAGAAATCTCCAGGGAAGGGATTTTGGGAATGTAGTTCAACACACTTACTGATTTATCAGATGGGGGGGGGGGTTCCTGCCTTTCCCTGAAGGATAGACAGTGTCTTGCTCTTCCTTTGCCCTGAAGGATAGGCAGTGTCTGCTTTTATCCCTTTCTCAGGGCAGTTGCCTTTGCCCCATATGATGGTGAGAGTTTCCTGCCTCTTTCACGGGTAGTAGACATTTGCTGAGGCCATTTTTAGCTCGGGTTTCTGCTGTGACTTACGGCTTTTGTTTCCCCTGAGAGAATGGCCTGAAATGTGAGTGGGGTTTCATGCCTGTGTCCTGCCAGACAGGGACTCTTTCTGGTCTCCTGTCCTGTTTCCAGTGTTTCTTGCAAGTTCTTGGTGGAAGCTAACAGAAAAGAGCTGGTGACTGAATGAGGACTCTGCCTGTGTGATCTCAGAGATTCAGCTGTCTTGTTAGCCCACAGTTGGCCTTTAAGCATTCGTTTGCATTTCACAGAGTTCTCCTTCCACACTTTGATGGCAGCTGCCTCTTTGTCTTGTGCTCTGTCAAAGATGAAACCGTTCTGTGTTCTGTCTCACCTCAAAGGAATTTAGTCAGTCACCCTTTGATTTTCAGTTCTCCTGGTTATCTGGTAAGATGCCATGGGAACCAAAGAAGAAGCTTGTTTCAAGAAGATGGCAGTCAGCTGTGACAGATAATACTATGAGGTCATGAAAAATGTGTCTTAAAAGGGCCCACTGGAGTTGCTGGTAAACTGTGATTTCTAAGAACAAAACCAATGGAGACGAGGAGGCAACAGGGACAGTGCAGGGGAAAGAAGACCTGACAGTGAGCTAGGGAAGGCAGCATGTGGAGATGACTGGAAGGTTTGGCATTAAAGACAAAGTAGTTCAAAGGGACAACAGAGTGAAGTAAAGTGAAAAATTTTGTTAAAGTGCTTTTCCATCTCTACTCTTCAGTATCACCAGCCTTAGTCTTTTTCCTTAATCAGCTGAACTTACCTCAACTCCTAAATGAGGTCATTTTTTAAAAATCATTTTCTCTCTTTTCAGGCAATATTAACTTCGAACAATCCCGCCTGTGTATAGGGAGAGACCTCATTTTAAGTATATAGCATATCAGGCAGATCCACAAGTTTTGAGCATGCTAATTAATTTACTCCTTACGATAAATGTGTTCCCATCAAATGTAAAACTTCTACAAATGTAATGTAAACTAAAGCTCTGAGAAGTTAAGTTTTGCCCAACTTATATGTAGTATGTTCCAAGTTAGGTATTTAAACCTGGTCTAACACTTCTTATCTCAAGCATCTCCTAGTCTATTAAGGGAGATAGGTATGTGAATAAGTAAGTTACAGAGCTGTTTATTAAGTTATATAACCATTCAAAATGAGCAATAGCTCTTAAAAAAAGAGCAGTAGCTGTATATTTACTGTCATTTAAAGATGTTCACTCAACAGAAGACACATTATAGAACAGAGCGAATATTATGATCCCATTTGCTTATTCACTGATTCAGCAAATATATATTAAATGCCCATTTTGTCCTCAGCACTGTTCTAGGCACTTAGGATACTTGGGTGAACAAAAGAGTGTTTCTCTTTTTATTGCGCTTATGATCTATTAATATAGAATAGAATGTCAAAGCAGTGATGGAATTA
>CM053562.1:10167581-10214273 GCA_028646485.1 Cryptoprocta ferox
CTCACCAACCTCTGTTGTTGCCTAAGTTGTTAATGTTAGCCATTCTGACAGGTGTGAGGTGGTATCTCATTGTGGTTTTGATTTGTATTTTCCTGATGATGAGTAATGTTGAGTATTTTTTCATGTGTCTGTTAGCCAGCTGGATTTTTTTTTTTTTTTTTTTTTTTTTTGGAGAAGTGTCTATTCATGTCTTTTGCTCATTTCTTTACTGGATTATTTGTTTTTTGGGTGTTGAGTTTCATAAATTCTTTATAGATTTTGGGTACTAACCAACCCTTTATCTGATATGTCATTTGCAAATATCTTCTCCCATTCCATCAGTTGCCTTTTAGTTTTGCTGATTGTTTCCTTTGCCGTGCAGAAGCTCTTTATTTTGCGGAGGTCCCAGTAGTTCATTTTTGCTTTTGTTTCCCTTGCCTCTGGAGACATGTTGAGTAAGAAGTTGCTGTAGCTGAGGTCAGAGAGGTTTTTGCCTGCTTTCTCCACTAGGATATTGATGGCTTCCTGTCTTACATTTAGGTCTTTCATCCATTTTGAGTTTATTTTTGTGTAAGGAAAGTGGTCCAGGTTCATTTTTCTGCATGTCACTGTCCAGTGTTCCCAGCACTATTTGCTGAAGAGACTGTCTTTATTCCATTGGATATTCTTTCCTGCTTTGTCAAAGATTAGGTGGCCATACATTCGTGAGTCCATTTTTGGGTTCTCTATTCTGTTCCATTGATCTGAGTGTCTGTTTTTTGTGCCAGATGTTGTTATTATTTTTATCTTGCATTTAATTTTTAAAATAGAGAACACTTTCTCATGGTATAAAGATAAATTATTTTTAAAAGTATGTAAAAAGTGGCTCCCACTCTTGTTTCTCTCTACCCCATTCCTTTCTGCTCCCTAATACGTATAATCACTTGTTTTAGTTTTTTGGATATCTTTCTACTTTTTCCCATCTTGAGATATAATTTACTTATAGCATGGTGTACATTTAAGGTACAACGATTTGATACAAATATATATTGTGAAGCGATTACCATAGTAGAGTTCATTGACATCCATTACCTCATGTAATTACTGTTTTTTGTTTGGTGGTTGTGGTAAGAACATTTAAGATTTACATTACATTGAGTATGATGTTAACTGTGGGCTTGTCATATATACAGCCTTTATTTTGGTGAGATAAGTTACTTCTATACTTAATTTGTTGAGAATTTTTATCATAAAAGATGTTGAATTTTTTCAGGTGTTTTTTCTACATCTATTGAGGTGATCATATTATTTTTATCATTCATTATATTGATGTGTATATATATATCACATACTGATTTGTGTATACTGAACCATCCTTGTCTCAGTGGTACAGCCCACTTAGTCATGCTGTATGATCCTTCTAATGTGCTTTTGAATTCGATTTGCTAGTATTTTGTTGAGAATATTTATGTCTACATTCATCAGGAATATTGGCCTGTAGTTTTCTCTTCTTGTAATACCTTATCTGGCTTTGGTATTAGGGTAATTATTGCCTCAGGAAATGAGTTTAGGCATGTACCCTCCTCTTCAGTTTTTTTTGAAGAGTTTGAGAAGGTTTGGTGTTTATTCTTCTTTAAATGTTTGGTAATTAGTTAAAGCTCTTGAGGCCGTTTGGTCTTGGGCTTTTCTCTGTCTCTCTGTCTCTGTCTCTCTCTGTCTCTGTCTCTCTCTCCCTCTGTCTCTCTAATGTTTATTGCTGGGGGGGGGGAGAGGTGGGGGAGGGGCAGAGAGCTACAGTTTCAGGCAGGCTCCCTACTGTCAGTGTAGAGCCTGATATGGTACTTGAAATCTTGAACCATGAGATAATGACCTGAGCCAAAATCAAGAGTTCAACTGACTGAGCCACCCACGCATTCCTTTTTTTTGTTGTTTTTTAAAGGTTTTTGATTACTGATTCAGTCTCCTTGTTAGTCCAATTCAGAATTTTTATATTTTCATGAATCAGTTTCTGTAGGTTATACTAGAAAGTAGGTTGTCTAGTTTGTTGGTGTGTAAGGGATTGTGTTCTCTTACAATCCTTTGTATTTCTTTGGTATCATTTGTAATGTATTCTCTTTCTTTTATAATTTTATTTATTTGGATCTTCTCTCTTTTTTCCTTGGTAAGGCTAGCTAAAGGTTTGTCATTTTTTTTCTTTTCAAAAAACCAACTGTTAGTTTCATTGATCTTTTTTATTGTTTCCATATTCTTTATTTCATTTATTTCTGCTCTGATCTTTGTGGCCTCCTTTCTTCTGCTAACTTCGGGTTTAGTTTGTTTTTCTTTTTCTATTTCCTTAATGTGTTAAGTTCTGTTGCTGTTTTGTGATACTTCTTTTTTCTTACTGTAGGCATTTATTGCTAGAAGATTCCTGCTTAGAACTGCTTTTGCTGCATCCCATGTGTTTTACTTCCATTTTTGCTTATTTCAGGATTAAAAAAATTTCTTTTTGACTTACTAGTTGTCCAAGAGTGTATTATTTAATTTCCATATGTTGGTGAGATTTCCAGTTTCCTTCTGTTAATTTCTAGTTTTGACCATTATGATCAGAAAGATACTTGGTATGATTTAACTCTTTAAAAATTTGCTAATATTTGTTTTGTGATTCATTATGATTTATCCTAGAAAATGTTCTTTGTGCACTTGAGAGGAATGTCTGTTCTGCTGCTGTCTGATAACTATTCTGTGTATGTCTAAATCTTGATCTAAAGTGTAGTTCACTTCTAATGTTTTCTTATGATTTTCTGCGTGATTTATCCATTGTTGAAAATGGGGTATTAAAGTCTGCTATTTTTTTTGTCTATTTCTCCCTTTAGATCTGATATAGTAATTTTAAAAAATGTTTAGACAGGGGCACCTGGGTGGCTCAGTTGGTTGAGCATCCGGCTTCGGCTCAGGTAATAATCTCACGGTTTGTGGTTTTGAGCCCTGCGTCAGGCTCTGTGCTGACAGTTCAGAGCTTGGAGCCTGTCTTCGGATTCTGTGTCTCCCTCTCTCTCTCTGACCCTCCCCTGCTCACACTGTCTCTCTCTCTCTCTCTCAAAAATAAATAAAACATTAAAAAAATTTAAAAAAATGTTTAGACATTCTAGTAAAAATCTACCGATATCATGTTGTTTTAATTCTTTGTCCTAATTTTGCATATTTGTCTGTATCTCACAGACCTCCTAAACTCATTTATTATCCAGTACTTATATTGTCTCTTTAATTTTTTGAAGACTCGGTACAGAATTCTCGTTATTTATTTACTTTTAAACATTTGGCAGAATTCACCAGTAAAGACATCTAGGCCTTAAGTTTTCTTTGTGGAAAATTCTATCTATAATCCCTTAATAAAAATAGACTACATTTTGAGTGAATTTTGTTTAGTATATGTGTTTCAAGGATTTCATCAATTTCATCTATGCTGCATTAATGGCAGAACGTTGACCATAGTATTCCCTTAATGTTTAGGTGTTTGTAGAATACGTAGTTAGTGATGAATGTCACCTTTCTCACCTTTCTCATTCATCATATTGATAATATGTTACCCTGCCCCCTTTTTTTATTGATTAGTTTGATAACATGTTCATTAATTTTGTGTTGTCAAAGAATCAGCTTCTACTGTTTTTGTGTGTGTATGTTTTGTTTTGTTTTGTTTCTGTTTTCTGTGGTTTCATCGAATCCTGCTCTGATAGTCATTATTTGCAGTCTTCTGCTGACTTTGGTTTCACTTGTTCTTTTTGTAATTTTTTAAATAGAAGCTCAAGTCACTGATAGGATACCTTTATCTTTTCTACTATAGGTATTTTAGTGTGGTAAGTTTACTTTTAAGTACAGAGTTAGCTGCAACCCATAAAATGAGATAAGTTGTGCTTTCGTTTTCATTCATTTCAAAATACTTTCTAATTTATTAGGGAATTTCTTTTTTGAGCATCTGTTATTTTGTAGTTTCCAAATATTTCTTTATGTTAATGATTTTCATTTAGTTCTTTTTGGGTCAGAAAACATTATTAGTTGAAATCTTTTAAAAATATTGAGATTTGTTTTATGGACCATAAACATTTTCTATATTGGTAAATAGTTTTTCGTGTACTTAAGAAGAAGAATTAGGGGCACCTGGGTGGTTCAGTCACTGGAATGTCCAACTCTTGATTTCAGCTCAGGTCATGATTTCAGGGTCATGGGATCGAGCCCCACATCAGGCTGCATGCTGAGCATGGAGCCTGCTCAGAATTCTTTCTCTTTCCCTTCGCCCCTCTCCCCTGCTTGCACGCTCTCTCTTTGTCTCTGTCTCTCTCTCTAAAAAAGGGGGGGATGTGTATTCTGCTGTTTTTTAGTTGTTTCAGATGTGATAGTAAATTTGGTTGATGTTACTCTATCTTGACTGAAAGTGGAATCTAGTTTTTTTAAATTTAGATACAGTTCATATACTGTACAATCACCCATTTTAAGTGTGCAGTTCAGTGCTTTTTTTAGTATGTTCCTAAAGTTGTACAGTCCACCACTATCTAATTCCAGTATATTTACACCATTTGAAAAAGTGGGTGCAAAGCAGTTATCATTCACTCCCATTACCCCTCCACCTAGCTGTTGGCAATCACTAATCTACTTTCTGTCTCTACAGATATACCTATCCTAGAATTTCAAAATAAATGGAATCATATAATAAGTGACCTTTCAGACTGGCTTCCTTCACTCAGCATAATGTCCTCAGAGTGTATTCATGTTGCAGCATGTGTCAGTGCTTCATGTTGCTGTTGTTTCCTTCTATGGATATTTTGTTATGAGTGAATGGATAGTGACATTTTATTTATCCATTCATTCATAGACGTTGGGCTTGCTTCCCTATTTGGCTCCTAGGAGTAATGGAGCTATGGATTTTTGTGTACACATTTTTGTTTGGTCCATGTTTTCAGTTCTCTTGGATGTATCCCTTGTGGAATTGCTGGGTCATAGGGTAACTCTGCTTCAGTTTTTGAGGAACTGCCAACCTGTTTAAATAGCACAATTTTGCATTCCTACAGCAATGTATAAGGATTCCAGTTTCTTGACAGTCTAGCTAACTATTATTATTTTCTGTCATTTAAAAAAATTTTTACTATAGCCATCCTTCTGGGCAGGAAGTGGTAATTGATTGTGGTTTTAATTTTCATAAAGATTGATACCTGTGTTTCCTTCTAAGTTTTATAGTTTGGGCTCTTACATTTAGACTTTTTTAAAAATCATTTTCAGTTAATTTCTGTATATGGTATTTCTTTCCTTGTGTATATCCCGTTGTCTCAGCACTATTTATTGACAAAATATTCTTTCTCCATTGAATGGTCTTGGATCCCTTGTCAAAAATTACTTGGCCATAAATGTATGAGTTTATTTCTGGATTCTCAATTCCATTCCATTGATTTAAGTTTGTGATCATGACAGTACCACACAGCCTTGATTACTATAGCTCTAAGTTCTTTTAATTTTTTTTTTTTACATGGCCTTTTTACGTTTCTGGGTACAAAATGAATCAATTAAAATAAATTTAAACAATAAAATTTATTTATTTATTTACTTACTTTTATTGAGGTAGAATTGACATACCACATTACATTAGTTTGGATAATCCTGTATATGACTTCAGTGTTTACCATGAAGGTGTAGTTACCATCGGTCACTGTACATTATGACAATATTATTGACCACAGTCCCTGTGCTTTACTTTTTTTACTTTTGGTCTTTGTGACTTATTTATTTTAGAACCTCTTAATCTCTTTCATCTGTTTTGCCCGTTCCCCTGGCCCCTCCCCTCTGGCACCCACTAGTTTGTTCTCTGTATCTATGATTCTGTTTTTTTGTTTTGTTTCTTAGATCCCTATATTAAGTGAAATATGGCACTCATCTTTAAGATGTCTGACTTTGGGGCACCTGGGTGGCTCAGTCGGTTAAGCTCCGACTTCTCTCAGGTCATGATCTCACAGTTCGTGGGTTTGAGCCCGTGAGTTGTGCTGACAGCTCAGAGCCTAGAGCCTGCCTCAGATTCTGCATCTCCCTCTCTCTCTACCCCTCCTCCACTCACACTCTCTCAAAAGTAAATAAACATTAAAAAATATTAAAAAAAATAAGATGTCTGACTTATTTCACTTAGCTTAATACCCTCTAGGTCCATCCATGTTGTCACAAATGTCAAGATCTCATTCTTTTTATGGCAAAGTAATATTCCATTGTGTACGTCTTCTTTATCCATTCATCTGTCAATGGACTCTCGGCTGCTTCCGTATCCTGGCTCTTGTAAATAATGCAGTAAACATAGGGGTACACGTAGCTTTATGAATTAGTGTTTTTGTTTTCCTTGGGCAAATACCCAGTAGTAGAATTACTGGATCATATGGTAGTTCTATTTTTAATTTTTTGAGGAAACTCTGTACTGTTTTCCACAGTGGCTACACCAGGTTGTGTTCCCACCAGTAGTGCATGAGGGTTCTCTGTTCTCACGTCCTTGCAGACCATTGTTATATCTTGTCTTTTTGATATTACTCTTAAATGAGATTTTCCCTTTACAGGGCATATACATGTACAGGTCCCATTTTGTGTCCTCACCATGTAGAGATGGCAGCTCTATGGGACTCGTGTGACTCTCCTTACACTACCTTTTAGCAGCATTAATAACAGCTGCTTGTAGAATTGTTGTTTGGGGGACAACTTGTTTGGGGGAGGGGGGGTGGCATCGTCTCCAGTAAAGAAGAATGTGTATTCAGTTCTCTATCAGGAACCATAGCTCATAGAGCAGAGTAAGAATAGCAGCTACCAGTCTGTCTGGTTATTCCGATGCCTCTGAAAGCCCACCTTGAAAAAATGTTCCCCCAAAACAAGAGAGAGCAAAAGGGCTAGCTTAAACAATACAATTTAAAGACTCAGTCATTTCCTTGTGAATTTACCGAATGTTGTGTTTGCTAAATGGCTGAATTTTCAGTAGGTAAACTGGTAAATACTGCTTACCGTAGACGCAACTTTATTAGTGATAATAAATTTTGAACCATCAATTAACTGAAAGATGGCATACTTGTTTTTATGTTTAGTTTGCTTCAATTTATATTTTGCTTTCTTTTTAGGTTAATACAATCTGTTGGAATGAGACTGGAGAATATATTTTATCTGGCTCAGATGACACCAAGTTAGTGATTAGTAATCCTTACAGCAGAAAGGTAAAGTGGTTTAAAAACTCTGTCATTTCATGAGAAAAATTAAGAAGCTAAAAGTTAAGAAACTGTATATGATTATAGAATGGTCATTTGTAACAGAATATTCTTCTTATTTTGCTAAGGTTAGTTATATAATTTGGAAGTTATTACATCCATATCCCTTAGTCTCCTTAGGAAAACCTTAGATTTCACTCAGCTTTGACTCCAGCAAATTTGAATATGGTTCACTTTATCCACTTGGGTAAAATTGCCAAAAGTAACTTTATCTCAGTAAACCATTCTTTGAGGGGAAAAAAGTTAATGTGATTTTTTTTCTTTCATGCTCACAAAATCTGCCCTTCCGCCAAGTGGTTTACGAAACAGTATATTATCAGTTTGCAAAAAACGGTGTTTAGGTTCTAGTGAAATGCTTCATGATATCTAATACCGTAAACTGGCATATCATATTGAGTTTTAGGATTATTTCTCATTTTTAGTGGCTCTTCTCTATATATGGAGAAACCCATACACCTATTTTTGTATCAGTGAGAACCTGGTAGATTGCCAGACCAAACTCTCATTTAAAATAGTAGCAACCTTACAGAATAAATTATTCAAATATTTCTTATTTTTCCACATTTAAACAGTTAAGATATTCTAATAAATGTGGTCCTTCAGTCTGAATATCCTTGATTAAAAGACAGGTCATAATTTTATTTCAGAAATAGCTTTTCTTTATTGTCCTGACTTAGCAGAGGGAAGCTTGATGTTTTCAAATCCTACTCGTGTTAGGTCTGCAATAACTAGGTCTTTTAAGGTGCCTGGACCCAATTGCAGGGTGGAGGTTGGGGCCTGGCTCAGTGGCATGTGGAAGCATTCCGATCTCCCAAATGTGGAGGCTCTCTGCAAAATGCCGAAAACCTGTCTTCTTGGGTTTCTGTGGAGGCCTCATTACATAGTCCATCGTCCTAATTGACTGTCATTATTCATTAGACACTGACTGATTGAACCTCCAGCCCCTCTCCACTCCTAAGGTGCAACTCTCTGATCTTATGATTGCTCCTTCTTGCAACCAGTCCCCACCCTTTAGTGGATTCCAAAAGTCACCTCCATTAATAACAAGACACCCGTGTCACCTTTATGTCTCTGAAGCATTGTCAGAAACCATTGATAACAAGACACCCATGTCACCTCTATGTCTCTGAAGCATTTTCAAAAACCATTGAGTAAGACCAGATATATCAGAGAAATAGATTTTGGTCGTCTGAATGACCAAAGATTTATTTATTTATTTTTAAATGTCCGTTTATTTTGAGAGGGAGAGAGCAGGGGAGGGGCAGAGAGAGAGAGAATCCCAAGCAGACTCTGTGCTGTGAGTGGAGGGCCCAACACAAGGCTCCATCCCATGAACCATGAGATCATGACCTGAGCTGAAATCAAGAGTCAGAATGCTTAACCAATTGAGCCACCCAAGCACCCCCTAAGGTATATTTCACTATCTTAATCATTTAATATTTCTGCTCAGTGACGTTAAGTATATTTACATTGTTTTTATACTATCACCACACCAGCTACAGAACTATTTTCATCTTTTTTTAAAATTTTTTTCCTGATGTTTTGTTTATTTTTGACAGAGAGAGAGACAGTGTGAGCAGGGGAGGGTCAGAGAGAGAGGGAGACACAGAATCCAGAGCAGGCTCCAGGCTCCGAGCTAGCTGTCAGCACAGAGTCTGATGCGGGGCTCAAACCCATGAATCACGAGATCATGACCTGAGCCGAAGCCGGACGCTCAACTGACTGAGCCACCGAGGCGCCCCCTATTTTCATCTTGAAGAACTGAAACTATGTACCCATTAAACAATAACTCCTTTTTCTTCCCTCCCTCCACCCCTTGGCAACCACCATTCTACTTTTTGTCTTTATGAATTTTACCACTCTAGATACCTCATATAAGTGTTTATATATATTTGTCTTTTTATTACTGCCTGTTTCACTTAGCATGATGTCTTTAACGTTCAAACATGTTCCAGCATGTGTCAAGATTTTCTTTTTTAAGCCCAAATATTCTATTGTATGTACATTTTATTTATCCATTCATCTTTCAGTGAACACTTGAGTTACTTCTACCATTTTGATATTGTGAACAATGGTGCTATGAACATCTTTCTCTCTGCGTCCCTGCTTTCAATTATTTTGTGACTATACTCAATGGGAATAATTTTTAGAAGATCTTGTTTATTCTTTATTTGCTTATTTTTGGAAAAAGGACATTCACTTTGATGGCATGGTTCCCAATAGAATATGTATATTTGAAAAGTGCATACTCCTTCTCATTGCCAGTTTAAAAAATGATTAATCAGATAATACTTTTAAAAAGTTTAAATATAACAAGACTTTATCTTTTTCATGTAGTGGTCTTTATCCAAATTTGCTATCACATAGAAATATTAAAAATTTTTTTAAACAAAGATGATTTTTTACATAGGAATTACATAGGAAAATAAAGGGTTTTTTAATATTTATTTAGAGAGAGAGAGTTCATGGGGGGGGGGTAGAGAGGGAGAGAGAGAATCCCAAGCAGGCTCCATATTGTCAGCACAGAGTCCTACGTGGGGCTCAGTCTTGAGAACCATGAGATCCTGGCCTGAGCCGAAATCAAGAGTTGGATGCTTAACTGAATGAGCCACCCAGGCACCCAAAATAACGTTTTTTGGTCCTGAGTCAAATATTATCTGTTCTTAAAGTTTGACTTTGTTTTTAGGTGCTGTGAGTTCATGGAAAGATTAATGCAAATAAAATTTTGAAATACATTTTTTTTACAGAGTTAAGAGGTTGGAGGTATTCCTTATTAATGGTAACATCTTAGTTGTATGTGTTGAATGTCTCAAATGTATAAAACAGAGAAGATTCTTTTTCTAATAATTATAATCTGGTTTACTTGAACCAATCCTCCCACTGAAAACAACTAAAATATTCTTGATTAAAGACTTTAAAAATTTTATTTATCCTAAAAAAATTTTATCTTAAAGAAAAAAATTGTCCTGAAAGTAACAAATAATTGCCTTGATAGTAAGGGATTATCAGTCCAAAATGTAGGGGAAAAGGTGAATCCAGAGAAGTGAGCATGAGAGCCACTTTCTCCCTGAAGATATTTGTTAATCCAAGCATACATAAACTTTAATCATGATGGCCTTGAAGGTCAAGGTAGACAGAAACAAAGCTTAGGACCCAAATCGGTATATATTCCTATAGCAGACTCTCCACAGTATGCTGGGACACCCCTCCCCCCACAACTCAAAAATGGTAGCCTTGTAACATCTGATATAAAGAAATCCTAGGTGTACCGTGCATGCAGAATTTTTCTTGATTTGGCCTCAGCCAGCAACCTGGGTGGCTCAGTCGGTTAAGTGTCTGATTTCAGTTTAGGTCATGATCTTGTAGTTCGTGAGTTCAAGCCCCACATCACTCTCTCTGTTGTCAGTGCAGAGCCCGCTTCAGATCCTCTACCACCCTCTCTCTCTGCCGCTCCCCTGCTTGTTCTCTCTCTCAAAAATAAATAAGCATTAAAAAATGATGCAAAATAAAATAAAAAAATAAATCTTGATCACTTTAATAAAATCCATCTCAATTTATGAATATGTGATATGTCAGTACACGTATTAGTGTATCTGGTGCTTTTGTTTCTGTAGCTATGCATAAACCTGTTAAGTAGAGATAAATAATGAATTGTTAGGAATGATGTCTGCTGAATGTGACTAAAGCAAAGCCAAAAGCCTATCAGATGAAGAAACCAATACGTACACTGTAGTGACTTTTATACAGTTAGCTACTTGGTAAGCCATGCTAAAATACCTGACAGAGATAAAGGCCTTGATACCTGTCTTGTTTAAAAGATTTACATTAATTATTTTCTCTGTTATTTTTTATACCTTAACCTATCAGATCTTAGTGTCTTACACTTGGAGAGAGGAATGAAAGATTTTAAAACATTTAACAGACAAATTTTATTCTCCATTGGCTTTAATTGATGCAGGTGCAAAAGACACCCCCCCTTTTTTTTTTATTTAACCCTAATTATATGTGCATTACTGTGTCATAATTTATGGTTCTCAGTAAATTCTTATTTTGGCCATACCTCATAACCTAGGTCTTAAATAAAATGAGGTGACTTAAATACTCAAATTGGTCAAAGTAAATAGCTGCTAATATTCATTACAGATTTATGTTATGATTTGATGTGGTACTCTCTGTTAAGAATTTGGCAGTTAGTGTAACACAGCAAATACTCACTTAAAACCAAACCCAAAATAAAGTTGAAATATATTTTCCTAACTTTCCTATGTTTTAAAATTTTAAAATGTAGGGAAAAATTAAAAAACAATACAATGAACATCCACAAATAGATTTAAGCATTTGAGCATAAGTTGGAGGCATCATGCACTTCATGAATACTTTGGTATATGTCTGCTAAGAACAAGAACATTATCCTATTTTTTATGTACACCAAAGAGATCAAACAAGGCCACACTCTTATTTCAGCTCTTGTACTATAAACATATTACGTCCTTTTCATGATATATTTCGTGTCATGTTTTTGCATTTTTATGCTTTTTATTAATGATTTCACTATTCTTTTTAAGTTCATTTTTTTGAGAGAGAGGGAGAGAGAGGAAGAGAGCGCATGCGTGTGCACATAAACAGGGGAGGGGCAGAGAGAGAGGGAGACACAGAATCCAAAGCAGAGAATCTGAAGTAGGCTCCAGGCTCTGTCAGCACAGAGCCCCGACTTTGAACTAACCATGAGCCAAAGGCAGATGCTTAACTGAATAAGACACCCAGGCACCCCAATGATGATTTCACTGTTTAAAATGTCCCTAGCTAGGTATCATGCTGAAGTACTATCCTGTGTTTCTAAGCATAAGAAGCGTGGGATATTTCTTATGGAGAAAATATGTTAAATAAGCTTCATGTAGGCATGAATTATAATGTTGCTGGCCAAGAGGTCAGTGCTAATGAGTCAACAGAATATAATAACTAAGGTCTTTAAACAGAAACATATAAAACAAGGCTGTGTAGGGGTGCCTGGGAGGCTCAGTTGTTTAAGCATCTCTTGACTTCGGCTCAGTTCATGATCTCATGGTTCAGGGGATCAAGCCCAACGTGGGGCTCTGTACTGATGGCGTGGGATTCTCTCTCTCCCTCTTTCTCTGCCACTCTCCCACTCACACGCCCGCTCTCTCTCTCTCTCTCTCTCTCTCTCTCTCTCTCAAAAAAAAAAAAAAACATTAAAAAGTAATAAATACATAAAACAAGGCTGTGTATTGATTGAGAAAAATGTGGCCAGAGGCTCATAGGACCCTACCCATGTGTTTCCCTAGGAGCAGTGATTCAGTACTTGTTAATTCAGTATTTGTGCTGGTTTTACAAAACATCACTATCAGGAATGATGAGAATTGACTATATGCTATTATATATGATACATATATGATTTTCTACATTACACATGCGTGTATGTGCTCATATGGCCTGTACTCACATTTCCTTATTTTTTCATCACATTCTTTGTCACTGCCATACCTCTTTCAACCCAGGCTCCATCCATCTTTTCATTTAGTTGTTGTATTTACTTAGTCTCCTTTACAACAGTTTGCCTAACTTTTTGATCTTTCCTGATACTGATATGTTATTTTATTGTTGTACTGAGATATAAGAACAGTTGCTTTATAGAATGTCTTTCAACTTGGATTTGTCTGATTCTTTATGAATAGATTAAAATTAAACATTTTAGCTAAGAATTCTCCACAGATGACATTGTGTGGTACGTGATATTAGTTTGTCCCTTTATTGGTGATCTCTCCATTATGCTTACCCTTTGTAATTAATAAGTTGTTTGTGAAGTGGTATGTTGAAACTGTGTGAATATTCTCTTTCATACAGTCTCTCTTAGAGTGGTTTTAAGTGTTGATTCTTGCCTTAATCAGTTAAAATGTAGTTATAAAATAGTGATTTTTAATTGTCATTCCTTCTACATTTTTTAATTGACATTCTGTAATAAGAGCACTTCCTTTGTCCCTACCATTTTTTGAAAAATCACTTTAGGATTATAAGTTTTCTTAGTTTATTTATTTTGAGAGAGAATGGGGGAGGGGCGAGAGGGGGGAGAATCCCAAGCAGGCCCTGCACTGTCAGCACAGAGCCCAACTCAGGGCTCGAACCCACGAACCGTGAGATCATGACCTGAGCCAAAAGCTAAGAGTTGGACACTTAACCGACTGAGCCACCAAGGCGCCCCAAGGGATTATAGACTTTTTAAAATTAAATATATATATTATTATCTATTACTGATACAGTTTTTTTTTTTTTAAGTTTATTCATTTGATTGAGAGAGCATGTAAGCAGGGGAGGGGAGAGAGAGGGAGGAGTGTCAGAGCAGTGCCTGACATGGGGCTCTAAATCACAAACCATGAAGATCATGGCCGGAGCCAAAGTTGGATGCTTAACCGCCTGAGCCACCCAGGTGCCCCACTGATACACTTTTGGATCCCTAAATTGCCCCAGTTTGTTTCGTGGGACATTTAAAGCCAATTTTTTGTCTCTTTTGACGTACTGTTATGTTTTTGAGCACATTTTTTTAAAGTACACCAGATACTCACGCTTCATTAAATTCTCACATACTCACAGTTTTGGAATGTACCGTAATTTATTTAACAAGTCTCCTGTGTTTTTGCTGTTGTGACCAGCTCAGTAAATAACTTTGTGCATATTTTTTTTTTTTTTTTTTTTTTTTTGTATTGGTGGAAGTGTATCTTAAGGGTGGATTCCTAGAAATGGACTTGTCTGGTCAAAGTGTAAACACACTTATGTCTTTGAGAAGTCCTGCTCAATTCCTTCCCATTGGTCTTGTAACATTGTAGTTCTCCCACCAGAAATGCTGAAGAGCCTGTTTCCCCATAGGCTCGTTTACATAGTGTGTTGTCAAAACTTGTGAATTTTTGCCAGTTTGAAAAGTGAAAATCTGTTTCTTAGTAGCCTCAGTTTGTATTTTCCTTATGAACAAAGTTGCATGTTTTCTCACATTCTTTAGGCTATTCGTGTATCTTTTTGTGAACTATCTATTCAGATATTTTGTCAATTCAATTTAAAAAACTCAGGTTTCGTTAAGTTTCTTTCTCTCAATTTTTAAGAACTGTTAGGGGAATTGGTCATATATCTGCAGTGTATGTTGCAAACATTTGAATATTTATTTAAAACTTTATTTCTGTCACAGGAATTTTAGTCTTTAATAATTAAGGAATTAGATGTTGGGACTTCTGCTATAGTTTTCATCTGCATCATTTCATTATTTTGACTTCATGATTCATTTAAATTCAGTTTACTTTTATTTTTTTATCCTGAAAAGGAATAACTGAAAAATTATCTAGTCAGTAGTTTCAAAAGTCAGTCAGGATGGTCCTTTCTTTCTCCCCACCCCTGTACCCTCTCTCCAGTCTTAAAAGTAACTTGTTGAAAGTAGATTATCTGAGAAATACAGGAAAATGTTTTTAAAATAATAAAAATCATCTTCTCTGTCTCTATATATAGTGGTCCTTTTTTTTATTTACTGAGATTTTATGAATGAGTCAGCAACACCAAATAGGTGGAAAATTGTACATTTAATTTTCACAGTAGTATTCCTATTGATGATACTTATTCTTCTTCATATCTCAAAAAAAGAAAACGTGAGATTCTGATTTTTTTTAATTATAATAGTTTGGAATCAAATGATAATTTGAAAAATAATTTTTTAATGTTTGTTTATTTTTGAGAGAGTGACAGTGTGATTGGGGAAGGGGCAGAGAGAGAGGGAGACACAGAATCTGAAGCAGGCTCCAGGCTCTGAGCTGTCAGCACAGAGCCCAGCGTGGGGCTGGAACTCGAACTGCGAGATCATGACCTGAGCCGAAGTTGGATGTTTAACCAACTGAGCTAACCAGGTGCCCCTCAGATGATAATTTTTTTATTGAGATAAGAATGTTAATGAGAATTTATTCCTGGCTAAGATTCTATTAAATATGAATATTTCTTTCTAGGAAGTAATAAATTGCCAAGAACTTCTTTCTCTTTGTGTTTTAGGTTTTGACAACAGTTCGTTCAGGGCACCGAGCGAATATATTTAGTGCAAAGTTCTTGCCATGCACAAATGATAAGCAGATTGTTTCCTGCTCTGGGGATGGAGTAATATTCTATACCAATGTTGAGCAAGATGCAGAAACCAACAGACAATGCCAATTTACGTGCCATTATGGAACCACCTATGAGGTACAGTATTACTGTGGTTATATATATATGATACAAATGTAAGTGTGTGCTTTTGTGTAAGTATGTATATATGTGAAAATTTGTGTATGTATACATTCATGCATCTGTAGGCACAAAAACTAGTGACAGACTGCCTAGATTTCAGTAAAGTACTTGAGGACATGTATGTTGATAGACTTGTGAATAAAGAAATAAAGTGTAATAGTAATAGGGTTTGTAGTTGCAAACAGATGTCAGCCTTTAAAAATACTTCTCTGTTACTGTGGTACAAACTTGTATACTAGGTTTCAACCTCTTAAACACTTTATCAGTGTCTTACATAAAGTCATTGATGGCATGCTTACCAAATGTTCGCATGGCAGAAAGAACGCTAGTACACTAGGCAAAAGAGTCAGATTCCTAAAGGACATTGATAATAAGCTCAAGCCCTCAGCTGAATTAAATGAGGTGAAATGAATTTAAGACTCAATTATACTGCTTAACTTGGCTCAGAAAAATTGCGTATTCTACAGAATGCTCTTTTAAAATCTTTTTATGTCCTATCTTTGTATCAGAACATTCACTGGTTTTCCATTATTTGTGTTAACCTGGTATATCTTTTTCCATGATTTGAATTTCAGTTCTCTGGTAACCTCATGTTTTGGTGTGTGCTTAGAGAAATAGTATATAGCTAGATTTGATTTTCTCATCCATTCTCACAATTTTGTCTTTGAACTGGAGATTTTAGTCAATTTACATTTATTGTGAGTAATGATATATTTGGATCTATTAATATACTTATTAATCACTTTCTTTTTCTGATTTGTTTTTTTTAATTTCCTCTGTATGTTCCCCCCCGCCCTTGTCTTTTTTCTTCTTTTGAAATTGCTTGAGGATTTTGCTCTCTGTTTTGTTTCTGCTACTTGCATGGAAGATAGACATTCATTTTTTTACAAGAGTTATCAACAAAGTCTAAAATCACTAATATATTTGCCCTTCTCCGAATAAAACACCTTAGAACATTGTAATCTCTTCATCCTTTGTCCAATTTTATATGCTTATATTGTTCTGAATTTAGTTACATCTTTTCTTTCATTAATTTAATATTATCACTGTCTTGTTAGTTAGTATTTGTTTACTAATACCATTGGCTCTTCTACCACAGATTTTCCATGTGGGGTCCTTGTGTACATAAAATACATTCTTTATGAGTTTCTTAGTACAAGTTTGTTAATAGAAACAATTTTTGTTTCCAATTATCCTTTTCTTTCCTTCATTCTTCCTTCCCTTTTTATCTTTTTCCAGAAAATGAGGACTTTTATATCAATTCTTCAAAGGTGGTTTCGCCAGATGTAGACTTCTAGTTTGACAGTTATTTTATTTCAGATGCTATTCTACTGTATTCTGACTTCATTGTTGAAGTTGAGAACTCAATCATCAGTCTAATTGTGGTTTCTGTATAGTTAATCTGTCTCTCTTTCTTGACTGCTTTTAATTGTATTTTTCTTTGCTGTTTTTTTCCCCTTTGTTAATCACAGTGTATTTAGGTTTGAATTTCCTTTTTATTTGTCGTAGTTGGAATTTACTGATGTTTTTGGTCTGAGAAACTGGCATCTTGAAAAAATGTGGGAAATTTGCAGTCAGTAGGTCTTTGGTTATTCTTTACTGTTCTCCATTTTTTCCCTCTGAAATTCTGATTAGATGTATGTTGACCTTATTCCATCTACCATTAAACTTTTTTTTTAATTTTTATTTTTTATTAAAAAAATTTTTTTTACATTTATTTTTGAGAGACAGAGACAGAGCGTGAACAGGGGAGGAGCAGAGAGAGAAAGAGACACAGAATCTGAAGCAGGCTCCAGGCTCTGAGCTAGCGGTCAGTACAGAGCCCGATGCAGGGCTTGAACCCACGAACCATGAGATCATGACCTGGCCAAAGTCGGATGCTCAACCGACTGAGCCACCCAGGTGCCCCTAAACTTTTTTTTAAAATTGAAGTATAAAACACATAAGAAAAGTATATAAATCCTAAGCATATAGTTTGGTAAATGATCATAAAGTAAATCTATGCATGTAACAACTATCTAAGTCAAGAAATGTAAAAACATTAAGTATCCCAGAAGCCCCCTTATTTTGATATTTATTAATTTGTGAAATTCATCTATGTTGGGTACAACTATAATTTGTTCATTTTCATTGCTGTGTGGTATTCCATTGTGTGAATGTACCATGACTGATTGATCGGTTTTACTATTCTTGAAAATTTTAAATTTGATTTCCAGTTTGGAGAACATTCCCTTACATGACTTTAAGTACATAAATGCATACACTTCATTGGCATGTACTTAGAAGTAGACTTGCTTGGTCATAGGATATGTATTTGTTTATTTTAAATGTTCATTTTTGAGAGAGAGTGCAAGTGGAGGAGGGGCAGAGAGCTTGGGGGACAGAAGATCCAAAGCAGGTTCTGTACTGACAGCAGAGAGCCCGATGAGGGGCTCATACTCACAAATTGAGAGATCATGACCTGAGCTGAAGTTAGATGCTCAACCACCTGAGCCACCCAGGTGATCCCATATTTGTTTATTTTAGAGATACTACCAAATAATTTTCCAAAATAACCGTAACAACTTACATTCCTGCCTGTAGCATATATTGTGGCTCATCTTTGCCAACATTTGGTATTCTTAATCTTTAATTTTGGCAGCTTATATAGTGTCATTTTATGTTTCAAATGCCTTTCCCTATTGATACCGCTGAAGTTGATCATCTCTTCATATGTTTATGGGTTATTTGGACATAGTCTTGTCAAGTGCCTATTCAAATGTCTTTCCAGTCATTCTATTGGATTTTTCATCTTATTTCATTATTTTTGATTGATAGGAGTTTCTTCATCTCTTCTGCATATGAACTTGCCTTTTCATACTCTGGTTGTATTTTCACTTTTCTAATGGTGTCTTTGTTTTGTTTTGTTTTGTTTTTTTAAATTGATTTATTCATCACTTACATATAACACCCAGTGCTCATTCCAACAAGTGCCCTCCTTAATGCCCATCATCCATTGTGCCTGCTCCCCCCACACCTCCCTAACGGTGTCTTTCGATGAACAAATGTTTTTAATGTTGTCTAATATATTAGTCTTTTCCTTTATTATTAGTACTTTCTGCATCCTGGTCAAAATATTTTTTTCCTGTCTCAAGATTATGGAAATATTCTTCTGTTTTCCCTTTTAAAAGTTTATTGTTTTGTCTTTGTATTTAGATCTTAATGATTCACTTGGATTTGATTTTTGCGGTAGTATGAAGTAGGAGTAAACTTCTTTTCTCCATATGAATTTTTATATTAACATAATTTTATTTCTTGGAAAATTAAATCAGAATCCCAAACAGCATACAAAGAGGCAATCTCTTTAAGGACATTTGAATAATATATATACCGATTTGCCAAAGGTGTTTTTTGCTGAATACATATACATCGTAGTTGGAATCAATTTTTTTTTCAAAACCAAAACTCTATCCATTGAACAATTCTGACACTCCCTCTTCCTCCAACCCCTGACAACCTACATTTTACTTTCTGTTTCCGAGTTTATTTTAGATACCTTGTATTAGCAGAATCATGCAGTATTTTGTCTTTTTGTGACTGGCATAATGTCCGCAAGACTCAGCCATGTCAGTCTATGACAGGATTTCCTTCTTTTTTTTAAGCTTATTCCTTTCCAATTGTATGTGTGTACCATAGAGATCCATTTCCTCATCAGTGACATTGGACTGCTTCCACCTCTTGGTTATTGCGAATAATGCTGCAATGAACATAGGGGTGCAAATATCTCTTTGGGATTCTGCTTTCAATTTTTTTGGATGTATATACCCAGAAGTGGGATTGCTGGGTCATATGATAATTCTACTTTTAATTTTTTAAGAAACCGCCATACTGTTTTCCATAGTGGGTGTTCCATTTTACATTCCTAACAACAGTACATAAGAGTTTCGGTTTTTCCACATCCTTGTCAATACTTCTTTTTTCTCTTTTTTTCAGGATTGACTATTTTATTTTTTTACTTTTAATTTTTTTAATGTTTGTTTATTTTTGAGAGAGACGGTAAGATAGAGTGTGAGCAGGGGAGGAGCAGAGAGAGAGGGAGTCACAGAATCTGAAGCAGGCTCCAAGCCCTGAGCTGTCAACACAGAGCCCGATGTGGGGCTCGAACTCAGGAACCCTGACCTGAGCTGAAGTCAGACGCTCAACCGATTGAGCCATCCAGGTGCCCTTCAGGGGTGACTATTTTAATGGGTGTGAGGAGAGGTTTTGATGTACATTTCCTTAATGATTAGTGATGTTGAGTATCCCTTTTTGTGCTTGTTGTTGATTTGTATATCTTCTTTAGAGAAATGTCTATTGAAGTCCTTTGACCATTAAAAAAATTTTTTTTAATGTTTATTTATTTTGAGAGAGACAGAGAGCGAGTGAGGGAGGGGCAGAGAGAGGGAGACATAGAATCCGAAGCAGGTTCCAGGCTCTTAGCTGTCAGTACAGAGATCGACGCGGGCCTTGAACCCACAAATTGCAAGGTCATGACCTGAGCTAAAGTCAACCAACTGAGCCACTCAGGCGATTTGCCCATTTTTAAATGGGATTGGTTTTTTGTTCTCGTTGGGCTGAAAGGGTTCTTTATAGGTATTAATGCCTTATCAGATATAGAGTTTACATGTTCTCCCATTCCATAGATTTTTTGAAGATAGCTATTATAAATGGACTTGTTTTCTTATTTTCTTTTCAGATTGCTCAGTTAGTATATAGAAAAAAATGATTTTTGAGTGTTGATATTTGTAACTTGCATCTTTGCTGTATTCATTTATTAGTTCTAATAGTGTTTTGTATTGGGATCTTTAGGGTTTTTCTATATCTAAAATCACATCATCTGCAAACAGAAATAATTTTACCTATTCCGTTCTGATTTCATTGCCTTTTTTTTTCTTGCCTGATTGCTCTAGCTAGAACTTCAACACTGTATTGAATAGAAGTGATGAGAGTGGGCATTTGTGCCTTGTTCCTGATCTTAGTGAGAAGTTTTGTGTTTCACCATTGAATATAATGTTAACTGTGAGTTTCTATCTATGGTCTTTATTAGGTTGAGGTAGTTTCTTCCATTCCTAGTTTGTTGAGTGCTTTTATTGTGAAGGAGGATTGAATTGTGTCAGGTCTTTTTTTTTTTCCTCTGCATCCGTTATAATGATCATGTGGGTTTTGTGCTTCATTATGTTAATACAGTGTATCACATTGATTTGCATACGTAGAACTCCTCCTCTAATTCTAGTAATAAATCCCACTTGATTGTGCTGAATAATCCTTTTAACTTGTTTTGGGGGTTTTGGTATTCTGTTGAAGAGTTTTTATCAGTATTCATCAGGAATGTCATCTATAATTTTGTTTCCTTTTAGTATCTTTGTCTGGTTTTGGTATCAGAATAAAGCTATCCACATAGAATGAATTTGGAACTGTTTCTTCAGTTTTTTGTTTTATTTTTGTTTTGTTTTTGTTTTTGTTTTGGAAGGGTTTGAGAAGGATTGGTGTTAATTCTTTAAATGTACGTAAAGTTCCCCAGTGAAGCGTTCTGGTCCTGGGCTTTTCTTTGTTGGGATGTTTTTGATTACTGATTCAATCTCCTTAGTAGTTACAGGTTTGTTCAAATTGTTTATTTCTTCATGATTTAGTTTTAATAGGTTGTATGTTGTTAGAAATGTATCCATTTCTTCTAGGTTGTTCCATGTGTTATATAATTATTCATACAAGTCTCTTAACTTGTTTTTTATTTCTGTGACCTAGTTAGTAATTATCTTCTTTCATTTCTGGTTTTTGTTGAGTCTTTTCTCTTTTTTTCTCATTAGTGTAGATAAGAGTTTGTCAATATTGAAAATCTTTTTAAAAAACCAACTTGGTGCCTGGATGGCTCAGTCAGATAAGTGTTCAACTCTTGATTTCTGCTCAGGTCATGATCTCAGGATTCATGAAATTCAGGAGTCTGTTTGGGATTCTCTCTCTGCCCCTCCCCACTTGTGTTTTTTCCTCTGTTTCTCTCTCTCAAAATAAATAAACATTAAAAAAATAAAAAATTGACTTAGTTTCATTGATGTTTTCTATCTTCCATTTCCTTTATTTCTGCTTTGGTCTTTATTATTTCCTTTCTCTTCTAACTTTGGGTTTAATTTGTTGTTGTTTTATTCTTGGAAGTGTAAATTGTTGACTGAGATCTTTCTTATTTTTTAATGTAGGTATTTACTGCTATAAACTTCCCACTTGGTAGCGTACCATTTACTTAAAGTACCGATAGGGAAGTACTTTCTATTGCCATTTTACCAATTTTTTCTGTGTTTCTTATAATGATTTTATTACTCTTACTGTTTTGTTTTGTTTTTGAATTTTTTTAACGTTTATTCATTTTTGAGAGAGACAGAGTGCTAGTGGGGGAGGGGCAGAGGGAGAGAAGGAGACACAAAATCTGAAACAGGCTCCAGGCTCTGAGCTGTCAGCACAGAGCCCAAAGCAGGGCTCAGAACTCACGAACAGTGAGATCATGCATGACCTGAGCCAAAGTCGGACACTTAACGGACTGAGCCACTCAGGCACCCCTACTTTTATTGTTTTTATCTTTCATTGATTGTCTTTGTTTTTATAGTAACATCCTTTGATTCCTTTCTGTTGTACATCTTCTGTAGATATTTTCATTGTGGCTAAAATAAGGATTACACAAAATATCTTAGAGTTACAACAATTTATCTTAAACTGATAACAACTTCAATCACACACACAAATTACTCCGTTACATCCTTCCCCCACTTTATTTTATTTTTTAAAAGTTTATTTATTTATTTTGAGGAAGAGAGAGCATGAGCCGTGGAGGGACAGAGAGAAAGGGAGAGAGAACATCTGAAACACCCTACATGCTGTCAGTACAAACCCGATGTGGGGCTTGAATATACGAACAGTGAGACTGTGACCTAAGCCAAAATCAAGAGTTGGACGCTTAATGGACTGAGCCACCTAGGTGCCCCTCCTTCCCCCACTTTCTTGTCACTGTCACAGATTACATTTTTTTGTATGTTGTATTCATTGACTTAGTGTCGTAATAATTTTTAATGCTTGTATCCTTTAAATTCATTGCCCAAATTAAAAGCGATTTACACATCACGTTTACAGGATTATAGATTTCTGTAGTTGTCTGTATATTTACTTATCCCAGAGACCTTTATATATATTAAAAAATTTTTTAAGTTTATTTATTATTGAGAGAGAAAGTGAGAGCCCAGGCTGGGGAAGGGCAGAGAGAGAGACACACACAGAATCCGAAGCAGGCTCAGCATTGTCAGCGCAAAGCCCAACATGGGGCTTGAACCCACGAACTGTGAAATCGTGACCTGAGGCAAAGTCAGATGCTCAACTGACTGAGCCACTCAGGTGCTCCAAGACCTTTTTATTTATCTCTGCTTGTGTGTGTTATTGTCTAGTACTTTTTGTTTTAACTTAAAAGACTCCTTTAGTAGTTCTTGGAAGGCAGATCTTGTCTTGTGGTGATGGACTCCCTCAGCTTTTGTTTATCAAGAAGGTCTTTATTTCTCTTTCTTTTGTTTTCCTGGATATAGTATTCTTAGTTGCAGAGTTTTTGTTTTTGTTTTTGTTTTCTTTCAGCACTTTGAATATATAATCCCATTGCCTTCTGGCCTATAATGTTTGTGCTGAGAAATCCACTGATCTTATAGGAGCTCCTTTGTACGTGATGATTTACATTTCCCTTGCTGCTTTTCAGATTCTCTGTTTGACTTTTGACAGGTTGCCTATAATATGTCTTAATGTGTGCCTCTTTGGGCTCATCCTATTTGGAGTCCTTTGAGCTTCTTGTGTGGCTGTCCATTTTCTTTGGGAAGATTTGGAAGATTTACAGCCATTATTTTTTCAGACAAACTCTCTGCCTCTCCCTTTTCTTCATCTGGAACTTCCATATATATATTGCTCAGTTTGTTGTGTTCTAGAAGTCCCTTAGGGTTTTCTTTACTTTTTTTCATTCTTCCTTTTTGTTCCTCTGACACAATAATTTCAAATGAGTTGTCTTCAGGTTTGCTGATTCTTCTTTCTGCTTGATCAAGCCTGATGTTGATGTCCTTATTATATTCTTCATGTCCAAAATTACCATTTGTGTCTTTTTCCAGTTTTACCTCACTGGTGATATTCTCCTTTTGTTCATGCATTGTTTTCCTAGTTTCATTTAGTTGCCTATTTGTATTCTCTAGTAATGCATTGAGCTTCTTTAGTACGATTAATTTGAATTCTTTTCTTAGGCAATTCATAGATCTGCAGCTTTTTAGGGTCAGTTACTGAAGATTTATTTAGTTCCTTTGGGCTGTTAGGCTGTATCTTTGTGTGCCTTATTCTTTTGTTGTTGTGATTTTTGCTTTGGAAAAAATAGCCATCTCTCCTGGTTTTATAAAGACTGGTTTTGTGTAGGGGAAAGTCTTCACCAGTCAGCCCAGCTAGAGATTCTGGAGGTCCCTTAAACTTGTTATGAGGATGCATCTTCTCCAGTCTTGTGTGTGTCATTTTCTATTTAGAGAGATTCCGCTCTTTCCTGTCTGCGATGCTGCAAAAAAGCCATTGAGCTCTCTTTTGTTCTCTCAAGGTTTATCAGTGCTGAGTCAGTCAAGACAGAAACTAGTCCCTTGGCAGCCCTCCTTCACCTGCCTGTGAGCTGGAATGTTGGACACACATTCCACTCTTCTCTTTCCTTTCCAATGGAGAAGTTGCAGGTTGGGCTTCCCACCCCCACCCCCCTCCCCAGGTAGTGTGCTTTGCTGCCTTGGGGAAGATGCTGGTATGATTGAAATGAAATAAGCTTTTCTTACTCCTTTCATTATGACTGTACTTGGCTTTGAACTTTCCTGGTATACTGCCTTCTTAACTGGTCTTTGTTAATCTCATAAAGGCTTTTTGACTTTATATTGTTATTAAAAGTCAGTATTTCTCTAGGGGAATGAGCTGAGGCATCCTGTTCTGCAATTTTGCTGATATCACTCTCCATATGGATTTTACCCACCCATCTTTTATGGTAAAGATTGTTTTTCCCCCCTGTTGCTGTTCAGTGTGCTATTAATCATAAATTAAGAGTTATATATGCATAGATCCATTTCTGTACTCTCTTTTGCACCATTAGCCTAATTGTACTTTTTAAAGTACCAAACTTTTGTAGTAGCTTTGTAATGAATCTTAATATCTAGTAGAGTACATTCTCTTCTTCCTGTTTCAAGAATATTTTGACTATTCTTGATTCTTTGTGTTTCAGTATAACTTTTCAAACCAGCATATTGTTTTCCAACAAAAACAATTTGCTGGGGCACCTGGGTGGCTCAGTCGGTTGAGTGTGTGACTTCGGCTCAGGTCATGATCTCACGATTCGTGAGTTTAAGCTCTCTGCTGTCAGCACAGAGCCAGCCTCAGATCTTCTGTTCCACACCCCCCTCCCCCATCCCCATCCTTCGCCTGCTTCCGCTCTTTCTCTCTCTCTCTCAAAATAAATAAGAAAAAAATTTGCTGAAAGTTGGATTGTTATTATACCGAATTTAAAGATAAACATAGGGCAAACTAGTATCTTAACAATTATTATATATTCTAATCAATGGAGATGATATAGTTTTATATTTATTAAGGTTTCTAATTTCTCTAATATTTAAAAAATTTTTATGTGGCATTACTGTATAGATTTCCTTAAATATTTTTAATATTTGATATTTTGGTACAGTGATAATTGTTATTTTTTTTAAGGATTTTAGTTTTTAAATGGAGCTAGTATAAAAAATGCAACTGAGGAGCACCTGGTTGGCTTAGTCGGTGAGCATCCGACTTTTGGTTTTGGCTCTGGTCGTGATCTCCTGGTTCGTGAGATGGAGCCCTGCACTGGGCTCTGTGCTGACAGTGTGGAGCCTGTTTGGGATTTCTCTCTCTCTCTCTCTCTCTCTCTCTCTCTCTCTCTGCCCCTCCCCTGCTCACGCACATGCACATTCTCAAAGTAAATAAATAAACTGGAAAAAAAATGCAACTGAGGGGCTCCTGGGTGGGTCAGTTGGTGGAACATCCGGCTCTTGATTTCGGCTCAAGTCATGATCCAATCGTTGTACGATTGAGCCCTGGGCTCTGTGCTGAGCGTGGAGCCTGCTTGAGATTCTCTCTGTTCTTTCCTCTCCCCTCTCCCCACCCTCATGTGCTCTCTCTCTCTCTAAAATAAAAAAAATCTTTCAATCCACGAACACAATATATCTCCCCTTACTTAGGACTTTAATTTTACTCAGGCATGTTTTATAATTTTCAGTATCCTGTGTCTTACATATGCTTGAGTATTTTATATTTTTCATGTTATTGTAAATGACATTATTTAAAAATTTTAATTTCTGATGATTTTTTGCTTAGTATATAGACATACCATTGATTTTTATATATTGATCTTGTATCCTGCAGCTTTGCTAAATTCACTTATTCTAATAAATTTTTAAAAAATTGCTTACATAGGATTTTCTGCTTAGATGATAAAATAGTCTGTGAATAAGACAGTTTTACTTCATTATTTATTCTTTATTTATTTTATGAAATAGTAGTAATGTCTTTCAAAGCCATCTGTTTCAATGCTAAATAGCATTATCTGTACTTTCATTTTCACCTTCAGATTATGACTGTACCCAATGACCCGTATACTTTTCTCTCTTGTGGTGAAGATGGAACTGTTAGGTGGTTTGATACACGCATCAAAACTAGCTGCACAAAAGAAGATTGCAAAGATGTAAGAATCAAATTTTTGTACAAATGACAAAAAATTAAGATTATAATTAAAATTGAACAATAAGTTATCTCTGGGTTATAAGATTATGGATGGATTTAATTTTATTAAGTTTTACTGATCTAGCATAATTACTCAGTGTTTTAGTCTTGTATTTGGAAGTAATTTTTAATTTTTCCTTTTCAGAATGTAACTTTCTTTACTCAAATATTATTTGTTTTTTCAACCTCTACTTATATTTCCATGTTTTTATTTTGATTGGTTTATGAGGAAAATTTACAATATTGTATTAGAAGTCAATTTTGGAATTGTGTAACAAACTGTAAAAAAAAAAAAAAAAGGAATTTTCCTTAGAGTGATAAACTGCTGAGGAGTAATATTGACTGCATATATTTATTTTGATCTCACATAAGCCGAATTTGTTAGAAACACTAACAGAAATATGAAAAATAAATTAAAAGAAAACTATGATGTTGTTTTCCTTTATACTAGCTTAGGGTTTCTTAGAAAGGTTATTTTCTTCTAATTAAAAGGACAGTGTTTTTAAGGTTCAAATGTTTTAAATCTTTAGAGCATCCTTTTTGTGGCAAAGCTCTATGACGCTGGTGTCGTTTTATCTTTTGTAGGACATTTTAATTAACTGTCGACGTGCTGCCACATCAGTAGCCATTTGTCCACCAATACCTTATTATCTTGCTGTCGGTTGTTCAGATAGCTCGGTACGAATATATGATCGGCGAATGCTGGGCACAAGAGCCACAGGTAAAAAGCTGTATGTTAGAGAAAATATAAGATTCTGTCAGTTCAAAGAATAAACCTATATGACATATTTGCAATTTAAAAATGTCATTAGTTTGTCATAAAATTCAGTAAATAAATGTACTTAAATATTATGGGTTAATATAAAAACAGCATTTTACCAAGGTCATAAAAACTCTATGATGGTTTTGTAGTTTATTCTCATAAAAGGTGGAACAGTTGATGTATTAGTTTCCTATGGCTGTCATAACAAATTACCACAAATTGGGTGGCTTAAGATAACAGAAATTGACTCTCACATTTCTGGAGGCCTGATGTCTAAAATCAAGGTTTCACAGGGTTTTCTGCTGGGGGCTCTCAGGGAGGATCTATTGCATACTTCTAGCTTCTGGTGATTGCTAACAATCTTGGCTTTTAAATGTTTCATTTCAGTCTCTGCTTCCGTGTTTACATGCCATTCTCCCATGTGTGTGTCTGAATCCGTATTTTCCTCCTGTTATGAGGACACCAGTCATATTGGATCTAGGGTCCACTCTAATCCAGTTATGACCTCATCTTACTACTTATATCTGCAGAACCATTCCGAGGTTTGGGTGGACATGAATTTTAGGGGGACACTATCAGCCCACACTTGGCTTTCTTATTAAAAAAAATTTTTTTTAAATTTTAATTTAGAGAGAGTGAGAAAGAGCGAATGGGGGAGATAGGCAGAGGGAGAGAGAGAGGATCCCAGGCAAGCTCCATGCTCAGTGTGGAGCCCAACGCAGGGCTCAATCCCACGACCCTGATATCATGACCTGAGCCAAAACCAAGTTGGACGCTCAACTGACTGAGCCCCAGGTGCCCCAACACTTGGCTTTCCTAATTTCTCTTTGCAGTAGACAGAAGAGTTAGGAAAGCACAGTGACTTATCTTTGTGTTAACATGTTTATGCCTAAAGTACTGTTTGTGATGCTGTAGCACTGATGTTGATCCATCTTAAACTCCTCATTTGCTCCTCATCCACTATGAGATAAAAACACTTCTGAAATACATAGTTTAAAGCCATCTTTCATTAGCATTTTTCAGTAAGGGAAGGCCAGGATTATATACCCACATACCCACCAAATATACAAACATGTAGATACATTTACCTATACTCACATATTTTGTATTGCTAAAAATGAAAGTGGACTTGGCCAGAAACTAACAATGACAAGTTCAGCATCAATTTATGTCCAGTAAAAACATAGATTATGGAAATGGGAAGACTAGGTGGGGTTTTGTTGGGTTTTGGAACTGTGATTGAGAAGTCTTATCTATCTGGATTTGCACTCTTAGAATAGTAGTAATATAATCTGAAATTGTGGGCTAAATTATTATTTCTCAACAGTTGGGACACAGTTTGCATTTTGGGCAGGACAAGGTCTCCTTGTGCAGTAGTAGACGGTTTTATGGGACTCTTAGAATTTAACATTCCCAGACCTCCAAGGCACAAAATGCCAGTTGGACCTCTCTCTATTATACTGTATTATGTTGATGACTACCAAAATTAATTAAAGTTGGAATACTATCCCCACTCTGTTATCTTATAAGAAGAAAATTTCATGACAATCAAAAATTTTTTAAAAACATAGGGGAGCCTGGCTGACTCAGTCGGAAGAGCATGTAACTCTTGATCTTGGTATCATGAGTTTAAACCCTATGTTGGGTGTAGAGATTACTGAAAAAAAGAAAAGAAAAAGAGAGAAGAGAAAGAAAAAGAAAAGAAAGAAGAAAGAAAGAAAAAGAGGGGAGGGAAGGGAAGGGAAAGAAGAGAAGAGAGGAAAGGAAAGGGAAGAGAAAGGGGATGGAAGGGGAGCGAAGGAAAGAAGGAAGGAAAGGGAGAAAGGGAAGGGGAAGGAAGGAAGGAAAGGACAAAAGAGAGTGAATGTAAATTTAAAAAAATGTTTATTTGCCATCTTTTTAAATGTTTATTTTTGAGAAAGAATGAAAGTGTGAATGAGGGAGGGGGAGAGAGAGAATCCCTAGCAGGCTCTATGCTGTCAGCACAGAGACCAACTCGGGGTTCAAACTCATGACTGTGAGATCATTACCTGAGCTGAAATCAAGCTGGACTCTTAACCGACTGAGATACCCAGGTGCCCTAAATCATAAATCATTTTAACTGATTAAATAACTCATATTTCCAGTTAAACACTTTATATAATCTGGAATTCCAGCAACTCGGGAAATTTTTTTGAAGATATGTTGACTTTATACTGTATTCTTTATTACTTTGTTATAAAGTCAGACTGTTGAGACAAGAACCTTTTCTAGAAGTAGAATATAATAGTTTGGATTTTATACTACATTAAATCACATATCTCGTAATTCAGATTAAGAGTTTTTAAAATGTTTTTCTTAAAAAATTTATACAACTTCCTATTTTCTTACTTAGGGAATTATGCAGGTCGAGGAACTACTGGAATGGTTGCCCGTTTTATCCCTTCCCATCTTAATAATAAGTCCTGCAGGGTCACATCTCTGTGTTACAGCGAAGATGGCCAAGAGATTCTTGTTAGTTACTCTTCAGATTATATATATCTTTTTGACCCAAAAGATGATACAGCACGAGAACTTAAAACTCCTTCTGCAGAAGAAAGAAGAGAAGAGGTAAGTTTACTCAAAACCATGTTCTTTATTCAGTTCAGAAAACATTGATTCAGTGATTCCTGGGGCCTGAAGGACTTCAAAAAAATAGAATTGATTCTCAAGACATTTATAGTCGAAGTTGCAAAAAAGGATTTGGAATATACCTGAAACAACAGGAGCTAATAATTAGAAAAAAGTATTGTAAAATATTTTTAGAGAGAAAATATTTAATAGCAAAATGTTTCTTTACCTTTGTGGATGCACCGCAGCAAGCGAGAGATATCAACAGTTCTGACATTTGCGGGAAAAGCAATTAAAATAATGAAAAATGGGAGGTATAAATTCCCAAGAGACTAAATGTTTATGTTCATGCACCAAAAGGAGTTTTATCTGTTACCATTTTCTTTTCAAATGTGAACAGCAGTCCCCTTCTCTCCTGATTGTGCCTCTTTTTCACAATTATGAACAAGTGGCATACATCCCTGGGTGCATTTTACAGAATACATCTGAGTGAATGAGAAAAAGGTACGCTAAAGTACACACACACACACGCACACACAGATGATCGGGAGAGGAGCGGATTGCTGTCCACATATGAATAGTAAGTGGTAATTGGTTAAACTCCTATTGGTGAACAAAAACATTTACTGAAGTTTATATATCACATTTTGTATCTATTAGATATATAGCTATACACATACAGTATTCTATATTGATAACTAAGTGAAAGAATTGTTGCCACTAAAATGACTCTACAGTAGTGAACCATAGACTGCCTGGCTGGCTCTGTCATTAGAGCATGTGACTCTTGATCTGGTATTGTGGGTTCAAGTCCCACGTTGAATGTAGAGATTTTTAAAAAATAAAATCTTTAAAAAAATAAAATAGCCATCTTGTTTATAAAAGGCAAAAACCAGAAATAATACATCTTTGACAGTATACAGCAATAGAAGAATGTTTGTTTTAACCTATTAAGCTTCTTTCCCCAACATATTTTTTACTTTGGCTTTTCTTTTTCTTTTTTTTTTTTTTTTAATGTCCTGTGGTTAATCACTTGGTTTGTAAATGTTTTTGAGATTAACTAGTTATCAGTGACTTTTTGGTATTGGACCAACTCCTATTAGTGAACATATTTTAAAGGTATTAAAGAAAACAATTTTGTAATTCCTGTGAGATGCAAAACTAAATCCAGATGCAAAACTAAATCAGTACCTGATTGCAGGTTTAGAGGGCCATAAAATTAGGAAATAATTGGGATAACTTTATAAATATGTTTTGGGATTTTAAGTGTGTCAGTGTATTTAAATGAATTAGGAAATTGACAAAGGAAGGGGTATGATGGCTAATGAAAGCTGTTTTTGAGTTTATTGGTCTGATTGAAAACATGAGATCTACTCTGTTATTTTGTTACTGCTGGGTAATTTTCTCTTGACCTGTGTTAAGTTACAGTCCAACTTTGTGACTGTTACATAATGAAAATTGAAATGCAGAAACATTTGAAGTGGACCAGCCAGCTTTTATACCATAGAATACTTAGCCATGATATGTTTACATAATCAGGGTGAATGAGGTCGAGTCACGAACAATCGGGTATTTTCAGAATGTGGTTTTCTCAGTATTCTTTGTTGAATTAAGAAAAATAATTCTGAAAATGGGTTAAAATTACAAAAATAAATCAGGCTTATTATATAAACCAAATGATTCACAAGTGTATATAGAAGTTAGTAGTCTGTCCCTCTCTTAAGCTCAACATCTTTTCTTCAGTGTTTTATGCTAAATCCTTGACAGTAGTGTTCCAGACACACTCATCTCAACTCATCAAATACTTATTGGGTGCCTACCTTGCAGTAGGTCCTATACTAAACTTTAGAAAATCAAGGATGACTGTGACAAAGACATGGCCTCTCACTCAGGAATTTACAGTTTAGTGGAAGTAGAAATATAAATAAATGAATATGTAAAACTTAAAATAATAGAATTCTGTATAAGAGTTATGTTCTGGGGTGCCTGGGTGGCTCAGTCAGTTAAGTGTCTAACTCTTGATTTTGGCTCAGGTCATGATTCCAGGGTTGTAGGATGGAGCCCTACATCAGTGCAGAGCCTGCTTGGGATTCTCTTTCTCCCTCTCTTTTCTCTGCTTCTCCCCTTCTCATGTGCGCATGCACGCTCACTCTCAAAATAAATAAAAAAAAAAAAAAGAAATTATGTTCTATATAGGAAATAATTTTGATTGGAAATGTCAGAAATGATTAAGTAGGGTTTTAAAATATGAATAGAAGCTTGACATAATGATTTTTTCTTGTGTTTCAATGGTATTTTTATATTTTCTTAATTTGTGGGGGCTTCTTTTTATTTCTTTACATCCTCTAATATTTCTCTTCCATTTTTTTCATTGTCTTAATTCAATTTTTTTACTTCTCATTTTTCTTAAACTTTTTGTCCTTTTTTTCTTTTAATTGTCTTTTCTGTCTTTTCCTTTTCCTCTAATATCTTTTTGACATTTCCCCATTTGCCCCACCGCATTATTGGACTACTTTATTGAATCCAGTCTCTTAATTTTTTCCTGATCCCCATGGTGTGTCCCTAAAATACATACCCCAGCTCTGTAGTACTATTTCCCATTCTGACTCCCCCTACTGCCCTGATCCAAGGCATCAACCATCTCTCCTAGATTATTATGGTAGCTTTTAACCAGTCCCCCTGCTTTGACCCCCTGCCCCCAAAGTCCTTTAGCTACATAGTAGCAGCCAAAGTTGTCCTTTAAAACCAAGTCAAATTATGCTGCTCTTCTGATCAATACTACAGGTTGCTCTCCATCTCATTTAAAGCAAAACTAAGGTTTCTACAGTGGCTTCAAGAACTTGTCTCGTGTAGCTCTTGTTATTGCTACTCTCTCTCGGTACTTCTGTTGTACTCTTCTCTGACCACCTCTACTTTCTCATCCAGGCAGCCCAGGCATGCTTTACCTTTCGGCCTTTGTGTTTACCAGGCATGAAATGTTCTTCCCAGATAATTACAGCCTTTAACTCTCTGGTACTGCCTATCTCCTTTGTCTACTTATTTTTTCCCCCATAACACTCAGCACTTTCTTTGTATATTTTACTTTTTTATCATGTATTGTTTATCTGTTTCAATAGTCTATAAGTTCTGTGACATTGGGATTTTTGTATGGTTTATCCATTGATCTTTTCCCACTACCTAGAGTAGTACCTAACATAAAAAGATGCTCAGAAAAGTCTTTTTTGAATGACTGAATTAATGCTTGTACCATTTTCAGTATTCTTAACTAGGTTATTTTGCATATCTCAAAAAGTCAAACTTGGGACCATTTTTAACTTGAATATCTTGTTCCAGAAATAGTTGCTGAGGTTATAACACCGGTTCTTTGCTTGTATAATATAAAATTTCTTTCTCATAACTGTAGAGCAGGGCTCCATTCTAATCTAAATACAGTGCACATAGAGTGAGGCCCTCTGTTTCTGGAAATGATTTTAGTCTAAGATTTTGGACTACGAAAAGCCTACCACACTAGGTGTTCTCTAATCTTCTGATTATTCCATGTTACACTTGTGGCTTCCTGTGTAGATTTTGCTATTCTCTGTTGCTCTTTGCCATATTTACCTACTTCTGGAATTTGTGAGGGTTTTATTTTTCTGTTTTCTTTGCTGAAGGTGTTGAGATTTTTTTTTACCAATCTCCTTATTGCTCAGAATGGTTTCCAAGAGAAAACAGAAAATTGACAGCTAAGTTGTCACCAAGTTTTTATCAAAATTTGCTTAACTGTCAGGGAAAATATCAGTGAATGTTTTGTTAAAAAATTAAAAATAAAGGGAATGACCCACAAAATGGGAGAAAATGTCTGTATAACATATATTTGATTTATGATTTAGAATCTAGTGTATATAATATATTTTATTAATGATTTAGGATCTAGTATTCAGAATACATCAAAACCACAGTGAGGTAACCACTTCGTACTCACTAGGTTAGCTAAAATAAAAAAGTCAGTAATAGTGTTGATGAAGACATGAAGAAATTAGAGCTTTCACACATTGCTGGTAGGAATGTAAAATGGTGCAGCTGCTTTGGAAAACAGTTTGGCAGTTCCTCAAAAGTTAAACATAGAATTATCATATGACCAAGCAATTCTACTTCTAGATATATACTGAAGAGAATTGAAAACATATGTCCCCATAAAAACTTGCACGTATGTTCATAGCAGCATTATTCACAATAGCTAAAAAAGTGGAAACAACTCAATATTCATAGAGTGATGAATGAATAAACAAAACATGGTATATCCAAATAATGGAATATTATTGAGCCTTAAAAAGAAATGAAATACCGATACATGGTGCAACATAGAAGAACTTTGAAAATATGCTAAGTGAAAGGAACCAGACAGAAAGGACCACATTTGCTTCTATTTATATGAAATGTCCAGAGTGGGCATATCTAGAGAGCCAGAAAGTAGATTAGTGGGTTCCAGGAGCTGAGGTGAAGGAGAAATGGGGAGTGCCTGCTCGTAGCTATAGGGTTTCTCTTTGAAGTGATGAAAATGCTCTGGAATTGTGGTGGTACAAGTGATTGCACAGCTCTGTGCCTATGCACCACTGACTTTCATACTTTAAAAGAGTGAATATTACGGCATATGTGTTATATCTCAATTAAAAATGTTAAAAGTATAAAAGTTACAGAGAATAATCAAGAGTGTCAAGTGCTGTGGACCTCAAAATAAATTGTGAAATGTGCCATTTGCATTGGCAATTGATTATCGATCATATTATCATTGATCAGTGAACTTAGCAATTATTCACCCATTGTTGACATTGGTGAGAATGAATTCAGTGGAAAGATGGGAGCATCAGGTGACTGTGAACCGAGAGAGGAGTGGCAGACAGAGGTGGAATAAATCTAGACCTTTTTCAAGAAGCTTGACAGTAAAGCTTCAGAAAACATGAGAAAAGAGCATAGCTGAATAAAAATATAAATTGAGGTGTTTTGTTTATTAAACCTGGAAAAACCTTTAGCATATCATAAGGAAGAAATGAGAGGAAATGGATGTAGGTATGGGAAGGAGTAATTGTTGAAGCAAAGTGCTTGAGGAGTTTGAATATAAAAGCACAGATGGAGAGATTAAGCTTTAACAAAATAGTGATACATCTTCTGAGAAAGGTTAGAAGGAATTAGAAAGTTGCAGATTATAGATAAGTTTGTAGAATGCAGCTTGAGGAAATTGATGTCATTTCTACAAGACTGACTTTATTTTCTCTGAAGTAGGAGGAAGAGTTATTAGTCAAGAATGAGGGAAACAAGGTAGAGTAGAGACCCTGAGGTGAGTAATGAAAGCTTGCAGTAGATGCTGGGGGGAACCAGAGACCAAACTGTCACTAATAATCAAATAGTGATAATTCCTATTGTCAGGTATGTGGTACTTGACCTAGACGATATGTATCATCATAGTAGAAAACCCAGGTTCAGTGTGGTTAAATAACTTCCCTGTTGTCAGCTGGAAGGTGATACAGGTGGGATTAGATGTCACATGCACATGATTTCAAAGTTGTGTTCACACTCTTTAGGGTGAAGATGTTAAATGTAAGCTGTACCGTCAATAGATACCATCCTTATAAGAGCTTTCATATTTTGACATAGCGTCTCATTTACCTACTCAGAAGAGAAAGCAAGGACATGGAAAGAATTTGTTAGACTTAAAAGTGCGCTTTTAAGAGTTGAGCAATTGAGTATTCTCTTCATCTTTTAGTTACGACAGCCTCCTGTGAAGCGTTTAAGACTTCGTGGTGATTGGTCAGATACTGGACCCCGAGCAAGGCCTGAGAGTGAACGAGAACGAGATGGTAACTATACTTTGGTTATTAGCCTTTTCTAATATGGTATTTAAAAATTAATCTTTTAACTTGTTTCCATGTTTGTTTGGGTTTTTTTTGCTAGTATAGTGATGCTGCAATGAATGTCCTTGTACATATATCTTAACACACTCGTCCAAGTGTATCTGAGGTAAAATTCCTAAAAGTGGAATGAGCGACCAGGTCACTGGATAAGTGCATTGGTACTTTGATAGCTATCAAACTACCCTCCAAAATTAATGCACTACTTTACATTCCTACTAGAAGTATGAGTGTCCGATGCCATATAAAACATTAGGTATTATCAAACTATTTAATTTTTGTCTTTTAGGTGTAAAGAGAAACAAAAAACTCTGTTTCTAACCCAAGAGTTTTATAATAGCAGATAAAATCTTTTTTTTCCTTTTATCAAGTGCCTTTGAAAAGCATAAGAATTTACCTTGGGAGCTTTAAAATGGCACACTTTTAAAATAGAATTAATCTGTGTGTATTTTAATAATTGGTCTGTAGCCAAAATCTTATTCTAATGACTTCTGAATTCTTTTAAGATCAAAAGCATATTTATTCCCCAATATAGTATCCTTGGCATCATCTTATAATATATACTTAAATATAAAGCTACATTATATAAAGGCAATAAAATATAAAATAAATTCTATTTTCACAGAAAATTCAGGAACAAATGATTGCATTTTAAATTATATGATTATAAAATAGAATTATCAGTTTTAATTTGATGTCATACTTAATTTGATAATTTCCTTAAGAGAAAACTCATATTTGAAGGAGGAAAGAGGAAGAGGGAAGAGACAAATATAGCACTTTTTGGTTTTTGTTAATTTTGAATATATGGAATATGCTTACAGTATGGTGAAAATAAATTCAGTTTAAGGAAATTTAAGTGAGAGGGCAAACCTTTCTTTTAATCAGTCAGTTTACAATCCATGAGCACTTCCTGGCTATGTACTCTTTGAACTAAAGATGTAGGTTGGGGTCAGGATGGGAGATGTGATGATACCTAAGAACAGACAAAGATGTAGGAAATGTGAATCCTGTTCTTGAGGAACTCAGAATGCAGATGGAGAGTGACTTATATAAACACTTACTATGAAATGTGATGATAGCTCTAATAGATTTATATACATCGATATAATTTAGGCAATTTGATTCTTTTTAAAAATTGCTTTCATTTTAAAGGCCTTAAAAATCTAGATTTTTGCATTGATGAAAGATCCTGACTTACTACTGAATTCACTGATTAGATCTGTATTGTGATAGGTGAGCAGAGTCCCAATGTGTCATTGATGCAGAGAATGTCTGACATGTTGTCAAGGTGGTTTGAAGAAGCAAGTGAAGTTGCACAAAGCAATAGAGGACGAGGAAGATCTAGACCCAGAGGTAAGTTTTCTTATTAATTAAAGTAAGTCAAAAGCTGGCAAAAGCTGTTTTGTTGATAATTTTTTAAAAATGATTTTTAATGTTATTTTTGAGAGAGAGAGCGTGAGTTGGGGAGGGGCACAGAGAGAGAGAGACACAGAATCTAAAGCAGGCTTCAGGCTCTGAGCTGTTAGCACAGAGCCTGATGCGGGGCTCAAACCCACAAACTGTGAGATCGTGACCTGAGCTGAAGTCGAACTCTTAACCAACTGAGCCACCCAGGCGCCCCGATACTTGGGTTTTTTTTTTTTAATGTTTATTTATTTTTAAGAGCGGGGGGCAGAGAGAAAAATCCCAAGCTAGTTCCACACTGTCAGTGCAGAGCCTGACATGGAGCTCAAACTCATAAACAGTAAGATCATGACCTGCGTCAAAATCGAGAGCCAGACGCTTAACTGACTGAGCTATCCTTGATGTCTGTATTATTTATATCATCGATTTTATACCATTTTATATCTATAATAATTACAAGGTTAACTGTGTTGTGTGAAGCAGTAGAGGACCAAGGTATGGAGTATAATTTGTCCCTTCACATTATAGACCTAGCCTTAAGAAAGTGTGATATTCCCCTTTGAAGTCCTTTTTGTATGCATTCTGAAAATGGAAATATATAAAACTCTGTAGATAAAGAAAGTTTATAGAAAGGAATAGTTTCTCCTTTTGGTTCCTTAGGCATTGGTTAATAATTGCTGTTTCTGGTGTTAGCTGTCCTGTTTTCATATTTTGGTTCACTACTCTCTAGCGCTGGGGTCTTTGGCAAGTTACTTATCTCTGTCAAAAATGAGGAGTATAAATTAAACTCCTAATTGTTTAAAACACCAAAATAAAAAATTATATTGGATTTTATCCATAAATGGTTCTTGTTAACTCCTTTTTAATTGATATTAAAAAGTTAATATCAATTAACTTTTTAAAAATTCCTTAGACTGCGGATTTGCTTAAGAGTTATTGTATTTGTGCTTAAATTTAAAATAAGAAATATTTAAATCATGGTGATTAAAAGAAAAAACTTCATATACTGTGGTAGTTGCATCTTGCAAGATATGAACTTGATTAGTCCATTCTATCTTTTAATAACATCTAGACTTGGGGAAAATTGTTAATGTTTATTTATTATTCCTAATTATTCCTTTGCAGATAGCACAAAGCCTGGCATAGCACATAGTCGACACTGGAGGGTTTCTAAATCAGGACTGTGTCATGTTAGTTTAATGGTTTAAACATTACTGCTAATGAGGTAGGAATCAGGAACTTAACCTTATTTTGACCTATTTGTAATTTTACTCTTCCCAATAAAATTTTTCTTAAATATTTACCAAATACATTATGTTGTAGAATGGAAACATACTAATAAAATCCATTCTCCTATTATACAGTCATTAAATCAAAATCATCATCTTCAAATTAAAGAGACTAGATGTTATTTATAGGCATTTCACAAGTTATTATTTAGCTTTGTATAAATGAAGGTACCAAAGTGAGCTTGAAAGATGGATTGTTTTAACAAAAATATTCTGTAGATAGATGTTTACCCTTCTTGATCAGCCTATCTGGTCAAATGGGTCAGACCACCACTGGGTGCTTTTGATATCCTGAAATTATATATTTCTGTGTGTATGTACATGCACATGTATTTCTTTTATTTTTAATTTTTTTAATGTTTATTTTTGAGAGAGAGAGCGCGAGTGTACGCACGTGTGCACGCAGGAGTGGGGAAGGGACAGAGAGAGAGGGAGACACAGAATCTGAAGCAGAGCTGTCAGCACAGAGCCTGAAGTGTGGCTCAAACCCACAAGTTGCGAGATCATGACCTAAGCCAAAGTCAGACGCTCAGCTGACTGAGCCATGCAGGCTCACAGTACACATGTATTTCTTGAACGTATCTCTTTAGGGTTGGTTTTGGAAAGCAGTTAATATTTGAATTTGCATTAACATGTGTTTTTTGAAGGTGGAACGAGCCAGTCAGATGCTTCTCCTCTTCCTGCGGTCCCATCAAGTTCTGATTTGGAAGTGAGTGAAACTGCAATGGAAGTAGATCCTTCAGCCGAACAGCTTCTTCAGCCTTCAACATCCTCTGCAGTGTCAGCTCAGGCTCATTCAACATCATCTACTACAGAAAGCCCTCATTCTACTTTGCTGTCTTCTCCAGACAACGAACAAAGGCAGGCTGTTGAGGCATCTGGACGCCATACACATCATCAGTCTGGTGAGGATGCTACTCATTAAATAGGCTGTGGTTCATCTGATGATTTCTGATAATGAAAACTTCTTTATGGGCTGATTTGAAAGATACTAAATCCATGAACTTATTCATGCCAGAATAAATGATCAAAGTGACATGTAATACGCGAACATGTAACATAGATACAAACTTCAAGTGTGCTTAACTTGAATGAATTTAACAATTATTAGGAATCTTCAGTTTACCTAAAACAATTCTTTAAAAAATATAGGCATCAGCAGATAGTGTTTTGACATAGTTCAAGGCAGTTGACTTTAAGATTACTTTTATAAACCATTAGAGACCAAAATGTCTTTCTAGGCTTATTTGGTTGTAAGTCTGTTTTAAAATGATCATGAAAATATAGCCCTAATTATTATTAGTTCCATTGTATTTATATTTTTTATTATTTTTCTTTAAATCCAGAAATACTTTAAATACATTCTGTATGGTACATTTGATAACATCTCTTGTCAACAACATATACAATTAACCAAAAGATTATTTCTCCTATATTTACATGAAAGAGAATTGTTTTAACAAGGCCTTGTCTTCTTGGTACTTGATATTAGCGGAAAAAATCAATTCGTAAATTCTGTTAAAATACTGTTTTCCTCTCAATATTAGAACTTCTCATGTTCAACTCCTCCCCCTCCCAACTATGGAATGTACTAGTATTTATAACACTAATTTTTAGCAGATATAATTTACTTGGCATTTTAACTGTATATATGTAAATTCTAATAACCACTAAGATTTTATTCATATTTTTATTTGGGTTCTTCTAGAGAAGCATTTTACCTGAAATATAATAAATATTAACAACTAGTGATACAGCTGGCAGGCCTAACTATAAAAAATTTCTAACAGCTTAACTGCCAAGCTGTTACTTTATTCTTACTTCTCTGAAGTCTGATACCAGATCACCAAATACGGGTGTTTTATGTTAGGTGTTCTTTTATCAGTGTATCTTATTTTTGGTCACTCAGTTTCGTCTTCTATGGGAATAGAAGCCAGAGTCAATTATGTAACTATTAACACTTGTGTACAATTTGTAATAATAAGCTAAAGCTGAGCTATAAAATCAGGTTTTCCACTCTCTAATTGACATAGTTAGCATTTCAACTTATGGGAAAATAAAATATTTTGGAGTGTTTGCGAAGTAGGGACAGAATCAGTCCAAAGTTTGTTTGTTAAAGCAGGTACAGTTGGTTAAAAAAAAAAAAGTAATAGCATTCTTGGAAATATTCTTAAAGATTTTGACCAATTATAAGTTATTAGGAAAACTGAGCAAGAACATTCCCCGGCTTCTTTTCATGTTCCACTGAATTCTAACTCCACTGGCTTTTAAACACACTCTGAGTAAAGTACTTAGTTTGGAGTTTCGTTTTTCTTTTTTTGTTACAGATATTTAACAGTTAATATTGCATTTCAGATTGCTAAATCACTTTCAATATTTAATGTAAGTATTAAGTCATAATTTGAATCATTGAAATAGAAGAATACATTTGTGATGATCATATGATCATTGTTTTGATCATTAATTGGCACCTTTGCCTGTAGTTTTTTTTAAAGAGGTAAGGAAATAGTTTTAATTGGTAGAATATTAAAAGAATTTTGGTTGATTGCACTATAGAAAATCAGATATTTCCATGTTACGAAGATAGTATCACTATTGAAGGAAATGATTTGATGTTAGATGTAACATCTAAAGATTATGCTTGGAACTGTTTTGTCGGCAAGTATTTCATTATCCCTTACTTTAACATTAAGGGCTTAATGAGCTTTTTCTGTTTTACTTCGATTTTTTCCCCCAGTCTCTTCTGCGCTTCTAGGTTCAGATAGGTTTATGGATACTAGGAATAGGGAGGAGTGTCATCTTAGAGCCATGATTTTTATTACAAACATACTTTCTTTTATTATGCTTTAGTTTGTTGTGCTTTGCGTATATTATGTTTTTTACACATTGAAGGTTTGTGGCAACCCTGCATGGAGCTAATCTGTTGGCACTATTTTCCCAACAGTGTTTGCTCACTTCATGTCTGTGTCACATTTTGGTAATTCTCACAATATTTCAAACCTATTATTTTCATATTTGTTATGGTGATCTGTGATCAGTGATCTTTGATGTTACTAGTGTCATTGATTGGGGGCACCATAGACGTCACCCACATAAGACAGGGAACTTGCTCGGTAAATGGGTATTTGTTCTGACTACCCTGCTGAACAACTGTTCACCTCTCTCTTTCTCTCTCCTTGGGCCTCCCTATTCCCTGAGACACAACAGTATTGAGATCAGGCCAGTTAATAACCCTAAAATGGCTTATAAGTGTTCAAAGACACTCACTCACTTTAAATAAAAAACTAGAAATGGTTAAGCTTAGTGAGGAAGGCATGTGAAAAGCCTAGATAGCCAGAAAGCTAGGCCTCTTGTGCCAAACAGCCAAGTTGTGAATGCAAAGGAGAAGTTCTTGAAGGAGATTAACAGTGCTACTCCAGTGAACACACAATGATAAAGAAAGCATAAGAGCCTTATCGCTGATACGGAGAAAGTTTTAGTGGTCTGCATAGATTATTGAACAGCCACAACATTCCCTTAAGCCAAAGCCTAACCTAGAGCAAGGCCCTCACTGTCATCAATTCTGCGAAGGCCCAGAGAGGTGAGGAAGCTGCAGAAGAAAAGTTTTGAAGCTAGCATTTCCTGTTATGAAAGTCCTAGGACCCTTACGATTTATTCTGAATCTACTCTGCCTGTGCTCTAGAAAAGGAACAACAAAGCCTGGATGACAACATAGCTGTCGACAACATGGTTTGCTGAATATTAAGCCCACTGTTGAGACCTGCTGCTCAGGATAAAAGATTCTCTTCAAAATATTCCTGCTCATGTACAATGTATTTGGTTACCCAAGAGCTCTGATGGAGATGTACAACAAGGTTAATGTGTTTATGCCTGCTAACACAACATCCTTTCTGCAGCCCTCGGATCAAGGAGTCATTTTGCCTTTCAAGCCTTCTTCTTTAAGAAACACCTTTTGTAAGGCCATAGCTGCCATAGATAGTGATTCCTCTGATGAATCTGGCAAAGTAAATTGAAAACCTTCTGGAAAGGATTCCCCATTCAAGGTGCCATTAAGAATATCATGATTCATGGGGCACCTGGGTGGCTAGGTCTGTTAAGCATCCGACTTCTACTTGGGTCATGATCTTGCGGTTTGTGAGTTCGAGCCTCACATCGAGCTCACCACTGTCAGCGCAGGGCCCGCTTCAGATGCTCTGTCCCCCTCTCTTTCTGCCCCTAACCCACTTGCACTCTCTCTTTAAAAAATAAATAAACATTAAAAGTAATTTGAAAATAAATAAAAAGAATATCATGATTCATGGGAAGAGGTCAAAATATCAATATGAATAGGAGTTTGGCAAAAGTTGATTCCAACCCTCGTGGATGACATGGAAGGGTTGGAGACTTCAGTGGTGGAAGTGACTGCAGATGTGATGGACATAGCAAGAGAACTAGAATGAGAAGTGGAGCCCGAAGATGGGACTGAATTGCCACAATCTCAGGATTGAACATGACGAGATGAGGAGTTGCTTCTCGTGGATGAGCAAAGAAAGTGTTTCTTGAAGTGGAATCTACTCCTGGTGAAGATTCTGTGGAGATTGTTGAAATGACAACAAAGTATTTAGAATATTACATAAACTTAGTTGATAAAGCAGTGGCAGGGTTTGAGAGGATAGACTTCAATTTTGAAAGCTCTGTTTACTGTGAGTAAAATGCTATAAAATAGCTGTTATGAAGAAATCACTAATGAAAGAAGTCAGCTATCTCGCCCTTCAACAACCTGGTCAGTCAGCAGCCGTCAGCATCAAGGTGAGACTTTCTACCAGCAAAAAGATTATGACTCACTGAATGTTCAAATGATGGTTACTATTTTTTTTTTTTTAGCAATAAGTTAACTGTTAGTTAAGGTACGTATGTTGTTTTTTAGACATCATGCAATTGTGTACTTAATAGACTACAGAACAGTGTAAATATAGCTTTTATAAGCACTAGGAAACCAAAAAATTCAGCTGACTTGCCTTATTGGATATTTGCTTTATTGCCTTGGAACCAAAACTGCAGTATCTTCAAGGTGTGCCTCTACTGCCTTGTCTAGAGATGGAGTGGAAAATATGCTTCCTCCCTTGCTGTGGGTACCACTTTGTGTAAATGTTTCCTTTATGTCCCTTGTGTTTCCTCTCTCACTTTTGCTGGGGGAAAGGAAAGGAACGATGGGAATGTGAAAACTCGCCTGGCAAAATGCCATCTGTGAACCTAATTATTTGCCTTGTCTTAGTCTGCAATTGAGTCACTGAGCCAAAGTGAAGTAAGTCACAACCACACATTTCACTGGGTGCTCAGTGCTGTGTCAGAGCAGTCTTTCAACACTGCTGCTCAACAACTAGCCGAAGTGTTTCTCTCACACCTTCTTGTCTCCCAGAATTTTAGCCCTCCCCTTGTACCCTCATCCTGTCCCCAAGCCGATAATCTTCTCATTCACATTGGTGTTGGGGGGAGCACTTTTTCCTACATTTGAATCTCCTGACATTTTAGCATCTGTGATAGAAGCAGACACATTTTAAGAAGTGTGTCTGTTCCTGTCAAAGGTAGACAGTGCAGTTCCCATCCCTTTCCAAATTCTCAGGGACTTTGCTTCTTCTCCAGCATCGTCATTATTGCCTTTTCTGTTGCATTGGTCCTTTTTCACCTCAAACATGAGCTGTTGTTATCTTCTGTCTTAAAAAACCTTCCTTTAATTATCCCACGTTCTCCTCCAGACTTGTGTCTTTGCTTCTTTTATAATTAGAGCCTTCAAAAGAGTTGCTCACATACACCATCTCCGTTTTCTTACCATCTTCCATCTGTTTATCAACCAACTCCCGTCTGCCCTTCAACTCCATTTGCACTGAAACTTTTTGTCAGTTACCAGTGACTTAATGTTTTGCCAAATTTGCCAAACTGTATCCCTCTCTGTTGGTGTCTTACCAGGTTTTTAAATCCATTTGCATTTTACATAGTCTGTTACTCCTTTCTTGAAACACTTTCCTTCCTTGGCATCTGTGATACCACTTTGCTTATTTATTCTTATTATCAATTCTAGCTGGCTTTCAGTAATCATTGTTGATACTTGTCCTATATACTTCTGAATATTTTAGTAGAACTTCTTAGTCCGTGCTGTTTGCTTTATTTTGTATACCTGGAGGATTGCATCAATTCACATAGCTTCTACAAAATTTTTTTAATTTTTTAATTTGAGAGACAAAGCTTGGAGGAAGGGCAGAGGAAGGGGGGGGGGAGAGAGAGAGAGAGAGAGAGAGAGAGAGAATATGAATATGAATCTTAAGCAGGCTTCACACCTAGCATGGAGCCCGACACGGGGCTCAATCCTATAACCCTAGGATCATGACCTGAGGTGAAATCAAGAGTCAGTCACTCAACTGACTGAACCACCCAGGTGCCCCTCACATGGCTTTTAATAGCTTCTCTGAGTTGAAGATTTCCAAATGTTTGTCGACAGTCTGATCTTCTGCTTTGAGTTAAAAACTCCTATGCTTATTTGACCTTTCTTTTTAGTTGTCTTTGGATATCTTAAGCTTAACATGTCCAAACTAAAACTTAATTTAACTTTCTATCCTTCTTGCCTGCTAATCTCTTCCATATTAGCCATTTTATAGTTTAGTAAATTTAAAACCAGCTGCCCCATTTGCTTATCTTAACAGCCTCTGTGTTATTCTTGATTCCTTGCTTTCCTTCATGTCCCACGCTCAGTCCATCAGCAAGTCCTGTTGGTTTTGTGTCTAAAATAAATTCTACTTTTTACATCTCACCATCATTTCTTGTCTGCTAATTGATCTCCCTGCATCTACTCTCGCTCCCTTATCATTTATTCTCCATGCAGCAGCCAGGATGAGTATTTTACAATGTTAAATCAGATTATATAACTTTGCTGTTTAAAACCCCTCAAAGACTTCTAATTGCACTTAGGAGTATAACTATAAAAAAAATTTTGAAACTTTTTACTGTGGATCTGTAAGAACCTACATGGTCTGGGTTTTGCCCACCTTTCTAACCTCACTTCATACCACTTTCTTAGTTCCCAGTTATCATTATGCTCTACCTACATTGGTTTCCTTTATTTCCTTGAATGTGCCAAGTTCTCTTCTGCCTCTTTGTTTCTGATTCTGAGCCTTTGTACTTACTGTTTTCTTACCAAGAAGCTCCCCCCTTCACCGTGGTTGTAGCCAGCTTCTTTTTCCTTCTGTCTCAGTTCAAGTGTCACTTTAAGGAGGTCTTTCATTCCTACCCTAGCTAGATTCATCTTTCTTTACTAAAATATAATTCTCTTTTATATAGCCCTGTTTACTTTGTGATAAGCACTTATTAAAATTTATTTAAAATTTTTTTTAACATTTATTTTTGAGAGATAGCGGGGGAGGGGCAGTGAGAGCGAGAGAGAGAGAGAGAGAGAGACAAAGATCTGAAGCAGGCTCCAGGCTCCAAGCTGTCAGCACAGAGCCCAACACGGGGCTCGAACTCACGAACTGTGGGATCATGACCTGAGCCGAAGTCGGACACTTAACTGACTCAGCCACCCACGTGCCCCATCACTTATTAAAACTTGTAATTATTTTGGGGCACCTAACTGGTTCAGTCGGTGGAGCATGCAACTCTTGATCCTTGGGATTGTGGACACAAGCCCATGTTGGGCATAGAGATTACTTTAAGAAAAAGAATAAGAAGAAAGTCTGTAATTATTTTGTTCATTTTAGATTGATTTATGACTTGTTTCTTTTTAGAATGTTTTTTTAAATTTTATTAAATATTATTTTTTATTTATTAAAATATTTTTTTTATTTTTGAGCAAGAGAGAGAGAGTGTGTGTGTGAGCAGGGGAAAGGCAAAGAGAGAGGGAGAGACAGAATCCCAAGCAGGCTCCATGCTCCATCTCACAAACTGTTGAGATCATGACCTGAGCCTAAATCAAGAATCAGATGCTTGACAGACTGAGCCACTCAGGTGCCCCCAAATGGTTTTATTTTAATCTAGATAAAAGAACATGATTAGAGATGACAGTTTCTTTGGGTTGAATGGGGTTGTCATACATACAAAATTCACCTTGGAGGTCTCACCTTGAGAATTGAGTCACCTAAGGGATCCAGGTGATTCTAATTAAATAGACCACTCAGACAATGAGAATTTGGTTTTCTTAAGATAGTATATGAAATGACTTATGTGTGAATTCCTGCTTATTTATAAATAACTGTCCAGATTTACACATTTATTTAGGTCTATTCAAAATCTTTATAGTTAAATTGAGGTCTGTAGAAAAATTGCTGGGAACAGCAATTGCTCTGTTGTACAGCATCTTTCAAAGCCCAAATATCCAGGTTACAGCTTCCTTAAAGGGGACCAGAGTCTACTCAGTCTAGGTAGAGACAATATATAGATTAGATGCAAGTGGAAAAATTAGGTTAATGGTCACCTTGGGGAGACTAAAGAAGAGACCAAAGGAACTTGGAGGTCAGTAA